>OY728122.1:1085035270-1086285270 GCA_963277665.1 Viscum album
TATGATGACTATCTATAATCATAAGGAAAATATGAAACTCTTATTTTGGAGCATGATAACATATAAAAAATTAGTAAGTTAAATATTAATTACTGGATTTCATATAATAAGTTCAAAATTTTTTTATTTGGGACCAAGAGTAACCATTTTTATTCCTCTTCTCCATTATGGTAATAAAAAAATTTATGTTATTTTGTATAGAATTATTTCTTTTTGGTAGATAACATAAATAGTTCAAATTTACTTATAATGATTAAATTGTATTGATATTCTTATGGTGTGTTTTTAAAAGGATAAATGATTTATTTATTTTAGGTTCTAGGACTAATATATTTCAAGGGGAATGTATTGAGACTATAAATTGTATACATAATGACTGTAAAATATTGATTAAAATAATGTAATACCAGTTCTTTTGGTATGGATTTTCATTAAATTATATTAGTTCTTTCAATATATTGATAACATACATGGATATAAATCCGATAACAATATTAGTGGTATAACTATTGTTTTTAAGGGATGATTTTAGCATACCGACTCGGCTTCCACACACTAGAGCACCGAGTAGGTCCACTTTGTGACCTCAAGTGCACCTCCTTGTATTCTAGAGGCTAATGACAATCCGTGGGGGTCTAATATCCTAGATGGAGAGACAATACCCTCTTTATAAAAGTAGCAAAACTGTGGAAATAAAATAGAATAACCAAATGATATTACCAATAACCAGTCCTAACCAGTATTACATGATGACTAAAATAAAAAATAAGAAATTAAATACTAAACAGTAGATATGTCATGCCAAATATGTGTCAACTATCAATATGAAAACCCCAAATAAATAAAAACACAGAATACTCTCAATAGGGTCCTGAATCATGTCTAGTTCCCTCATCCGTGATCCATCCCAACTTATCCATTTATAATAGGGAATTTTACCTCATCATGTCCTGCAAACATAAAGTCCATTCATGTACCGATCTGGCTGCTCATATATGCCGTCAGTAAAACTTAGTAGGCCACCGCAAGTGGTTTCTAAAATAAAATAAAATCAATAACATTATATGAATTTTTATAATGAATAAAATAAAATAAATAAAGTAAATGGTTTTACATTTATTGAATAACTCTTAAATTAACCACATAACTTTTGGGTTCCTGAGGAAACTGAACTCCCAATCCTGCTTCAGCTATGCTGAAGTATGAACCATATCACATGTTCAATTCACAATTCAATATAATACATGGTCTACCTATATCGATACATTACAATTCATTATTAATAAAAATTAAAACCAAAGTCCAATTCTAGTATTTTGGTCCTAGATCACCATGCCAAGGACCTCGTTGGTATTTGAAGTAGTCGTCCATGTCCCACAACTCAATTATCAATCAATTAGTTGAGTGTTATTTTTAATCCCAAGTCATTGTCCCATACTCAGTTATCAAATAACCACATAAATGGGCTTTTGAAGTAGAAGTATGTATACCACACTCATTTATCACTATGGGCTTCGGATGTAGTTGACCATGTCCCAAACATGATTATAAATATTTACCTCTCTGGGATTTGGATGCAGTAGACCTTGTACCTCAAATGTTTATCACATATATCTCAACATCACAACTATCAAATCAATAGAGGTCAATCAGTATTATCCACCTTATCAAAATTCACATCATGAGATTCCATTAATTAATTAGCAAATTAATCAATCCAATTCAATAAATTTCATAAACAGAATAATATAATTAATTGATTCAATAGTTATTTAATCCAATTCCACAACCATAACAACCCATTGGAATATAAAATCACATATTCCATTAATTAATTCTCCCAAAATTAATCTAATTCTGTGTTTCCAAATTTTTATTAATCAATTATTTTATTCAATTTAATATTATATTTTCAATTCCCCTATTTAAATCTAACAACACATGATGGAAATTGGAATCCAGAATATGATAATTGAATTTAGAACAACTACATCAAGATCATTAAGAAACGCATACCATTAAATCCCTCGATTCAAGAAGAATGATCAAGAATGTGATGAAGAGAAAGATCTAGATCCTTAATGAGGATCTGAGATGAACAGAAATGGTATCCCTTAAACCTCTATCTAAACCCTTTCGAAATTCAGAAAAAACATCACACTTTTTTCTAATGATAAGAGATGAAGAGAGAGATCAAATTAGGAAAAATGAAATACAAAAGTTGGAGTAGATCATTAATTCTGTCTTTAAATCATCAAGAATATAATTTTTAAGGGATTTAAATCTATAAAAGAGCATCCAAAAATGATAGAATTCTTTTAGGTCTAAGTTAATGTTCATTTTGGTCAAATTCCAAAGATTTAGGAATTTTTAAACTAATATTCCGGCTATTCAAAACTGCATAGACATTTTCATAGACAAGGGATCTTTGTTTTCCAAACCATACTCTTTAACTCTATGAATATTCTATGGAGGGGGGTTCACAGTTTCCCATAAGAGGGTGCACTATTTGAAAACACATGCCCAAGCCATGTGAATTATAACAACCCTTCTCTTTATTCGACACTCAATCATAATTTATAAACTAAAATCATCACATGATACAATATTGAATATAGATAGGTCTAGTTTATTTGGGTATTAAGAGAATTACATAAAAACATAATATATAAAATACATGCATTTATTGAAAACTTCTCTTACATGACCACACACATTCCTTCATACATAGCATTTCATGGGATAACCTGAGGAAGAGCATAAAAAAAGGTGAACTATAAATCCTGATAAGGGATTAAACAATGCATAACATGAAAAATATAGTACATGTTAGGAAATAGGCATATTAACGGAGCATAAATGAAACATGAACAGAAATGCATGATATAGCATGATAACCATAAAATGGAAATGTGGCAACAACATTTAACATGATATTAGCATGAGCCAAGGCTCATTGCACTTGAAACATTAGTAAACCCTCATTTCACTTGAAATAGCATGAGTAAACCCTCATTTCACATGATGTTTCATGATACCAGTATTTTCCCAATGTATTGGAGTGATATCATGGCACACCCTTTTTAATCATTTCATTTCATGCATAAGTGTTCCACATGGATCATATAATATGGATTCATTAAACATCGTCATTTCTTCCACGATAAAGCAATGTGTAATTCATACATGATACTCTATAATCAATAAGTAAATGTGCATAAAGGTGAATACCCTTGATAGAGAAATGGGCATAGTATTCACTACACAATGACTTTGGCATGTAAAATCATGGTGCAATTTCCGTAGAATAACGACATGACATAAGAATTAATAAAAATGGTTTAAGAGAGAGAATGGGTGTCTCATAATATGTACACAAAATATATAGTAATGATGTCATATACATACATGTCCTATCATATGTAGTGGAATTTATATTCTTAAAAAAAATCTTTGAAAGTAAACGAGGAGAGAGAAATTCCTTACGGGATTTTAGCATGGTAATAGGTGTAATTGGGAGGAATTAATGATGGATAAAGGGGTATATCGTCATTGAAACATAAGAAAAAAAGTATAGGGGAGGTAAAAATCATACCCCGAATATTTTTATTTGAAAAGAAAAGGGTGTAGACACATAAATAAATTTGGACAAAAAATGAGAGAGGAAGAAATACCTTACATGGAAGTGTGGTCCAAAAGGCTTAGGAGGCACTTAAGAGAGATTATTGGGAGCATGGGGTGCCTTGGGAGAATTTTAGAGAGAGTAGGCCAGGGTAGGGACCTACTCCAAGGGTTTTTAGTGAAGATAAGTGGGTGCTGGTGTGGGTTTATATAGGAAAAGTGAGGGAATTATTTATTATTTAGTTTTTGGACACTACACATTAAACAAATCCAAACCACAATCCAAACCATGGTTTTCCCCATGGGATTTTCCAAAGGGGAGTGAAAAAAATTAATTTATAAGGATAATGACCTACCTTATTATAATATTAGGATTTCTTATGTTGAGGTGAGTCACACTCTCAAGGAAATCATTTCAAAAAATTTAAATGTTTTATAAGTCTTGGAGGGTCCACTAAGGCTTTGTAAATTAAATAAAACAAACCTAAAATAAAGTTATTTTAAATTTAAAACATATATTGGCCTAAATAACTATTTATAGTATTGAATTACATCACTATTGGGTCATTATGATGTTATTAAACACATTATATGTATTTAAACAGTATTTAATTTTTACCCAAAAATTTGACTATCTCAAAAATAATGAAAAATTCACAATTCGATAATTTTGTTCTTTTGGTTCCAAAAATAATATTCATTTTAGAAGAATAATTTTCTAAATATTTGAATTATTACATTTAAAATAAAAACCGACATTTATTGAAAATTCTTGGGTTTTGAAACAAATAGTTTTAAACACTAATAATAATTACAATTGTATTCATAAAAATAGTACACTAATTTAAATTTATTAATAATTAATTTAGTAATAATAATTTTTTAAAATATTATTTAATTCGAAGTTGCATTAATTCATCAAAATATATTTACCAATGGAATTTTAATATTAACTAAAAATACTATTTTTTCTTTAAAAATCACTTACAAATTAACATTGATAAAATGAATGTATATTTATTATACCAAAATAACTCACACAATCATAGTTCTAGGTTATTGTTACATATCCCCTTATAACACCCGCATATGACCTAAGGGTAAGGTTTTTGTTGGTGACAGGCTCTTGGGGTGGCATGGATAACATCACTCAGGTGATAATCTCTATCAACATACACTTATCACATAGGAGGTTTTGTTCAATCTTAATGGGTTGAAGCTCAGATTGGGCTTGGTCAATAGTGAATCCTAGTGATGCCACCACTTCTCCTAACATTGAAAAATGGGATTAGTACGGAGTAATTCTACTGGATGTGGCCATTGCTTCCTTTTCCTGAGTAATTTAGATTTGTTAAATCCTTATATTTATACTAATCATGTCATCACTGTTCAATGACTATATTAACAACGGTGAAAATTATTAATGGGATTTTAAAATCCAAAAACATAAAACCAAAGAAGTGCATATTTTTTAAATAACCATTTTACATAATAAGAAATTTAATTAGATCAAGAGGAATTTTCATTAATAAAAGTTTGGGTCATTACATGAATACCATCTGTTTTGGTTTGTATTGTATTACTATCTAGGATCATAGTATAGGCAAACCATACACAAACCATGAACTACCCATATTCCTTTAAATTTCACCAAAACACACCCAAGGAATTAACCAAACAAAATATATCAAAATAAGGAAATGGTTACCTATAAACAATCCCCAATAAATCTCCATGAATGGTCAGGATCTTATAAAATAAAATACTTATAACATCTCATCCTTGATATGTACTCCCAAACATCTCTAGGATACCGAGTTAAAATGATTATGACCTTGAACCTGCATATCTTCTTCACTAACCCATGTTTCCTATTGCCATGCCCATGTTTTTACAATACATGAATTATCGAGACTGTCATTCCCAACATTATTTTGTCAATAGGATCCATCCACGTATCAAATTCTTCTCAAATAGCGCATCGATCTCAAGCCCAACATAATCCATAATGATCGAATGAGCAGGGTTGGGGTGATACCCTCATTGTTTTTCATATGAAAAATTTAAATCACTGTATTATTAAACTATGGAAGATACAATTGGTACTACACTGGACTGATTCACACTACAACCTCAAACAGTTCAACAATCCTGGGTTCTAAAAATCCTGGTATTTGTATCCTACAGTGACCCACTTCGTGCGACATCCAAATAAATATATTATCACGCTGTAAAAAATCTCGGGGTCATTGATGTTTATAATCATAAGAATTCTACCTACTTTGAGGAATATCCACAGTCTTCATAATCAAATAAACATGCTTTAATGTCTCCTACGTGAAAATCCATCCCAATAACTCTGACTCTCCAACCACTATCAAACATTGAGGTGATTTTCATGTCCTAACATAAAGATCCTAATATGGTGGAAACTGAATATTTTGATGATAACAATTGTTAATAGATATCTCTAGCAAAACTAAGTTCTTTTCTGCAGACCTACTAAAGTCTATAACACAATCTCACAATGAATCCTCATGAAGTTTTATTGTACATTCCTACTTCCCATCTATCTATGAGTGGAATGTTGTACTCACTAAAACCTCTTTAACAAGCATGTTCTGAAATCCCTGCAAGAATCATGCAGTGAAATGTGAGTCGCGATATGAAACAATACTTTGTGTTACCTAGTGCAGATAAACTATCACTGGAACATACATATATCCCAACTGTTCTATAGAGAATGTCTCTCATATAATTAAGATATGTCAAAAAAATTTCAAATGGTCCACAATAAACAAAATTGAATAATTCTTTTGAGACATCCTCCGGAGACCTACCACAAAGTCCATAGTTACATTATCCCACTTTGATTCATGAATGGGAAATGTCTATTTTAAACCACCATGACATTGATGTCTGGCCTTCACCTGTTAAAAGATGTAACATCGTGTCATAAACCCCATTATATCGTTTTTTATTCCCAGAAACCAAAATCGTCTTCATAGGTCCCCTTTAATTTTGGTCACACCTGGATTTACAACCAAAATATGGACCTATAATTCATGCATCATCTCCTCCTTCTTGCTTATATGAACAACACCCTTATTCAAGACATTGGTGATCTTATTCAAAGTTATTCTCTAATAGGATGGAGACTCCCCGTCTTCAGGGAATTACCTCAAGGCAACTATAATTAATTTCCCTAATATGACTCAAATATGTATAATATAGTATAACTGAAATGATAGTCATATTCTCCATGCTCTCTTGAACCACAACATGCATCTCAATAAGTAAATTCATCATATTCCACTCAACACTATACTCTTGAAGTATGTGAGTCTCATTTTTATGACATAGATCATTTGTAACACTATGTCCATTCATAGGATTATATGCTCTCACAAAATCAAATGAATTAAAATAATCAACCCACCTCCACTTCAAGAGATTCACATCTCACTGTGAAATGATATACATTAACCTCTTAGGATTAGTATACACAATAAACTTAACTCCCATCAGATAATTCCACCAATCGTTAAAATCATAATCCACATTATCCAACTAGAGATTATGCATAATGTTGTTACATTCATTTGGATGCAACATCTATGACACATACACCATAACTCAGTCTCATTACATTAACTCTACTCTAAGACCAATCCCCAAAGTGTCACAAAATTCCACAAACTCCTCCACTGGCTCCGGTTGGGAAAATATTGGTGATGATGGCAAGCACTTCTTCAACTCCTAGAATGAGTTATCCCAATCTCCAAAAAATTATAACATTATTATATTCATTGTCATGCACAAAATTGATGATACTAAATTGTAAAAGTTCAATATGAACCCTTGATAATAACTCACCAATCCTAGAAAAATAACGATATCAAAAAACTTTTTAGGATACATCCATGATATAACTGCCTAAACCTTATCTAGGTCCAATGACACACCATCCTCCAAGATGATGTGTCCCATGTAGTGTACCCTATCGATATATAATTAAAACATAGATAGCATTGCATATATCTGAAGCTCTATCGTAGTACTTAGGCTGATGTGAAGATGTTGTCCACATTCATTTTGAGTATTGGAGTACACCGTGATGTCATCCAAAAACACACCAAAGAAATGGCATTGGTAAAGATGGAAGATTTTATTCATCATGTCCAAAAACACTATAGTATCATTCTTCATCCTAAATTGAATTATTATGAACTCAATAAATCCAAACCTACATCAAAATATAGACCTCCATATATCAAAAGGTTAAATTCTCGATTGATGAAACCCTAATCTTATGCCGATATTTGAGAAAATACAACCTCCCCTCAATAGGTCAAATATATCAATGACACGTGGAAGGTAATATCAGTTCCCCATAGTCATCTGGTTCATCTTCCAGTAATTGACACATAAACATAGGGTCCCATCTTCCTTCTTTGAACAGGATATGTGAACCTCAAGGAAACATAATTAGATAGGGAAACCCCTATCAAAAAAACTCTTCCACCAGATACATTAGCTGTTTAATTTCTTATGGTTACATTCTATATTTTGGAATAGAATCTATGTCATCCCCCTACATGATATTAAAAGTAAATTTCACATCTCTCTCAAGGGGTATCTCTTAGATTTATTTAGTAAATAAATCTTAAAACCAACCAACTACGAGTGGAAAAACATATTGATTTTCCCCTCATTCATCCATAAATAGTGTATCAGCCATGGGGGTTATCTCAAAGAGTCCCAGATGAACTAGACTTGCACAACCCTCTTGGATATCCAACTCTCCATGATGAATAAAATTGTCAACCTTATGAGATGTAAAATTCACCCTCCTTTGGTAAAAATATTTATAGGCTCGGTAAGCTACTAACCAGTTCATACACAAAATTAGGTCAAATATTGACATGTCAAGGACATAAATATTCCATAAAAAAGATAATCCCCAACCATTAGAGAACACCCCATGCTCTAACAGATATCCCTCGACCATACTCCTAATGATGTATCTATCTCAATCACCCCACACATGAACTCCACCACCATGCACAAACAATCCACTAGTTGTTCATATATATAAATTAATGAGTTACACCAGTATCAAATTAGGAAACAATAATTTATGTACTAAAATATTTGTAATTCTATTTTTCAAGGGTCCAACCGATCTAATAACCAGGGAAGGATGAATGACATGAAATTGTCCTATCCATATTCCACGTGGTATAGTATGAATCCTATGAGTTTCACAACATTTCTAATATGGGTGATCATTCATATGTATTATACACTTCCCCTACCACACCTTCTATAAGAACTATATCTACTAGATTGGTGTAGTGTATAATATCCCATTCCAAAATTCTTATTCTGCAACACTGCTCCATCAGCACCAATATATCATGGTTTCTTGTAAAACCACTATAGATGACAAATCCTTCCATAGGATAGAAACTCTATAGATAGTTAAGGGAACTATCTAAAAATTTTCCCCAACGTACCACACTAGTGGAAAATCACTAAAGAATGGTCCTATGTAACTGATCCTTCTATCTAGACACTCAACTTTACACAACATTGGCTGACATTCTCAAAGGGAAGCTCTCTTATCAAAGAAGTCGTACCTCTAGACCATATAGAAGAAACCACCTATCATCCAATGGAAGCCACCTTCAGATTTCCCTCAGATATGAGAGATTAACTAACTACTTTCAAAAACTTTTTCATCCTAAAAATATCCACATGGAACATAATTTACAATTTTAATACAACCTAAAATCATTCTTCCAGACTATCCAAATACCCATCAAAAAATATAATAAATCACTATACAAATGTAAAGTTCTCAACATAGTCTATCACAAAAATATTCCCCTAACTCAACCCCATAAATTCATCTTCTCTCTACTGCTTGAGCATCTCATTGTAAAAGAGCTACCAGAACTTCTCTTGAAATTTTTTCCACGCCATAGATTCCAAATATCCATCCTAATACTAGATCCCCCCCCCCAATGTTTTTATCACCCATTTAATATATAAACATCTAACATGGTTATCTTCTCAGTGGAAGTCTCAAAGTGATCATGTATTTTCTGGATTGATTCAGTCTAGAATTCAGCTTCTTTATGTCCACCCTGTCTAGTGAAAGATGGAGGTTTCAACAATTGTAACTCCTATATCAGGTCATAAGTTTATGAATAGAGTTGAGGGTATAATATCAATCATGAGGAGTCTATACCCTCTTTTGAAAAGTATCACAACATTTTGAATAAATAATAATTGAAAAATTATATTTCTAATGACCAAACCAAACCAGTTTCACTTGATGACTGAACCAAGAAATATATTTCCAAAACTAAATAGTAGATATGTAATGAAAAATATGTGTCAATTTTCAATATGAAAAACCAAAAAAAATGACATTAAAAACTCGTAACAGGTTCCTAAATCTAGTGAGTTTCCCTCATCTGTGATCCATCCCAACTCAGCCATCTAAAAATGGAATTTTCTCTAATCCTGTCCACCAAACATGAAGACTATTCGAGTACTATCTAGGAATCCCGAGTCGTGTGAGAGTACAACTAATAAGACCACAACCAATGACATCTAAAATAATATTCAGTAAATAACATTGTATGCAGTTTTATAAATATTAAAATAAAAGAAATAAAGTAAATAGTTTTACATTTGTTAAATAAATTTTTATTTAACCACATAACTCTTAGGGTTCCTGAAGAATCATAATCTCTCAACAACTACTTCGGCCCATTATAGATTATAAACAATATCACATGTTCAATTCATTATTCAATATATTACACTGTATTTAATTATCCATTTATTTCAATTCATTATTACAGAAAATTGGAGCTATAGTTAAATGCCAACATTTTCTACCTAGAACGCCATGCCTATGACCCAGTGAGAATTTTAAGAAATAGCCTCTCTCCCACAACTCATTTATCAATGAATCAAATTAGTGTGATTTTGGAGCATTATACTGTGTCCCGCACTCATTTATCAATCAATCACACAAATGGGATTTAGAGGCATCATTATGTATCCCATAGTTATTTATCACTATAGGTTTTTGATTCACTAAAACATTTCCCACATAAATATATCAATATTTATCACTATGGTACATTGATGTAGCTGACCATGTCCCAAATTAATTTATTAAATATATTACAATGTCACATATTTCACATCAATCAAGTATAATCCATATTAACCATCTCCTCACAATTAACTTCATGACAGTCAATTAATTAATTAACAAATTAAGTAATCCAAATCAATTAATTTCATAAACACCACAATATTATTAATTAATTCAATTGATACTTAATAAAATTCCACAACCAAAAAAATACCATTATATTACATAATCACACATTCTGCTAATTAATTCACAAATTAATTAATCCAATTCCATGTTTCCGTAAAATAATAATTAAATAAATTTAATCAAATCAAGATTCAATTGCCAACACACTAATATAAATATAAAAACAAATCCATATAATTTAAATAAATACAATGAAAATTTAATTTAAAATACCTGCCTCAAGATTGTTGACCGACACTTTCCAATAAAATCCTTCAACTCAAGTAAAATGATCATCAACATAATGAAGAATAAGGTCTAGATCATTGTCCTTGATCAAAGATAAATGGAAACAATTCCCTTTACATCCAGAACTAATCTATTTCCAATTTTTGAAAAAAACCACTTTTATCTAAAAAGATGAGTGGGAGAGAGATATATATCAAATTAGGAAGAAACCACATACCCGAGGAGGTGTATATCTTCAATCCAGTCTTCGAATAATCACGAACGGAGTTCATAAGGGATTGGAATCTTAACATGAGCCACCAAGAATAATATAATATATTTATGTTCATGTTCGGTCGATTATGGGATAATTTCGGGTTTTAGACTATTTTTAATCTAATTTTATGTCTAATTAAAACCACCTTCATGGTTTCTCGGGCAAGGTCATGTGGGTTTCCAAACCATGCACCTAAACTATGTTCCCCTTCTAGAGGGAATGGTTACTCTTATGTTTATAGAGAGTTTGAAAAAATATGCCCCATCCATACAAATCCCCTCTATTTTGGATTTCATAGTTTGTTGGGTAGGGTTCATGGTATGGGAAAACTATGTGTCAACTATGCACTACCCCTATTCTTTCCAAAATATTCTAATTTTTTCCCAAACTCATAAAAGGTATAACAAAATCAAAATATACTCAAAATAATGAAAAAAATACAAGTAAATAATCCTAGTACATCTCTTGAAAATGTAAGTATCTTATAGTAATACATTCTAATATTATTATATTATCATGTAACCCAGACAGACATATGGTATTTCACAATAAATCGCAACATGATTAAACGAATCATAAAATACAAAAATAGGTCTTGATGTGAGCTTCATTTGGATTCCTAGAAAATAATTTGACAATTATTGTCCAAATAAATTATTTTTTTTTTCAATTTAACTCTATCATAGGTGATACTATTTATGTGAAATAAAATATTAAAATAAATAATATTCTATGAATCTAAAAAAAATCTTATCTGGAAGACATTGTTGGGAACTCTTCATGATATAACCACTTCCATATTCTTATGTCTCATAGAAATCATAGATTATAATGTCATACGGACATAAAAATTCACCACTCTAACTTTGTTGATTTATTGCAAAAAATTATCATCATTTATATATTTTAATAAAGCTTCAAAAAACATATAAATACTCACCATGGTATCATCGTTATTATGAAAAAATCAAAATGACATCAATTATCAATATAAAAAAATAATCTATACAGGGATGAAGAACAAATTTATTATGCCTATAAAAATTTTTGGGGAATTATTTAAAATAAAAAACAACACCAAGAAATAAAAATGAGCATAAGGATTCTAATAAATTATCTTCACTAGTTCTTTCAAACTCACCTTGAGGTGATGATATCACAAATGAAGTTAAATTTTAGATAAAATTAAATGTTTTCCAAAACTAATCAAATAGATCCACAATCCATGATAACGGATAGTCGTTCATAATAGTCACCAGATTCTGTTTTTTGTAATCCATACACATTATCAAGCTACCATAATCATTATTGGGTAATTCTATTATAAATATGCACTAAATCCAAAACCACGACACAATAATATAAATCATGTTTTTATTTGTGGCGGTATGATTCTAGATATAGTGAGGGTAACAACATCATGCTTTTGTGATTTATTATTCATTTTCAATGAAATTACATAAAACTTACCAACCTTATCAAAAAATATTCTATCATATTCAGTTTGATCATCATTTTATTTTCATTCAAGGAATTATTAAGTAAGAATAATACATAATACAAAAAAATTATGAGTTGAAGGTTATAAGGAGTTATAATAAGAAAAATGTTTTTAAAACATTTCATAAACCTATTAAATGTTTCTAAAAGGTTTAGAATACAAATAGTGTTATTATATATATATATATTCTCAAGATTTATGATTTAGAAACATTGTATATTATGATCTGACCATAATGAAAAATCCTTTAACCTAAACACATGTACATCACATTTTATTGATTCCATTAACTAAAGAATCTATCAGACTATGGCTTAAAAAACACCTTCCAATCATTATGATATTTACAAAACCAATGAATACCGAAGAAGGAATGTTTCCATGGGGTGATTATATATATCCCTATCAAGATCATGTAGTTATATTTTTAAATTTAGGGTTTATTATGCAATGTGTTATACCTTATTAATTTATTTTATTCAATCGAATAAAATGGAAATATCCGAGGTAATAAACTGGTATTGGTTAATCAAATTTTCTATGTGTGGTTTTATGATTTAGAACCATTCAATTATTTTCATTCCACATCCATGTCATTTGATTATTTATTTTCATAGATGAAAAAATATAAAAATTCTTTGTAAAACCATGATGCGATTGGTAAAAAATTTATAAATTTCATAAATTTTTCTGAACCCTATTGTGTTTTGAGATAAAAAAAAATTTGTTTTATATATATTATGAAACAATGTAATATATTGTGTAAAATTAGAATAGAAGAGTTTTATGAAAAATGGAACATCATATATTTGATAATATTACACAATGGAGTGCCTATAAAACAATATTGGTAAGTATTATAATGATATTCCCATTAGAAAACCATGACATAATATGGTAAATCCACATCATTATATAAAATTTATGACTTCAAAAGGCTTTTTTTGAAATGGGTTCCACAAGGAAATTGGTTTTGGTTATCCCTTATAATTAACTATCACATGAGAGAAACCACATCCACATATCTTATAAAATGGGAATTGTTTTTAAAAAAATATATTTTTCTCTTAATATTATCAAGAAACTTCATTGTATTGTCCTCTCTAGGTATACACTGAATTTGATAGAGGATTTAAACCATAAAAAATATATTTTTGTTAGTTTTATCTTTGATGAAAATGTATTTTATATAGAAAATTCATAAATTTTTTATAAATTATAAAACAAGTAATAATATAAACTTTTTTATAAAATGTTCATATATGAAGTTATAAATGTTTATATAGAATGTTTATATTTGGAAATTTATTTAAACCATTAGAAAAATATTTTCGGTTGATTTTTTAATGATTTAAATAAAATAATAAATATTAATAAGATAATAAATATTTCATAAATAGAACATATTTATAAATATGAAGGATATTATATTAAATTACCTATAAATGATGAAATATGAAATGTCCATATTTTTTAAATAGATATAGATTTTTTATATTTATATTTTTTCATGTAATGGCTATTAATCATTCTTTAATTATAATGTTCTTACAAAGTAATTATTTATAATGTGTTCATAAATATTTATCTCATATCTAAATTTTTCAATTATTTATTTATATAATTTATTACCCATTTTATTATTAATGAATATATTGATTATATTATGTATAAATATATGCTTTCATTTAAGGTGTTAAACCACTTCTTATAAATTTCATACCATACATATAAGGAGTTACATTCTTTTAAAAATATAATATTTAGTTTTGTTCTATCATGAGTATGATTTCCTTGTGGGTTATAAACATATAAACAAATGATGGATACAATTTATACATATTATGTTTTAATATTATAATGGAATTTAGGACTCTCTTGAGTAATGATCCCTCGATAGATGGAATTCTGGTTAGAATTATCACTGGCTTGGGAGCATAGGTTTCGTCAAAATGATATTGGTTTCTAATCTATCACATGATTCATTTTCGTATAGGGATTTTGATTTGTTATCATTATAAACCTCTAGGTAAAGAATTTTCTAATATCTTATGTATGTTATATATTTGGATATGAGTGGATATCATTATATTTTCTTTTTGTATGAGTATCATATGTCATTATTTGTATAAGTAGTTATACATTAACATGTTTTGAAAAATCTAATTTGGTTAATGGTATAAGATATAATAAATAAATCGGTCGAATGGTGGATATAGAAAACATAATAGATGAGAGAGATTTGTGAAATATAAAAAATTCCATAAAATACTAAGTGTCATATTCCTTTCAAATTCAACACTTCATAAGATCTTGATTGTAAATTTGGTTAGGTTTCCCCAAACAGGGGTGGCCATCGATTATCATGAGTAAATAATTCAATTTATGGGTGACCCTAACAGGATTCAATTACTATGTTTGTCATGAAAATATGGTTAAACATAGTTGGGAAACATGAAAGGCCGTGATTATAAATGTATAGACTTGGGGATAATCAAGATGATGTTATGGGTAAATGATGTTTTCTCTTAACTATCAATGATTTTAATAAGATATAATATGAATAATGATATTCAAAAATAGATATGTGATGATAGAAATTCTAAATAAGACCTATTAATTAGTGAAATATGTATCTTTACATTATATTGCACTAGATGTATTTACAATGGTTTATTATTTTAATGGGAGAATATTTAATAATATTTCTTATTAAATGATTATATAATAGAATAGCTGTTTCATAAATATATTTTTTATAGATAAAATGGATTCATAATCATCGAACATATCATTATGATTAATTTTTTAGAAATAAAATATTAATTTAAGAAACATATTAGGCTTATATAGTTGCATAAGAATCATTATTCATTAAGAAGGAATGATCTTAGTGTTGGATCAGATAATTTTCAATAAAAAACCCAATTATGAAACTAGTCAAGAAGAGAATAACTATTATAGTAAGTATAATAAATATTCTCTTGATATATCTAGGTAAATTCATTTTTTATGGATACTTTGTTTCAAAAGTTACATGAGAATATGTATGTTATTAGGATAATAAAAACATGAAAAGTAACTTTCAAGAATAATTTATTCAAGAGAGATAAAATATTTTAAAATCATTTTTTAAATATAATATGTACGAGGCTACGATGGTATCAACTCATGTATGTAATCTGATTGGTTATGTAAATGACTTATAAGGACAGGGGGAATCTTAATCTATTCATGGAATTCCTTCTATAATTTCATCCCAAATAATTCTGACTAGTACTTTTTAATTATGTTAATAATTAATTCAATAAAATTTCACATGATCTTCTCAATATATTTAGTATTACTGACTAGGACATCGTTGGTTTGTGAATAAGCACTATTTTGATGATATAGAAATGAAAACATAAATTTATTGTCCCAAAGGGTAATAAGAGAGACTCTAGAGTGTTCAAAACAAATTATAAACCATATAAAGGTAAATCAACGGAAGAGGCATGTTTCCCATTTTAAAAAACCAGGATGATAGAGGATTAATTGTTTAGAGTACTTAAAAAGGAGTAAAAAATAATTAAAATATCTACAATAGGTAATAATTTAATAAAATAAAATTTATACTTTATTTTAAAGCATATATGATACCAAATTTAGATAAAACAATTATTAATAATATATATAATAGTTTAAAATAACTATTATTTTGTGTTTATATTTTGATGTATGTATTCATCTAATTAAGTAAAGGGTTTTCACATCAAAGAGATTAAGTACATAAATGCTTCAGTGGATTTAAAATTTTAATGGACTATTATTATTTATCTTGTTTTTTTATGCATTAATAGGAGATAATATAAATTATATTTATAATAAAAAATGAGTTCATCGTATTTGATACACATCATTTGTGATTTGAACAATTATATAACATGATTGAAAAGAAGATAAGTATGAAAAGGTTTTATCAAAGATGAATGATTTTATCCAAGTTAATCGTCTAATTATAAGTAATATTATACCACTAAACATTAGTTTACTATTTTAAATAATAATATAGTATTTTTAGAATAATGATGTAAATTCATATAATACCATATAAGATATGTTTATTAGTAGTTTTTTTCTAAATATTCCTATTAAAGATATATGTGTTAGTTCACCACATAAAAAAGTTTCATTCCCAGAAATATATTTTGAATTAAATATAGATTACAAGTAGTATTGGGAGTATTTTTATACTCAAATAAGATAAAATTATAACACATAAATGATTATACTGGTCTAATTGGGGGATATTATCACTTTTTTTCATTAAATAGATTTGGTCTATTTGGTAAAGGAAAATATAAAGGTAAATATTTATACATATTTTATTTACCAAATTATCTGAGAGAAAAGTTTAAATAAAAATGTTTCAATAAGATAATAATGATAAACTTATGAAGAGTTCTAAATAAACAACATGCTTAATTAAAATCCTAAAATTATAATTTGTGAAGTAAAAAATGATTGAATATTATAATATATGAGTTTAATGAGTGTATTATTAATATATTCCCACAATTACTCAAACCAAGATTCTTCATATATATTACTAAATGAAGGATATTATTGAGAGGGTTTATCATATGGTAACATAGATACATGAAATATGTTATATAGAGATACAACAAATTTAACAAGTCCTAAAAATACATTAGTCATATGTACATAATAATGGTCTATCTATATAGTAAATGACTAAGTGGGTGATTTTGTATAGATTATTTAGGATTATGAAATGTGTTTAACAATAAAAATTGTATCTTGTTATATAAAAGGATATCTCCACTTTATCATTCTTTCATGATGAATATATATATTCATAAAGTGAAATGATAATTAACTTATCATTGTATATATTTGAATTATCCATAATAAATAATTTTTATTTATTATTATATTTTGTGATGACATATATAGATTATCATTGATTTTTTTTGTATACAGTAAAATAAATCACTCATGTGGTACAAAATGTGTTTTTTATAGATATCACACGACATATACAATATAGAGTTTTATATGTTATGTCATCAGTCTATAAGGGGTGAATATATCATATTGAATCCCCATATATATGGTTAATCAGATACCCAACAAAATAACCTTCATAATTTGATACTTCTCTTATGAAATCCAGGATATTTTGCTTATCAGGGTTTGTTGGGTATGGTTGTGACCATGATATTAGTTTAGGTTTAACCAAGATTGGATTTTTCATATCATATGATGAGGTTGAAATATAGGCCATTTATTTAGATTGAGTGAGGGAGTGTATGAACATACCAAGATAAGGTTAATTTGTTGGGATTATCTATTCAATAAGGGGAATGTGATGTTCCCATCCATATGGGTAATTAAAAAGATTATGTTTTTTTCTATTCGATTATTCTATACATGAAGAATAATAAATGAATATACTGGTTATATGGGATATCAAAACATAATGTCTTATAGTTACCCAATATAATATATAAAGGGATTATATTAATATCCAAATTTTTAGATGATACAAATAGAATGAATGATTTATAGAGATACATGTGATTAATAAAGATCATAGTACATAAATTTACAGTTTATGTAACATAAACAATTTGTAAAAGGCTGATCTTTACATACTATTAGGGATAAGGGAATTCATAATTATTGTCAATTCAATAAATGCTCAAGGATTCACCCATTTTGGTTGAGTGAAGATTATTATATTTTTATAAAAAATATTATTATAAAATGCATATAGCATACCTAAATGTGTTTATTAATATCTAAAATAATTTTTCACATGTATTTTCATAAGTTCATACATATATTTTAACATGTAGTGAAAATTATTGATAAATGTTTTAGAAAAACTATTTTGGAAGACATCCAAAATAAATTTGGGATACAATTTCACATGTTATGACATGTGACTTGATTTATGTAGAATGTGTGGTAATTCTATGAGGTATTAGTGTAAGTAGTTTGTTGTTGGAAATATGCACTAAATCCAAAAGCATGATGTATTATTATAAACAATGTCATGGTTTTTAGTAGTATTAATTATCATGTAATGAGGGTCACTATGTCATTGTTTATTGTATGGTGTTTTTTAAATTATAAGATGACATGTGATTTAGACACCTTCTCCAAATATAATTTTTCACATTTGTTTATCATTATATGATGTTGATTTGTGGGTTTTGAAAATATATATATAAAATCTTGAAATGATAAACAATAATGTTCCAATGGAAAAGAGTGTTTTAAATTATAAACTACTTATGAAATGATTCATTAAATTTATGAATGTTTGGTAAGTATTTTGAAGCCATTTAATGACCTTAAATATATATGTAACAAATATCATAGTTTTTTTGTACACATAATATGTTGTGATTTTGTAACTATCAAAACTCTATGAACTAAATACATTTTACCATTCATTTTCATTATGTCTGTAATTTATGATTCAAATATTCCCTGGATTTAATTATATTGTTATAATAATTTTGTATATTCAAAAAGACCATGGATACCATAGGAGAGATAAATATATAGGCCACTACTCAATAATCGCTTCAATGATAATGTAAAGAGGAATAGAAAAAATTAATTATTAAAGAAAAATGTATGATTTTTTTATTGTTAAATTTCCCCTTTCATGTTTATATAATTAACATGTATCCCATACCATATCCATGAAATTTGAATCCATAAATCAATAATACCCAACTTCTTGAATAGACTTTTTCTTTCACAAAACGAGCAATCGATAATCACCCAAAAGGGTATGATGTCCCACAAGATAGCCATATAAATTAAATTTTTGGAACTTGGAAGATAAAACACATTATGCTCCATATTGATCCTCACATTATGATTTATTCTTGTAAATCCACAATCTTAAAAAAATATCTTGATAATGGAATAATAAAAAATCACATTTAGTAACCTCCTTTAAAACCATATGTTCTTCATTGGGAAGTTCCCCATGAGGAAAATTAAAAAGTTTTTATTTGAGTATCACATTATATTAACTCTCAAAATAACTCTCAATTCAATATCGGTGATTTATTAGGTATCAATTATTTATGTAGACCTCCTAAAAAATTTTGTATGATTCAAATTCTCAAGAATAAGTATAATTATGATGTTTGATAACCCTTATCAATTATGAATCATGTGAAAAAATTATATATTTTATAGATTCTTGATGTCTAGATCTATGAGGTTAATAGTTTATAATTAATGTCAGTTTGGTATATCTTTTGAAATATTTCATCATAGATTGAGGATGTTATAATTGGAACACTATAAATTATTTTTATAGAGGAGAGAATCATATTTTAAGTAAGAATTATGGAAGAATATAGAGGCTTTATGGGATACAATCCAAATTTTACATTTTTTATTTGTTGGATCATGTTATTTCCATTTATATTTTATATAGGATCTTACAACAAAAATATAAATCTAAAATGGTTGGTTTGTTTATAATCTCACATTAAAAGTATTTTAAAAATTGACCATGACCATGTTGATGCATAAGTATGGGGGAAACCAAATTTCTAGGAATCATTCTTTACCATGGCGTGTTGGTGAAGATTTTTCAATTTTGATTATGAGGTAAAGAATTATTGAGGGTTCTCATAGTTTTGGATTATTCTATATAATGGTGGTATTATATGGTTTTTTACTATTTTGAGACATAGTTAGATCAATAGACCATGCATATCATGGTTGAATTTGGTAATTGAGGCTTTATTCTAAATTTTTTTATTATGTGTATGAAAATATAGTGATGCGAGAATTTATAGATATAGTTTCAAATAGTGGTTAGTTTTGATGGAATCAATTATGTTGGATATATTAGGAGATATCGATTTGAGGAATCTTTGTGGTAAAAATTTGGAATGTTTTTGGAAGGAGTTGGACTGTGTGAACACTAAAATATATGAATAACTAAATATGTTGCTCATAATTGTTTTAGTTAGACTTTGATTAATGACTTGATAGTAGTATTCATGTGGGATATAATTTTTCTTAACCAGATAAAATCATTTTTATGTGGTATATATTTGGGTTTTAGTGTGAAAAATATATTCTGGTTATGTTTTTTGAATTTTCAGAACATCTATTTTAGAAATAACACATGTGTAACATGGATGGAGCATATGAAAATCACAAAATAACGTTTGGATCTAGGAAAAAAGAATAATTTAAATGGTCTATGTTTCATAGGAAGGGTAATGCAGAAGGAATTTGTGTTCCAAATGTGACATTGATGTTCCATAGGAAGTGGAGTTTTCCAATGTCAACTAATTCTTGTCATGGGAAATATGTGACATTAAATAAATCATGAATGGGAATATCCTTTTTGTTTAAAAATACAAGTAATATTGATATTAATTTTTTTAGAATATTGATATTGGTTGATGATGATGATCTGAATTCTTTCATATATACGTTTTAGGTATAGAGGAAAAGCAATATGAGGCTTTCCCAACTCAGCTTTTTGTCATGAAGGATGGTTAATATATCATTTCAATGATGATAAATTACGTGATCAATGGAATTGATTCAATGAATATTGAAAATATATAAATTCATGAGTATGTGAAAATGAGTTGGAATTATTATTTATAGTTAATTCAATCAATTAATGAATAACCTTGTAATGAATTTTTTATTCATTGATGTATCTAACAATGTCCCTACATCATACTGTCATTACAATATTGGACTAAATAACAGATTCCCTCCAGTATAATTCCACATGTGTTCCATGAACCATTGAATGTATTCATAGTACTATCTAGTATCTAGCTTGGTATATGCTAATTCCGGCCACAGTCACCATTTATCACCCCAATAATCACATCAATGAAGGGTTTTCTTCAATCTCTCTAGACAATAGGGTTGTTGTAGAGGAGTATTATTCTCCATTCTACAGAGTGTTCTTAGAGAGGGTGCACTCAAGGGATTTGAGATGATTATCTCCAGATCTTTTTGATCACATAAAATGAATTGTCCCTCTTCTGAAAATTATATACTAGGATTACATAAAACTAGGGCTATAAAATAATAATTTCACATGTTCCCTTATTATTTTCATAAATCCAATAAAACCTTTGGTCAATAATAATAATAATAATAATATTTATTTACATATGCTAAACATAAAAATTTAATTGAATAGTATTTATTTAAATAATATTCAATATATATATATATATTATCACTCATTAGACTAGTATAATCTTTCTTCCATTCCTCCACAATATTTATTAATGCATGAATAATGAATATTTATTTAATAAATAAATATCACCACATTATTCTCCAAAAAATAAATAAATATTAACATCAATAAATAGAAAATAAATATTTATTAAATATTCTTCCCACCTAATATTCTATGGAAAAACTTACAATGGAATATCTGTGATAAAAAAATTATGAATAATTTTTAAACAACATGGGGGAATAATATTTTTTCAAATTTCTATATTTTAAACAATAACATATTATTTAACTAATATTCTAGATACACTTAGTGAGTGACCATCTTGGACTCTTTGTCTATGGAATTAGGTGAAGTAACCTAAATACCAAGTTTAGTATCAAGAATCACACCCAAGAACTGATAATGAAATAAGATAATACCAAAATTATATAATAACTAATACATATTCATATTTTTTTAATATAATTACATTATTTTGATATCTCTAATCAAACTGGTTGCATGCTGGTTACATCACCCTATGTTTTTTATGACTATTTCATTGATCATACATAAATTTAACATTCTTATTGAGAACTATAGATGTGGATTTATTTAGGAAATATCATTTCCATCAAAGGGACTGATATATCAAATCCATGTAATGAGTATAATTTTAAATCGTTTCACACATTTTTCATTAATGAAATATAACAAATGACCCACCTAATGTATCCTACCTCACCTAAGTCATTTTTAGTCATGGTTTTCATAGTAACATCCATTTATGTGACTTATAATACTCATAAATAATAATATTAATGTCCAAGGATCAATATTCTTGCATATGGATTGGAACAACCAATTAAACATTTTAATGGGGATTTCATACTAACAAGTCTTGTTATAAGAATATCTTTAAAAAGTTATTACCAAAACAGTTCACCAAGATAAGTCTTCTCAATGTCTTATGACTATACCCCCCCCCCCTCTCTTAAACCATTTGTCATTGGTTCCCCCTAATTATTTCAGATAGCTATAAAAAATATATTTAATAATAATTTCATGGAGCATATAGGTTCTCACTATAGCAGGGAACTACTATGACATTTTAGTGTGACATCAACTGTTAGGGAATTGTCACAAATTTATTACAAATAATAACAACAATGATGTGATAAATATATTATTAATATTAATCATAACTAATATATTTTATCAGAATGTACATATAATTCGGTTCTAGGGAATCGACTCCATCATACTACAACTTGGATTAAAGCCAACTGCTAAGATCCTTTTGTTAGGTTACTCTCAAATGATATGCATTCTTCTAAAAAGATAGGAATTTAGTCAAGGGGTACAAATAGTTTTCTTCTATGGGAACTCTTCTTACTATAACATCATCCATCGGAGAAAAATCCCACAAGAGGTGATACTTTTGGATTATATTATTTGTTTATTGGTGTGACCTTGTCTCTTTTTCAGGATTAACAACTACAATATTGTGACAAAACAATGTGATATGTTCATTATTTCTTAGTACCACATCTTGATCATTGAAAATGATTCATATCCAAATAAATTTCTTGGCTACATCAAAAGACACAATATACTCAAAAACCATTATAAAATAACAAAAACCAAGATTCATTGATCTTTTCCAGCTCACAGATCCCCCATTGAGATAGTGAACATATCCTTACTATGACTTATGATCATTATAATCTCTTTTAAAACTAGAATAATTTTAAAATCTAAGTAATATATCCTTATATAATCTTTACACTTTGAATATATCACAAGTTATTCTTAGATACTTGTTGATGTCCTTAATAGTAGACAAATTTAATTCTCATGGATCATCTTGATATCTTCCTACCATACTCAAATTTTTTGAAACGTTGTGACTAGTAAAAAACATGGCACAAATGATTGTTCCCATCACTAAAGTCTCCGTGATCATACTCATTATCTATTTATACTATTATGTATGAGGGATTATTTACATTGAAAGATATTTAAAATGTGACACTAGAACCAATCCAATAATTGATTAATCTATTCTAAATCTATTCAGTATATGGTCAATGTATGTCCTTTTATTTAGTCAATGTTTCCACTTGGATCTATCATAAATGACCATGATCTCTATAATATTGGATACTTCACCTAATTAATTCATAGAGAACACTCATTTAACCGGTAAATAATAGTCTTTTGACTATTATATATTTTCCAAAAAGTTATATGTAATTAACATATAATTTTTGGATAATGACCATATTCCCATTAAACCACTTGTAAACACATGGATCACATTCATAATTGTTGAAACAAAATCATTGTACAGCTCTATTGAATCAAATGCTTCATGGAATGGATTGTAGTTGTAATCCATAAATGTATCATTGAAACATGAATATTTTTCATACATTACCTAGAGTAAAAAACCTATCATTTTGTTTCGTATGGACATCTTCCTAATGGATCCATTTAACAAAAAATTTATGAAGTCCATATACCAATATTTTTAGTCATGGTATGTTCTTATAGAATATATAATTATGAAGGATTTAAATATATAAATTAGTGAAAATGGTTCATCATAGTCATTTCCTTGACATTTTTAAACCCCTTGACAACTATACTTTCATTATGGTGATTAAATTTACCTTTCATTTCTAGATTTCTCATAAATACACATTACCACCCTATGTAATTTAAATCAACTGAAACATCGACCAAAAAAAAACTCGATTATGATACATTGAATCCATTTCAGAATTCATGTCCTCTTTCCATCTGGAAATTTTTACCTCTCAACTAGCTCTTAATAGGAGAGAGACTGATCATTATCAACCAATAATGAGTAAACATATTTGGTGACTAGAAAATCATATCTCTCCCATTCTATTGGATCTATTATACTCCTACACAATACTTATTTTCCAGGAACTACTTCTTCTATAGGGACATGTGGAATCTGTAACTGTAAAAACTCATGTGTATATTGAGCATCAACATTATTAAATTCAATCATTCTCCCACTGTAATGTTTTTTATTTTATCCCTCTCAAGGAATATTGATTTTCTAGTAACAATTATAATATTTTATATAGTGTTTTATAGATATTACTCCTTTGTTTCCTTAGGTTTCCCTATAACAATACATTTTGTGACCCTTGTTCTTGTTGTTTTCCAGATAATGTCCTAAAAACACCTTACAACACCACAAATATTTTAGAAACAAAACATGTTTCTTTACACTCCATAAATTTAAGGGAATTCCATTTTCCACTTTAGTTAGTAGTCAGTTTTGTGTTTATTCTGTAGTTTATAATACATATCCCAAAATGGATAATGCAATATCTGAATGAATCATCATCAATCGTTCCATTTCTAATATAGTATTACTCCTCCTTGAAGTAAACCCATTAAAATATGGTTTTTATACTGTATTATGTTGAGATATAATACCAAACACACATATAATGTCATTTATATCCTCGTAAAGATATTCACCAAATCTTTCTAATCAAATATTTGTTATTTTCATTCGAAGTTGATTATCTAATTCATTCAAGAAATCATTAAAATTATAAAAGGGAACAGAACTATACCTCATTATGTACTTATATCCATATCCTATCAATATATCAGTACAAGTTATGATGTAAGAATACTTACCTTTTGATTCAACTATAAATGGTTTACACACAATAGTGTATACAAATCCTAACATTTTTGTGGCCCTTTCAACATATCCATTAAATGGTTTTTTCTAAATATTTTATATAAAAAATCATGACATATTTTAAGTTATTTTACCATAAAATATTCTAAATAACAGTATATATAGAGCAGTATTGAATTGTTCTCGTTTACATGACCACGATGGGGATTCCACAGCTGGGGTTATATGAGATGTGTGAGCATGATTAGTTATCTATTATCAATATTTTTTCAATTTTTTAATACATAAGAAAATTATTTAAATGTTTCATACCATAACATCTATTATATATATATTTAAGAAATTACTTTTATATGAATAGATTAAAATAAAAAAAGTATCTAGTATGGATACATAAATTTTATTCATCATAATAGTTTATAAATAATAACAATATCATAAAACTAATTCCATTCAATTAGAAATGAAAGGTGGTGGTATCCAAATGCAAGAGAAGAAAACCTCACACCATTGAAGCTCACAAATACACCACTCCTCTAGAAATCTTCTGGAATATACACGGTTCCAGCATATGGATATAAATTTTATCACCAATAGCTACATATAATACCCAATTTGTATATATTGAAAGATTACATTGGATAAAGAAAACTCCTTTAGAATCCCCTTACTTCTAGGTATAATGGCTAGAGTAGTAGTTATCTTTCAACATGATAAACATAATACTTAATTTTCAATGGCCTACCTCTTCATCATACACATCGTTGAAGTACGTTCCTAGAGATATTTATACTTGTCTCGATTCTTGGGAAACTTTTTATTATGTCTAATTTTATTATTCACTATAAGCATTGTTGGTATATCACAACCCATATCCTTTTCCTCTTCTTTAATTAGAGTATGAATTTCTAAAAAAAATCTAAACATTTATCATTTTATAATTTCTAATAAAACGTGACAAGGACTTGGGTATTGAGGAATGTATGATATCTATGAGTAACACTACATGGAATTTAATGCCTATGATGTCTAAGTGTTCAATGTAGAATTTTATATTTACTACATCAGTCTAATCGTGAATTGAATTTCCATGAATATTTGTATGAATATTATGGGGATCTAATATCTCGCTTGTAAAACCTTCTCCTGATATACATCCTAATATTCATAAATCATGTTATATGCATCCATGTACTTGTGTCTCTTCAGAATCTCATTGGTTATGGATTGTGGTATAGAACATGAAACATTTTTGGAATCGTTCTAATGTTTCAAATAGTGATAAAAATATTTCTCAGTTGCCCTTATACTAGGATCTTTATGGTTAGGTTCTTCCTACACGTAAAAGTTCCTTTCATGGTATATGATAAAACATAAGAACCATTTCCACTTTTTGAAATTTATGTCATGGATGATGTTATCCTTTTCAACTAAATATCAATGATTTATTTTTGAGGTCATTTTTTCCATTAATCAAATATAATGGAAAAAAAGTTAGTATATTAACAGATAATGTTTTGAAAAATAAATAAATATTATGTTTAATAATCTACCACAATTTTATCGAATCCTAGAAGCCCTCACCATTGGATTTGGAATATCCTATATCCAAAAAATATTGGTGTAAAAGTTCCATAATCCCCTTATCATGATCCCAAAATTATCTAATAAATCAATTTCAATTGCTTCCAAGGGGAATTTAAAATGCCAACTACATTAACTCGTAGTTCCTTGATCTGTTCAGTGGACTCCCAAATCATGAAATCCGAAAATTTGATTTCCTCAAATTTTTTCTCTTAGTTACACCAAGTCACACTTTGGTAGTCAACCCTTGATGGAAACAATGTAAACTCAACCTAAAACATCGTGTTTTAGTAACCCAGTAATTGAAACCAGTCAAAAAATGGTTGTTCAATCACTCTAAACTATGGTTATATTTTAATTGATCTAGTGGATGGATTTACCTAATTAATATATATAACTAATATATTGTTTAATTTAATTGAAAATATAAAATTATTATCTTTATTTTATAATTTTTAATATTATTTGGATTTATAAAAGTGATTAACCATGTCTTAGGTAATGTTTATAAAAAGTTTAGTTTATTCCATTTATATTTTTCATTCTTATTAATTCATTAATTCATGTGATCATGAGAAAAAACTATAATTATGTAACTATAGAACATGTTATAAATAAAATAATAAAGTGGTTTTATCATGAGTCTTACTAATAGAGAGTTAAGTTGTTAGATCATAAACTGGCCACCAACCTAGGGGAATCACATTAAACCATTTACGGTTCAAATTAAAGCTTCCTACAAGTCCACCAATGTATCTCTCTTGTATTAAATTTTCCTCGACTCCAAACATAAATATTTTATATTATAAAGAGAGATAAATCAATTATATATTCTTTTACTCACACAAAGGTGAGGGGAACCAAAGTATTAGATAATGGATTTAAAAAAAAGGAAATCGTTGGCACACACTCCCTTATATAATGAGATGATGGATGACACATATGAAAAAAATATAGTTTAATAATAAATTAAAAGAAACTAATCACATACATTGTTTTATCTCGGCTCATGATCATCCAAATGATTGCACCAAATTATGAATTTCATAAAATTTCCATTAAATTTTTATCATTCTTATGAATAATAAATCATGTTTCAATAAATTAATAATCATTTTTAATTAATTAAATATTTTACCATAATTACCATATATATTTTATTGAGATTATAATCCATCATATTTATAATGAAATTAAATTATTCTATTTAAAATTACCTGTGTACAAAATAATTTACATTGGATTCAATATGATTGTTACCTATAATAACTACCAAATGTGTATTATACTTGTATAATTTTTACTCTTATGACATGTGGAGTACATGATTTACCACATAATTTCATAGTGTGTACTATAAACTTATTGATTTAAAATAACACAAGGTATTTATATATTGTTTTATGCATCAATGTTTGTAGATTACTAGTTGTGATACAAGTTATAGACGATATACAAATTTGAACATGACACATAAATAAATTTGACATATATATATATATATATTACACATAATAAGGCATGAACTATCAAAATATTAACAACATGGGACCCAAGTTGATAATGATTGAATATTATAATATTTTTTATTTTTTATTTTGTATAATTTGGAAAAATTACACGGTGTTCAGATCAGAACTACACATCATATATTATTCTTTCCATCTATTTATGGAACATGCATAGGGACCCACCATGTAACCATGAAAAGGAAAATATTTCAGCACACGGAATTTACATTGGATAAATGGTGTGTGGTCTCCAAATTTCATAGTCACTAATCATGTAATCCATTTGAGAATATACATAACTATATATGACTAAAGGACCGCACATTGTGTGTGAAAGTTAAACTGTGAGTACTCTACATGACCAAGCACTATAATGGTCCAATAAACATAGGGTGTGTGATTAAATTCACCTTGTATAATAAATTCACATTGCTTGAATTAGTTATGAATTAATTTAGGGGGCATTAGACATGGGGAAACTCCATGAACCATACGGTTTCATGGCGTTTACTCTTGTTTTGTCCATCCCATCACCTCATCACTTACGAATAAGATCATAAAAATTATTTCACGCATAAATTGTGTTGATTTGTTTTTTTTCGAAATTAAGATAAATGCAGAATATTTAATTATTCAAAATAAAGTATAATTAAACCATAAATTACTACTAATGAATAATTTCTAACTCATTCAACAACCATTAAATAATTATAAATTAGTATTCAATCCCCACTAATACCAGTTGTAGGTTCTGGGTGAAGAATAATTAATTGATGAGGCATTAACAAATCAACATCTTGTTATTATTTATGATTAATTATAGTTTTACATGATGATAAATTTCATGATAAATAGAATTGAATAAAATAATATAGTCAATATAAAAACACCAAAACAAAAGTATTGGATCATCACATATTATTTATAATCAATTCATGTAATAAATGAATTTACTTGGAAATAATTGTTTCACATATGATGGATTAGGTATTTTCTATATGTTTTTCCATAATTTCTTTATAAGAATCTCAAAATTTAGTGATGGTCGATATTTTTCTACAAACCTAAAAAAATTGTTATAAGATTATTTGGGTGATATTATAACAGATCCAAACACTTGTTTCATTCACAAATGATCGATTAGAAAATCACTTCAAAAAAGGTTCACTTCGATTTCTCTAGACTTGGGTGGTGGTGGTGGTTATCAGTCTCTATTCTTTTGGGTGTTCTTAGAGAGGGAGCTCTATTGGTCTTTGAAAGGATTCTCATTGCATATTGTTCTGAACTAAAAACGGTTTTTCTCTTTTAAGACAATAATATAAATGGTTTTATATACCTCTAATGTTAGAAAATAAAAATTTCATATTCACCCTTATAATTTACATAATCTCGATAGATCCCCATGTGTATAGTTTTAATAATATTATTTTTATTTCTTGACCTGTTCTAAACTCTTGAAATTAATTTAATATTATTTATTTAAGTAATATTCAATATATATATTATTTTTCACTAGAATATTAAAATTATCCCTCCTTTATCCAAAATATATTTCATTCCATGAATAATTACTACCTTTTTATTAGATATCTTTCTCACATAATACTTTCTCAGATAAATTTTGATATAATATATGTGAGGAAGAATAAATTAATTGTTTTTAAATTATGTGATGGGTTAATATATATTCACATTTCTAAATAATAAATTAAAATATATTCTTTAACTGAGATTCTAGATATGTCAACTGTGTGTCCCTCTCGACCTCTTTCTCTATGGGATTAGGTGAATCTACCTAATGTCCAAGGTTAGAATCTGAAAAAATTCTAAGGAATGCATAGAGAACAAATGTAATTCTATAATGAAATAATAAATCATATAGGTGATTACTATGTAATATAATCCATTTATCACAATATCTCTAAACAAGCAGTTTTCGTGTACGTTCCATCAACGAATGTGCTCAATTCCTCTTTCATTGAGATTCTAGATATTGGACATGCCTACTAAACACCATGTAAATTAATTTATTAAATAAAAATATTTTCCATTAATGTCCCTAAGATATCATCTTCTATAAAATAATACCATGTAGATTTCAATTATCACATTATTTATCTATGAAATATTACATGTTGTGAACACAGTATATCCTACATCCCCACAAACTTATATCATAGTGGTTTTCACAAATACATAAATGTATTTAACTTATATTAATAATTAAAAATGATATTAACGTATAAAGTCCAATACACACATCTTCTGATAGGAACATCTAAAGAAATATATAGATTTGGATTTGATATGGTAGGGTGTCATCCTCATTTTATCATATACTTGATATGACCAAGGGATTACACAAAGAGAATCTACCTAAAGTCAAATGAGTCACCACCCCTAAAATCATGTATCATCTGTGTCCTTAAAATTATTTCATTCAGATATTGAAAATATATTTAATACCACTATTATAGAAATTATTTGTTCGTATTATAGAGAGAACTAAAATGACATTTTAGTGTCACAAATACTCTTAGTTCATTATCACCTACAATGTAATGCATAAGAAAAGTCATTAAAATTAGATTTTATTAATATTAAAAATATTAAATACATGTTATGATAATGTATATAAAAGTTGGTTCTTGGGAACCAACTTAAACAACCTAGAGTAAAAAATCAAAATGATGTCCTTATGTTGATTTAAAAAAATAATGGGAGAATATAGTTAGAGAATTCATAGATTACACCATTCACTAAAAGGTTTAGTTAATATAGTGAAACTTAGTTATTTTCCTTTATCAAAATGAGTTATTATTATGAAATTTACATGGTGGGATAACCATAATATTCTGTGAGAAATTATAGAGTGCATCATAATGATACAGTTATTAATCCTTAATTTAGTGGTGAAAAAAATACAATGGTTAAAGTATCAAATGTGAGTAAGTATAAAAATAAAAAAGATAACTTTAATTATTATTAGTTACTTCCCCATATAGTGATTTTTATAGGAAGGATGTGTCCAGAAGAATTTATTTTTATGTTATCAGGAAATTTTCAAAGACCCTAGAATTACCAGAACTCGGAGTGAATGGGGTAAATATGGTGGTTAGGTTTCTTTATCTTTTTAATTCCATACCTTTATTTCAATGGGGCAGTGTTATGGAACCATGGACCCCTCCTAGTGCCTTATTCTATAGTATGAGTTCTATAATGACCTTTGTAATAGGGGTGTGATCCTCGGATGGTTTGGATCTAGGTTAAGATATGTGATGACCCAGACCCTCATAGCCCATCCCTTTTCCAAATTCTGGATCCTAGCAGTACTACCCCATTCACACAATCACCCTTCTACCACCACCAAAATCCATAGAAGGAAAAAAAATTAAATAACACAGCACACAAACACTCTTACAATTAGAATGTTTTCATATTTGCCTAGAACTATTCTTTAAAATCCACATTGATAAGTATGGGTGATCACACAAGGGTTTTCATTCAAGAGAATCCATTTATTTTTCTAAGTGTAAAGGATTAATCAGATTTATATTTATAGTAATTATTTATAGGTAAAAAATAAAAATAATAAATAATAACCCATGCATAAGAAAAGACCACAAAAAATCATGATTTTCTAAGGCCACACTACCACAATAAATCACATCATAAATAGATATAACAAATAAAACCCACCATCAACATCAAACCACTCCCAACACATTTTCGAGTCCATATTTTAACATTATCATTTATCTTTTATAAAAGTTGGACTCTAAATTTCAACAAAAAAAACATTAATACTCCCACCCATTTTGGTACACAATTAATTAGAGATGAAGGAAATCCCTACCTAAAACAACATTTAACCAACGATCCTCTTTTCACCAAAATAGAGGGGTCTTGCGAGTTGGAGACTCAATGGAAAACTAAAATAAGGGGAGATAAAAAATAGGCGTACGACTTTTATGTGAAGGAATATTCTATGTGAACCAAAATAAGTGAGTTGAAAGTACCTTGAATTTAGAAAATGAATATCCTATTACAATCAAAATGGAAATATATTCAAAAGTAATACATGAGGGATCATGGTCAAGAATACGTAGTTCAACTATTTCAATGTCCCTAGAGTGTTGGGATATTAATTATATAGTTATTATCAATTGAAATTTATTTAAAAACACTCAAGAAAGGCTTTAAAATAATTTTACATAAAAAATTGTATGACGAACGAAATTGGAAAAATTGCAAAAAAATTCAAAAATGAGTCACCAATGGATGAGTCACTAACATCAATCCATTAACAGCGAGGCACTGATAATGATTCATCATCACTAATCTACTAACACTGGTCCATAGACCTGACTAACTAATGTTTTGCCTTACTAACACCCTAAATCTCTGACGACTTGACTCACCAATGTCTATAATCTCCGAAACCATATCTCAGGGATGCCTTGTCTCGCTAACGCCATCACACACTAAAACTATTGTTTGAAGAATAGACATAGATCCCCTAATTCATCAACATTGATGCCTTGTCTAAAAAACATTAATTCCCTAACTCACCGACACCGACACCGCCAATCGGGACGACCAATCGCTATCACCCAGCCTTGTCGGGTTCTATTCTATAGTTTTTCTCGTAACCCCTCTTTTGGGATTTTTAGCTCTTCTTTCCAGTGGTTCAAAGCCATTTAAAATTCCATAATTAATACCCAATAAATACCTAGAGAATAAAAAATAATTCTTTCATGTGTAACCACACAACTGCATGGGAAACCACGATCCGACAATCCATGCATTCAAAATTCCCATATCCCATAAAAACGGGATCTTGTCTATATATATCGCACGGGAAGTCCTTTTTCCTCTTCTTCCTTTGGTCGGCTTTGTTCTTCCCCTGGTGCGCCTGGATTCCCTTCTTCCCATGGATTGTGGTGTGCCTCTGTTGGAGCTTTCCGCTCAGCCTTGGAGTCCCCAACGTTCCTTCCCTTCAAGCCACAAATCCCATGTTCCTGGTGAGTGGAGAAAAACTTCGGTCTTTGATCAATCAAGTAGGGTTTTTCCTTCACCTATCCTTTCAATTTATCATGCGGGGTGGGTATGCTTTTGTCTATATGGGAGATGATGAAACCAAACATAGTGAAGATAACTAATGGACTTTTAAAGTAATAAAGGGGAGTGGTGTGATTGATATACTGTTGTTCTGTTTTCCTGCTCTTCCTTGATTATTATGTTGTGAGCTGTTTGGATGTATGCTTACTGAAAATAATTGGTGCTTTGTGGTATTTCCTTGCAAAATAATGAAAATTTACTCTAGTAGTGATTTAATAACTGAAATCTGGGAATTAGTTAATCACTTACACTCGGCTGGTTGAATGGATGTTCAGTAAAATAACAACCCCTGTTTGACCAACCCGGTTAACTAACAAAAATAGAAAGCTAGTAAATGATGTGATTGAAACTGGAGGTTTCCTGATCTGTTTTGGTAGTAGGTGAATTGTTCTGTTTGTTTTATTATGGGGCATGTGCGTGAGGATAGGATCCTCTGTTGTGGAATGGTTGTTTTTTGTAACTCTACTTGTATCACGAATTGGGGTGGAATCCTCTTCTGTTGTGAAACCTTTTTGGTTCATGGTTTTGGGGATGTGGGTTTGTATCTTGATGCCAGCTTTGGATCTAATACTTGGAGTGATCTCACATTGATGTGAAATTACAAGAGAACTGGATGTGAATGATTAAATTGTTGTTGGTTGTAACTTCTCCCCCAGGCTTGTGCTTGTGCATGTTAGTTGCCCAGTATTGAAGAATTTATTTAAACGGGATCATTTGAACATGAAGACAAGAAGGGTTGAGTGGGAAATTAGTTTGGGAATGAGTTGTGACATGGCCATGAGTGCTATGGATTCTTTTTTGAATTAATAGAAACAAGGGTGTTTGTGCTTAGGTTTTGGAACACCTAGGATGGAATGAGTGTTTGTTACCTATACATATATTTGTATCTTTTATGTTTCTTATTCGCACCCCACCCAAGTTGATCACTTAGTGCCGAACACCACATTTCATGGGGAGGGTGCTTTTCCCCAATGCTCCTTTGAGTGGTTGGTTATTAGATCCATTTCTGATCCCTTTCCCGAATAGCCCAAGACTCTTTGGGCAGGCTGTGATGGCCTGAACTCCATTTTTAGCCCAAGAATTTTTGGACAGGGTACTTGTGGTGGTTGGCCCAGTTGTTTACGGGTAGGTTGTTTCCCATGTATCTTCGGGATGAGGACCAGGTGTCTTTAGGTGTGATGGTAGCTTTCTGGACCAGGTTTCTTAGGGCGTGGTAGTGGTTGTTCTTCCCTAGGTGTTTGTGGTCATGGTTACATGAGGTTTTTGTGGCCCAGGTGTCTGCGAGTGGGATAGTGGTTGTGGCCCAGGTGCTTGCGGGTGGGATGTGTGGTTGTGTACCAGGTGTCTGCGGGTGGGTGTGGAAGTGGGACTGTGGTGAGAATGTTCGAATTGGTTCGATGCATAGGATGTCTTCAATATCCAGTGGGAAAGTGGTGTGGGGTACCCAATCATCGATGTGTTATTGCTATAAATTACTTGACTTACGTTATTTGGGGAGTGTGCCTTGGTGAGTCTTGGGTGGATAGTTTTCCATGCTTTGTGTTTTGGTTATCTTTTCTCACAGGGCATTAGAATGTCTCCCCACTTGTTCATGATAGTCTTTGGTTTTCCCTACTGGGTATACTTTTATACTCACCCTACGTATATAAAACTGCTTTCAGGTTTCCAAGAGGACTTTGGAGATCATACAGTTTTATACTAGCTCGGGAGTTGTGACAGTTGTAGTTGTTGTTTTTCCTTTATTTTGTTACATTAACTTTGTATACATTATTTACTTCTAGCTTTTACTTTTGCAGCATGCATAATGGAGTGGTTTTATTTGTCTTTACTTTTACTTCCAGTTTAGGCGTTGTTGGGTTTCATCATCTTATATCCTGATCCTATTAAAGAAAATGGTAGTGCCTTCCATTTTGTGTGTGATTTTATACCCTTGGTGCTAGTCACCACTCCGGGACCTACTGAAGGTGGGTCTCGGGGGTCATTATCTCTACTTCAACTTGAAGAAAAAAGGGTCTGGCAATCTATTGTCCCTTCACTCATCTTGGTGAAGACGAGTCATGACAGAATGGTATCAGAGGATGAGGCTGAGAGATAGGATAGATTCTGGAGTTCGGCACAGTGAGGATTGCATGGGGTGGTAGGGAAATATTGTTGGGTGACCTTGGTGCGTGAATTAGGCCAGGTAAGACCGGCTAGGACGCGGGATATTAGGGCCCCCCGTGATCCGATGCAAGGACCATGGACCTACCGAACGACCAAGTGAGGCTACTCTGATTGTAGGGTAGATACCCTAGAAAAGTTACATGCATCATAATTACTTGTGTTCTGATGTTTCATGTGTGTTTTAAGGATTCAAAATAAATAATGGAGTCTAAGAAAAATTTCAGAACAATATTCGACACTACTCAGGCGTAGGAATTCCTGGTTTACCTCGCAGCTATGGAACCTGGGAGATGACCACGATTAGTGCGGGTGATCGAGGCCCAGGAGGTTGACTTGACCAATCAGTAGAGGATCTCCTGAGAAGAGGAGGATGATCAGTGGCAAAAGATTCTCCGAGCCTATTCCGCGATATACCCTCTAGAAGTACGATGGTAGCACCTCGGGTATGGAGATAGAGAGCTGGCTCGAGGATCTAGTGATCGCTTTCAGCCTGATTTGAGCTTCGATAGAGTACTGGGTTCCTCAAGCCGTGAGCCAGATGCTGGTAGTGTCGCTTCAGTGGTGGAAACTTTATGTTAGAGATAAGAGGTAAGATGAGGTTGTGTGGGATGACTTTGAGAAGGAGTTTCAGGCATAATTCTTCTCTTCCACGATGAAGGCCGAGAAGAGGCAAGAGATACTCTCCCTCTAGTATGGGAGTATGACAGTGAGAGATTTGGGGATCAAGTTTAAGGATCTCCTTTTCTTTCCTACATACCTCTTTCCGGATGAGGAGTCTTGGGTGAGACGTTTAGAGGAGGCACTCTGACCTTCTCTTCATTACGTTATTACTCCCTTCACCCTACCGACATACTTAGAGGTTCAGAAGAAGGCTGAAGTGGTGGAGAGGATGCACACACTGGGTGGTGTGTCATGAGAGGGGATCCAGTTGGGCTCATTGAAGGGGAAGGTCGTCAGCAGCAGGCCTCCAGCATCAGGACCTTCTATGTTCCGACCAGCAGGGAGCAGGCCTCAGCAGTTCTAGTTCCGATCCCCTCGCCCCCGCCCTTTTTTTCAGGCCCTGGGCCGAGATGATTCATCTGTGGAATTCGTGGGGTCCTTTGGAACTAGTGCCTGGATAGAGTGAAGTACGGTGGGATTGGGAAGGTCCATCACCCACCTCAGCTGCGGCAGTTCCTGGCTAGGCCCTCTCAGCAGCAGGAGCAGGGGAAGCGGGCTCCCGCTCCACCAAGGACAGACGTTGCAGGTGGAGGCCGACCTCAGGGCGCTCCTCAGGGACCTCGAATAGGGAATGGTTGGGGAGGAGGCTGATAGCCGAGAGGCAGAGGAGCTAGGAATGGAGAGTTACACACCATGGAGACAGTTGTTCCAGCAGGGCCAGAGGTCGTTCGAGGTACGATCAGCTTGTTTAGCACCCTTGTGTATGCCTTATTCGATACAGGAGCTTTGCACTCCTTTGTTTCCCCCATTATGGTCCATGATATGGGTTTATATGATGAGAGAGTTTCAATGCCCCAGGTGTTGATCACACAAGTCGGAGGTCAGACCGACTTACTTCACGATTGCTGAGGGTGTAGACTAATGATAGGGCCACATCAGTTAGTCGGGGATCTTCTTCTGTTCCAGATACAGCCATACGATGCCATCCTAGGCATGTAATGGTTGTTCTCTTCATGTGCTATCATAGACTGCTTCCGAGGAAGGGTCGTGTTTTTTGAATTGGGTATCTGACGTGTGACCTTTATTGGTGAACGGGGTTGCCACAAAGGCAGCAGATGAGAGGAACCCCTCCTCTCCTTGTTAGATGAGCTATTAGTGGAGTCGGTGGATGTGGAGATGGTGGATGTTCTAGGGATCTTCATTGAGTTTATGGACATATTCTATAAATAGGTGGAAACTCTACCCCCTTGATGTGATGTTGAGTTTGGGATAGACGTGCAACATGGTGCTCATCCGATTTCATTGTCCCCCTATAGGATGGCACCTTCGTAGTTGCGGGAGTTGCGAATCCAGATTGACAATCTGATGAAGAAGGGTTTTGTTCGGCCAAGTGTGTCACCGTGGGGTGCTCTTGTTTTGTTTGAAAAGAAGGCGAATGGTTGTCTAAGACTGTGCATAGACAATAAGAGGCTAAATCAGGTAACTGTCAATAATCGCAACCCTCTCCCGAGGATAAACGATCTCTTTGACCAGCTAAGGGGAGCAGGTTGGTTCTCAAAGATCAATTTATTTTCAGGATATCCCTAGTTGAGAGTGAAGGAGGGTGACATCTTGAATATGGCCTTTAGGTGCATATATGGCCACTATGAGTTCGTGTTTATGTTGTTCGGTGTTACGAATGCACCATCTATGTTCATGGGACTCGTGAACTCCGTATTCCAGGAATACCTGGATCAGTTCGTAGTCGTGTTTATTGACGACATCCTGATCTACTCAAGATCGAAGGAGGATCACGTAGGGCATATGAGAATGGTTTTAGAGGTCCTCCGACAGCACCAACTCTATGGGAAGTTGTCCAAGTGCAATTTCTAGATGCGAATAGTGCATTTCCTTGGGCACGTGGTGTCCGAGCAGGAGATAATAGTGGACCGATCGAAGGTTGAGGTGGTTATTTCATGGGCAGCACCCAAGAATGTGGCGGAGGTTCGTAGTTTCCACAGGTTGGAAGGTTACAACCGAAGGTTCATGCCCAATTTCTCCCGGGTTGCAATACCCTTGACAGCCCTGACCATGAAGGACCAGGATTTCGTATGGGACAAGTAGTGCGAGGAAGCCTTCATCTATTTGAAGGAGCAGTTGGATAGGGCCCCAGTGCTGAGGTTTCCAGAAGAAGGGGCCGCATATGAGGTGTTCTTTGATGCTTCAGGGAAAGGCTTCATATGTGTGTTGATGCAGCAGAAATGGGTGATATCTGATGGGTCTATGTAGTTACTTCCCCATGAGCATAACTATGCCACCCGTGATCTAGAGCTCACAGCGGTCATGTGCGCACTAAAGTTTTGGCAGCAATACCTTGTTGGGGAGCGCATCGTGGTCTTCTCGGATCACAAAATCTTGAGTTATATCTTCTACCAGCGGGACCTGAACTTACAGAAGTGAAGGTGGATGGAATTCCTTCAAGACTACGTCTTCGAGATTTCCTACACCTCAGGAAAGGAGAACGTGGTGGCTAATGCCTTGAGAAGTATTTTGCGGAAGGATGTTGTTCGAGAGTCGACATATGCTTGGAAGGTGATAGAGGAGTTAGCTGCCCTGCAACTGGATACTGAGATGGAAGGTGGTAGAGGTTGCATGTATCAGATGACAGTGAAATCTTCTCTATTGTAGAAGGTAGAGGAGTCGCAATGGGGGGACTTAAAAAGTGAATTGATGTGTGACTGAGTTGACCAGGGCAATGCTCCGGGAGGATGGACAGAGGATATCTAGAACCGGATGCTTTTCCAAGGAAAGTTGTTTGTTCCAGAGGAAATGAACAGAAAGGTTCTTAGTGATTTCCACAACTCACCCCTAGCGGTGCACATGGGAGTTTCCAAGATGTAACAGGTCCTGCAGAAACAGCTTTGGTGGCCCGGGGTAAAACGGGCAGTAGTAGAGTTCGTAGCAAAGTGGTTAAAGTGTCAGCAGGTGAAGGCTGAACATCGTGTTTCTGGAGTCTTGTGGCAACCTTTATATGTTCCCGCGTGTAAGTGTGATGACATCTCGATGGATTTTGTCACGGGACTACCCAAGGTTCTAGGAGGCCATGACACTATCTGGGTAGTGGTGGATTGGTTGATGAAATTGTCCAACTTTCTGGCGATCAAGGAGTCGGGTATAGTGGATGCTTTAGCACAGAGGTACATGGATGAGGTGGTGCAGTTTCATGGAGTTATGAGGTCCATAGTCTCGGATAGGGATGCACGGTTTACATCACGAGTCTGGAGGGGGTTGTAGCATGATTTTGGCACCCAGCTAAGTCTTAGAACTGATTTTCATCCCAAGACAGAGGGACAGACAGAGCGCACCATCCAGATGCTGGAGGACATGCTACGGGCATGTATTTCGGATTTTGGGGGATTTTTGGTGCGACACTTTCCTTTGGTAAAGTTTTCCTACAATAATAGCTATCACTCTATCATTGGCATGGCTCCGTTCGAAGCCTTGTATTGGAGGCCATGTTGCTCAACCGTGTGATGGACTGAGGTTGGGGAAGTGAGAGTTCTTGGCCTGGAAGAAGTGCAGAGCACGATAGAGAAGCTTCGACTTATATAGGAAAGGATGAAGGTGGCACAGGACCGAAAAAAGTCATATGTCGATAATAGGAGGGGACCCTTGGAGTTCGGGGTTGGGAACCACGTTCTCTTAAAGGTCTCCCCTTGGCATGGACAATGTGGGTTTGGTAGGGGGAGAAAGCCCTCTCTCAGATTCATAGGACCCTTCGAAGTGTTGTGGAGGGTCAGAGAAGTGGCTAATCATCTAGCGTTACCACCGCCGCTACTGAGGATACATGACTTCTTCCATGTGTCCCAGCTCCATCGGTATCTGCATGACGATTCAAACATCCTTGACTGGGGAAAGCTAGATACCGAAGACAATGCAACATTCGTGGAGTGACCAGTGATGATCGAGGATCGTGAGGAGAAGGTGCTTCATGGATGAATCATTCATTTGATTCATGTGTTGTGTAGGGATGGTGATCTTGAGGAAAGTACCTGGGAACGGGAAGCACAGATGTGTGCCTAGTACCCCGAGTTGTTTTGAGTATTGTGCTATTTTATTTTGTACTTGTTATGACAGAACGCTTTACCTTGTTAACTATAGAATGTGTGGTTTTCCTTTTTTTGGATGTGTGTGAATTATCCTAGTATGTGGGTAGGGTTGGACCTAATCCCTAGTTAAGATGCATTAGAGTGGATGTGCCTAAAACCCATGCGGGTGACTCAAAGCTACCCAAAGCAGATAGTATCTTAACATGGAGGATGGGAAACCCCTCAACACATGACCGAACGGTTTAATACTTTGTTTTATGATGATTATAATTGTTTGGGTTCACTCTTGAGAGGTATCTTCTAGGGGTGGTTGTCCGGACCCCCCCCCCTCCTTTCTTTAGGACTGGTTTTAAATTCTCGAGGACGAGAATGCTTTGAGAGGTAACTGATGTGATAACCCAGACCCTCATAGCCCATCCCTTTGCCAAATTCCAGATCCTAGGGGTGATGTATCAGTGGTAGGACGTCATTTCGGCGTGCGAATGATCGACATGATAGATTGGCGCCACTGATCGGTGCCTCCGATCAGCACAGCCGATCGACGCCTCCGATCGGTGCGACCGATCGCTATCACCCAGCCTTTTCAGGTTCTCTTCTAAATTTTTTCCCGTAACGCCTCCATTGGGATTTTCAACTCTTATTTCAAGTGTTTCAAAGCCATTTAAAATTCCATAATTAATACCCAATAAATCCCTAGAGAATAACAATCAATTTCGTCATGTGTAACCACCCAACCGCGTGGGAAACCACGATCCGACTTTCCAAGCATTCAAAATTACCATATCCCGTAACAATGGGATCTTGTCTATATATATTGCATGGGAAGTCCTTTTTACACTTCTTTCTTTGGCCGTCTTGATTCTTCCCCTGGTATGCCTGGAGTCCCTTCTTCTCGTGGCTTGTGGTGTACCTCTGCTGGAGCTTTCTGCTCAGCCTTGGACTCCCCAATGTTCCTTCCCTGCAAGCGGTGCATCCCCTGTTCCTAGCGCGTGGAGAAAAAATTCGGTCTTTGATCAATCATGTAGGGGTTTTCCTTCGCCTCTCCATTCTGTGTATCATGCATGGAGGTTATGCTTTTGTCTTTGTGGGAGATGATGAAACCAAACTTAAGGAAGATAATGAACAGACTTTTAATGGAATAAAGGGGAGGGGTGTGATCGATATACTGTTGTTCTGTTTTCCTTCTCTTCCTTGATTATTATGTTGTGAACTATTTTGATGTATGCTTACGTAAAATAATTGGTTGTTGGTGGTCTTTCCTTTCGCACTAATGAACCTTTACTCCAGTGGTGATTTAATAACTGAAATCTAGGAATTGGTTAATCACTTACACTCGGCTGGTTGAATAGATGTTCAATAAAACAAGAACCCTCGTGTGATCACCACGGTTAACTAACAGAAAGATGAATCTAGTAAATGATGTGATTGAACCCAGAGGTTTCCTGCTCTATTTTGGTAGTAGGTGAATTGTTCTGTTTGTTTTATTATAGGGGATGTGGGTGAGGATGGGATCCTCGGTTGTTGCACAGTTGTAGGTTGTGACTATGCTTGTATCACGAATTAAGATGGAATCCTCTTCTGTTGTGAAACCTTTTTGGTTCATTGTTCTGGGGATTTGGGGCTGTATCATGATGCTAGCTTTGGTTCCAATACTTGGAGGGATCTCACTTTGATGTGAATTTACAATAGAACTGGGTGTGAATGTTTAAATTTTTGTTGGCTCTCACTTTTTCCCCTAGGCTTGTGCTTGAACTTGTTAGTTGCACAGTAGTGAAGAATTTATTTAAATGGGATCATTTGAACCTTAAAACAAGAATGGTTGAGTGGGAAATTAGTTTGGGGATGAGTTGTGACTTGGCCGTGAGTGTCGTGGCTTCTTTTGTGAATGAAAGACAAGAATGGTGTTTGTGCTTAGGTTTTAGAACCCCTAGGTTGGGATGAGTGTTTTTTACCTATTAATATATCTGTATATTTTATGTTTCTTATTCACGCCCCACCCAAGTTGAGCACTTAGTGCCGAACACCCCATTTCATTGGGAGGTTGCTTTTCCCTAGTGCTCCTTTGAGTGGATGGTTATTAGCTCCTTTTATGCTCCCTTTCCCATATAGCCCAAGACTCTTCGGGCAGACTGTGATGTCCTAAAGTCTATTTTTAGCCCAGGAATCTTCGGGCAGGGTAGTTGTGGTGGTTGGCCTAGGTGTTTACGAGCAAGCTGTTTCCCAAGAATCTTCAGGATGAGGCCTATGTGTCTTCGGGCATGACAGTAGATTTCTGGCCCAAGTGTCTTCGGGCGTGGCAGTGGTTGTTCTGGCCTAGGTGTTTGTGGTCATGGTTACGTGAGTTTTTTGTGGCCCAGGTGTCTATGGGCGGGATAGAGGTTGTGACCCTAGTGTTTGCGTGTGGGATGTGTGGTTGTGGCCCAGGTGTGTACGGGCGGGTGTGGTAGTGGGACTGTGGTGAGAATGGAAGGATTGGTTTGATGCGTAGGATGTCTTCAATAATCAGTGGGAAAGTGGGACGGGGTACCCAGACATCGAGGTGATATTGATATAAATTACTTGACTTGTGTTATTTGGGGAGTGTGCCTTGGTGAGGCTTAGGAGGATACTTTTCCTTGCTAGGTTTTTGGTTTCTATTTTCTCACATGGAATTAGAATGCCTCCCCACTTTTGTATGAGAGTCTTTGGTTTTACCTTCTGGGAATACTTGTATACTCACCCTAAGTATATAAAACTGCTTTCATGTTTCCAGGATGACATCAAAGATCGTGCAGGGTCGTACTAGCTCGGGTGTCGTGACAGTTGCAGTTGCTGTTTTTCCTTTCTTTTGGAACATTACTTTTGTAGACATTATGTACTTTTGGATTTTTTTTCTTTTACAGCATGTATATGGGAGTGGTTTTCTTTGTCTTTACTTTTACTTCCAGTTTTGGCATTGTTGGGTTTCATCATCTTATCTCCCGATCCTATTAAATAAAAGGGTAATGCCTTCCATTTTGTGTGTGATTATATACCCTTGGTTCTCGTCGCCACTCCGGGACATATTGAAGGAGGGTCTCGGGGGTCATTATCTCTCCTTCAACTTGAATAAGGAAGGGTCTAGCAATCTGCTGTCCCTTCCCACATCTTGGTGAAGGCGGGTCGTGACAATATATAATGGGAGAAAAGTACCACACATTCATTACTATCATAGGGAAATGTTTTCACTGTTATAGAATATTTTAGTGTGATTAAGTTAGACTATTGATACTAAAATGTTTTATTGATGTTTTAGATCGTGTTCGGTTCCAATGATATCACTAAAATCATATATAACAAGAGATATATATTTTCTAATTATCATCGGAAGAGTTTCAAAATATTTGAAAATAATGTGTGGGTCCAGGCATACATTACAATGAAAGGAAGAAAAAAAGATACCACTTGGATGTTGTATGGTTGGAATTTGTTGAATTCCCTATGGATAGTTTTCAAATAAAATATTGTTAGGATTAGCTTAGGAAAATAGTTATTAAGTATAATATGGTTATTTTTTTGTGAACATTAATTTTTGGATAATTTTATGGAATTTACCGAATGTATTGTCTTCTAATGAAACTTTTAGAACTGGGATGGGGAATTACCCCTTCCCTATGTAATATTCAAATCAATGAATTGGAAACACAAAAACACCCATGTTATATGAAATATAGATATAAATATAATGGAATTTCTAGAAATTGAAATAACATAACTACAAAATAGTTTTCACTAAAAAATACCAACAAGATCCCACCTGAGTACAATTTTCACAAGTTAAGATTACAATTATTCATTTAAAGTATTCTTATCAATACATGTAGAAAGGTCCTATGTTATAAACCATATTTTATTAACCATTTTATCTTTTTTGACAAGTTTTTAGTACTCTAAAACCCTTCAAAAAACATTGAATTACCCCATGAGGATATTCTCTTCCTGATAAAAATTTTAAACTCCAAAATTATCCAATTGAATTATGAAGTCATAAATTTGAGTTAGATATTTACAATATGAATTAATATTAATATTATCAATACTTTGTTTTCAATATACAGTAAATTCAACATATTTTTTATGTAAAATCAACAAAATCATTAGGAAAGACATCCTAAAAGTTGATTATAAATTGATTGAAAATGAATATAAAACCTACTCAACTAAATGAAAAATTATCCCTCTCATCTAAGAAGTAATATTCCGCAACTACCCCAAAACAAAACAAAGTTGACATACATGATAATCCAATTAATATTGTAATGTATATGATACCTCAAAAAAATATAGAATATCAACCACCTATAGTAAAAGAAACTATTTTACTAAAACGATTTCAGGGAATACATCTAAAAAACAACACCACAAGTTAATAAATAATATATATAGATATTAAAAAAATGTTTATATATACTAAATAAAATAGTTTATGTTTTATTTCACCCAAAAAATGCTTCTATTTTACCCGATCAATTATCGAATTTTAATAGACCAAATAAAAACCTTAAATTGAGACAAAAATATTAACCAATATGAAATAAAATAAAATATTCATAGGAACTTATATAAAAAACAATAAAATATAAGGGGTTGTTGAATAAAAAAAATACTCTAATCAATGATAATAACCCTAAAATATTCATTATAGAATAATTCATAATAAAAAACATTCCCTACATGTGATCAGTGATTCTATCTCCCTGGGAATCTTGATCACTCTCAGACACACTAGATTTTTGTGGAAACATCTATTTCAATATTCCATCCCATCATCATGATCTCCTAAATGTATTTTTATATCAACTTTCTAAGTTCCAATTATCGGGGATAAGTATTCTTGATTCAATGTAGATCCCTATTTTGAACTCTTTTAAGTACCTTTATAAAAATAATGATAAAAGGACACATATTTACACATTAATAACACTCCTTTAATTAATAGGGATACATGGATCTACTATGTCCAATTTCTGAATACAGGAAACTCACTAACGGTTACCATCCAATAAAAATAGGATTATAAAAGGTCTTTCATTTAAATCCCTGTTAAACACCACTATTTAAATAATTCTAAAAAATTCTCTTATCGACGCCAACTTATCCACTAAAATAGTAAACTACTCACTTACCCCAATCCATGTCTTTCTTGGACATAAATTCATTTTTGGACAGCTCTTTAAAATTTAGTAATCAAAATAATATACCTTTTTCAGGTAGATTCAATAAAAAACAAAATAAATCCATTAAGACTTTGAAGATTCTTTACCTCCATAATTTTGAGTACAGTATGTTATATTAGTGAATTAATTTAAATCCATAAAATGAAAAATCACTTATTACTTTAATTCCATAATCACCACACCCAATTCAATACTCTAAGTAGTAAGATAAAATGGGTCAAAGTAGTTTTCTTGAAAAGCATCCCAATTCAACCCCTTAGCCTAATTCAAATAAAGATAGAAATATAACCAGTATCATCCATTCCATTTTAGTATAAATTAAGATATATTCACCTTATTTCTTATAGGTTCCTTAATTTTTTTAATAATATTATAAGATCCCTATATAAATTTCTCCTGTACCAAGGCACATCATACCCTCTTAAAAAGGGATTCTTTTGAACTTATAAAATTTGAATGAAATCCTTCCCTACAACATCAATATTGGAAATCCCTCATATACTATCTAAAGCACCCTGAGTAGAGTCACTCTAATATTGGTTTAAAGATGATTATTCAGTTCTTTTATGGTTGAATCATGACAATCTTCCATATCATTGAATGCCTTAGCACACTAATTTACTCAAACTCATACCCATGTGGTACTTTAATATTCCTTGTTGATTTCACGTGATAAAAAGATAAAATATTCATTTTTAATAATAAAAGTTAATATCATCCCAATCAATCAAACTAGTTGCATCATAACAGTAAACAAATCATTTCGGAAAAATTGATTTCTCTTAAATTTTAGTTATACCCATCATTGATTATTTTTTATCCAAAATTTCAAAATCTCATTAAATATCAATAGTCCTAATAAGTTCACAAATGTACATCAAAATATTCCTAAAAATATATCATCTCAATTAATTTTATTTTTTAAAATTAAAAATTCATTTTAAAATAATTTAAATGAGGAAATATTGTTTATATTATTAGTGATTATATTACATAACTAAAACTATAATCTCCTATCAATCAAGAATGTAATATACATTCAAATTCAAACCCATGCATGGTATGACTCTGTGTTCTAAATGATGGTGAATGAATATTCCACTAATATCCCCAAATACTGAAAAACTAATAACCTAAGAAAATTAATTTTATTGGAAATCACTAAACTATTCTACATAAAAAATTGACCATTTAAATCCCATAATCCACAGTAATGTTGAATTATTCTATTGTTCTATTCTCTAAGTACTCGAACATAGTTTTCTTAAACATTTCCTATTTCATAGCCACTTTTATAGCTTCTCCAAAGTATTAAATTCTTATAAAAGAATTAAAATAGCATGGAACATTTTTTGAAATGAATCCCTATTGAATGATTGTACCATTAATGTAAAATCCCCCAAGGCCTGAGGTGTACTCCTTGACCATGTTAGGAAAAATAATAATACAATGAGTATGAATGTAATTCATAGGGAGTGATTTATCCTTGAATGAAATTTCTCAAAAAAAATCGCCATCATAGTAATTATTCAGTGAATAAAAAATAAAAAAAAATATTGTCAAAAAAACTCATAATTATCGTAATAGTTACAAAAAAATTATTAAAACAAAATTAGATCATAATCATAACCTAAATATATGTATTTATATAAAATAACACTAAAATATACCAATATAAATTACATGAAAGTACCAAAATATTTTAACAATGTCCCATAAAAACATCTCAATGACATTAGTTCCCATCATCTCTTACCTACATAGGCCAACTTCCCTTACATACATCATAAAAGCTGAATTTTCATATACACTAGATATGTATGTATATTTTGTGGGCACAACTCAATATGATACCACCAGAAGACCCAAAAATCATTTATTGTTTAGTATTATAATATATTTATTATACAATAGAACATCCTGATTTTTAAAAAATATAAACTTATAATTCCACACAAATATAGTATATGTTCTTACCAAAACAAAATTTTACCATGTTTACATGTTTACATGATTCAATCAATGATATTATGTATAAACTATATCATTCAATTCACATTATATAAAAATATTTGTATAACCCATATCATTGCCAAGCACATGAATTTCTATCATATTAGACTGACTCGTGGATTAGAAAATCACATGACTCAACTCAATCAGTAGTTGAACTCAAGGATTAACTAGAATGAACACATGTTATAGACAAACTCATAAATTAACAAAGCACATTGCTCAATGACATCATAATAAACTCATGAATTACACTACAAAAAAAAATAAAATCATTGACTTTGTAAAACATTAATTCCAATATCATTACTTTAGAAACAATATTCCTCAAAATAAGATATCAAAAATATTATATTTCATTTAATTAAAAATAATGTTTTAGAATACATTACTAAAAAATCATTAAACATCAATCATAAAAAAATAATCACTTAACCATAATTTAAAAAAACATCACATAAACCATTTTTAATAACACAAATTAACAATTTCTATAAATCATAGTTATAAAAAAATTTACATTTATCCCAAGAATCACAAATTCGACCTTCCTTAATCTAATCCAATGAAAAAAATTATAACACATTCTAAAATTCACAATTAAATTCCTCAAAACACTGCTATAAATTATTTACATAGATTAATATGTTGATAATATCCAACATCCCTTTAAATAATCATTAGTAGGGTTTCCAACACACCACCATGCACATACCATTTAAAAATTCATGTAAATGTTTTATTAAAATTATTCAATAATTATGAATCATAATTTGAATTCATAAATGGAATAAAGTCGCCAATATCAACAACAAAAATAAACCATTTGTCATAAACTACATATGTGAGATATGTTAACAACCAATTAGTCTTACTTAATCATTATAAATAATAATAGTAATATATTAAGAAATATCACATTAACCTCAATATATCATGTTTGGATTACACATATTTTCCAAAAAAAATCATTTTTTTAATTTATATTTAATTCAAGATCCATAACCACACATTTTAGTTCACATAAGGTTATAATAAAATAACCAATTCACATTATACAAATAAAATAATTTAATTAAACTCAAACAGAGGACCACCTATATAATAAATGATCAATGATCCACTCAATAAATATAATTTTGGTCCCTCTCTAATATCCATATATCAAAAAAATCGAAAATTAGCAGAAAAACAACTAAATTGAATGAGCTATTACCATAATCAAAATGATAAATAATGAAAAAAAAATATTTCTTTCAATATTATCACCTATAAAAAATATCATTCAACTATTGTATCAAAAACCAATAAAGAAACAACAAATTTATAGTAGATTCAAGTAAAAATAATTAAAGAGTTTCTACCATGTAGAAATACTACATCAAATGAAAAATATTATTTTTAAAAATCAAACCATAAACCTATAAATGATAAAATTACCGAATTAAAATTAGGGATGAGAAAGTCCATCAGGTTTCTATTTGATACCAAGGGATACCTAGTGGATTATTATATTCTTAATGGATCTCCATAGGATATATCTAAAATACGATGTAGTATCCAAGATTCTTATTGAGAATAACATATATTATATTCCTAATTTGATATCTATTTTTATACTATTTGATTCATTAATTACAAATTTTATAAAACATTTTTCAATGATAGTTTATAAGAGTCACTTATGGACATTAGAATAAATATTGTAATTTAAATTATGGATCTAAAAATTGTAAAAATATATTTTTCTATTATATAAATAGTTGTATTGTGAAATATTATATTCTATTGATACTAGAATAAGGTGATATTTTTAGGGATAATTTTAAACACATATCTAACAAAACTAACAATTTTAAGGTCAAAATAAATTTTAAAATAAATTAAATTTAAAAAAATAATAAAAAATAAAATTAAACTCTATTTATAAATATTTATATGATTTTTGGAATGAAACATATATTTTCTCTAATTCTCTCATGTGTGGTAGAGATGGATAGAGGAATGGATTTTCAAATAATGACTTGAACATCGAGAATACATTTAAATGGTATGGTTTATTGATTTTGATATTGATTTATGTACATTCATATTTATATTTCATGAACTATTGATAAAATTACCTAATATATTATTCCTGGCATTTGTATTATATAAATTAAGTGATATCTATGTGATAAATTTGGTTTTCAAATATTTGGATTATATGATATACAGTTCAAAAGATATTCTGGAGACATCTTTACATTATTATTTTTATAAAAGGTAGATTGACTTTTATTTTCTTGAATCAAGAGGTATACTATATATCCACATTAATTTATTACGAATAATGGTAAAATAATGATTAGAATTATATGATTTGAGATATATATTTAATGTTTTCTTGAATATATTTTTTATCAATTTACACCATCTCTATGAAACATTTTTTGATCTTAATATTCTATTAATGTTGTGGAATTAATTGTTTTTGATATTTCATAATGAAGAAGCTATTGTTATGTGTTACATTAATAAAACATAAATATTTTATGATTTTAGGCTTTATATATAGGAAAAAAATTGTGAATGTCTGATTTAGAGGCTTAATTTTATAGTAGCAGTATGGTCAAGGCCATCTAAGTTTTGACTAGAAGGCATAGATAGAGGTATGTATAATTTTATTTTGAAAATTTTATAGTATAGAGAAATATTTTAGGATACCCAATCCATGTGAATAGATAATAGGAATGTTTCTTAATTAATATAATTCATTATTAAGAATAGTATTTGACTAGTAGATTGGAAGGTAGTAGTAGAATATGTGTTTTATAATGGATAAGAAAATATTATGAGGTATGTGAACGTAAAATATTTAACCCCTTGGTAGGATGAAATAGGGAAGGTACATCAGGATTTATGGGTGCCTTTATTTAATTAATAAAAGTTTTGTTATGTAATTTTGACCTCCTAAACCTATTGAAACAATTATTTATAACATTTTAGTCAATTATTGTAGTCTAATTTAACTATTTTAAATCAATGAATTATTCTGAGTTTGTGTTTTCATATTCACTTGTATAAATTGATGAAATATTCATGAAGATGATATGATATTACCCTAGTAATTATGTCAAAACCTCTTGTAGATGGAATGAAACAATTTTGATGGTGGCAGAGACTATATGAGATTTTAAAAAGGATATAATCTGGGGATGATATTAAATTAGTGTAGTGTTGTTGTAGACTTTTTATGATGATGATTTATACTTATAATGAGGGCCATGTAAACTAATCAAGTTGGTGATATGAAAGTGTTACAGTTATGATAGGTACTTAACATGAATATGAAGTGGACTTATTGTATTGATAATATTAATTTATTAATGAATTTCGATGATGTGGATTATAAATGTCTGTATTATTCTAGACATGTAAATATATCATGGTTAGTTATAGAATTTTTTTTAATGGGGGTAACTAAGATTTTAATGTAATTGATATATTATTGATTTTCATGATTAACTATAAGGATTTTTTGTAATATTTCAAAATCTACTAAGATATTCATATTAGGGATGATGTATTCAATTTTTTCCCTAAGAATTTGTATATATAAATTCATGTGTTTAATTTCATGTGGTATAACCCAATTTATGATTATCGTTTAGTGAATAATCATAGCATCGCCCATACCTCTATAATAAAGGTTAGATTGTCATAGAAAATGATATTTTAAATGAGATATTATTAAATATTTATTTTGTTCTTTATAATATGGGAAATATAATATTTTCATGATATATATAATCATTTTTTGTTATTTATGATATATTTTTTTATTTCTCTCCTAAGGTTACTATTTTTTGACTCATATTTGTGGGGGAATGTAAAATTACATTAATTTTATCTTCATGGTTAAGATATATGTTAAAATTTACCTCAATAGAGGTGTGAAGTGATATATATCCTTATTGATGATGTGATATGACTGTTACCCCTCTTCGGGCGATTATAATCTAGATAGTTATTTAGATATGTACATGGGTTCATGGTTGAATCAAGGATGATATAATACCCTATGGCCTTTTTTATGATGTTATTATGTGTGTACCGACAAATAAAATAGATTTATTTGTTTTGTGTGAGAGGTGTGATCAATCGATAGAAAAAATATGATATGAACATTGAAGGGGAATGTTAATTTTAATTGAATTATATTGATAAGATGGGTTTACACTTACTGCATTGGTTATGTTCTTTGTTTTAATATGGATTAGTGAATCTATATTTATAGGGGGTATGGGTGATTTAGTGTTGGTGAATTTTACCTATTAAAAATTAACTCCCTTTTACCCCACACATGTTAAGGTTGATTTTTTTAACACTCATATATAACCCACACCATGTAAGTAAGAAATAATAAACCAAATAGTAAGGAACAAGGTAAAAAAATATTTAGAAGTTTAACTCACAGTGTTTGGGATAGTCCCCAGTAAATGGTGGGAGAATCTAGTTACTTGGTATAGTATGAATATTAATGTTTTATTCTTCAGTGGTACAGTATGAGATGATGGCCACAGTAAGGACTTGTAAATAATGATCATTCATGCTTTCAGAATCCACTAAAACAGTGATAGTTCAATCATAGAAAAACATTGTGCTACACTCCTATGTCTCACCCAATGCAGGGTAAACAATATCCACTTGATTGTAGGGTTGTTTGATTCATCCTAGATTATGAAATTTTTTCTCTATTTATCTTTGGTTCATGTGTCAATTATATATTTTTTAAGGTGTTTAAATTGTCTTTTGAGTCAATTCATGTTATTAGAACAATTATTTCATAATGTTAAAATTGTGAAAGAGATTATATTTTATACAGAAGACCCTTTAATGAATTTTATGTTATACTCTATCCTTATTTCCCTAACCCATAATTGTGAAATTTTCATCTAAATTGGTTCAATATTTCTGCATTATTCTTTAACTCTTTTATTGTGACTCCACAAAATGTTTTTAACTTCTTAGAACCAAATATATATGGAGTTGAGTATAGTTTTTTTTAACCCACTCTTGCATAACTGATATTATAATATCGACAACCAACCAAGGGATATGGGAATTCCTTGAACCAAAATATATGGCACCCAGAAAATTAGATGCACCACACCAAAAAACATTATCAAGCACGAACTCATTGTTCTTAATAAGAACTATAACAAACCTAGACTCTCTCAATGAAATCTATTTATAATGAATCATTAGTTAACTAATATTAAAATGATAAAATGAGCCCAGTCTTCACATAAACATAGTTTTATCTCTTTATTTATTTAAAAAGTAATCCATGACTGCCTATCTTCTTCTAGTTTACAACAATTTCATCATCTATTTCTTCTTGGGTATTCTTCAACATATACAACACACACTGTTGTCACTCTAAATATCTCTTCATCATTAATAATAATAATGTATTTTTAGAATCCATTAACATTGATATCTATCACCCCCATTTTCCTCAACTCATCTTATATATATATATATATATTAGTATGAAATAATATTGGTATATCCCATATATTTGAATATAGAAATATATGAGAATCATGGAAATGTGATATTCTCTTCCAAACTCTTATGATATTTACTATTCAATTCTCATTAAAACTAATCAACTGTTATATTAATATAAATGAACAATTTTTATCGCTAAATGTACTTCAATTTATAAATTTTTCCACGTTTATTTATCCCACAGGCATAGATTAATTTTTTTCCCATTTACAAATAGTCCATATTTTTTACATGTAGTAATGCTCACATACACAAAATAATATTTTGGTATGAAGTCTCATCTCATAACATATACTTCACAAAATCTTTATACTATTATTCACATGGATCACAACATTACTAAAATAATCATGATATTTATAATGCTAAAGAACAACTTACCATAATCCAGTTTATTATTATATGTGCCTAAGAAAAACTATTTTCTATTATGTAATGTTCAATGTGATATTATATATCAATTTAAATATATAATTCATACTTACATATCATCATTTTAAATATCAAATATCCCATAATATATCATCTATATTTTTTAAAATCTCATTCTTTATCTTATGTACCTACAATTTAATATTAAAAAAGATATGAAACATTATAGTTAATAATATTTATCACTAGAAAAATATTTTATATTCTTAGATTTAATCTTATATTTCAATTAAATATTCTGAGTTAATAATACATAACATAGTGTAAGATCAAAGTAATTATTATATATTATAGGTCATTTCAAATATTACACTTGTTAGATCTTACGTATTAATTGGGAGACATTATATTTCTTGAAATTTACCTTATGTATCATCTGTGACATATTACCTATCTTTGTAATAACTCTCATTCTTTTTCCAAATATTCTCATGATATATATTATGCATGCATTTTCCAACTTTTTACTTTTGAAAGACACTATGTTTGGTATCCATTAATTTCCAAATTTTAGTTTGTAAATTCTTATGAATGTAATTTTCCTCCTCTATTTAAACAAAATGATGTAAAATAAGATATCCATCTTTCTTAGTTTTCCTAAATTCTCCACAAAACATATCCAAAACATCATTAGTCACCTTAATTCATCTCAAAACACATCAATATATCTCCAAATTATCATCAACCTTAATAGAATTATCCAAAAATATTTTGTATCATTAAATAATTAATTTTCTATTTTTTCGTTAATCTGAAAAATAAATACATCAATGAATATCCATCTACCTCAGTTCCTTTAGCTTCATTTATATAAAATATTATCAATAATAATGTATAAATAAATTAATTAATAATACAACATGTAAAGTCCCTTGTTTTTGAACTAGGATAAAATAAGAAGGGTTTTTGAATTTTCTTTTATTTTATCAATGGGTCAATTTTTAAACTAAGCTCCAGAACTTCACTCCAAGTGTTGGAACACTTAAATGTGTCGTTTTTGGACATTCATAATTACCCGATAATTTTAGCGAGTGTACCAATGAGTCTCATGAGAACTGAATTTGGAAAACTTCAATTTATTGGATCTGCACGTGCTACGCATAGTTGTGGTCCAAACCGTGTAGCTTCCCCTGATTAATATTTTATTTATTTCAATTAAATAATATTAAATGAGTTTTTTTATTAAATAAAGGAATGTTAAAATCACAATAATGTTATTATTATTGTTATGGTGTCATAAATTATTTTGATTCTTTGATATCTTAATTTCTTGTTAAAGGATTGTATCATTTATGAGAATCTAATGTGGCTTTTGGGCTTCTCAAAGAAACATTTAATTAAACATGGTTTTCAGATTTAATGAATCATTTTTATTATTTTATTTTTATGAATGTAATAATTATTATTATTAGGGTAATTAAATTATGGGTTACGAGTTATAGTTTTTATCACATTAATGATTTTATAATAAATTGGAGGACTGTGTTTTAAATAAATGAAAGTTGAAATAATAATAATAGTGATGTTATTATTATTATTGTGGTAATTTTGTTAAATAAATGTTAAAATAATTTAATTAAATCATAAATAGGGAGTTTCATAATTAATTATGAAACGTTTATTCAGATAAAAATAAATAAAGTAACATTTTTAATTAAATGGGGTGTTTTTAACTTATTAGATAAGTTTTTATAGTGAGTAATAATTATAATAATATGAGTATTATTATTTTTAATTATTAATTTCAATTAATTAGATTACTTTTATGGGGAAAAAGAAAATAAAAAAAATATAAAGGGGAGGCACGACCTCTAGGTGGGGCTGACGACCCCTCATTTTTTCTTCCTCCTTAAGTGATGCCCCAACTGTGCAGAACCCTCGCGCCTCGGTTGCTCTGGATCATTCCATATGGTGCAACCACCAATAGTGCCTAGCCCATTCTCCATAGGAATCAGTCTCAGCTGAACCCCCTCATGGAAACGCACGACACTCTTGGGATGAACTTGTAGCTTGCCACCCCCTCTCTTGGACTCCACTTTTCATGTGACGATTCATCTCGAACTCTTCACTAATCTTGTCTTCCTCGTAAAAATGATTTGGTTTGTGTATAACTCTTTATTTTCATTATCTATTTGACTCCTCTCTCTCACCTAGTTTTCATTGCTGAAACCCTAAGGTTCAGGGTTAATATGATCGTTATGTTCCTCTATTTTTAGGATATAAGAATGTTTACTAGGGATCCATTGGTCCATAATATGGCATCCTCTTCCAAGGGAGAGGCGGAGGGTCTCAAATTGCTTCACCTCCATTGGTTTGGATAAGCTTATAAACCCACATTTTGGTTTTTCACCGGTTATATTAAGGTTTGTTAATTTTTTATGAGTCCCTAGTATCATGTTTGATATGCATTGATCATCACTGCTCTGATTCTACGTGTCGGTTTAATATATTGAATTTTGTTGATCAATGTAGAGAATATGACCATATACATATGTATCTATACATATCTGAAGGTGTGCTCTCATGCAACTGTAGACCAGTTGTAGACTGGTTTCCACCAAGTACATTAATGCATTACGTAATTAAAATGGTTCCACCCTGAGGTAGGGTCCCAAATCTCAATCATTTTATTTAATAATTATTTTCCTATTTAAATAATTTGGGAGTATGAGTTTTCTTGAATTTGGAATAGATATATTTTCATTAAATAATGATTAAAGATAAATTTTTGGTTAGTAGAAATATCAAATAATTCTAGAATAATATTGGGATTTTGTATGTATCCATGTTGATGTTGATACTTGATATGTTGATGCAATAATTTTGATGTTGTTGAGTGATTATTTCCATGTATGATAAATGATGAAATTACCAATGATGGTATTAATCTTCTATTGTTGCTATTGAAAAAATGTTGATATTATGCCCAGAAAATTAAATGGTTAAATAGAAATCACCCATGGGTATTCCTTGTAAATGAAACTTGAATGGTGATGGACTTGGACACACTTAGGTGTGCCTTTTAACTCATTTCACAGAATTTTAATTATGCAGAAGATGATATATTAGTTGGTAAATTGGATGATTGAATGGTACAGGATTGGTAAAAGGTTAATTAATTGAAGAATTAATTATCAAGTCATGAGTGGAAAAAATTGTGGCATTTACTGAATATTGATATTATTGAATATTTTGACATGTCCGGAATACAAAATTTAAACTGGTAATAATTAATGGATGGATTAATTATTACTTGTTAAATGTATAATGGTTAATTAATTGATGAACTAGTTAAAGAGATATGATTTAATTAATTAATTGCTGAATTAATTAATTTTCCTACATTTATTTATGATTGTGATTTTATCGATTGTAATGACTGTTCGCCTATAATACCATAAGATACATGTTTATTTTCCATTCCTTAAGGATGAACTTGTTTAAAAATATGATATGTTTTGTGAGATGGTTGCTAAATATGGGGGCCTTGTTCATATTTTTAGACATGAGATGTTTATGACATGCCAATTAAATATTAATATCCTGGACGAAACACTGTTACAGTGGACAGGTTCATACTTGAAAAAGATTTTGGATAATTAATTAAGAATAATTAATTAATAATTAGTTGTTAACTATTGATATTTTTAAGGGTTAATTAATTGTCTAATTATTTGATGGGATGTTTATGTTGTTAATTAGATGTTGAGTTAATTAATATATTTGATTAATTAATTTATGAATTAATTAATTGATGGTTTTGGGGTGTTAGACATGGAATTCTACAAAAAATCTAAATATATATGTATAATTTATAAATGGGTTGTGAGACAGGGACAGAAGCTCCAAATACTACAGGGGTGCTAGACATGGCATTCTACACCTATGTTCCATGAAAACATTCTTTTATGGGTTAGGGATTGAATCTCCATAGACCCATGGGTTGTGAGACAAGGACTGATGCTCTAAAAAACCATGAGGGTGTTATACATGATGTTCTATAGCCATTAATTTTCATTAGATTATGGATCCAATTGTTTTTACATGAAATGAATTAATTGTTAATGAAAACTGTTGTGACATAATGATTTGTGAATTGAATATGAGAAAGGGTTAAGACTTACTAATTAATTGGGTGAATCACTATTAGTGGATGGACCCAAGAGTGAATCACTATTTTAGTGGATGGGCTCAGACAAAGTATATGAAAGAATAAATTGAATATCTTATGATATGTTATCCAATCCAAAGAACAATCTTGGATTCGGTCTTTACAATTATTATTTAGATGGTATTTATAGACACCTATGGTGAGTGACTTATACAGGGGATGTCAGTGTTAGGATGAATCTCGAGACTTTAATTACATAATTAGGGTTGAATAATTGATAAATGTAAATGATTATGAAATTATTATTGAGTATTCATGAAAAAATTATAATGTAGGTTTAGACACCAGCTGAGGGATGAAGCAGGTACTTGGGTATATAGTTACATTGTACGGATTACATTATTTAGGCTTGCTTTCACATAGTATAGATTATTTATTAAATGTTTGGATTTTGGGTAGACCCCGGTGGTTCTGACCTACTTAGATTTATATCTCACACCCATCTCGGGCCGCCATTGCACTAGGGTACTTGAGTAGATTCTACTTGGTTGTAGGATTGTGTTGTTTACATTTACATGGGAGATAGGAATAGAGGACTGAGCAGAAGCTCAGGATGCTTGAGGAGACCTCCCTTGGGTCTTTGATTTTTTGTTCATCTATTTCTATGTTGTAATGTAAATCATATTTGTTTGGTTCACTATTTTCCATCTTTTGTATCATTATCATGTCATGCATGCATCTATTGTATAATTGGCATTGGAAATTTGTTTTGTACAATATTAATAAAGTATTCCTTCTGCTTATTTATAATTTATTAGACTACTTCCACTCTTTATTTCGATTGTCTATTATTGAACACTGATATGAGGTCATAGTCTCCCCACTGACTACCCATGGACCCTCGCTACTAGTTAGAAGCCTCTGCAGTATGGGGATAGGCACTGGTGGTTATGTGGAAACCAGTCCGGCCACCGGTTTAGTGGAGAGTTGGGTTGTGATGTTACAAAGTGGTATGAGAGGAGGTTATTTTCCTTTTTTATTTATGTTTTGGGTTTGTAGACAAGAGACTATAAAAGTTTCGATGCTTGGGTTAATATCCATTCTTGCGACAGATCACACCATGTACGAGAAATGACCAAGTGTCCAGGGATGGGAATTGATGTTTATAGTATTTGAGGTTACGGTTGATATGATTTCACCTTGACTGACTGGTGTGTTTCCCACTGCTTATTAATTTTGAGAATTTTGAAAAAAAACTTTCTTGTCCTATTAGGGAATGGATGTTTCATAAATTCATCATCTTAGGCATTTATAGATTCACATGTTGTGCCTGTGAAAATCCATGTAGTTACATTATAATGATTTCATATAATTTGGATTTTGTGCCTTGGGTTCAATGCCATGTATTGATCTGCTTTAGCATGCCTATGTAAATAGAATGTTTTGGTGAATGATTTATCAAGCTGGAGTGATTATATGCCACACTACCTTAGTTATTATCTTGTTTTGTTGATATTCCGTGCTTCTATGTAATTACATGTCGTTGTGTTACTTCTTGGGATAAAATCATAGATATTTTTTGATATTTTAAAGGTTTCCTAATGTTAAAGTGTTAAATGAATGTTGATTGTGATAAATGGGAGCCAAATTTCAATGAAAACATTCATGGATGCCTTATTGATTATTAGATTTTCACCCATGTTTGAACCTTATACAACCATATTATGTTTGAACATGGTTATAAATATAAAACTACTGAGTTTTGATTGAAATGAACGGTTATTAGGTTGCTTTTTGAAGAACCCAGATTGAATAAATGAGTCCTTTGGAGGTATCCTTTTTGGTAAAATGGATTTAGATGCTAAATTTCCTGTATATATTTGAATAACACTAAATTTTAATTGTTTAAATAGGATAGTTTATATAGCATGTCTACTTTTCCTGTGGGGTATTGATTGAAAACCAGGTGACTTGTTGTGAAAAATTACTAGTGTGTTTGTTGAAATTTAACCAAATATTAAAAGGTTGAAATGAATTAATTAAAATGGATAAAAATAAAATGTTACTTTTGAACCAGGTGATTTTGGTTTTTTGTGACAAAGAGAGAGGGTCGACATTTATGTTTCGTAAGGTGATAAACTCTGGTAGGTAGTACCCTTATAATGTTCTCATTCATTTAAGTAAGTCCATCCCACTACTCGGGAGGACTTCTTGGTACTCAGGTGATATAGCACGTTGAAAGGTTTATGCAACAACTTTTATGATCAATGTTTGACTTGGTGATCATTATTCTACGTATGTCACATTCATGTATTAAGTGTTCGGAAATAATTCATCAGTGAGTGGAATATCTTTTATTTCAATGTCATGGACTAACCTAAGGTGGTTAGTGTCACATCATTTTCGATAAATGTGTCAGTAGGAGATGCCAAGGTTTTATAATAGAGTTGTCTGATATTACTTTGACTGATCTTTTTAATGACCTTTGTTTTCTCTTAGTGTGCCTTTCGGAACACGACAAGTATGTCGCCTATATTGACCTCGTCATGGAGACACAAAGATAGCTTTGATCATATCCCATGCTACAGTTTAAATGTTGGTGGGATTGATGAGTGGTTTTTATCTGGTTAATACATGGGATGCATAGTTTCCTTGGGCCCTTCCTTTTTTCAGGTTGGTAAACAGTTATTTTAAAATATCCTTGTGATGTATTGACTTGGAATTTTCACCAGAGGTCAGGTAAGGACGTTGTTAAACTTGCGGATGGTTTTGGAATTGTTTTAGAGGTAGGTCGTCAAATAAAATGCGAATGTGGGTTTTGGGTCCATGACATCTTTCTAGGGAAGCATACGAAACCTATTATATTGGTTGATCGAGATTTAACCATTTTCATTGTTTAAGTCCCTATAATAGCCTCATATATAAGCTTTATTTCAATGTTTATTCTATAATGTGAGCATTGGCTCTGGTTTTAAAGGAATAGTCATTGTTCTTGTGAAGGGTTAAAGGTGTGTTTGGCATTGGGGACACAACACGATAGTTCTAATGAGATTAAATAACCTTAGTAGGTTGGTTGATTTAGTAGTGGGTCTTGATGGCTTCATGAAGATGATTGGATTTTAAGGTGGGTATATTTTAATGTCCCATTTTTTTGAACTATGTTAAGATAAGAAGGTTTTTAAATTTTTTTCAGTTTATCAATGGGTCGATTTCTAAACTGAGCTCTGGAATTTATTCATAGTGTTGGAACACCGAAAGGTGTTGTGTATGGACTTGAATAATGACCCTATAATTTAAGCGGGTGTCCTAATGAGTCTTAGCAGAACCGAATTTGGAAAAGGTCATTTTATTGGATCTATATGGATTGTGCATGGCTATTTTTCAACCCATACAGCTTACCCATTTTAATATTTCATTTATTTTAATTAAATAATATTAAATGTATTTTGTGTGTTTAAATAGAGGAATGTGTTAATTATAATAATGTTATTATTATTGTTATGGTGTAATAAATTATTTTTATGCTTTGATATTTAAATTACATGTTTAAGTATAGTATCATTTATGAGAATTTAATTTGGATATTGAGTTTCTCAATGAAATATTTAATTAAATGAGGTGTTTCAGATTTAATGATGCATTATTATTAAATAGAGGGGTTTGCTTTATCAATGGATTGAAAAATAATAATAATAATGATATTATTATTATTTTATTTTCATGAGTGTGATAATTATTATTATTATTGAAATAATATTAGGGATTATGGGTGGAGCTTTTATCATTTAATGATATTGTAATAAATTGGGGTTTGGGTTTTAAATTAATGAAAGTTGTAATAATAATAATATTGATGTTAATATCATTATTGTGGTTATTTAGTTAAATAAATTTTGAAATAATTTAATTAAATGATAAATAGGGAGTTTCATAATTAATTATCAATTTTTTTTAAGATAATAATAAATAGAGTAGTATTTTTAATTAAATGGGTAGTTTTGAACTTATTAGATAATTGTTTATTGTGTATAATAATAATAATAATATGAGTATTGTTATTTTTAATTGTTACTTTTAATAATTAGATTAATTTAATGGGTAAAAAAAATAAAAAGGGGTGGAGTGACTTGCAAGTGAGGTGCACGACCCCCCCCCCCCAATTTTCTTCCTCCTTAGGTGGTGCACTAGGTGCGCAGTGCCCTCATGATCCAGTTGCTCTAGATCTTTCTATCAGGCACAATCTCTAGTTGTGCATAGCCCCTTCTCCCTAGTGCGCAGCCTTAGTTAGACCCCATCGCAGTAGTTCACGACACTCCCAGGTAGAACATGTAGCATGCCACCCCCTCTCTTAGACTCCACATTGCACGAAACGATTCCTCTCAGACTATTCACAGATCTTGTTCGCCTTGTCAATGTAAGCATGTCAACATATAACTATTGATTCGAATCATAAATTTGACACATATCTCTCACATTTTTTTCTTTACTGAAACCCTAAGGTTTGGGTTTAATCTGATCATTGCATTCCTCCATTTATAAGTTATCTGAATGTTGACTAAGGACCCATTGTTCCATAATCTGGCATCTGCCACCAAGGGCGAGATGGATGGTCTTGAATTGTTTCACCACCTTTGCTTTGGGAAAGCTTCTAAACCTGCTATTTGGTTTTTCACCTATTATATTAAGGTTTTTTATTTTTTATGAGTCCCTGGTATCATGTTAGAGATGCGTTGATCATTACTGCTTTGATTCTGGGTACCAGATTAATAAATTGAATTTTTTTATTAATGTAGACAAAGGTAACATATATATATGTTTTTGTATATATGTATATATATATTCATATAATGGTGTGATTTCATGAAACTATAGACCAGTTGTGGACTGGTTGCATCCAAGTACATTAAAGTGTTATGGAATTAAAATGGTTCCACCCTGAGGTAGGGTCCCAAATCCCTATCACAATATTTAATAATTATTTTCTCCTTAAAATAATTTTGGAGTGTGAGTTTGCTTGATTTTTGAACGGCTAAATTTTCTTTAAATTATGGGTAAGGGTAAAATGTTTGTTGGTAGTAATATAAAATCCTTCTTTCTTAAGGTTGTTCTTTTGTATGTATTTGTGTGGATGTTGATACATGAAATTTTGATGCACAACTTTTTATGTTATTGAGTGATTATTTCCATGTGTGATAAATGATAAAATTTCCAATGTGGGTATTAATAATGTATTTCTTATATTGAAAATATGTTGATCTTATTCCCTAAAAATTAAATGGTTAAACAGGAAGTACCCATGGGTCTTCCTTGTAAATGAGACTTCAATAGCGATGGACTTGGACACCCTTAAGTGTGCCTTTTAAACCCTTTCATGGAATGTTAATTATGAAAAAGATGATATATCATTTGGTTAATTGCACGATTGAATGGGGCAGGATGGGTAATAGGGTAATTAATTAAAGAATTAATTATTAAGTCATGATTTGGAAAAGTTGTGCCATTTACTGAATATTGAGAATATTAAATATTTACACATGTTTGTAATATAAAATGGATTCATGATCTCATTAAAGAGATATAATTTATTTAACTAATTATTGGATTAATTAATTTGCATGCACTAATTTAAGATTGTGAGTTAATCGATTGTTATGATTATTGGCCTATAATACCTTAGGATGCATGTTTATTTTCCATGCCTTAATTATTTTAGGACGGAGTTGTTTTAAAATATGATATTTTATGTGATATGGTTTATAAATATGTTGTCCTTGTTCATCATGTTGGGCATGATATGTTTATAACGTGCATGTTAATTGTTAATGCCCTTGATGAGACACTGTTTCAGTGGAAAAATTCAGACTTGTTAATGATTTAGGATAATCAATTGTGAATAATTAATTGATAATTAAATATTAAATATTGATATTATAAAAGTTTAATTGATTTTAGAATTATTTAATGGGAGTTTTAGGTTGTTAATTAGTTGTTTAATTAATTAATGAATTGGATTAATTAGTTTGTGAATTAATTAATGGATGGTTTTGGGGTGTTAGATATGGAATTCTACAACAATGATAAATTTATAAGAATTATTGATAAACTGGTTGTGAGACATGGACTAATGCTCAAAATACTCATGGGGTGCTAGACATGGTGTTCTACACCCATCTTGCATGAAAATATTCTTTTATGGGATAAATATTTATGCTCCAAATACCCATAGGTAGTGAGACAAGGATTGACGCTCATAATACTCATGAGGGTGCTAGACATGATGTTTTACACCCATTAATTGACCATGTACTGTGAGTCATATTGGTTGTACATGAAATGAATTAATGGCTAATGAAAAATGTTGTGACATAATGACTTGTGAATTGAATATGAAAAAGGGTCAATACTTATTAATGAATTGGGGGAATCAATATTAGTAGACAAACCCAGGAGAGAATCTTTATTTTAGTGGATGGTCTCAGACATAGTTTTATAAGGATTAAATTGAATCTCTTATGACGCGTTATCAAATCCAAAACAGAAGCTTGGATTATGCCTTTACTTTGATTACATAGATGGTGTTTAGAGATAGCTGTGGTGGGTGACTTATACAAGGGATGTCAAGCCTAGGCTGAATTTTGAGACTTTCATAATTTATGAGGTTTGAAAAATTGATAAATGAAAATTATTATGTAATGATTGTTGAGTATGATTGATAAATTTATAATGCAGGTTTAGACACCAGCTGAGGGTTGAAGAAGGTACTTGGGTATATAGTTACGTTGTACTACTTTATTTATGCATGATTTCACATAGTTTAAATTATTTATTAAATGTTTTGATTTGGTGTAGAAACCAGTGGTCCCAACCTACAACGATTTATATCTTACACCTTACTCGAGCAGCTATTAAACTAGGATACACGAGTAGATTCTATTTGGTTACAGTATTGTGATGTTTTCATTTATTTGCGAGAAAAGATCAGTGGACCGAGCTGATGCTCGGGATGCTCAAGAAGACTACAGTTAGGGCATTTAGTCACTGTTTATTTATTTCTGTATTGGAATGTAAAGCATGATATTTTGTTCATTGTTTTCCATTTTGGACCATTAGCATGTCATGCATGCATCTGCTGTATAATTGGCATTGGCCGTTTTTTTGGTTCAAGATTTAGAAAAACTTCTTTCCTCTACTTTATCATTTATTAGACTTATTCCATTATTTATTTCCATTATCTACTATTGAAATCTGATATGAGGGTATATTCTCCCCACTTACAACCCATAGACCCCCGCTAATTTTTGGTAGACTCTAGCATATGAGGATATGTGATTGAGGTCAAGTGGTGACCTATTCGGCCACCAGTTTAGTGGAGAGTTGGGTCGGGATGTTACACAACGCCTCCATAAACATATTTCATACCCTATCATCTTCCAAAAGATACTTCTATTTCATGTGTAGGTCATGAAAACAAGGATTAATTATTAATAAACTAAAAAAATAGCTTCTCAACATAACATTGATGAATAATTTGGTCCACTGTCATTCTTTAATTTAAAGAAAACTTGTAATATTCATTTTCCATAGTCATCTCATATAGTTATTTAACCTCCATGATAACTACATATCTTAATATTTTCATTAGAATCCTCAAAAATTATAGATTTATTATACATTTGATTAAGAAAAATATAATTTTGTTAGGTTAGGATCAGAACATATGATGTTCTTTCAAAATTATCCATAGATCAGAAATTGGGAGTTGTGAAGTAAATATTTAGAATTTAAAAATTAATTTGTTAGAAAAGAGTTTGATAAAATTTAATAAATACCAATCCATGAGAGAATATCATAAGCATAATAATACGTCATAGAAATTTTGTTATAATAATACCAATATAAAATCATATCATTGGTTAATAATAACTTCTCAGACCATCATAACATTGTGGATAATGTCATATAAGGGATTGGGTTCACATGTCAACCTCCTTTCATCCCTTTAAAGGGTCCATAGCCTAACTTATTCGTACAATATCATGAGATATAAATAAATAACTAATTGATTAGGGGCCCATATAATTATGGTAACCTAATTCACATAAAGAAACCATACATACGTTTTCCACATGATCATAAAATCATTCATCATTTCATTATAGAACATCGTGTGAAAAATAATTGGGCTTCATAATGATATCATAATGACATCATCATAAGCCTTTAAAAGAATAAACATGGATGGTATCATTAGATCATATCCTTAGTGAATAATAATAAACATAAATGTATGTATATATATAGGAAAAAACAGTTAAAATAATATTCAAACCTTTCCCTGAAAACATGAAAAAATATAATTTTCACATGACAACATTTTTAAAAAGTATTATATAAATATTAATAAAAAAATTTTATTTAAAATAAATATGAAAAATTCTAAGGTACTCCTGAAAAAATAATGGTCATGATAGTTAGAATATAATTTCATGCGGTAAACATTAAAACAAATACTCCTTTCACATGTATTGAAAAATTTCATAGATAACATAATCTGAAAAATTATAAAAATTTATTTTCAGTTGATTTAAAATAAATTAAAATATGGATAAAATTGTATTTGAATAATTATAGGTTCATTGAAAATAAAATTTTTTATGTTGTTTTAAATAATATAGACATGGAATGAAATGTTCACCTACTTAAGAAAAAATAAGGTAGGCATTTCATAAAAAATATTTTATTGACCCATTTCTGTAAAAAATAGAGGCTAATAAATGGAAAACATGAAAAACAAAAAATTATATAATTTATTTTAAAATATATAGGGTTTAATAGATAAATATCTCATAATTTATCTAATTTAGATTCAATCTGAAATAAACCTAATTTAAAATTAGATTTACACAAAAACCCTTGCATGAGGTTTTGGATTTTTAATATGAATTTTTAAGCTCATTTGTAATTAATTAAGATTTTTTATTAATATATTCCAAAACCATATTCATACTTATAATGTGATAAAAAATACCCTTATAATTTTCAATTACTCATTTTTATGAATTTTCATTAAATTCAACATTTGTGTAAAATTGGTTCATTTTTCAAGAATGTTTTTGTTCAACAACTCTAATCCTTTCATCGTGGAAATGGATTAAAAATATATATAATATAAACTAGTTTATAAGTATAGGATATATTCATTATATATAGTTTCATAACCATTCATATATAGTGGAGATAAAACAAAATAATTATATCACGTCATAAAGACGATAGTCTGTACATATGTACTAATAGTGCCTTAATTTTTGAATGATTAGAAATAATGAAAGCTAAATAATAAATATTAATAAAATCATAATAATATAGTATCTATCAAATATATTAATTATATTAATTATATTAATCCATATTATTATCCATGTATGGTGGTTAGGAAAACAGAATTTCATTTCTTCGTGAGGGTGGAAATCTACACTTTCACATGAACTACAATATAACATATCCTAGGATGTTAGAGAGGTTGAAAATGAATTTATCATTAACTTAAAAAAATTATTATATCATTGATGTTTATTTCATAATTTTATTATAGTTATACATGATTTATAGAATGTTATGGAAGATTAAAACATGAAATCTATTTGAAAACACAATTTCCTCTTTTTTGGGAATCCTCTATTAGCTTACACATTAAGAAATCAATGGTTGGTATTTTGGGTAGAAAATAAGCTATAGGATGTGTAAAGGGAAGTAATGAATATATATTTGTAGGTATTTTCTCAACTAGAGTGCTCAATGTGTGTGAATAAGTGAAATGATTCAGTTCCCTTTAATAAGTGAGGTGGGCTGCATACTTATAAATACATAAAACATTTAAATATTATACACTCATATTTATGTAAAAGTTGCACAAAAAAACAAAATTTTAATATAATATATATTTTGGTCCCAAAACATTTAAAATAGTCAAATTTATCCTTGTTTTTTAGAAATTTTATGTCTTATTCCTATGTTTAACCCATCTTAAGGCTTTTATCCATTACTAAGGTTACAGAATTTCATTCTGGTTACTATTCATCATGATCATAGTTGAAATTGAAATTTTTACCAAATTTTAAATTTTTTATTCCAAATATATAAACCATTTAATCAAATAAAATTCATAATATTGGAAAAATCATTATAAAATAAACATTCTTAATTTATTGAAAGTTATGTTTTGATAAATTCATTTTTACACATAAAAAAATTAATATAATTTCATGCATAGTTAAAACATTAAATGAATGTTAAAATATTTTCTTGAATATTTTATTTAAAAATTTCAATAAAATTATTCATTATTATTGATTAATATATTATATTATGATAAAAACACATTATGCATATAAAAATAATTTTTTAAAAATTTATCTATTTTCTTGTAATTTCATTTATTTACATTTATTACCAAATGATAACTAATGAAATCATTTTCCAAATGTTTATAAAAATTGTTTTTACAAGTATAATACTTTTAATTATTTTTTAAATAAAACATAAATTATTAAAAGAATTCTTCGCACACCCGAACACAAATTTAATTTAATTTTTTTTCTAGATGGGTGATCTTATAGGGTTTAGATTGTGATGAGTTCCAATGATTATTTTTGTTTTATAGAGGTTTTAAATTGTTTTTTATCATCTTCTGGATTAGTGTTCATGGTTCAGGGAGAATCTATTCATATGGTGGATGCATATGGTGTTTCCACATCATTTTATTAAACATCTTGTGCAAGTTTTTTCCAAAATAGAGCATGGAAAAGGAGTGATTTTGTGGCCTGTTGGTATTAGTTCGGACAAGAAGAAAAAGATATTCATAGTTAATATAAATCATGTTTAAAGTACATAAGGGTGTATAAATTTTTTAATGAACCAATTTTCACTGTTGGGAAATAGTTTTCAGAACCATGTAGCCAGCCCATTTGGGTGTCCCCGCCATCCATTAGGGTGAGCAAGGTTGGCACAGGGTTTGGAAAACATTGAATCCAAGAATTCTGACTCATCCATTTTCCTTAAAATATTTTTCTCTAAATATACTGTTTTTATGATTTATCATTGTTTCGACCCACTCCCCTATTTGTATATATTAATGCACGAAGGGGCTCCCCAAACCCCCTCCCTTGGATCCTCGTCTATGGATTATTATATATTATGTTTTTTGAAATGTTTTAATTATTTTTGGTTATTTATCCTATTATTATATTAATATCTTGTTTATCATCTCATTTTAGGTGGGATTCCCTCTTGGACAAACCTTATGGTGAGGTCCAACAAGCATGGTTTGACATATAATATGTTAGTGTGTGTGTTGTGTTCATTAGGCGTAGTTCTTCCTTATAATATATTTTTTCTACATTAACACATGATTGAGGTTGGGGTTTCCAACCATTTCATTTTAGAAGATATAAATTCGACCCTTAATCAATTTTAGAAAATTTCATAGTAAACTAAGGAGGGATATTTACTTTGGTCGATATCTCTCTGAACCCTTAGAGATTATTTGGCATTGTATTTGATGAAAATCAGTGATGTGTTCATGGGTTGTAGTAGATTTTGGTATCAAAGATATTGTTATGGGATGGGGAGGATGCTATGGTGGTGTCTCGATCCACAGTAAAGGATGTTGGGTTTCTGTCCTCTGATGAAATCTCAACATATGGATGATTAGTATCTTCTCAATCTCCAGTGGTCCAGATATGTTGTTTCTGGCCAGATCTGGTTGGAATCGGTCAATTTTTTTGGTTTGAAGGAATTTAAGGATGAATGGGGAGGGTGTCACAGATGGTAGAAGATCGGTATGCATCGGTGTATTTGTGATGGTTAACTACGTCCAAGTAACTGGGTGGCTCTCATTAGAGGTCTTGATGATTCATAGGAGCATTGATATGGGCCTAGAGGATGTGTGTGGATCTAGTTTTGGCACATCTATGTGGATGAGAGGAGGTGGTATAGTGTTGGTCATTGCAATTGGGACGGTGGTGGTGGGCGTCTCCTAGGGTTGATGTCTATGGCATTTCGTTTATTTTTGAAGGTGACGATGAGGGAAGCATTCTATTTTTCACACTGAATCTAGTTCCCTCATCATTTTTGGATATCGTGTTGCAGGAATATCAGAGGATGGTAGCTTGTCCGGTGATGGGTGGTAGAGATTTTGGTTCTGGAGATCATGAGGCCTCAACCATGTGTTGGTTATTTTTCCTTGCATTTCTATCCTTAGGACTTGGGAAATTGGTGTTTTTATTTTATCCGTTGGACTACTAGACCTCTAGGCCATAAAAAATATAATTGATTTTTGATTTGGGGTTCTCTATAATTAAATGGGTTCCATCATAGTTAAACTGGATTCTTTTTTTTCTTTTTTTAATAAATTGGTCTCTTCCCTATCCTTTCCAAGTATATAATTTCTAAATGTCTTATGCATTCTTGGGATGTGATATTTTGATTTATTTTGGTGTTTCAATGTTTCAAATTAGATAAAAATGATTTTTAAAAGGTTTTACTTAGTTATTATATATATATATATATATACATTCATGGTGTTTGATAAAATGATAGTTGGTATTTTAAAGTGAAATTGTGTGTTTTGATAATTTTTTCACTATGTTTGTGTTTTGGAAATAGGATTACATGTTAAATTGAGATTTGTGTGTGGTTTGGGTGCATTTTTATTGTTTAGTGATTTTGGGTGGACCATTTTGTATTATTGTGATGTTTCATGTAATTATTTAAATGGAACTTTGTGTATTTTTATGGTTTTACATATATATATATATATATATTCAATTAGATGTGGGAATATCCATATGTTCTTTAGGGGCACCTATGGATATGTATACTAACATATTAATGGAATTCCATAACATTTTCCATCATTAAATCCATGGTTTTCAAAACACCATTTCCAACATTTTTTATTTCCTTCTCTATTCCATATCGCAAATAATTTTACTAAAATCCCCAATGTCCTCTAAATTTATTTTTTATATCTAATAACCAAAAATGTTCTTTCTTAATGGGAAATCTATAAACATTTATCTTATGGTACCATGAAACATGATTGGTAACCCCCTGAAATTAAAGGCATGTTTGGCATAATCAATGCACAAATCTTGTTTACACATTGTTTTTATTATTTTTTTGAAAAGACTATTATTTTAATTTGAAATTGGTTTTAAATTCAATTGTTATGTAGTTCCAGTTTGCACTTTTTAATGGTTCTAGGCATGATGGGAACCCCTTTGGTCATTCTATTGATGACCAGTACTTCTCATATTTAATTTCAGTGATTCGGAAAGGAATCCATGGTGGCATTTGTAGGTCATATTTAATTCCTAGTGTGTGATGAACTCCTCACTATCCTTCAAACTATTATCATGGAATTCCTAGATGTCATCAAGAGGGTCGATTGATGATATCTATCTACTCCCAATTCTATTAATTAGATCCCCCCTAATATGGAATTTCTTAGGTTGGATTCGACAATGCTAACACTAGTTTATAGTGTCTGGCTTGGTTATTGACTATGGTTTTTCACTATACATTAGAATGTTCATTTAAACCGAGTACATCTAGGTATTTCTTCTTGAGATATTTAGGAAATTCACATGATAATATATATATATGTTCATTATTTTTTTTATCATGCACTAGTTAATTTATTTTAGTATTTTCCTACATGTACAAGTACATATCCCCTTTACTTCAATATTAGTTGGATATTATTTATGGAATGCACTTATATCATATTTTTCATTCTTTATGAATCACTTGGAATTTGTTTCCACCCTCCTTCTTGGTAATTAATATTTAAAAAAAATAAAAGATAATTTTGTATATTTTGATGTTAAATGGATATTTTTCTCTAAATTTATTTCAAACAAGAATTTATGGGTTGTTTCGAGGATGGAAATATACGGTTTCTATAGTGCTTACTTATTGTGTTTTTTATGCTCACACCCTATTTATGCCACTTAGCATCAGAATAGTTGATCTATTTTAAAGGTATAGTATTTTTTGGTTTTCCTATGGATTGGGGTAGTTTTATGGATGGTGGTGAACAATAGATCTCCTGGGTATCTTCTTGGTTTCTATTTCAGTTACATTTTTTTATCTTATAGTATTTAGTTTAGTTTTACTATCATAGTATGTAGATCTGTTTATGTATTTAATATGATTAATAATTTATGTATTATTCATTTTTTATTGGAAATATTATTTTATTTTAATTATAGATATTTATTATTTGATAATCAATTCCCATATGTATGATCTTTGATGCATTGAACTAGTCTCTAGCCATGGAGGATCAAGAATGCCTACCAAGCCTTGTTGTTGGCCATCCAAAATGGTCAGTTCAGAGTCATGCTGGGTTGGTTAATGAAAAAATGTTATCAGAGAATAAATTTTGTATTTAGGGCATGAGGTAGTTTTGATATAGGATTGTTTAAAATTAATAAGTATGTATGGTAAGAGTGTAGTGAACTCTTTAACATCCATGGGTAGTACATGACTTGTGTAATTTAATTTGGATTCTTGGTAATGTTTTTGGAAATTGTTTGGTTAGTGTAGTTTGGTTGATGACAATGAAAGTGATTTACTGTTATAAAATGAGCTTATATGGCGTACTGAGCCTTGGGGTCCCTATTACGTGGTTAAATATGAATCAATTTGTTGGTTCATTCATAGAAAATAGTATGTTTGACCATGTGGTTAAGAAATAGATTGCCACTAGTTCCCTATTTTCATATTTTTGGTGTGAGTTATGTTTTGGTATGATTTTGGTCATCATAACTAAATTTACAACCAAAAACATTTTTTAGTAATAAGGACTTCATATATAATTTGATTTTCTACCTTGGATTTTATTGAAAACAAGGCTGATAATTTGATAAGTACACTTAGAGTGTACTGGTTCCAATAGTGAACTGGAAATAGTAATCATAAAAGATAATTTTTTGTTTATTTATGGTATTTTGTTGTAAGAGCCTACTTTTTTGTCTTGTAATGTCCATTTTATTTCAATTTTGGGTTATTATGGATTTGATTTTATATTTGTTATGATATTAGATTACGCTTCCCAAAATGGTTCCAACGGTTCCTAAAGTGTCTTTTCAGGTCCTTGGCCCTTACTAGACACCTATTAGGGTGAAAAAATTGAATTATTATTTGTTTTATTTAGTTTTATATAGTGATTGATTTCCAATAAAATCTACATAATGGATTGTGTAATTAAATAGTGTCATCAGGTTCTTTAGTACTCCCAATGTCGTGAGGGTGCATAATGTTCTTGGTGTGTTACAGGGTCTCGTTTTGGATTAGTGTAAGGTGATCATCACATGATTATTGAATGTTGGAAATTCTTATGAATTATTTAAGTAAACATTCATTAAAATTTTTATACATGAGTACGTGAAGATGAAGAAAGAAGCAGATCTCCTAGGTGAATAGAAAAGTCAACGAACGGTGAAGGCATTTTTGATCAATTTAATGAAATGGTTTTATTTTCCCAAGAGATATCATCAATCAAACTATTGAAAGATCCTCTATTTTTTAGGTTATTTTTCATATATTAATGAGTGATTCATATAACATGGGGATGTTCTGTATTAGATGCTACTAGATGGGGAATTTTTAGACGAGCTGGTTTGAGGGAAGTTTTAATCATGTATAAATTAATTTTTCATAGAGCTCATATAGGTTCCCAATATAGCGAGGTTTGTATTCTATTGGAACCCATTTCTACATACTCTCAATTTTAGATCTTGTTTCTTGTTCATCACACCACTCAATCATGTGCTTTCAGTATGGTCTGTTTGGGCATTTGAAGTGTTCATGTAGTCATCCTCTAAAGGGTTGGAAACGATATGCCCATTTGGGCCACTTTCAGATGTTTTGGAAGTTGTTTTCCCAGAAGTGGAAGTATCATTCATGGGTTTTCATTTATTGAACTTGGGGTAACAAATGCTTCTTGAAACCAGGACTCCAGTCACATGCCTCAGAGAGAAGCTCTTCACACATTTATGATTTTATATGCGTTGGGGGACTTTTTCCTAGATTTTGACTTCTGTGTTGGAGAGAGGAAGGGTTATGTATCCCTATATTTGTTTTCCTTATTTCATTAGGTTTCCTTTTTTTATATAATACTTGTTGAACTATTTCTTTGGTATATTTATGGTTTCACTTTGCATTATAAAACATATGTAGTGTTTATCCTATTGGGGATTTCTTTTGGTTTTGGGTGGGGATATTTTAAGATATGTTTGTGTCTTCTGGAAATTTTGAATCAAATTTTGTCTTGGTGTTTTATTGGGATTTCTGTCATTATGTTTCTCCTCATATTTCAATTTCTAGTGTTTTTATGTTTTTGGTGAATTTTATGAGGTTGTAGAACCAACCATGGATCTTCTCATGCTTTTCTGAAGAGATTATCAGGTGTGAATTTGGTATTTGAACCATCACATAGAGGTTTATGGTTTTTTCCATCATTTATCTTCATGATCAAGTTTAGTTCCTCACTGATATGGTGACCTTATGGTGGGAAAAGTTTTTTTATTGCCTAGAATAGTTGTAACACCCCGAACATCCATGGTATGTTTCCCTTTGAATAATGTAGTAGCATGTGTTGTACGCAACATGGAGTTTTAACACACCACAACCAGTGAAACTAACCATTTTAAATATTAATACCCAATTTATGAAATTTTATAAATTTTAATTTTCAAAATTGACTTCATTTTTGGATTCGAAATATCAAAATTATCTTGGGGTTAATATTTGGTATTTTTCTAAGAACATTCAATTTTTGATGAATAGTGAAAAACACTGTGTAATTGTTTAAAACCAAATTTTTTTTAAATTAATTAATTATTTTAATTTAATTTATTTTAAGTCAAAATATATACATAATACATATATATGTTCAATTTAATTCATTGAATTTATTTTCTAATAAATTTAGATATATAAAATTTTATCGAACTTTTTACTGTCATTTACCCATCTTCTAGAAGCATTTACAAATTTTATAAAACAAAATTTTACCACTTTTGTGAGTTGAATTTCAAAACTCCAAGAGACACGATTGAAATTAGTAAGTAAACTGTGGTCCAATATGATGAAAATAATTTTTGGTGAACAATAACTTTTGACTTTTATTTTACACGGTTAAAGGTAAATAGGGTAATTAAGGGTAAAAATGTTATTATAATTACCCTATCACATGTACTAATTATATTTTATAGGCTTAATTCGTCCAAAAACAACCTTAGTAATAAAATATGTTCCTTTTGGTCCACTTGTAATAGATTAGGACAGTTATTATTATTTTATTTAAAGAAGAGTTAAAAGTGTTAAATTCGATGTTTAATAACTAAACCATTTTTAGTATAGGGTTATAAATAAGATAAATTCTACTATAAATATTAATTAATAATATAAATCTATTTCCTACATAATGGTATTTTATTTATAATTTTATACATTAATGAAATTAATTTATTTATGGCACAATGATGATGTGATAATTACCTTATTAATGAAATATTAAAATAATTGATATTATAAATATCAAAATAAATGTAAATTGAGACTTATGATGAATTCCACTAATTTTATAGGTTAATATGAAATGTTAGGATTTATTAAATAAATTTTATTCTTTTTTATAAATTTTTTATGTCTTTAGAAAAAAATCAAATACTAAATAGTGTAAAAATTGACATAATTGAGTTTTTAAAACAAATACTATATTATAAATTGATATAAAAATCTTAAAAAAAATATTCGGAAAAAGAAATTATTTAAGGTTATATATTTCAATAATTAACCACTTGGGGTTCTCTTGGAAAATTTTAGTAAATTTATTAACCATATAATATAAAAATACAAAGAGACATGGTAAATGTCAAACTATTTAACTAAGTGGTAAATCTAAAAGATAAGGTTAATATGGTGACCTAAACCTCTCTAAAACCTATAGGTTGAGAGTTTTTTACCCTTCCCCACATTAACCTCTAAATAAATCATTTTTGATCCATTGTAAACCGAAAATTTTCTTATTATAAAATAATATTTGAAACTTTTCCTAAAGTGACCCTCACCTCTCTTTTAAAAGGGTACTTGCCCTTCTCATAATTTCACACATCCAAAGACATTTGGCTTAGCCAAAACCTCCCAAATAACTTCCCAAATTCCCTAAATTCAAAATAGAGTCCTTACTATGATTAAAAATCCAACCTCAGGATCACTTTTGATCTACTCAATAGGAATCACCCAAAGAAGAGGTAATAATTTCACCACCATCTTTCAAGTTATTTTCTTGTTCCACTTCTTATTTCTTTGTTGCTTCCATAAAAAAACAATAATTAAAGTACTTTATACATACTATGATTTTATTATAAAAATTTTACAACATTCTTCTTTATTTTATCCATCTTATAAATGACAATTTCACCATATGTGTGTATGTACAGCTTACTATCTCCACATCATGGCGAAATTTGTTATTCAAACACTTCATTATTTCGATGGGTATAATAATGAGTCTAACTATTGTAAATAATAAATATAACATGTTAATTATTCTGTATATAAGATATTCCATCCAATTACATACTATTTCTCCATCAATAAAATGATATTGTCGCTTGTGTGTATGTACGGATTACCGTCTCCACGAACTCGATTAGATTCATTCCCCATCGTAATAATTCAAGAATAATTTTCATTTTATGTTTAAAAATAATGTTTATGAACATAATATCATTCTTTATATGAATGAAATTCATACTATAAAAAAAACAAGGCTTACATAACCAATCATATAAATGAAAACGAATCAGTTAACACCAGAAATGATGATACCACTGAATTTTTATTAACAAAGAAATATTATATAATCATATATGTTATCATATTTATGTATATATTTATTGTTTAATTTAATAATAATGTTTTAAAAATAATATAGGTGGTTAACATACCATCGACTAAGGAAATGTACAAGGTAATGGTTAATTTGGAAATCTCTTTACTTATCTAAGGCTGTTAATTCGTAAGTATCTACTGGGACCTCTTAATCATCCACATCCATGTTCCCTTAAAAATGTAATTTGAATGATTTTTACTATTTACTATACTATTTTTTAAAGAAATTTATACCCATATTTGACCATATGCGTTTTTAAAGGAATCCTTTCTTCATTTTCCAAACAAGGTACTATTTGACCTTTTCGACAAAATTAAGGAAAGAAGGTTTTTTTAACTTATATGGTGGGTGTGGCTATTTTCTGCTATTATAACATCATTAAAGCTTCCCATAAAATATTATTAGAATATTTTCAAAATAAATTATTTATTTTATAATTATATGACTTTTAAAAGATTTCAAAATATAAAGAGATATTTCTCAAAAAAAAGTTTTGATTTCATCTATGTCAACATCCCATGATGGATTTTAAACTTGTTTGAAGTTGATTTATTATGATTCAAAACATCCACATTGTATTGAAGTTTTTGGGATACTTTTACTATGGATGTGTTATCTTTTCACCATTCATGGTTTATGGAAAAAGTATTGACATTTCGTATGCTTGTTTTAATACGAATGTTTATGTTATGTTTAAACCATTTCATATGAGGAATGAATTGCACTTAGTAAGTGACGGGTGGAGCCCTCTATAGCTCCTCGATGCATGAGTAAGAATAATGAGACAAAATAGTGTCTTAGAACAAGGCCTTGAAAAAAAACTTATTTTTAGTCTTAGCACAAGGCCTTGACTATTTAGTTATGTTGTCTGGTATTGTTCATTCAATCATTTTGAAATTGGCTATTGATATGACATGTGATTATTCGACTAGCCGAATATCCATTTGAATAAGTAAATGGAATTATTTGAATTATATTTCCATATTATAATTAATTTTACATTTAAAAGGCTTTTGTTTTAGTCTTATACATTTCCTTAAATATTTATGCTTATTTATGAATGTTTACACTATATATTTATCCATACTGAGGATCTGAGCTCGCCCATTTCTAGGTTTTATTTTTTCCCGGATGCGAAGAATTATATTATAACTGACCCTTAGGGATAGTCTAAGGGATATGAATGTTTTCAATATAGAAAATGTTGTTGTTGTTTCTCATTTTATAATGTAATTTAAAACTTATGATGTATCTAGTACTTCCAAGCCTAAGAAACTAATTGGTCTTTTAGGATTTGATCCCTTGTGATCATGCCAATGTTATGTAATAATGCACCGACTCTGGGTAACTAGGTTTAGGGCGTCATAGCTGGTATCAGAGTAGGTTTAGTACAAACCTTGTAAACTAGATTTAGAAAAACTCAAATTAGAGAACATTACCCTAAGATAGACTTTAAGGATTAGTATATAAGAACTTCCAAGTATTTTGGTACTGTAGAGATTTTGGGAGTTTTCAAAGCAATACATCCCAATCTGGATATGAGAAGGTAGAGGTGGCTCTGGCACATATGTACCTAGGGGTAAAACCCGAAAACACTGCTTTGAGCTAGACTCGAATGGGAACTGGGTCACGACAATAGGCCTTGCTTCACTCTTGGCTACGACACCCCTGGGGGATATGCTTAAGATAATTCACATTTTATATACAAACCATTATGAAGGATTTATGAGTATATACTTCCTCAAACAAAACATATTTATGATTATGGATTATATCTATAAATGATTCAATTTATGTTAATTATTTTACAAGTTTGGAATTATGTATTATGATTCATAAACTAATCTATTGTATTGAATTGTTTAGACATGCCGCCTAGTGTAATGAATGGAATCATATCAATGCACGTAATACATGAAGTAATTTACCTCCTAATCAAGATAATTATAGTGGAGTAGGTGATGCACCTGGTTCTGATCAGATTATCACCATACTGGCACAACTCACTCAGGTTATGAATAATAACCTTACCCATTTGGATCAAACTGATCCATAATGCGGAGGATCAATTTTAGACCGCTTCATGAGGCAAAAAACACCAACATTCAATGGGAGTATAAATCCACTAGTATCTGATCAATGGATAAATTCTATAGAGAAAATATTTAATGCTTTGAGGTGTAGTGAAAGGAAAAATGTTTTCACGGTATTTTATCACCTCACGAGAGATGCAGATCAATGGTGGTGATTAGTCCCAAGCACAAAAGAATATTAAGAATTATAGAACATGGAATGGAGGGAGTTTAAAGATATTTTTTCAGAAAAATACTTTCCTCGTGACCATCGAGTGAATATTGAAATCCAATTTCTTAGTCTAAGGAAAAATGAGGATGAGAATGTTTCAAAGTTTGAGGCTTACTATACATGGTTAGTAGGGCATGTATTAGATTATATACATAACCCAAAGAGTTATATTGATTGATTATTTGATTGGTAAAAACCATTTCTCCTTTGAGCATTAGTCTCACAATCCTACTCATAGTATGAAGATATTATCTCATGCTCTATCAAGACAGAAAAGGAATTCTCTAAGTCTTGAGACTTTAAATAAAAGAAAGAGAATAAGAGATCTTCTGAACACTCTAGAAATGAAAATTAGGGTAATAAGGGAAAATTTGAATATTCATCCTACTGTAAATGTAGGAAGAAACACCACGGTACTTGCCTTAAGGGAATGAGAGTCTGTTACAAGTGTGGTGAAAAAGGACACCATGCTCATGATTGCAAGGGGAAGAATGAGTCTTTCAATTTTGAATGCTACAACTACAGAGAAAAAGGGAATTATGCTAATAAATATCTTAAGATATAAGGGAAATTATATCAGAAAAGTCCAATAGAGAAAGTCCAAGCTTATGCGATCACTACTGCTGAGGTTGAAGCTACAAAAGACATAGTAGGAAGTAATTTAATGGTTCCCTCAAGTTTATCCAAAGCTTTATTTGATTCTCATTGCATTGTTTCATATCTTCCTAGTTTTCTAAGAAAATTTGATATTTTAAATTTGGCTTAACAAGGGAGTTGTCAGTAAAAATACATAACAGAAGCTTAATCGCAATAATGTTTTGTGAATCAGATCCCATTAGGGCATATAAATGTTCTTTATCTACTGATATCATTGTCATACCCATGATTGAATTTGATATAATCCTTTGAATGGATTGTCTTTCGGACCCTGATGTGAAATTTTTTGTATGAATAAGGAGGTTACAATTTTTGATGATGATAAGGAGTTGCATGTCTTTAGAGAAGAAACGTCACCACCTGATTCTTATCTAGATCAACCCCCAGTAGCTCTACTAAATTCAATTATTGGGGAATAAGAGAATGAAATAACTATGGGAGAGTAAAATAATGTTCGAATAGATGACATAAATATTGTGCAAAAATATGTTGATGTGTTTCCAAAGTATTTACCTTGACATCCACTAGAACGAGAAATTGAGTTTTCCATTGATTTAATTCCTGGTTCAAGGCCCATATCGACGAACCCTTATATAATGTCCACTGTTGAATTAGTGGATCTAAAGGAACAACAATATCTATTGAATAATAAGGGATTTATTCACCCTAGTGTTTCTCTATGGGGAGCCCATCCCATTTTTATTAAAAGGAAAGATGAATCTATGAGGTTGTGCATTGACTACAGGGAGATCAATGCTATAACAATAAAAAACATGTATCCCCTACCTCACATTGATGATTTATTTGACCAAATTCATGGAGCTCAATATTTTTCCAAGGTTGAACGTCGATCTGGGTATCATAAATTGTGTGTGAATAAGGAAGACATTCTGAAAATAGCATTTTCAACTAGGTACGGGCATTACGGGTTTATAGTAATGCCTTTTGGATTTAATAATGCACCCTCTGTCTTCATGGATCTAATTAATAGAGTTTTAAAGTAATATCCTGATGAATTTGCAGGGGTATTTATTGATGAAATCTTGGTATACACAAAAAGCAATGAAGATCATGAAAATCACTAGTGCACTATTCTAAAAACACTTAGAAGAAATGAATTATATGGGAATTTTAACAAGTTTGAATTCTAGCATCAAGATATTTCTTTTCTCAGCAATATTTTCTCTAAGGATAGAATATATGTTGATCCTTCAGTGAACAAGACAATCCATGAATGGTCAGCACCAACGAGTATAACTGAGGAACATAGTATTATTGGTTTAGTAGGTTATTATCGACGTTTCATCCAGAATTTTTCCCATTTAGCTAACCAATTAACCAATATCACACGTAAAGGGGTTAAATTTGTTTGGAAAAAATAGTGTGAAGAATTGATTGAAGAACTGAATAGAAGATTATTCATTTCTCCTATCTTGACTCTACCATCAGGGAATGATGGTTTTGTTATTTATAGTGATGCTTCAATGAAAGGACTTGGTTGTTTCCTTAAACAGAATGATAGAGTAATCACCTATGCATCACTAAAGCTAAACATTCAAGAGAAAAACTATCCAACTCATGATCTTGAGTTAGAAGCAGTAAGCTTTTAACTAAAAATATGGAGACACTATCTCTACGGTGAAAAATGTGAGATTTATACTGATCACACATGTTTGGAGTATATTTTCTCATAGAAATAACTCAACATAAGGAAAAGACGATTGCCTGAACTACTCAAGGATTCTAATTTCACTACACACTAACACCCGGGGAAGGAAAATTAGGTGAGATATGCTTTGAGTAGAAAGGATCATGGAGTTTGGAACAAGAGGAGATTTTAAAGGGATCCTATTTTCATGGATCTAGTAAATATGGATATTGGAATAACCATTGAAGGTGAAATATCAGTACTTTTTCAGATGGTTTCCAAACAATCTTTACTAGAAAGGATAAATAGATCTCATATTGATGATGAAGTGTTTCACTAGAAGATTAAAGCTATGAATGAGGGGATATTGATGTACTTCTTATATGAAGATGGAATTTTTAAATTTGGGATGAGACATTGTTTTCCTAAGATACCTGATCTAAAAAGGGAATTATTGGATGATGCTCATAGCTCCGATTTTTCTATACACCTTGGGAGCACCAAGATGTATAGAGATTTGAAGGAACATTATTGGGGGGAAAACATGAAGGGGGAGATTGATGATTATGTGTCAAGATGTATGGTTTTTCAATAAGTGAAGGCTGGAAGGAAACAGCCTGGAGGAGTCATGCAACCTCTTCCCATACCTGAGTGGAAATGGGATAATATTATGGTGGACTTTTTCATGGGGCTACCAAAGACTCGTAGAAGGAATGATTCAACATGGTTCATTGTTGATCGTCTTACCAAGTCAGCACAATTTGTTGCTATAAGATAATATTTTCCACTTGAACATCTGGAAAGACTATATATTAATGATTTTTTATAAATCCATGGTATACATCTATTGATTTTTTCTGATCGTGATCCCGGTTTTACATCAAGATTCTAAAAAAGTATTCAGTAGGCCCTGGATACTTAACATAATTTGAGGACTACCGACCACCCACAAATTAATGGACAATCAGAATAGACTATTCAAACCTTGGAAGACATGTGGAGATCTTGTTCACTTTACTTTCAAGGTATGTGGGATCAATATTTTCTTCATGTAGAATTTTTGTATAACAGTAACTACCATTCAAGTATTCGGATGGCACCGTATGAATCATCATATATAAAAGGATGTCGCACACCAACTTGTTGGGATGATGTTGGTGAAAGAAAACACATAGGCCCAGAACATGTTGTGGAAACAATGGAATAGGTGATGGTTTTCCAAAATCACATCAAAGAATCCCAAAGTAGGAAAAAGAGCAATGCAGATAACCAAAGGAAGGATTTAGAATTTTTAGTAGGAGACCATTTTTTCGTGAAGGTATATCCATTGAAGGGTGTTATAAGTTTCAGTAATATGGGTAAATTTAGTCACAAGTACATCAGAAAATTCTAAATTCTAGAACGAATTGGATTTGTATCTTAATGTTTGGAAAACTTCAAAGTCTCTCCAAAGTTCATGATGTGTTCCACATACCACTGTTGAGAAAATACATGCCTGAACCAATGCATGGAGTCACCTACAAGGAAATTGAACTAGAACCTGATATATCATATTGTGAAGAGCCTGCCAAAATTCTTGATACTAGAGTACAAGTTATTAGAAACCAAACAACTCGTCATGTAAATGTTCTATGGAGAAACCATAAGATGGAAGAGGCAATGTGGGAACCCAAGAAACATATGATCAAGAACCACCTGAATCTTTTTATGCAGTAATATTATAGAAATTTCAAGGATGAAATTATTTTAAGGATGATATAATATAACACCCCAAGCTTCCATGCTATGTTTCCCTTTGAATAATGTAGTATCTTGCGTTGTACGCAACTTGGAGTTTTAACACACCACGACCAATGAAACTAGCTATTATGAATAGTAAGGCCCAGATTTGGAAATTTTATAAAATTTAATTTTTAAAATGGACTTCATTTTTGGATTCAAAATATCATAATTATCTTAGGGTGTATTTTAGGTATTTTTCTGAGAACTTTCATTTTTTGATGAATAATGAAAAACACTACATTATTGTTTAAAACAGACTTTTTATTTAATTAATTGGTTATTTTATTTTATTTTATTTCATTTCAAAATAGATATATAATACCTATATATCTTCAATGTAATTCATTGGTGTCATTTTAAAATAAGATTGGATGTAGAAAATTTTATTAAACTTTTGACAGTATTTTACCCACCTTCTAAGAGCATTTACAAATTTGTATAAAAATTAATTTTTCCACTTATGTGGTTGAATTTAAAAAATCATAGAGACAAATTATACATAATTAAATAAAATTTGGTTCAATAAGATGAAAATAATTTTTGGTGAATAGTGACTTTTACATTTTTTACCACGGTTAAAAGTAAATAGGGTAATTATGTGTAAAAATGATAATATAATTACCCTAAAACATGTACCAATTATATTGGATAAGTCTAATTAAACAAAAAACAACATTATAAATAAAATATTATCATTTTGGTCCACTTGAATTATATTAAGATATTTATTATTATTTTATTCAAAGAAGAGTTTAAAGTGTTAAATTCAATGTTTAATAACTAAACCATTTTTATTATAGGGTTATACATAAGATAAATTCTAATATAAATATTCATTATAAATATAAAACCATTTTCTAAATAATGGTATTTTATTAATAATTTTATACATTAAATAGTCTAATTTATTTTTGACACAATGATGATGCGGTAATTACCTTATTAATGAAATATTAAAATAATTGATATCATAAATATCCAAATAAATGTAAATTAATACTTCTGATGAATTCCACTAATTTTTTAGGTTAATAAGAAATTTTAGGATTTATTAAATAAATTTTATTCTAATTTATAAAGTTTTTATTACTTTCAAAAAATTAAAATACTAAATAGTGTCAAAATTGACATAACTGAGTTTTTAATACAAATATTATATTATTAATTGATATAATATTCCTAATAATCTAAAGATCGTAAAAAGTACATATATAAGGTTATATATATATCAATAATTAACCACTTTGGGTTCTTTTGGCAGTTCATAGTAAGTTTATTGACCATATAATATAAAAATACAAAGAGACATGGTAAATGTCAAACTATTTAACTAAGAGTTAAATCTAAAAAATAAGGTTAATATGGAGGCCTAAACCTATCTAAAACCTATTGGATGAGTTGTTTTATACCCACACCCATATTATCCTCTAAATAAATTATTTTGGAGCCATTATGAATGGAAAATTATTTTATAATAAAATAATATTTCTAGCTTTTCCTAAAGTGACCCTCACCTCTCTTATAAAAGGGTACTTCCCCTTCTCTTAATTTCACACATCCAAATCCATTTGGCTTGGCCAAATCCCGCCCAAATAACTTCCCAAATTCCCTAAAATCAACCTATATTCCTTAATTTGTTATTAAATCCAACCTAAAAAGCTCTTTTGATCTACTTAAAAGGAAACACCCGGAGAAGAGGTAATAATTTCACCACCCTCTTTCATGTTCATTTCTTATTCCACAACATCTTTCTTTATTGTTTCCAAATCAAATTAAAAACTATAGTACCTTCTACATACTCTGATGTTATTATAAATATGATACAACCATATTTGTTATTCTATCCATCCTATAAATGACAATTTCCCCATATGTGTGTACATACGGCTTACCGTCTCGAGGTTATGTTGTAGTTTGTTATTCAAACACATCATTATTTTTATGGGTATAATAATGAGTATAACCATTGTAAATAACAAATATAAAATGTTAATGATTTTTTATATATTATATACCATCCAATTACAGATGATTTCACCATCAATATAATGATATTGTCTCTTGTGTGTACGTACGTATTACCATCTCCATGAATGCGATGAGATTCATTTCACATCATAATCATTCAAGACTAATTTTCTTTTTATGTTTAAAAATAATTTCTATCAAAATAATATCATTCTGTATAAGAATTAAATACAGCCTATCCATAACAAACATGTCTTACATAACCAAGCCTATAAATGAAAACGAATTAGTTAAAACTCAAAACAATGATGCAACTGAAATATTATTAACAAAGCAATATTAGAGGATCATATATGATATCATATTTATGTATATAGTTCATCTATAATATAATAATTTTTTTTAACTATTATAAAAGAGTTTAACATACCATCGACTATGGAAAAGTACAAGGTAAGGGTTAATTATACAATCTCTTAACTTATTCAAGGTTGTTAATGCGTAAGTATCTACTGGGACCTCTTTATCATCCACATATATGTTTTCCTAATAATGTAATTCAAAAAAATTTATGATTTACTAGAAAATGGGTTAATGTAATTGATACCCTTATTTGATGATATATGTTTTTAAATTAATCATTTTGTTTTTTCCAAACAAGGTACTTTATTTCCTTTTTGACAAAATTAAGGTAAGAATGTTTTTTTAACTTATACGGTGGGTGCATCTATTTTATGCCATTATAACATCATCGAAGAATCCCATAAAATCTTATAATATTATTTTCGAAATAACTGTATTATTTTATAATTAAATAAATTTTAAATGATTTAAAAATAGAGAGAAATATTTCTCTAAAAAAGTGTTGATTTCATCTATGTCAACATCCTTTGATAGATTTTAATCCTATTTGAGGTTGATTTATTATGATACAGAACATCCATATTGTATTGCTGTTTTGTGATATGTCAGACTGTTGATCTGTTATTCCTACACCATTCATGGTTTATGAATAAAGTATTGACATTTTGTATGCTTGTTTTAAATTGAATGTTTATGTTATGTTTAAACCTTTTCATATGAGGAATGCATTGGACATAGTAACTGACGAGTGGAGCCCTATATAGCTCTTTGATGCATCGGTAGGTCACTTGAGACAAACTAGTGCCTTGGCATAAGGCATTGACAAAATATTATTTTTAGTCTTGGCATAAGGCCTTCACTATGTGGTTATGAAGTCTGGAATTATGCATTCCATCATTACGAAATTGGATATTGATATAAAATGTGATTATTCAACTAGTAGAATATCCATGCGAATAAGTAAATGACATTAATTGATTTATCATTTACATGTTATGATGATGTTTATGTTTAAAAGGATTTTATTTTAGTATTATAAATTTCCTCTAATGTTGATGCTTATTTAAGAATGTTTACACTATATTTTTATCTTTACTTTGCATCAGAGCTCACCCATTTATATGTTTTATTTTTTCAAGAATGAGAAGAACTATATTATGACTAATCCAGAGGGATAGTCTAAAGGATATTAATGTTGGAAATGGAGTAAATTTTGTTGTTGTTTCTCATTTTATAATGCAATGTAAAACCTATGAATTTATCTAGTACTTATAATGATACTAATCTAATCGATCTTTCGGGATTTTATCCCTTGTGATCATGCCAATGTTATGTAATAATGAATTGTCTTTAGGTAACTGGGGTGGGGGAGACACAATTTTCACACCACATTTTTGGTTTTATATTATTTATTTTATTTTTTCTGGATTATTGATCATTTTTTTATTTTTGGGTTGGGTTCCAATGGTAATTATTTCATTTTAGAGGGTTGTTTATATTTTTGGCCCTATTCATGGTTCATGTGATTTGTTTGGGGATCAAATATACATCTTGTGCAGGAAAAGGCTGTTTCATTTCATTTTTTTCTTGTATGGTTCGTCTCGTAAAACCTGATCTGGGTTTGGTCCAAACAATGTAATGAAAAGAAGTAAATGTGCATCATATTGTTGGTGTTCGGGAAAAGGTGCATAGTCTACACGCAGTTAGAATTAATCATAAAAACAATGGTGTGATGAGGTTTTTAATTTTGACAGAACCATTTTAAATAGTTAATACTTTGTTTTCTAAACCATTCGGCCAACCCATAGAGGGGTCCCCACCTTCTATTATGGTGTTCAAAGATTATGAATAGTCGGTAAAACTATGTTGAAAACAGTGATAATTACTTAGATTATTTAAAAACTAAGTTTTAAATTTTATCCCTCTTATAGTTCAACCCCACTTATACCCCCTCTCCTAATTTTCAATTTTGGAACATGAAGGGACTCCCAAAACTCTACTCCATTGGCTCATCATCCATGGTTGATTCTCCTTTTGGTTTTATGGTATTTTTTCATTGATTTTTAGGTATATTAAATTTATCCTATTATATTATTAATTTATGCTCCTTTCCTTTCAAGTAGCCCTCTTGGATGAAACCTAGGGTGAGGATGGGATAATATGGGTTGAATATTTTTATTTTATTCTGTGCATCTTTTTACTCAAAATTAGCGCTTTCCTTATCCAACTATTTCACCTAATTCTCACATCATCTAGATAGTTATTTCCATTAATTTTCTATCTAAATAATTCCATTTGTTTCTGGACCCTTTTTTAAAAAAATTAAATATGTTGTTCATTTTTCTGATGTGGTAGTTTGATTTTATTTGGTGCTTCCATATAGAAAAATTAATGAAAAATTAGTTCTCAATGATTTTTCTCATAAATATCTATATATATTCATGCAAGGTATTATATATAATTTAAATTATTATTATTAATTTAAATTCCTTATGATGGTATTGTTTTAGCCATGATTGAGTTTAAGCTACTTGGTGAAATGTGGAATTTTGATTTTTTTTCTTGTGTGGGTTCAGTTTCTTTTTATTTATTGGGGATTATGTGTGGACCCCTGCATTTGGTTTTGATGCTTTTTAACATTATATAATTAGAATTTTGGGTACATTTATGATTTTCCATATAAATATATATATATTATTGGATGTGGTTATATCAATATGGGAATGAGGTTTAGTTATTGATAATCATAGTAACATATTAATGGAATTCCATAAGAATTTACATTGTGAAATACTAAATTTTCAATACACCCTTTACTCAATTTTTATTTCTCTCCACTATTCTATCTCCCAATATATTTTTCTAAATCTCAAATTGTTATATTAATGTATTTTCGATTTCTAATGACCTCAAATGTGGTTTATGAATGTGTTATCAATAACATTGATGGTATGGTACCTTGAAATAAGATTGGTAACCCCCTGACTTTAAGGGACCATTAAACACCTTCCAATCTTGAATCATGTTTCCCAATTGATTTCTGAAAACATTTCGGTTGAAAAGGAGTTTTCATTGAAAATGGTTTTGTATTTTTAAATGCTTATGCCCTATTGATAATTTTTGATATTTTGCAAATTGATTCTAAATATATATAGTAGGTAAAACCAGTTGTAACTATTAAATGGATATATGAATGATGAGAACACATATTGACCTCCTTCTAATTGCAGATCCTTTTCATAGTTGGTTTCAGGGATTAACCAAGAATGCACTACGGAATCTTTGTGTTACATATAATGTTAAGCATATGATGACCTTTTCACTCCCCTTAATATTATAATCATTGAATTATTAGATTTCATCTTGATGGTTAAGTGGTTATTTCTTTCTAGTCCCAATTATGTAGATTATAACCCCTTGGATAGAGGATTATCCTTGATGGTCTTTCTACAGGATAGCCTTATTTAGTGTATGGATGTTGTTTATGGACAATAGAATTTCACAATATGTCGATAGGTGGGTCCAAACCAAGTACATCTAGGGATTTCTTCTTTGGTGGTTTAAGAAATTCCTATAATTATATATATATATGTTCCTTCTTTATTTTATTGTAATATGTGTACTTATTTGTTTAGTATCTTTATGTTTGTACATGTACTTCTACACATTTTTTTTATATTGGTTAGATATTATCATTGGCATTCACTTAGTTCAGACTTTTCCTTTATTTATGTATTACTTAAAATGTGTTTCCTTTTAACTTATTGATCATTGGAATATGTTTTTCCAAATGAAAAATATATGTTCGGAACATTAAATAATAAAAAAATTTATTAAATTTATTTCTTACTATAACATATGGGATATTTTGGGAATGGGCGTTCATTGATTATTTAGTGATTACCTATTAAGCTGTTTTATGATCACACACTACTTGCACCACTCGATGTTGGTAGGCCTAATCTATTTTTTGGGTTTATATTTTATTCTAGTTTTCCTATGGAGTGGGCTAGTTTTAGGGATAATGATGACCAAGATGTCACATAGAGATTGTGTTGGGTTTTAGTTCAGTTCAAGTGTGTTTTCATTCAGTTTTTGGATTAGTTCTTCACCCATTTTATTTGGATATATTTAAATATTTATTTTGATTATTGGTTTATTGATTTTCTTAGAATGAAGTCTATTTTATTTAATTTATATCAACTTATTATGGGATAAATCATTCCCATGATTAGGATCTTCAATTCCCAACACTAGTTTTTATCTTGGGTGGATTAGGAATGCCTCTCAGGCCTTTTCGTGGGCCGGCTCGGGTGACCAGTTCGGGGAAGACTCGGTTTGGTTCCTAATAATGATCATAAATAAAGTATTTAAAAATAATTATTTATGATTAATATTACTTCTTAAGAGTATTTTAAATTATTTATAAAAATTAAATCTCATTTAAATTCCATATAAATTTATTCGTTGTATAATTTATAATCATTATTCTAATTAGTTTAAGGCTACATACATTGTAAGCTATAAAATTCTTTTATTTTTTAAAGATAAATATATTCTAAAATATCTGGGTTTTATATTCTCCACCATGATTGATATTTCTCCTACGAAATTCTATTAATTTGATACACACAACTGAGAATACCCATTCTGAATCACATAAAATGGTTACCATATTGTTTCCTCAATTTTCTAATTCCTCCAGAGAATGTAAAAAATGATAAGTGAAATTATATCAAAAAAATTAAAATTTTCAATAAAAGATTTATATTATTTTTTTCCTATAATAAATATAATTATACACTATTACAACCTCTTAGTTTAGTACATGTGAATGATCAAGTACGTACTTTCTCTAATGAGATATACGGAACACATAAGAAACATGGGAGACACTTATTGGAATCTCAAAATGGTATTCTATCATCTTGATATGATCAAGAATATTATAAGGAATGGTATATATGATTCATAATTTTAAATTCTTTCAAATATAATTACATTATTCCATGGAGATATTAAAATAAATAAATTATCATAATCAATGAATTCAAAATCTCACTTATGACTATTTTCAAATCATTAATGTAAATTCAATCCTACAATAAAATTTTACTAAATCGATCTATCCTTATAATAATTTAATCAGATATCTCAAGTAAAAAAACATTTCAGTACCCAACATCATACCAGCATATTATATTCATGCACTTCATTGTATATATTTTTACATAATAATCCTTATGAATGCTTAAGTTAACATTATTGTTATAAGAAATTTTTATTTGAGTAAATTCATGATCTCAACCTCATGTGAAATCTGTCAGGAATGATGTCAACATATACAATGCGGTTTTAATGTTCATATAATACTAACCATATCTCTAAGCATGATATAAAATACTAAATCACAACCATATATTCAATGATTATAGATGATACATCCAAAACATATAAGTAAACTATAGATATTAAATAGGTATAATGGAGATTTGAACTCCATGAAACCTTAGGTCATCAATAACATATATTATATTAATATAATAAAGGGATAAATATTATTCGATATCAATTAAATGTATTTATTTCATTTGAAGATCGATAAAAAAACAATAATCATTGTCTTATTTATATGTATTTGGGATTATACTATGAAATATATAGTGATTTTTTCTTATTTCCCTTAAGGCATGGGTAATGGTTGTAACATACCATTAGAAATATTTCTCTAAGCCTTTACTTATTATTATACCAAGCATTGTGATACATACTCTAAAAAATCTCTAATAATGTTATCTTACGAGAAATGATTTTTTAGATATATATACATCTTCAAACTTCCTATATAAATAGATAATGATGAATTATTATCTTTATATAATTATCCCTTATCCAATTATAGTATTTATGGGAAACATACTCTATTCCTGAACCATATCATTCCATCAATATCAAGACAGAACTCAAGAAAATTTATTACATTCTTTTGTAGTTCTAAATCCTCCTTTTGTTCCTCTTTAATATTCATATAAATTGATGGTTGACAATTTATATAAGAAATATATTATATTTCTACATAATTTATGATTTTAATGTCTATATTATTCAAATCAATAATTAATAAACCTCCCTTAATCCATATCCTTGACAAGCTAGCATCGTCCTTCTGAATCAAAGAATCGGACACCCTATTTTCTTTTTAGGATGGTAATGCATTGAGGTTTCATAAAATTTAATCACAATAATCAATCAACATTGTATAATATTTAACTATTTCTATGTGAATATATTTTATAATATTTTATTAGAATTATTATTAATGTTTTTGTTTTTGTTTTTAATTATTAATTTCTTTTACTGTTATTATTAATGTGATTTAGAAAATGTTTGTTAACATTGAATATTAGTTCATCGTTAGATTTAAACACGAAAACTCTATATGTGATTATAGTCACTCAAATTTATTTTTTTATTTATTAACCATAAACTCAAGGGGTCAAAAATGATTAATCCCAAGGGAATATCCAAAGGTAAAATAAATACAATTGTGTATTAGATATCCATTACTATTTTAAATAATAAGACTCTCTCATGGACTTTATTTTATAGAAAAAAATTATGCTAAAAATTTAACTCCCCTTTAAGTTTGACCCACCTTCTTTCCACGATCAATTATCATGTTTTATTTCCTTATTTACTCAACTAGGTCTGAGGGACTCTTGATTTTTATCTATGTAAACCCACCCAAATCATGGAGTCATACTCCACCACCCGGAGACAAATATTGTACAACATGAATAGAAGGAGGCCATTAAGAATAACTTTGATCTCATCCCCAATAGAGTTTCCCTGAGCATAGAATTCATTTAATCCTTAGGGAACCAAGACCCTATCTTTGTAAAAAATAAAACCTACCCTCATTGGGCCATGAAGGTAAGACACATTGATAATATTTTTTAAATTTGTGGGAGGGTTCCACCAAATCCCTCATACTGAAATATCCATAATTCATCCCTTAGTGAGAGAGATGTTATTTGGAATGATTCACATGATGATATCCAAGTAACACCCTCCCAGAACGAGGTAGCATAGTTCTTAAACTATAAAAATCACATGAAATTAAATGCAAAGATAAGAGTAGTTACTTATCTCAATTTCTACATTAAACATTCATAATTTTTATATATGTCTCACATTAAACCATATAGACAATACATATATATCTTCAAATCAAAAGTTACCTATCCATGTTCCAAATCAATAGTGAGGTAATTTTTCTCATAATCATTCAATTGGTCTAGGGAATAATCTACCAACATGTTATTCTACATGAGAAAATAAATCAATACCTTCTTTGATGAATCAGTATAATCATAAATCCTTCTCCAAAATATGGTATTGAGAGTATAGGTGATTTAACCAATATTCTCTTTAGTTCCCTAAAATATTATTCACACGTATCCATCTAAAATAACTCATATTCCTTCTATGTCAACTTTTTAAATAAATTTTATTTTGAAGATTTTTTTCTCACAAAAATCAATAATATCAATCCAACCTAATAACAATTATATTTTAATCACAATGGTTTGTCTAGGATGTTTTTCAATAACTTAAACATTTTAGGGATCCATGGATATACCCTAACTTGTAATTTTTTGAATCAATAATGGTAATTTCCACATCCATAATTTAATCATTATATATTTCTAAAATAAATCCTCCTGTATCAGGGGAATCAACACAATCCCCAAATGATCATCATGATCATCTTTAATCGTGGAATTTATAAGAATTTCATATGTGAAGGCTACCAAAAACTGATAAATGTAATCAATACAGACATTATTCATTAGATCCATGTTGATATCTTGGGCACTGGTAAGTCAAAATATAATTACTATAAATTTACAAAGACCAAACTTTGTATAGAAGGATATCGTTGATATGTCCTCTTTTCTGACCTCCAAATAATGATATCTAGACTTATTTTCAATATTTTAAAATTATAAATATTTTCATATTTGATCAAAATAATCATCAATATAGGTCGTATAAAACTTTTATTGATTGAAATCGGTTTAGGTTCCCTAAAATAATGTCAAAGGTGGATTGACCAATCCTTCTTCATAACAAAATCAATAGTTGAACCCCATGGTGACTCACATGGAAGAATGAATAATTTATCAATATTCTCTCGGAGTTTATTATTTAATTACTTCAAATAAATCTAGATTATTCTATAATGAGTCTTTAAAATAATAATAACAATAGTTATGATTTCTATTGAAAACTAAAATTTAAAATTCACAGGTAGACTAGAAACATATTTAACAAGTACCTTAGTAAATTTATATAAAAAAGGTACATGTTCAATGTTGTGTTTCTACTAAAATACTTGAGATAGATATATATTATGAATAGGAAAAAATACATATAAAAAATTGGTTTTAATAAGAAGTTAATTTTCATAATCTCCAAAATAGACAGCCATTGGTTTTTCTAGAACCTGAAATATGAATTCCATTGATTGAAAATTGATATTGGATTTATGTAAGGAATTAAAATCTATTCCCAACTCATATAAAATTTAACTAGAGGTAGAATAAAAATCTTTATAAGAAGAAAATTCCCAAAAAAAGCTATGGCATAGAAGTTATAGACATGATATTTGGTCATCAAGCCATCACATTTTTTGTATAATAATTATATACATATATATATAATTATTGATGTGGTGATTGTAACCCATATAGTTTTTTCATTTAAAATAGTTTTTACAAGAAAAATAAAAAAACTTCTAGTTCTACAGAAGACGATATATATACCTCTCTTCACATTAGTCATGTGACCCACTTTTGAAATTCTGATAATAACATACTTCCCTTTATCTCTCAACTGAAGAAGTTATTGATTTTCATTATCTTTATTAACCCTATAATTCATGGATTGGTTCACATAATTCTAATATCACATATATTTTTACTTTTGGAATATGGGTGGTTAATTATGTTGACGTATTTAGACATTAATTTCATTAGATTTCCTTTTTAGATCTCTTGTGCATTCACTTACTCAATGAACTTCTTTTAAAAAATTAAAACGTTTTCTAGTTCCATTATAAAACTTTCACCCATACTTTTTCACACATCTGTAATAAAAAAATATTCATTTTCTTCCATATAGTTATATGATTAATTTAATTTCCATGAAACAACATCATCATATTCTTATTATAACAATGATAATGTTGGGATTCTTCACATTCAATTTTTAACTTGAGAGAAGATCAAAAAAAATTATCATATATATTAACACATCATAGAGATAATTCTTTTTAGATACATTGTTGTAATCCAATAATGAAATAATCTATTATTTATTTAGGTTTGATTATAAAAATAGATGTGTACGTTACATGTCTTGTAAAAATTACATCTTATGTTCCAATATATTCTTAATAATTCTATTTACACTCAAGGAATTACCTTTATATTTTCATGTTATGATTCTGGGGAAAATACATGTTGAATGTTACCCTTTTAAGACCATCTCATTCAGTGGAATAGTTTTATTCCTCTTGAATTTTATTTTTAACATGATTCTATAATTGGTTTTATTCTCCATCAAATGACACATATCCAAGAAAATATTTTCATGTTTCGAGCACTAAGGAATTAAAAATATCATTTCACTAGTACTGTTCCGTTATTTTCTACCAATGGATCATAAAACCCACAAAAAATGTATCAATTTCTTCATGAAAGACTCAATAGTGAATCTTTCCCTCCTTTTTTCCTTTTGATGATCAACAAGACTCATGGTTGGAGAATGTTGTATAAACATAACAATAATATTTTTCATTCTATCTCCAATGATATCCAGTTTATCAAGAGTAAAACCACTTCACTTTTCTCTACATTAATAGTTAAATGACATTTCCTTTTCCTGGAATTTGATTAAAACCAAAAAACATAATGTAAGCAACAAAATATAAGAATCGGAGTGATAAATCATATAATCATAAAAATCATTCCTGAGACTTCCAAAATTGTGCCACGATATTTTCTACCATCGAAAATTTTAGTTTCACCCAATATTAATTCTAGTTCATCATATTATATATTACATTTTTATTCATATTATTCATAACCAAATATCCAATGTAATTAAACTGTTCTCTGATACCAACAGAGATTCCGAAGGAAAATTTTACATAAATATGAACTCATTTTACACATTAACAATTTATATTACACAATAATTTTCACCCAAGAACCATAAAGGTTTGGTATATCTTGATATGAGATATATAATCAGTATATTTAATTGAATATATTCGTTATCTCTTAAAAATTTCTCCTCTTTGGGAAGGATTATTAGACTTATCCTACTTAAAATTGTTCTTCATTACCTAAGGAAAATATAAACATAATAAATGGTGATCTAATATGATTTAAAAGGGTAAACATGGGAGATATAAAATTATGATCATATGTAATCAAAAGATAATTATAATAGAATTTAATAATTATTATAACTTATGAATTTCATTCCCAATTTTTCATAGATTATAAATCATGTGTGATGGAATAAATATAAATCATTTCAAAAAGCATTAGTCAGGATAGAGAAGAATCATTATTAATTTTCCATGATCTATGAGATAATTTCATAAGAATAAAAATATATCATATGAATTATAAAAAAATAATATTAATAGAAAATTATTTAATTAGTCATGGATCATCTCCAATATCATTAACAAATAGTGGAAAAATTCCCTTAATGGATTGATTTCACTCCCAAACCTCTTTTCATCCATGGAATGCATTCACTCCTAATAATATTCCTATTATCTAAAGTGATATAAATCATTAATCAATGAATTTAATGGGTATATAATTTTATCCCCAGTCATCGCATAATGATGAGTATGAATAAGTGTGCCCCAGGATCATAAAAACATTCACCATTTCATCATATAAAAACACATGAAAAAGGAAAAATTTTCATAAATATTACATCATCAAATAATAATAATCTATCCAATGAAAAAACATGGATGTTATAATTAGACTGTATATTTTATGAATAATAAGAAATAGAAAATAAAATTTATATTTATGGGAAATAAATTCAAAATTACACTCTAAAAGTACTTCAAAAACATTAAAACTATCCTCTTTTTATTAAAATTTTAAATAAAAAATTACTATAATATTGACAAAAGTAATTTTCTCTAAAAATAACCACGAAATAATGTGAGCCAATACTCAAATCCATTAATGGTCACAAATAACCTCATTGGAAAACATTGAAAAAATAATATTTTAATACATTGAGAAGAAAGTAAAATATCACCAAAAATGAATTTCAATAATCATTGTATCACATAAATGAACATTCTTTTATAAAATTTAAAATTACATGGTCAGGAAAGAAAACGTGCATTGACAATAGACAAAATAAGGTCGACTTTTATTAAAAAACATTTTCCTGATCCATTTAAGCTAAAAAGAATGGATAATGAATGGAATACATGATATTCATATAAATAATCATAGGAGAAGAAAATGTGTGGATTTTAATATATAAATAACATATTTCTCCCAAAATAATTTTAATTAACAAGCAATCTCAATTAAAAATGAGCGTGCAATATAAACTCTTACCTCAAGTCCCAGATTCATCATACGTGATCATAAAATAATTTATAATAAATTTATATTTATTATATATCAATAAAATAACAATACTCGTGATTATATGAAAATAAAAATTCCCATATAATTTCTAATTACCCATTTTTTATCATTTTTCATTAAAATCAACATTCATGTGAAAAATTATCTATTTTCTGTGCATGTTTCAATTCCACAGCTCTGGTCCACCACCTTATTCATGGATTCATCACATATATAAAAATTAATCATGATATAATTATAATATTAAATTGTTATATACTCTTTGATAATCATTTATTTAAGGTGATGATGAAAAATGAATTACATCACATCATTGAGATGGTAGTATGCACAAACACCTGTGTAATGTTTTAATTTTCCAATGAATTAAATAAAATAAAGATAAATAATAATATATCATTATATAATCATTATAATAACATATATAGGATATATTTTAATTATATTCATCCTTATTTTCATCCATGTATGGATGTTATGAAAAATTAATCACATCACTTCATGAAGGTTGTTGTCCACACATATGCTTGTATGGCATTATCATTATTGATAGGATACAAATGAGGTAGAAAATAAATCTAAAATTATTATAAAAATATTTACATATATTTAGGTTTCTAATTTAATCATGTTAAATTTTTTTTTGAATAATTTTCTGAGGTTAAGTAATAATTTAACACAAATTTGATTATTAAAGATAATTTACTCTAATTTCATAAAACTCATTTGGCTTAAACCGAAAGACTTCAAGGGTCTTTATATTAATAATAGATCTAGGATTTGGGGGGAAGGTATTGTTACAATTATTATATTATTTTATAAACTTTTGGTTTCAAATTTTTGGAATAAGGGAAGGGTAGAGGCTGCCTTTTAAAAGAGCGGTGGGTGACAATCTCATAAATACATTGAACATTAAAATATAATAATTTGATAATAATGTTTTAGTGGAACCAAAAGAAAAACATTAAAATAAAATATACAGGTCGGTTTAAATCTGTTCGACTAATCATATTTTTCCAATTTTTATAGATATTTTATTCCTTATCTATATGTTTAACCCACTTTAATCGTTTTAACTCTTACAATAATGATAATGTTTTTCCCTGGGTACTATTAATAGTGAGGAAAAATCAAATTGACATATTTAAAAATTTTATAATTGTTTATTCCAAATATTCAAAATATTTTATCACATGAAACCCCTATATGTAGAAAAAATCCAACATCAAAAAAGCATGAAAAACGCAATGGAAAATGATTTTAGAAAAATGATCTTTTAAGGATAAAACTAATTTAATCCCTTTAGATTCCCAAAAATAACCATTAGATCTATGTTGAAATATATTATCGAATATATTTTATACACATTTAATTAAAATCATCCATAAATATTGATGAATTTAACATATTAAGATAAAAACAATTTTCTCGCATAAAACCAGTATTTCAAAAAAAAACATCACATTTTTACATTCAAATGATTTTATATTCATTTTTAACTAATTGATAACAAATTAGTTAATTTTATTCATGTGTAAAAAATATTTTTTTCATATTTTTATTTCCATGATTTAACATTTAAATATAATATATTTGAAAAAAAAATGTTTATTAACAAAATATTTTAGAAAAGTTATTTATGATCAATTGTATTTCCTAAGTGAATTAGAAATTATTTTAGATAATTATATTCCATTTAAATAAATTATATTTTCTTTCAGTTTACAATTTCTAAAAGAAAGATAATTGTAGGGTTTCATTTTTTAGATGAAATCAAATGCATTTATTTATTAAAGTGAAATATATTCTCAAATCACAGGGTGTTATAAAATTTCACATAAACCATCATTCGATATATCCTTTTACATTCATCACATCAAATTACATTTACACAATTAAAATAAGAAAATTTTATATAGGAATGATGTAGGGTCTCTAGAATTCTAAAAGAACAAATTTATGTGTGTATTTTTTATCAAATAAAGCAAGTTTTTTTAAATATTTTTCAATGATAAAACCCATGAATTTTATTGTTTTATTAAAATAATGGGTATTTTTAATTATATAATAAAAATATTCTATATTGTTAAAAGTTCATCATCCTGGATTCTTTATAGATTTTTACATCATGGGTATTTTGGTCATTTATTTAAATATATAATTCTAATGTTAGCGATTATTTTTTTCAAATCATTATTTAATTTTATTAAACTTTATCTTTTGGACTAGGGAACAATTGATGATATATAGGCCTTAAAAATCAATGAAGATGAGTATTTTTTCGGGCGGACAGCGTGGACCCCACCACCGTAATAGTACCACATCTCGACCTACACAACATCAATTGAGGTGATTGGACATAGGTTAGAAAAAGGATACAATGATCATATTGAAAATTAATTTGAGGGAGTTTTTAATCCATTAATATTTCTATTGGAAGTTATAATTGTGGAGGAATCTTCCTTGAACCTTCATCCAGAAAACGAAACCGCCAATGAAAAACTCATAACTCATATATCTGGTGGAAAAAATGGGCTGAAATTTTGAGGGTTAATAGACAACACGTCTTTGAACAAAGTTCAGGAATGGTTCCACACATGTATCATCTAATTAATGGGTCAACAACGTGAAAAAATTCAGAGGACATAAATCTTCCTATAAAAGGATAGAAGCTCTTACCTCTCAACTCATTCCTTCACATCCAATTCCATCTGGTGGGAAGAATCCAAGAAGGAGGATAACTTCTTCCTCCTTGTTCTTTATTCATAATTATTTCTTCCATGATTACTTTTTATTTGAATTTGATGAACCCACATTGTATGGAGGGGTATAATCCATAGTGATTGGGTGAAAAGAAGGAGGTTACCATTTGGTGATGTTTGAGTTTCAAAACTTTATTCAAAAGTATTATTTTATTTTAAATGAATCTTTTAAAATATATATTATTTTTTGAAATTAAATTAAATATATTTGTTTTTTTATTTTTATTTTAAATATTAAATTACATTGATTTAAATATTATTCTACGCTTTCTTAATCGAATCAATTTTTAAACTGATTGGTTAATCTGTGAAGAAAATCAACTAAGCTAGTGATTTGGTGATTGCTAAAACACATTGAGAAATTGAGATATATAAATTTAATTATTAAGGGAAAATAAATACAAGTATTGGTATTGCCTGAGTAATTTAATAGTAGTCCATTAAGATTTCTCCACTTTGATAAATAGTTAAATCAAAGGTGAAATTAAGAAACAATTATTATTCAATTCAATAAATATTTTTTTCTAAAACCAATGTATTCATATATTATTTAAATCTATGATGACTTCACAAATGGGAAAACAAAACCTAAATCCAATCATATCTCTCTCATATTAAATTCACATGCCTCCTTATGAAACCTCTTTCTTTCATAAGCCTTTCAAACTTGTGATTTTTTAAAGTGACACCAATATGAAAACACTTCTCATTAGAAAACTATATTCTAGTTACCATTCGTACTACACCCATGGGGGTATTTAATTGTTTTTTCCACACCTCATGATAAGAGTTGGTCAAAACTAGTGTCGTTTCCATTAAGAAAGTATAAATCTACATGACCAGGATCTCTAACATGGAGCTACTTGATTTCGAACCTAATATTGAAAGAACATTGTTTTCTAGGATTTGGAATCTCAATATTGAAATCAATTTTGAAGAAATAATTTTAGAAGAATCATGTGTCTGATAAAATCCACCAATAATCAAACAAAATCCACGATAAAGCTTGGGGGACCCATGTGCCACACAATTCACTAACCAACTGAATCTGTTAAACATGCCTTAACAACCAAATTATTTTTATTTATGAGTAAACATGATTCTCATGCAACCTAAATTTCATGGAATTTCATGTGAGGATCCCAATCGTTAAATTCAGGAATTCAGCCACGTGTTTTAAAGCTTCAAACCAAGAGGAATAATAGAGGAGAAACTGAAATGGAAAGAATTGCCTTTTTCACTTGAGGGGTTATCTATGGAGTGGTTCTATACCTTATAACCTAGATAAATCCATGACTCAGATGATATCAAACAAATATTCACTCAAAGGTTCTTCTTTGCCTCCCGGAGCATAGAAATCAGGAAGAAGATAGACACAATTCTACAAGCTACCAGTGAGACTCTTTATGAGTATTGGAAATGATTCTAGAAGCTTGGTGCTGGCTTCCCACACCAATTAATAGTGGAGAACCACTTCCTGTACTTTTTCTACCAAGGATTACTGGACAATGATAGAAACCTTTTGGATACATCCTCTGGAGGAGATTTAATTGAAAAATTACATGCCGAAGCCCATAGACTAGTTGACAAGATTTCCCATAATTCAGAACAATTCGGGACAATAAGCATTGGTACAAGAGGGATATGTGAATTAATAAGTTCTGACTCATCAACTCTTCTTACAACACAAACTCAAGAACTAACAAGCCTTGTGAGGAAAATTTCCATCAATGAAGTGAAGGAGAAACTATCACCACCTTCGGTATATGGGTTATTTTCATCCCCAAATCATTTCACTGATTAATGTGCTGAGATACAGGATACAGAATGTAGTACAGCTGCATTACAGCTAATACAATTCCCACAATATCAATAATAGATAAAATTTCAAACCCAAAAAGTATATATAGGACAATAGAACTAGGCCAGGCCACCATTTTAATTTCAATTTCAGAACCAGACACTATACCAGTAGCCCTTCCAACATCCAAAAACATTTTAACCACCACCTTTCTAATGAAAGAATTTTCAATAGCCTACAAAATTTTTTGATGAGTGCAACCAAGAAACAAATATTGATCACGTGAAGAAGAACTTGAAATATTTGGACAACAATTTTGATAGCCTTATGGATCTTCTGACCAAGAATAAATATAATCTTCTAAAACAAATTGTCCCAAATCTAAAGGAGAATGTTATGTTCAATCACAACTTGATGAGGCAAGGATATTTCACCACCTGAGCCAAGTAATTCAGAATATTCCAAACAAAACCCTGAATAGAAATTCATCCACCCCAAGAATAAGGTAGAAACAAAAGTGCAAAGTCAACAAAGGGTGAAAAGAGAAAACAAGGTACTATTCCCTTCAACAATGACTTGATCATCAAAGGTTGAAGAAGAAATGTTTCTAAAGGAATTATTCCCCAAGATAAATAATCATCATGATGATGAAAAAATAAGTTTTGGAATGATATTCTTATCTGTTTCCACCCCACCATTACCCAAAAAATGTCAATATCCTGGGACTTTCACTATTCTTTACACAATGGGATCTTTAGATATTTTTTATTCTTTTTGTGACCTCGGTGCATCCATAAATTTATTTTCTAATTATATCTTCTTGTATTTGAAAATAGTAGAGTTGAAAACCACAATTGTGGTTATCCAACTCGGAAATGGACCCACAGTATATCTAGCTCGAGTTGTGGAAGATTCTCTAGTAAGAGTTAGATAACTCATTTTCCAAGCATAATTTTACATAGTCACCATGGAGGAGGAAAATAGACCAAGAAATTCACCCACAATACTAGGAATACTATTCTTAAATACGGAAAATATGGTCATCAATGTGCATGAAAAAACTCTGACCATGGTGCTAGGATATATCCAGGTGAACTTCAATGTCCATGACTCCAAAAGAATATCGTCAAGAAACCATTCCCTCTTTACAATTTCCCACATAGAAGGTAGGGATCCCATTGATGATTTGGGTATGTTTCATGAATAATTATCTTTATAAGATCACATCATGGGAGGAGAGAATACACAATAATTTTAAAATTCTAAAATCACCTCTGAATTCTTTGATGATTTGTTGGAAGAAACTGATATGATACCCATTGTTAAGGGAATCCACACATTTGAGTTAGGAGATGTGAATTCTTTGTCATCCATAGAACAACCATCGAGTTATGAATTAAAACCTCTTCCAAGTGATTTGAAATATGTGTATCTATTAGAGGGAGAAATATTTTATGTGATCACTACCAATAATATGTATGGGACCCAGTAGAAAACACTATTTGAAATTATAAAATAAATTCCTGAGCCATAGGATGGTGTCTAGGGGATATACCCAGGATCAAACCCACAGTTTTCTCACATAGAATATATTGAGAAGAATACTATCATCCTATTAGGTAGCCCCATAGAAGACTAAACCCCACCATCATGGTAGTTGTGAAAAAAGAAGCTGAAATTTTTTTGGCGGCCAATATAATTTAACCAATTTCTGAATCTCAATGGGTTATCCCTATCCATGTGGTTCCAAAGAAAATAGAATTTAACATTGTGTAGAAAGAGAAAAGTTAATTAATCCCCATTAGAGTCCAGAATAGTTGAATGGTACACATTGATTATTGAAGAGAAAACCAAGTCACCTGGAAAGATCATTTCTTAATTTCATTCATTGATCAGATGTTCGAATGAGCAAGATGTATAACACATTTCTACATCTTGGATAGATTTTATGGATATTTTCAGGTTATTATTTCTCTATAATACCAAGAGAATTTGACCTTCACCTGTCCTTTAGGAACCTTTCCATACAAGAGGAAGCCTTTCGGATTGTCAAATTCCCCTGGTACATTTTCGCGATGTGTGGTAATCATTTTCTTTGATCATATGGAAGACTACCTAGAGGTATTTCTTTATGTTTTACTATTTTACATAATTCATTTGATCATTTCTTCGAAAACCTTGAGAATGTTTTAGAAATTTGCATAGATAAATTTTTTGTTTTTATCATTGAAAAGTGCCACATCATGGTTGAAAATGGAATTGTTCTAGGAAATATCATTTCTCAAAAGGGCATTGGCGTGGATAAATATAAAATTGAATTGATCAATTATTTTCCATTCCACACCTATTTGAGACACATCAGATCATTTCTAGGTCATGTGGGATTTTATCGGAGATTCATCAATGATTTTAGTAAGATTTATCTTCCACTCACAATATTTCTATTGAAAGTGGATAACATGTTTTTAATGATAATTACAATAAGGCATTTGATGAGATGAAATAGAAGTTGATCACCCCACCGATAATGCATCCCCCAAATTGGTAACATCTATTTGAGCTCCTTTTTAATGTGTCAAATCAATCTATTAGAGCAATTATTTACCAAATAATTGAAGGAAACCCCCAAGTCATAACCTATTTTTCAAGAACCCCAGAATCCACTCAAGTCAACAACACAACATCTGAAAAGGAGATTCTTTCCATTGTCATCGCATTAGATAAATTCATGTCATATTTACATGGATCTAAAGTGGTGGTATTTTATGACCATGCAGCACTCGAGTATTTGATAAAGAAGGATGATGCCAAACCAAGACTAGTGAGATGGATACTACTCTTGCAAGAGTTTAATATGGAGATTAAACAAAAAAGGGAGCTGAAAACCAGGTGGCAGATCACCTCAACAGGCTGCCCAACATTACTAAAATAGGAATTCTATAGCTAAACCCACTCACTGATCACATACTCCGATAGAATATCTACATAATGGAGGATGAAGTAAAATGGTATGCTAACATAATCAATTATCTAGTTACATATTTGTTACCTTCTTCCCCGAACTCCCATAAAAAACATAAAATCATGGTTGAATGTAGATTTTATATCTAGGATGATCCCTATCTCTAGAAAATTTGCAATGACCAAGTCATAAGAAGATTTCTCGTAGTAATTTAAATAGAATATTCTTTTCAATTTTCCATACTCTTTCTTGTGATGGAAATTTTGGACCTCAATGAACAGTTAGGAAAGTCTTGGAATATGGAATCTATTGTCCTACCTCTTTTAAAGATGCTCATGATTTCTATAAAAAAATGTGAAAAGTGTCAATTTTCTAGAAACACATCAAAATGCATGAAATTCCCCAAAAACCAATAATTTTTTGTGAGATATTTGATGTTTGGGGAATTGATTTTGTGGGACCATTCCCCATGTATTTTGGGAAATCATATATTCTAATTGTTGTTGATTATGTCTCGAAATGGGTGGAATCCAAAGCCGCCAAGACTAAGGATGAATATTTTGTGTTTGATTTTGTCAGGGAAAACATTTTTTGTAGGTTTGGAGAACCAAGATCCATCATCGTCGACCAAGGGACACATTTTTTTCATTATATAAATGGAGGCTATGCTGAGAACGTATGGGGTGCTTCACAAAACATCTACACCAAACCATTCCCAAAAAATGGCCAAGAAAAAGTATTAAACTATGAGATTAAATGAATTCTAGAGAAAATAGTCAAAAAAACCAAACAGATGGGAGAAAGTGGCTTGAAGACACTTTATGGTCATATAGGAGAGTATACAAGACACCCATTGGTATGAGCCCGTATCGGTTGTTTAATTGAAAAAACTGTCACTTACCAGAGGAATTGGGGAACCAATCATACTGGGCTATGAAAAATGTGAATATGGATTTGGAGTGTGCTAAGAAGGATAGAAAATAATATTTGTAGGAGCTCGAACAAATCTGAAGAGAATATTTTGAACATTAAAGAATTTATAAAGAATGAACTAGGGTGGAACATCAAAAACTGATTCAAACAATGGCCAATCAACCTGGAGACCACGTTTTACTCTAAAATTACATATTGAAGCTAATGATAGGTAATATTTATTCCATGTGGGATGATATTTTTCTGGTTAATAATGTATATCCTTTTGATTCCATTCATGTTAAGAAAAAAGGAGGGAACTCATTCAATGTAAATGTAGAAATGCTGAATATGTTCTACAAAAATTTACCTCTATAACCGGAGGAGGATGTCAATCTTATCCAACCCAACTACTGATTTCTTCTCATGAGTTAAGGTCAATCTGAAGACATTAACCAATGGTTCTTTCGGGATGTAACCCATGTTTTACTATTTTCTTGGTATTTAGGACTCAATTACCGCTTACATCACCCATTTGAGCTATATTGGAATGGTTGTTACACTATTGTGAGTGGTTTTAGTTTTTCAAGAACCATTGTGGAAGGAAAGCACAAGGATGACCTAAAAAGACAAGCACTAGTACCAAAATCTTTATTTCAAAATGGATTTCACATTTTATTATTATCATTTAAACTCCCTTCATTATTTCATCAAAATCATGTTTTGATCATTAAAGTTGAAATTGCATGGCGACACTTGAATTCATGTTTTAATCGACTTATCTAGGAGACATTAGTTTCAAATGAATCATGTGTTCCCATGTTTTAGATTTCAATGTTGATATGATTGAATGATTGAAATGTAAAATTGAATGTTTAAATTGAATCATGGATATTGAAATGATGACTTGTGATTTAAGGGAACAAATTGATTCATGTAAATGAAATTTCTTAATCATTTTTCATGATTTTAATTTCATAAATTCATTTTTATTGATTTTTTATTATTAATAATTCCTTGATTGATTTTCTAATATCATATATCTCATTACCTAGAGGATTTCGAGACCATGTACTTCCTATATGTCTTGAGCATATTTCCTGAGTGGTCTTGGGAGATGTAATCGGCCAGAACTTCTATTGAAACTTGTCAAAGCTATGACTGTGCTAAAACACATTTAAAATGATTAACTAAACCATATAAAATCTAATTTTCATAAAAATACAACCTTTACCTCAATACTTATTTTATCATATAGAGATCATGAATGAAATTTACATGGATGAGCAATGTTTCAAACCATTTTTACCTATTCTTACCCACCTCTTAGTATTTGCATCATATTTTAATGTTGAAGTGTGGGGGTAGAAAAAATCATGGTGGATGAGATGATATACATTTTAAGGAATAATTGGGGGGGTATTACTGTGGGAATTTTAAAATCTTGTGGAATAATTAATTATTCCATATTTTTTCCCCTCTTGATTTAAAGAAATTACAAAATGAAAAAAAGATCCAAAAAAAGGGGAAAATGGGTTGTGATTTGGGAGAAAAAAATCAAATTTTTCTAAAGTGAAGATCTCCTGATCATATGTGGTTAGGTGATAGATATGATATTTTCTCTAATCCTAACTTTCTAAAAAGAAAAAAAAGTTCAAAAGTAAAAAAAATATTAAATAGGGTGCACAAATCATTCATTATTCATAATTTGATCATGAACTTAGTTTGAGTTTTGGGGAAGTGGGTATTGCTACTTTTAAAGGGATAATTTCATAAAACTTTTTGATAACAAGCATTGTAATTAAGAGATAAACCTCCAACTTGAGCCTTAATTTTTAAATCCTCAAATACAACCAACCTTATTCCTTAGAGTCATTTGAACCTATATTGTAAGTCCTCAAGATTTTATGTGTCTTTTGCCTTTACACAGTGGAGAAATTAGTTCATTTACAAGCCTATAGATAATGAGCATTTTCTCATGATATGAGCATAAATATAAATGAATTGTATCATGACATATGAGATAAAATAATAAAAAAGGAGGTTAATCGTGACTTGGAATGATTAATAATAATGAATCAAAGAGCCTGATTGAATAAAATGAAAAGTTACATAAATTTTCTATGGGAAAAGGTAAAATAAGTGAATTATTTGTTTCTTTGAAATATGGAAAATTAAATTAATATATTATAATGATTTTCCAAAGTTTCATTTTAAATTGAAAACTATTTGATTTTATTTCATTGGAATTTGAATAACTGTAACATTGGTGTCCTTTGATTTCAATGTTGAGATTTTGTGCTTGAGGACAAGCATGGTTTAAGTGTGGAGTATTTGATAAAGAAAATTTATGTGAATATATTTTATCATATAATGTATATTTTTCAATTTTTTTCAATTATAAAATCCATTTATTAAAATGTTTTGTTAAAATAATGGGTATTTTTAATTATAGAATGAAAATGGTATAAATTGTGAAAAGTGAATAATTCTATATTTTTTACAGATTCTTATGTCAAGGGTATTTTGGTCATATATTTAAAAATATAATTCCAAATTTTGTGACTATATTATTCATATAATCCTTAATGTATTTCATTCAAATTTTACTGCTGGGACAGGGAATTATTCAGGTATCTATAGGCCTTAAAAAATCTATAAAGTTTAATATTGTTATGGGAGGACAGTGTAAACCCCACCACAGTAACAGAACCACTTATCGAACTACATAACATCAATTGATGTGATTAAAACTGGGATATAAAAAGGGGACATTTCTGTTTCTCTACAATTAATTTTAGGGAGTTTTAAAGCCATTTTTATTTCCATTGGAAGTTATAATTTTTTAGGAATCATCCTATAACCTTTGAACATAAAAATAAAACACCAATGAAAAAATCATAACTCTTATATCAAGTGGGAAAATGAACTAAAATTTGGAGGGTGAACAGGAAACAAATTTTTGAACAAATTCCAATAAGGGGTAAAAACGTGAATAGAATTATTATTAGGTCAAAAAGGATACAAAAATGTAGGTACCTAAATCTTTATATAAAATGAGAGGAGCTCCTACCTCTCAACACATTCCTTCACATCCCGTTCCATCCAGTGGAAATCATCCAAGATGAGGATAACATCCTCATCCTTGTTCTTGATTCATAATTATTTCTTCCTTGTTTAATTTAAATTTTATTTCTATGACCCCGCCATTCATGGAGGGGTAGAATCATTAGTTATTGGGTGAATGGAATGGGTATCCCATTTTGTGATGTTTGAGTTTTTAAAAAAAATCAAAAAAATATATTTTCATTTAAATGAATGATTTTCAATTTCATTTATTTTTGAATTTAAATTAAATATGATTTATTTTGATTTATTATTAAATATTAAATATCATTGATTTAAATATTATTCTACCCTTGCTTGATCTATTCATTTTCTACACCGATTTTTTAATCTATGAAGAAAATCAACTAAGGGAGTAATTTGGTGATTAGTAAAAAATGTGGAGGAATTAAGAGAGCTTGATTTAATTATTTAGGTAAAATGAATACCAAATTTGGTATTTTCTGGTTAATTAATATTATTTCATTAAGATTTCGACACTTTTATATAAAATTAAATAAAATGTGAAACAATGAAATAATTATTATTAAATACATTTATTAATTATTTCTAAAACTAAAGGATTCATATTTTCATAAAAACCATGATGAAAAAACAAATGGGAAAACCCAACCTAAATCCAATCCTTTCTCTCTCATATTAAATTCACAAGACTTTTTAAGAAAATCAATTTCTTTCTTAAACCATTCAAACTTTTTATTTTTAATGTGACACCATGATTAAAACACTGCTCTTGGAGAACTACATTCTGGTTACCATTAACACAACACCCTTAGAGGGATGAATATTTTTATAACACCTCAGGAGAAACATGTTTCAAATTCCTTAATAAGAGAAACAAGGTTATGATTTTCTTCTTAGAACATATTCTCCAATTTATTTTTTCAAAATTGTTGAGAGAAATATTAAAGATTAATGAATTATTTTTAAAAATATTATTCTCTTTTTTAGCATGGTCTTCTTGTTATCTATAAAAATATATTTGTGGTGATTATTCCTTTTTTAGTTATTCTATCAAATCACTTGAACTTATCATGTTATATACTTATTTCCTTTATTATATACTCTTATTCTAATAGTATGATAAAAAATTCTATAAAAATGTGAAAATCATTCTTTAATATTCTATAGAATTTATGAAGAATACATTGGTCGCCCCCTTTTTTATAAATTATCATGAATTCAGACTTCACTTTCCTAATCATAGAAATATTCCTCCAAAATAATCCTTTAAATTATTATTGGGATTAATTCTATTGATTATTACTCCATCCCAACTCCATCAAAATAAACACTCAGGGATTTGTTGAAATTGTCTGCAGTATGTCATTTTCTCCCAAAAAAGAAACATATTATTCTCTTTAATGTAACATCCTTCTTGGAAGACAAGGTTAAATTTTTTTCCATAATTTATTTTTTCTTATAACCTAAGGTAAAATCACTTGCCTCTTTCTCTTGACTATTTATCATATTTTGTGGACTTCATTCTTAAATGGAATAGGAATAATACATGGTAGATTATAACTAGAATTCATCACCCAAATGACTAAAATTTTACAAATGAAGATTAAGTTTTCAAACCTTATAAATCTATCTAAAATTGATAAATTCTTTATATTCTTTATTATACACTTTTCCTAGGCCTAATATTTCTCCCACATGATACTGGAATTATTTTTATCCATGAATTGACATGTTCTTCCAAAAATAAATATTCACATTCCAAAAACATTCACAACCCCAAAAATAAATGTGAAAATTGATATTATCTTTAGAATAGTAATGAAAAAAATCATGTTTTTCTTTATATATGAATAATCCATTCTTCTAAAAACCTTTTAGAGAAAACATTTTTTTGTTGATAAATATATCCACATGTGATGTAATTGTTGGATCCTTAGAATTTATCAACCCAATTAATGTAGATTTTTTATTATAACTTGTAATATGTATTTAAATAACCTTAATTGGAATAAATTTATCTAGTGAAAATGATTCATTTTTATATGAAAATGAAGTCATTTTATCATTAGATTGTATTAATATTTAATTTAAAAATAATTGGGATCTTTTAGTATATATATACTCTTCAGAAATATGAATGGTAAAAAACTCTTCTCTATATTTTTGTGAAAACATTTCTTAATTAAAAAATATATTTCAAAATTTATATTCCAATGCCAGACACAGCTTGTTTAAAATATCTTTATCATCCATAACTTTATTTTTTCACCACACTCTCTTTTAATATCCTAAAACAATTTCACGGTCTTAATAAATCTTGACCCACCCCGTCAATGAATCATCATTTTCATTTATATTGTTTTCTTTGATTTTAATTTGAAAAATAACCGTATCAATGGTATTCCTTAGTTTTTTTCCAATTCGTGGAACTAATCCTTCATCTGATTTGTGTAAACATCTTTATCATGTATTAAATTAAGTTAATAAACCTAAATTATATATCAATGTTCTATAATATCTATATTTATATAAATTTTTTGGGATCCTAGGTTTAGGTGGATCCCTGAAAGTGGGCGAGGGTGAATCAGAGATCAATTTTTACTTTTATGAATGTAACAAATTTTAATGTTCAACCACTAAGGATGGTTAAATCCTTGATCTTATCATATTTAATTTCAAAATATCAAATCATATATTGTAAATATATGGAGAGTTCAACATATAAGATATACATGGTTCCACATAAAATCTCACTACTTACTTTAATTAGTTATCCCCCCTAACCTATGGTTTATCTAGTATAACATTTTTATCAATTACAAAGGCTCCCACATCACTTAAGAGTATTTTTTTAGACACCCCACCCAATATTATTCAAAATAAATGGTTATAAACCCAAATTATTTATCCTTTATTCATGTTCGATTATATACGCCATCCACCAACTTTTCATCCATGATTGGTTATAAACCCCAATAAAAAATACATTACACAACCAGTTATCCAGTCCAAGAACCAAAAAAGAAATAATAATTTAGAAATAATTCCTTAACACTCTATGATAATTCTTCAACTCATGATGAAATATTTCTCAAAAGTTTATAAGATCTATTTCTCCCAATCACAATACCTTCAAAAACATCAATATGTGGAAATATCCATCAAAATTGTTGGTCTAAAAACTAAATTTAGATCAGGAATTATCTAAGATCTTCACATTATTTTGAATCATTATTAAGAAGACTTCTTCGTTATCAATATATCTCCACCAATTTAGAACCATATTCTATCTCAAATAATTATAAACTATTAGGGTCTTAGTTATTCATAATTATCACAATTCTTATTTAAGATTTATATAAACGATCACATGCCATTCATCTTCAATACATTTACTTTATATATTCACAAAATAATATCATGAATAAAATTAACTACAATGTTTTTAACATTTCAAATTCTTCATATTTTGATGTAGTCAATCCTATAATTTATATTTGAAAAACATTCTCAATTTTATCTCATATTAAAACATATTTTACTCTCAACCAACTTATTCCTTTTAAATTCCTTGCTATTTTTGTATTGTTTCCTTCATTTTATAATTTATGAAATTTACATCTTTTAATTGTTTGAAAAACATAACATGTATGAATGTATTATTACTATCCACAAAGACCTCATTTTTATATATGGATCTCATCCCAACAACACAGGCATCTACCTCAACCAAATCATCCTTCATCTATTATTGAATCACTATCAATTAAAGATCATGACATTTAATCTATGAAGGAATGTTTAAAACCATCATCTAAATTTATGTCCCTTTTATTAAGAATTCACAATTATACAAATCTTATTATTTTATTTTGTTCCACTTCCTAGGGATTTATATTCATATGATGATGTTATAAAATCCACTTTCAAATACTTCATAAAATTATTATGATTATGTAAAACACATATGATTAGGATTGCTAAAAATTATGATAAATGATCCTTAAATCCAACTAATCCCATCAAAGTATTATTATTAGAGACCTCATTATTTTTTTAATTCCATAAATATATTTAGACAAATTATCTCCATATTCAACTCTATATACAGGAATTTTTAAACTCATAGATATGGGTGTATTCTATGTCGACTCTAGGTACTCTATATAAGAACACTATTTCATCCGCGGACTCGATTTTGGAACTCCAAATAACAAATATACATTTGTGTATTTTCTACTTTTCTTCTTTTACTCATAGAATTAAATATATTTTCGAACTGTATGAAGGAGTCCACATCAGTTAAATTTTTTTAATTATACTACAACACTCAAATTTTGTACTACAGTTTATTTTAATTTAGTCCACTTTCAATCATTCCAAGACCACTTAAAAAATCTCAGAAATGAATCAAAATATTTATAAAAAAATGGACCTTCATCTAAAAATACCTATAATTATTTTATGACATGAAAAAACATCAATCACTAAAAATATTTTTTTATTTGTCTTGAATCATTCCATGATAAGAACTATAAGAAACATCATCATTCTTATCTTAGTTTGTAAACCTAGTTCACTTAGAAAGAATGTAACCATAAGTTTAACATTTAATTTTAAAACAAAAATGTCTAATCTCAAAAGTTTTCTAGACCGTTCCTTTGATACCAATTGTAAATCCCTGAACCCGCACTTCCAAATTTAGTACTAAAACATGTTATAGGTTTTTTTATATAAAGGATAAAAATATATAGTAAATTATACATTTGAGGAGCTTTTTTGGTTGAGGTTCTAGAGGATTTATATAAACCATACATTAACCTTTACAACACAAAACATAAACATTTATTTAGTTCATTATTCTACAACTTCTTATTGTCCCTTGAAAATTTCTTAGTACACATATTCACCTGGGGATGTACATCAAAAAGTTGTGAGCTAAAAGCCCAGTGATAGGATAGATAAGAACAATATAACATGGGGTTATCATAATCATAACTTAGGAATAGTCTCATGAACATAAGAGGAAGGATTAATAAAATACATAATATGTGGCAATGCATAAAAAATGAAGCATCATGTCTTAGTGGTTAACTACCACACATTCTTGTGAAAAATTATAGAATCATGTTCAAACATCATTTCACCTTTACTCATGAGATTAATCACTTTACCTAATTAATTGGAGAGCTGTATAATTCCAGGCGCACCTGTTAAATTGAAACATTTATATTGCGCTATATAATTCCGGGTGCACCGGTCAAGTCATAACATTATCAAATATCTTTCAAGACAGAATGAACATATATCAAAAATGAACATAATTAACCAATGGAATGGAATGGGTTTCATCTCAAAAGTACACATCCATAAACATTGGGTTCCCAAAATTAAGTGTGAATAACATACATGATAAGATAACTAGAGTTTTTTAGTGAGAAGTAAATGGTGAATTTTTGAAATAAGAATTCTTTTGGAAAATATTTTTTTGACATATACATAAATGGAAAAAATTTATATCCCAAAAAAAGGTAATATAATGATGAAAAAATTATTTTTAAGGAGTGACCATACCAAAAATGGAGTGAATGCAGGAGAACCTGAAGAAAGAAAGATGGGTTCGAGATTTTCCCCTTACCTTGTATCTGGAAGCTTTCTCTACTTTGAAGTCTGTTATAAGAACATTAGATTCATTAATTAACAATTATATATCCTTTTTATACGAAATTGGTTCATTATGATTTCATTGGGTTATTTTATGAGCTTTTGTATGAGTTATAGGGTTCAATTCCATTGTTCGGGAATATTTGTTTTTTGGTTTTCTTGAATTTTTCACTTGTATTCATAAATAGAAGTTTGTGTAGAACATGGAGAAATATACAAAACTAACATTATATGTTATTAATGATATTAAAGTAGGTCAAATGATCTTATATTTAATTAGTTTATATACCATGTGGGTGAATCATCTGTTAAGACATTATTGATATTTTTTTAGGTCATTTTTGAAATTACTTGATCATAAAGAACTCATTTGGATTTATAAATTAATAACATGTGTGAAAAATGAATATATAACATAATATAATATATATTAAACAAATTTTAATCTATTAAAACCATAAAAATACTTTCATGACCAGTTGTGAAGGAAGTAAACGAAATTGAAATCACATCATCCCTGATGTCGGTAATTCAACACTTCACGAACAGTGTTCTAATTTCTTGAATAAGTGGGAGAGGAGAAGAATAATGATGATGAATTTTCCCCGAAAATGGGAACATATAGAATATACAAGTTCGTTTTTTCTTTATTTTCTCCTGGTTAAGAGTAAAGTGAGGAAAGAAAAATAATATAAAGGAACTTGAAGAAAATTTGAGAAATTCCTTATGAAAATTTGGTAGCCTAATCTCTATGCGTCATGGTTTTAGAAAACATTAAAAATATAAGGGAAAAGGGTCACCCATCTAGAAATGAATCATAAAATAGTTTAGAGAAAATTTAAAATTAAAATAATAACAAGGTATGGAAACATGAATGTTATAGCACATAAAAAGAGTACATGGATGGAAAAAAGGAAAGAAGATGAGAATTGTAACACCCTAAGATTTCATAGTATGTTATTTCTTCAAAGTAATTCAATAACTTGCACTACACAGAACACTGAGTTCAAGCCCATCACAACTCACCAAACAGGTCGTTCAAAACTAGTTATGAATAGTATTAACTGAATTTTGAACATTATATAATCCTTATAATTTTAGAATCCATATTATGAGTTTCTTATACATAATGTATGAACAAATTCATTTTTTTAGATAAAATAATTATTTCTCAAAAAATGAAATTTTACAGCCTTTTAATGGAGAATCCTTTTTAAATCCAATTTTTGAATGTTTTATATATTCATTTTGACAAAATAAACTTCTTATTTAGAATCAGGACATAAGAATTTAGTTTCAATAAATTTTTGGTGTTTTTCTGATAACTTTCATATTTGGGTGAATAGTGAAAAAATATTATATTTTAACTGAAAAAAACCTTTTTTTAATAAAAATAATTTATAGTGTTGAAATATAAATTTTAATGTTTTGGAAGTATAATTAGATTATATTTTTACCCTTTAATCCAATGTTGGTCATTGGCATTAATTTCACATTAATGATATACATAAACAAGTGTCAATCTTTTGATAGTTATTGTTTCTTAAAAAACACATTATATGTTTTAACAACGAGAATTAATTTTAAATTAATAAATGAAACTTATATGTTTCCAATTTTTTAAAATAGACTTCATTTTTGGATTCGTAATATCGAAATTTTACTTGGGTGAATATTGGGTATTTTTTAGAAAACGTTCAATTTTTATGAATAGTGAAAAAACACTAAGTTATTGTTTAAAACTAAATTTTTATTTAAATAATTATTTATTTTATTTTAATTTATTTTAGGTCAAAATAGATAAATAATATCTATATATGTTCAAAGTAATTCAGTGGAGTCAATTTATAATAATTTTAGGTATATAAAAAATTTTATAGAACTTTTCACCGTCTTTTACCCACCTCTTGGGAGAATAGCGAATTCACATAAAAAATAATTTTTCCGCTTCCGTGATTGGAATTTCAAAAATCCGAGAGACACTATTAATATCAGTAAGTAAAATGTGGTTCAATAAAATAGAAATAATTTTTGTTGAACAGTAACGTTTTACTTTTATTTACCACGGTTAAAAGTAAATAGGGTAATTAAGGGTAAAAATGATATTATTATTACCCTAAAACATGTCCTAATTATTTTAGATAAGTGTAATTCGACCAAAAACAACCATAGGAATAAAATATGACCCTTTAGGTCCACATGGACTAGATTAAGACATTTATTATTATTTTATTTAAAGAAGAGTTAAAAGAGCTAAAAGCAAAGTTTAATAAATAAACCATTTTTAATATAGTGTTATACATGAGATAAATTTTACTATAAATATTCATTAGAATGATAAAAATATTTCATACATAATTGTTTTTGATTTATAATTTTTAGAGATTAAATAATTAAATTTATTAATGAAACCATGATGATGCAGTAATTACCTTATTAATGAAAGAGTCAAAAAATGGTATTATAAATATTAAAATAAATATAATTTCAATATTTTTATGACATCCACTAATTTTATAGGTGAATATGACATGTTATTATTGATTCGATATTTTTTTTTGATGTAATAATTTTTTTATTCTTTTAACATAAAACAAATACCAACTAGTGCCAAAATTGACATATAATAGTTTTTAAAACAAATATTATATTATTAATTTATATAATGGTACTAAAATTATAAGGTTCTTCCAAAATACTTATATAATAATATATATGACATTAATGAACCAATTGGGGTTATATTGGCAGTATATATTAAGTTTATTGACCATATAGTGTAAGAATACAAGAAGACACGGTAAAAGTTAAATTATTTAACTTAGAGTTAAATCTAAACTTGTCTAAAACCTATTGGTTGAGGGGATTTCGACCCATCACCACTATATCCTCGAAATAAGTCACTTTGGGTCCATTATAAACCGAATATGAATTTATTATAAAATAATATTTTACATTTTTCAAAAGTTTCCCCTCACCCCTCTTATAAAAGGGCACTTCCCCTTCTCTCATATTCACACCTACAAAGCCATTTGGCTCAGCCAACCCCTGCCCATATATCCTCCCAACTATCGTGAATTCATTATATAGTCCTTCCTTTGTTCAGAAATCCAACCTATGTATCCCTTTTGATCAAAACAAAAGGAAGAAACTGAGGAAGAGGTAATGATTTCACCACCCTCTTTCAAGTTCTCTTATTCTTCCACTTACTCTTTCTTTGTTGTTTCCATTCTAAAATAATAACTATAGTATATTATATATACTATTATGTTTTTATAAATATGGAACAACTATATTCATTATTATGTGCATCTTATGAATGATAATGTCAACATGCATGTGTACGTATGGCTTACCGTCTCCACGACGTGGTGTTATTTGTTATTCAACACTATATTATTTGGATGGTTATAATGATGAGTAATATGTATATAAATAATGAGAATAACATTATAATGTCTCTGGAAAATTAATATACCATCCTATTCTACACCTTTATGGAAATGATATTATCAATCATGCGTGCATGCAGATTAATGTCTCCATGATGCAATGAGATTCATTTCCACGTTCACCATTCATCGATGATTATAAAAATATATATTAATAATAAGTATGTAATATATGACATAATAATTCTAATTGAGATATATATATTGTCTTACATATATCTTAAACAATTAGTTCCATTCAATATGATATGAAAACAGAAACAATGTTTATTCGTACGTACGGACTACCGTCTCCATAAACGGTGTTTTTTATTTCAAATATATGTCTATTATACATATTTATATTATAAATATATATGATATATAAATCATGTTTTATATTCTGGAAGTATTTAAATCTTGATCTAAGTGATACAATCAAGAGTAACAAGTTAAAACATGTACGACAAAGAAAGTGATTATTACCCGAAATGTTAATTTAACATTGAAATTATTATTAAATGGGTAGTATAAAGTCATAAATGAATTATGTGTGATATCATAAATATTAATATTGTTCTGGTATAAAATAATAACATACTAATATCTTCATACAGGAGGTTAAATGTACCCTCTACTAAAGGAATGTTCAAGTTAAGGGTTAATTCCCCAATCTCATTATTATCCGAGATTGTTTATGTGTAAGTATTTATTGGGACATTTTTATCATCCATGAACATTTTTCATAAAAATGATTTGAAAATGAATATTTTAAGGATTTTTGAAAGGTAATCTTTATCCAGATCATAATTTTAAATGTTTTAAAGATTTATCTTTCTCAATCTTTTAAATTAATGTCCATGTTTTCAAATGATTCTAATGATTAATGTATATGGACAAGAATGTTTTGAAATGATAATTATTTTCAAAAGTTTCAAAGTTGTCTGAGATACTTTGATTCAAAAATCTCTATTAAATTACCTCCTTTATAAATGTGTGACTTTTAAATGATTTTACAAAAAAGATATTTCTCAAAAAAAGTTTTACTCATCATTTTCATCTATGTCATCATCTTTTACAGGATATTATTTTTTATTGAGATTTATTTATTATAATAAAATATTCCATATTGTATTGAATTAGTTATGATATGTTTGACTATGGATGTTATTTTTTATACCATTCAAGGTTTATGGTTAATGTATAGACATTTCTTTTGATAGTTTTAATACGAATGTTTATGTTATGTTTCAACTATTCATATATGGAATGCAGTAGACTTAGTAAGTGATTGGTGGAGCCTGTTATAGCTCCTCGACGCTTCGGTAGGTCTCATGAGATAAACAAGTGTCTTAGCACAAGGCCTTGAAAAAAAAGTTTATTTGTAGTCTTGGAATGAGGCCTTGACTATGTGGTAATGACGTCCGACATTAGGCATTCCCCCATTAAGAAATAAGTTATTACATGTGATTGTTCAACTTGTAGAATATCCATGTTCATGTTTATATGGTAATGTTTGATTTTTTTTCATATTATCTTCAAGTTTTGGTTTAAAAAGGCTGTTGTTTTTATCACACATCTTGCCTTAAAAGTTTATTGCATCTACTAAATTGTTTACCCTTACTAAGCATCTGAGATTACCCCTTTTTATGTTTTATTTTCCCAGGATTCCAAGAAGTGTATTATGATTGATAAGCAGGGTTAAGCTTGGGGATTAACGGCATTCTCAAAGGATCATTTATGTTGTTTTTTAGTTTCTAATGTGTAATGTAACGTTCATGTATGTAATCTATTTTCCAAGACTGTAAAAATGATCGGTCCTTCAGGACATGATTCCTTGTATTCATGCCAATGTAATAAAATAATGCACCGGCTCTAGGAAACTGGGGTCGGGGCATTACAATAATTCTCTTACCTTTTAGAGTAACTCCAAAGACATGAATGTTTGGACCTTGGGGCCTGAAGACACATTTGGAGGACTAATAGGGAGGTAATAATTCCATATATTTATTTAAGAGGAATTTGGAATGAATGGAATGAAGGAATCGCATGGTATTTATAGAAAAATTAAGTGAATATTTAAATAATTTCCTAGCGACACCTCAATAGTTGTATATGCAAAACCGTGGGTTTTCCGAGGGTATTTGCCCACGATATTAGACATTTAGGACACCTTACATCTTATTTTACTATACAATATTCGACCAGAATTATTACATAATTATTAAATCATTAATGATGTCATTAAACACACCAAAACTCAAAACTATATTTTTACTATTCACTGAAAATTCAACTATTTTAGAAAAATCAAAAAAAATAACCGTAACCAATTTTCGATATTTTGAATTCAAAAATGAAATCCATTTTTTGAAAATAAGTTTCAATATATTATTAATTTAACTTGTAAATAAAATCATACTTAATTCAAAAATTAATAATTTTAACACTAGAACTGCTTTTATATTACATTGAAAAATTAACCAACATGACATTATCTTAAAGCCTTTAGAAAATAAAATAATAACAAAATTCATTATTCAATAAGTTTATATTAATATTCATATTTATATTCATAAGGGTATGTTAATATTAAAAAAACATGTTGGCTCTATTAGACTCCGAAACACTTACTGAACATAACTGTGTATGTCAAATTTTTGAAATTCAAAACATAGAAGTGACAAACTGATGTTTAACTACATGGTTATAAATTTCACATAGTACTCAGACGATAATTTAATCAAATAGTTATTTCTATTAAAATCATGGTATTCTACATATTAAATGGATGAAAAAGGTGATAAAATAGTAAATTTTTCGGTTTTATGAATATAGAGTGAAAACAAAGCAGAAGAAGGATTGGTTTTTTCTCAAATGATTAAAGATCCCTAGGGAATTGTAATATTTAGGTTTAGGTGTAATTTTATTTAGTAAAATATGTTTATTCATGATTGGTTTCCGAGATGAGAATATTTAGATCCAATTTTCAAGGTATCTCTTCCTTAATGTGATAATACCATATTTTCCATTGTTTGGTAGTTTAGGATTTCACCAAATTATGTTTTCCCTGATACCATATTTAAACCTAATTTTCCCTAATGTTGAAAATGTTCATTCTTATTTTAGAAATATTAGTTGTTCATAGTCAATGTTTCTTTTAATTAGATTACTAATTTTCATGATAAAATAATCATAAAGGGATTTGGAAGATGAAGGATATAAATTACATAGTCCAAATATAGGGATAATAAATAAAATAAAATAAAATGCCCCTTCCCCCTTTGGATACATTTCCCAAAAACAAGATGAGTTTTCACTCCCATCCTAGGAATGAGTGAATAATATGTAAAAAGAAAATAAAATAAATACCTATGAAAATAAACAATGAATTCGTGTAGGGTGCAGTAGCTTTGCTCATGCCTTTGGCCTCTCATTGAATACAAATTCCCAAAAATTGCAGGCATGCCCTATATTTTTAGGCACATAATGAAATATGCATGAACCCATTCATGAAGTGTACCTAAATTTCACAGCATGTAAGGCCTCTCAACATTTTTAGAATTCGTGTGATGAGTGCACATATCTCAACTGAGATGTTTGAATTTTGACCCCTTACATGGCATGTTCTTTTATACACATCGTGTAATCCTTATCTATGTTTCCTTGGAATCCACATGAAGTTTGTGCATATCAGGATCATAAAATTGAATTTTTACTGCTATCACATCAGTTTTTGGGGAATCATGATGTGTAAGTTTGAATTCTTCAGTCATCATATATCTCACTAAAATCTTTGAAAACATGTCATGAAAGATTTCACATCGTGTAATGTGGTTACATGACATGTAATTATCATTCATAGCATGTTTTCATGTCACAACTTTTCTAGTGGTGGTGGTTTCTTCTAATGAATCCATGTCATGTAATTAATTTTCCTTTTCTTGAATATCATTTTCATTGTTTCTCCACTTTTTCCCATATAAATCCTTCATGTTCATTCTCAAAAATCCACGGTCATTCTTTTTTACTCATATGTACACCCATTTTCTTTCCTCTTCCAATGATTCATCAATTCCTTCCAGAAAACTAAAAATGAATCAAATAAATCACAAATTAGGAAGAATGTTCAATTAAATAAACTAATTAATATACTAAAACACTCTAAAATGTGGTCCGTAAATACACTTATAACTTATACACCTAATTGAAAATTATAAAACAAAACAAGTTCATTGTGATAAAAAACCGCCAAAATTAACCTAAAATGATCATCATTAACTATTATATAATGAATAATCCTAATTTTATGTAAAAATACTTCATAAGAAAATCTAAACCTATGGAATGTCATTAAAATCATATAATAATAATTCAATATTTTTATCCACATCTGACACGAACTATAATTAATGAATACAAGTGAGGTAATCATGAAAACAAAAAGAATGAACTCTCTCGAACCATGATTTTAAACTCTATAACTTATCTAAAGGACGATTAAAAATCATAATAAAACCATAATGAATAATAAACCTGTTAAAATGTTTCTTGAATTGTTAATTAATTAATCTAATGTGATTATATGGGATATTAACATGAAGGAATATTTCCAAGAAAAAGTAAGGGGATATCTTGATCCCAACTCTCTTTCATTGGGCTTTCCCACATCACAGCATTTTTCATTATGTTTTTTCCTTAAATATAATTGCTTCATTATTATACTATATTTTATAAGATATACATGTTTTCTACCAATGTTTATGTCAAACACAATTTTTTTAAAATGAAATTTTTATTAAAAACAAACCTTGTAATTCTAACTCATGGCTAATTATTCTTATAAGAAGTATGTTATTCACCCTTTCATTTGGGAACCCAAAGTTTATGAATTAATTCTTATGAGATGAATCCATTCCTTTCCCGGGGATATTTATCTTCATGATTGATATATGTTCTATGTGGAATTCATTATAATGTAAATGTTATGATGGACGAGTGCACCCATAATTATATAGCTCAATGTAAATGTAATGATGTGATGGGTGCACCTGGAATTATATATCCCTCCAATAAATTGGGTAGTGTGAAAAACATAATGTGTAAATTGAAATATTCATGAACATTATTCTATCTTTGTTCACAAATATGTGTGATAGTTGGCCACTATGACATGGTGTTTTATTTTTTGTATTTTCAACATTCCAACTATTTTTTAAATGATTCCCCTCATAGTTACGATCCAATGAATTTGTTATGTGGATAATGATTATTCTCACCCCATTTTATATTTTTTAATGTTTTAATCTATCCTCTTACTGGCCTTTTAGATCACCCCTTTTTGATTTAAATCCTTAGGTGACTACTTGCACTATAGAGAATTCAAGGGAAAATAAGAAGCTAGAGAAGAAGTAATTAAATAGATGCTATATTTTATTTTGAAAGAATTAGGTATGGTACTAGTTTTACCCATATACTAAACCTTTAGATCCTAATTGTGTAATATTTTTATGTTTTTTATCATTAAAATATTGTAATACTAAGGTAAGAAAAATAAGGGTCACAATAGTTGATATCAGAGGATAGTATAGTTAATTTGGGAATTAGGACTACAGATCATTAGTGAAAATCATTAGTATGAGACTAAGTATAAGTAAGAACAAAATATGCATTTCTAAACATCGGGATCCCACAACATATGACTTTGGACTTAATTGAAAAAGGGAATAAAATATATATTCCTGACTTTTTTACTTATGTTTTTTTCTATCCTTTTCTAATTAGAAAATGGTGGGAAGAAGGGGAAACAAGGCCAAAAACCCGTGCAAGGGACGTTGTAGTGATTACCGGAATGAGATACCTAATTGTTTGGGAGGTGTAGTTAAAAAATTCATTGAGATTATTACCTAAATATCTCATGTTATGAAAAATATCCAAAATAATCTGTAATTTCTTCTTTCCCCAAGGAGGTAGAAACTAGATAATGAGTGTTTTATGAGGAAAAAACCACCAATGTTTAGTGAATATTCTAACCTAATATTTGAGAAATAGTATAGGGCCCCGACCTTAAACCTTACTTAATATTGAATTAAATGAATAATTCACATTGAGGTCTTTTCGGGTTTAGAGTTTTGGAGAATTAGGACATAACTATTACATCTCAAAAGATTACAAAGTAGAACCTTTTACTGAGTTTCCATAAAATAAAAAACTCTTAAAAAGAAACATTTCCAGTTCCATGTTTTAGGTTGCATGACTTTCCCTTGATCCCATTCTTGACCCTATTCCACGTTAAGTCCAATGAAAAACTTTTCAAAAACTTGGGATGAGCATAAAAAGCTCAGTAAGGGATACACAAAGAATGAAAACTGATAGTTTTTTAAAACAACAAGTAAACCATGCATACTTTATCAATGTAATAATTTTCACCTTTTCTAAGTAGTAAAAACTATTCACTGAATAAAAGTTCATTACATACCCTTGTGTAACCAAAAGATTACCATAAAACCCATATAAAGATCACATAACATATAAAGGTAACTTGGGACATAAACATACCTAAGTGGAATAACCATAAGGTCGACTTCCACACATATCACTTAATGGAATAGCCATTCAGCCAACTTCCATACATACTTAATGGAATAGACATACGGCCGACTTCCATACCCAATGCATTGGAGGTTATAATGTAACCACCCGTCCTGGTATTCACGGCACCACCCGTCATATGGTTTATCACGTAACCACCCGTAAAATGTCCAAGTACCATTATAAAATTATAACACATAAAACCAATATAAATGAATGATAACATTTCCACATGTCAATCACAATATATCATTTAAATATATTGACAAAATATAATCCTTTATCAAAAAAAATTTCAATACCAAAATACATAAAATAGTATATGGTATTTATTTTATTTTAAAAATATTACGGCGTGTTGAGGAAGCCAAAGATGAAATAATACTCACGGCGGCGGAAAAGGTCATTGTCACCGCGTACGTTAAAAGAAACATTCCTTTTTGTCGTTTAGTAAAACGCTTCGTCGAAAAAGATTCATTTTGTATAAAAGTAAAAGTCAAAGGGGTTTATACACCGTATAAAAGAAAGTTGTGTATAAAACGAAATATGCCTCAATGAAAGGAGATTGAGATGAAGTCCCTTACAATGATGGTATCCTTGGTTTAAGGATAAATCAATTACATAATTATGTGTGACAAACGAATACACCAAGTATAAGTGGATATTAAGTGTAAACCAATCAGAGGTTATTCAAACATATACATAGAATGACATATTCAAGGAGTATAAGTTTATCCCAAAGAATCAAATTTGGGTTAAGAAGTTCCCTTGCAAAAATTTGATAGCCTAATGGCATCACTACAAAATTCATAAAATGAGTTGATGAGAGATAAAAAGGGTATCTCATCACATGGAAATAAAATTTAAATCAATAAGGATATATAAGAACATATCCCAACATAATAGTATGTGAATTAAAAGACATAACAAAATAAGTCTTTAAAAAAGAGGAGGGTGAAAGGTTCCCTTACCTACATGGGTATCTTTCGAAACATACACCCCGTGAAAGAAAGACAATACAACATTGATGTAAATACTCATAAATGAAAGTATATTACACAATGAGTAAAATAATGGGCAGTACATACACCACTCAAAGGAAATTGTGGCAAATGTAGCATAAATCTCACGGGAATAAAAGTGAGATGAAAAATCTCTTACGAAAACTCGGCAGCCTAACGGCACCACTTAAAACTTACAAAATGGATTGATGAGAGAAAATAGGGTCTCTAATCATATAGACATAAAAAGTACAGTATTAGGAATATAAAATAACATCCCAAAAAAATTATAAAGATGAGCTTAAAATAAATGTCATAAAAGAGAGTACTTAAAAAGAAAGAGAGGGGTAGGATCCATTACCTCGGGTCCGACTTGACTCGATCGTTCTTTAACGTCCTGAATAATAAACATGAGTTAATTTCTACTTTATTAAGATCCTTTTTCAAGTTCATTATTCCTTTTATATCCATTATTTACATGTTATAAACATTATTTAATCATTTAAGTTAATAATGTTTGTTTTGTCGATATTTGGTTCTTAAGTCAAAAGTGGACTACTTACAATTACATGTTGTTCGTGTGGTCAAAGGTTCTTCATATATAGAATGACATTACTGATTTGGATATCATATATATCATATATATCCAGCATATACATGTATTTATAATATTACATAATCATTTAGAGGTAAGAAATTAAATGCACCGTTCATGGAGACGGTAAGCCGTACGTACGCATGAATGCTACTTTAATTTCTATGTCATATTAATGGAATTAAAACTAAATGAGAGATGTGTATATTTTTAATTCCAGAATTATATTCATCCTTTGGATGTATCATACATCATATATATCAATTATATGTACTTATAATAGTACATTACATTTGAGGATAAGAAATGAAATGCACCATTCATGGAGACGGTAAGCAGTACGTACGCATAAACGCTACTTTCATTTCTATCTCATACTTTAATGGAAAGAAAACAATAATGATATAAAGGTATATTATAATTCCAGTATAAAATCATATATAATAACTTTAAATCAATCCTTTATACATCCCACATATGGCATTAACGAATCAAATCATTTTGAGGGGGCGGTAGTCCGCACTTCCTAAAATGAAGATATCGCGTATACCCATAATGGAAGCCATAAAGGTATGCCACAAATGAAAAATACAGAAGCTTAAGTAAAACATAAAAATATAATATATCATATATAAACATAGTGACATCTTAATTACCACCTTTTAAAGTGTTATATGAGTGTTGAACAATCATCGTTTCGTGAGGCCGAAATTCGCCATCCACAGAAATAATATGTTCTTTAACCATTAGACGAAGGTGTGTGTAAGTTTAGCTCGAATACTTCTTATAAAAAAAACTAGTATATTGAAGATACTGGAGTTTTTACAAAATAAATGAATAAAAAGAGGTTAGGGGGTTGGAGAAGCAAAATAAAACAAAAGAGCACAAGTGAAGTCATTACCTTAAAATTGGGTAACTCCCTTTGGTTTGAACCAAAAGGGTTTCTTGAAGAGCTTCCTGTCTAAAGTAAGGCTTCTAGGATTAGGAGAGGGATGTGTAGAGACAAAAAGATCAGATCTTGGCCGAACAAAAGGCTTGAAAGGTGTGGGTAAGGTGGTAGAGGTGGGGGCCTTTTATAAGAGGAGAGGAGGGGCACTCTTGGAAAAGTATAAAATGTTACTTTATTTTCAAATGGTTTTCGGATTTTAATGATCCCAAATTGATGTTTTTCTAGGATAAGGTGATAAGGGTTCGAAATCCACCGATACAATAGGTTTTTGACATGTGTAGGTCCTAGATGTTTCATTATCTTTCCATTTTATTTAAATTGTCAAATAATGAGGTCATCGCTGCATCATCATGATGTCATAAAGAATTTAATTTATTTAATGTCTAAAAATTATAAAAAAAATAATATGACGTAGGAAATATTTTTATCTTTCCAATGAAAATTTATAGTCAAAATTCTGACTTGTATAACCACATGTAAAAAATGTTTTAGTAAAATAAATCATGTTTGTGACATTTTTATTTTAACTTTAAATAAAAGGCATAAATGTCATTATCAAACCCAAGTGGCTCCATGGGGTACCAAAAATAGACCCATTGGTTTCCTTGGTCAGCCATAACTCATCCAATAGGGTTAGGACAAGTTTCAAGATATTTTCATTTTATTATAATATCATTTTTACCTTAAATAACACTAATTACCTTTAATCACGATTAATAAAACTTAAAAGTTACTTTTCATCAAAAATTATTTTCATCCCATTGAACTGAATTTTAGTTAACAATTAAAATCATTTAAATTAGATTTTTGAAATTCAAATCACAGAAGTGGTAAATTCCCATTTAAACGAAAAATCAAATTTTGTAACCACCACTTTGTGGTTTCACTATTCATCAAAAATTGATGTTTTTCAGAAAAATACCAAAAATTCCCCCTAAGCTATTTTTGATATTATGAATTAAAAAATGATGTCTATTTTAGAAAATTCATAACATAAAAGTTTCATTAATTAATTTTATAATTAAATCCCTCTGTTAAAACAAATAGCATGATTTTATGAAGCAATATCTTTCAAAAGATTGACACTCATTTATGTCCAATCTTAAAGTGATATTAATTACAATGACCACCATTGGATTAAATGGTAAAAAATATTCAATTTACACTTTAAAACCAATTAAAAAGATAATCTAATCATATAAATAAATTATATTAAAAAGGTTTTGAATTAAAATACAACATTTTTCACCATTTATTAAAAATTGAACTTTTTCGGAAAAATACCAAAAATTTACACAAATTAAATTTTGATGTCCCGATTATAAAGAAGAATTTTATTTTGTCAAATATAACACATAAAATTGTCAAAAAGTGGATTTAAAAGAGGTTCTCCATCAAAAGGCGGTTAATCAACCTTTTAAAGGATATTAGACTGTCTACGCTTAAAATTGGATTCATTCACATTTTTAATCCTCTATCATTTATTGTAAAGAGTAAAAATATTTGACAAACATATATAATAATTTTGTAGTTAGTTCTATTCATTCCCTCCATTACAACGTCTAGGCATTAACTACGATTTAAAATAATATTATTTTATTATTAGAGTGCAACGTAAGATTCCCAAGAAACTCGTTGTTGCGTATTGGGTACGCCATCGAGCATAGTGTCCCCTTTAAAGTAGTATTAATATTTTATTTACAAATATGGATAAATATAAAAATGTCATATTCTTTATTTACATGGGTTGTTACATCCTTCCCCCCTTTTGGGAATTGCGTCCTCGGAATTTTAAAATTGGGCATGGAAATATCCTTGAAAGTCCAACATCGGAACAAGAGTCGGTAAAACAATCACTTTAAAATAAAGAAAGATAAGTACATAGGTCACCCGAGTTAACCCATACTAGGATTCCATGTAGGAAAACATGGAAATGGAGGAGAAAACATAGGGTCATGTTCTGATGGAGAGTGATAGAAAACATGTTTAGGAGAAATTTAACCACAAGAAAATCACAAACTTGTGATGGGTTAAATGGTATTTGATTCCCCAGTAGAAAAAGTTAACAGACAACATTTTTGTTTTAAGTTACTCTTCATTGAGGAATTTATTTTTGAGCCTAACTAACTCATAAATAAACATAAGTACATGTCACGTAGACTTCCAACTTTTACTAGATTCCTTAATCAAACTCATATTTTCTCCAAAAGACGAGTATTTAGGAAGACTTGTTCACATTAAAAGTATTATAATCAACTTATAGAGAACCACCTAATCCACAAAAGATAACTATATATTTCCCATGTCTTTAGACTTTAACCAAAACCAAAACTAAAATGGTAAGTACAAGATCAGATAATCCAAAAAAGGATAACCCTTTATTAAAAGAAAATATATTCTTAATCTCCAAAATTTGTCCAACAAAACCCAAAGTTCAACGAGGACCATTCGATAAACAATTTTTCCATAAAATTATTCAAACTAAACAAAACTAAGATTGAAACCCAAATATTTGAAGGATTTAGTCACATAGTCTTCCAAATTAAATTGTAACATTTATCTCCAAACAACATCAGTTTCTCTTAATGTCTCATATTGAAAAGTAATTAACCTAATCACATATCCTCCATGATAGGTTAAAAAATTTCCATAGATAACCCTAAATCAACATACTCTTATTCATAAAATCATCTAACTAAAAAGAATCATTCAAACTAACCAGGGACTTCACGTAGTCCAGTGGTAGGCGATAAATACCAGTCGCATTTTGGTTGTGGGTTTGATTCCCGCAGCTTTGTCCGACGCGATGGGTTGTCACACGGTCTGCGTGTTGTCCTTTTTATAAAACTCCAAAAATAACCCTAAATTTTTTTAACCTTAATAGTTTCCTTATACCTCTAATTTTCATCCAAATTCGTTATGTTCTCAACATCTTAATTCTTGAAGTCTTATTTCACCACCATAAGATAAAATAATACGATTCCAAAAATGAATAACATCATACCTTGATCATGGCGTCCACTCGGTTTCATCGTCATCTTTCTCACGTAGGTAGAAGTCCCATGCATTACAACAATGATTTAGAGATCCTTCAAAATCATTTGCTTCCTCCATCAAAATACTCCTTTTATAACATGGGTCATATGGGTGTTCATAGAAAAACAGTTTTGGAAAATAATCATGTATGACATATAATTCCAAAACATCTGATAAAACATGATTTCTATAAAATAGTCAGACGGAATTTGAGTTGAAACTTTCTATTATTGGTCCTTTTAAAATACCATAAGTATGTGCTGATAGACTATATTTTAAAATCAAATATAAATATGTTGCGCAAGGGTCTCCTTCCTCAGCACTATCTTTAAAATCATAATATGCTTCAAATTATTGTGATAAGGAAAAATATTTGAAAATACCTTGATAATATTTAGCTTTCTTGAAAATATGAGAATATTGTGAAAATAGTATTTGTTTAAAAACAACCCATGATCCATGATGATAACGGGGTATAGTGAAGGAGTTTGATATCTCAAACAACTGATTGCAAGTGAGTTGTATGCTAGAAAAAGTTTCACAATCATCTGAACCCGACATTGTAATAATTATTGCAAGCATGTCATCAAGAAGAGATAGGAATGTCGTTTGAGATCCTTCTCCTTCCATTCGTAACCGTCTTTAATTGACCTGAAAAAAGTTATAAAACAAGTATTTAACTAAAATAATAGATATAGGGACTAATCATGTGTCTAACAAAAACTCCTAATCCCTAAAGTTGTCTAAACCGACCTTTGATACCAACTATAAGGCCCTGGCCTTAAACCTTACTTAATATTGAATTAAATGAATAATTCACATTGAGGATCTTTTTAGGTTTAGATTTTTAGAGAATTAGGACATAACTATTACATCTCAAAGGATTACAAAGTAGAAACTTTTACTATGTTTCCATAAAATAAAAAAACTCTTAAAAAGAAACATGTCCAGTTCCATGTTTTATGTTTCATGACATTCCCTTGATCCCATCCTTGACCCTATTCCACGTTAAGTCCTGTGAAAAACATTTCAAAAATGTGGGATGAGCAAACAAATATCAGTAAGGGATACAAAAAGAATAAAAACTGTTTGTTTTTCAAAACAACAAGTAAACCATGTATACTTTATCAAAGTAATACTTTTCTCCTTTTCGAAGTAGTAAAAACTCTTCACTGAATAAAAGTTCATTACTTACCCTTCTGTAACCAAAAGATTACCATAAAACCCATATAAATATCACATAAAATATAAAGGTAACTTGGAAAATAAAAATACTTAAGTGGAATAACCATAAGGTCGACTTCCACACATATCACTTAATGGAATAGCCATTCGGCCAACTTCCATACATACTTAATGGAATAGCCATACGACCGAATTCCATACCCAATGCATTGGAGGTTATAATGTAACCACCCGTCCTGGTATTCACAGCACCACCCGTCATATGGTTTATCACGTAACCACCCGTAAAATGTCCAAGTACCATTATAAAATTATAACACATAAAACCAATATAAAGGAATGATAACATTTCCACATTTCAATCACAATATATCATTTAAATATATTGACAAAATAGAATCCTTTATCAAAACCATTTTCAATACCAAAATACATAAAAGAGTATATGGTATTTATTTTATTTTAAAAATATTACGGCTTGTTGAGGAAGCCAAAGATCAAATAATACTCACGTCGGCGGAAAAGGTCATTGTCACCGCGTACGTTAAAAGAAACATTCCTTTTTGTTGTTTAGTAAAACGCTTCGTCGAAAAAGATTCCTTTTGTATAAAAGTAAAAGTCAAAGGGGTTTATACACCGTATAAAAGAAAGTTGTGTATAAAACGAAATATTCCTCAATGAAAGGAGATTGAGACGAAGTCCCTTACAAAGACAGTATCCTTGGTTTAAGGATAAATCAATTACATAATTATGTGTGACAAACGAATAAACCAAATATAAGTGGATATTAAGTGTAAAACAATCAGAGGTTATTCACAAATATTCATAGAACGACATATTCAAGGAGTATAAGTTTATTCCAAAGAATCAAATTTGGGTTAAGAAGTTCCCTTGCAAATATTTGACAGCCTAATGGCGTTACTACAAAATTCAGAAAATGAGTTGATGAGAGATAAAAAGGGTATCTCATCACATGGAAATAAAATTTAAATCAATAAGGATATAGAATAAAATATCCCAACATAATAGTATGTGAATTAAAAAACATAACAAAAAAAAGTCTTTTTAAAAGAGGAGGGTGAAAGGTTCCCTTACCGACATGGGTATCTTTCAAAACATACACCCCGTGAAAGAAGGACAATACAACATTGATGTAAATAATCATAAATGAAATTATATTACACAATGAGTAAAATAATGGGCAGTACATACACCACTCAAAGGAAATTTTGGCAAATTTAGCATAAATCTCACGAGAATAAAAGTGAGATGAAAAATCCCTTACGAAAACTCGACAGCCTAACGGCGCCACATAAAACATACAAAATGGATTGATGAGAGAGAATAGGGTATCTCATCATATGGACATAAAAATTACAGTATGAGGAATATAAAAGAACATCCCAAAAAAATAAGAAAGATGATCTTAAAAGAATTGTCATAAAAGAGAGTACTTAAAAAGAAAGAGAGGGGTAGGATCCCTTACCTCGGGTCCGACATGACTCGATAGTTCTTTAACGTCCTGAATAATAAACTTGAGTTAATTTCTACTTGCTTAAGAAACTTTTTCAAGTTCATTATTCCTTTTATATCAATTATTAACATGTTATAAAAATTATGTAATCATTTAAGTTAATAATGTTTGTTTTGTCGATATTTGGTTCTTAAGTCAAAATTGGACTTCTTACAATTACATGTTGTTCGTGTGGTAAAAGGTTCTTTATATCCAGAATGAAATTACTGATTTGGATATCATATATATCATATATATCCAGCATATACATGTATTTATAATATTACATAATCATTTAGAGGTAATAAATTAAATGCACCGTTCATGGAGACGGAAAGCCATACGTACGCATGAACGCTACTTTCATTTCTATGTCATATTAATGGAATTAAAACTAAATGAGAGATGTGTATATTTTTAATTCCAGAATTATATTCATCCTTTAGATGTATCATACATCATATATATCCATTATATGTACTTATAATAGTACATTACATTTGAGGATAAGAAATGAAATGCACCGTTCATGGAGACGGTAAGCCGTACGTACGCATGAACGCTACTTTCATTTCTATCTCATACTTTAATGGAAAGAAAAAAATAATGATATAAAGTTATATTATAATTCCAGTATAAAATCATATACAATAACTTTAAATCCATCCTTTATACATCCCACATATGGCATTAACGAATCAAATCACTTCGAGGGGGCGGTAGTCCGCACTTCCTAAAATGAAGATATCGCGTATACCCATAATGGAAGCCATAAAGGTATGCCACAAATTAAAAATAAAGAAGCTTAAGTAAAACATAAAAATATTATATATCATATATAAACATAGTGACATCTTAATTTCCACCTTTGAAGGTGTCATATGAGTGTTGAACAATCATCGTTTCGTGAGGCAAAAATTCGCCATCCACAGAAACAGTATGTTCTTTATCCATTATATGAAGGTGTGTGTAAATGTAGCACGAATAATTATTATAAAAACATACTAGTATATTGAATATACTGGATTTTTTACAAAATAAATGAATAAAAAGAGTTTATGGGGTTGGAGAAGAAAAATAAAACAAAAGAGCACAAGTGAAGACGTTACCTTAAAATTGGGTAACTCCCTTTGGATTGAATCAAAAGGGTTTCTTGAAGAGCTTCCTGACTAAGTTAAGGCTTCTAGGATTACGAGAGGGATGTGGAGAGACAAAAAGATCAGAGCTTGGCCGAACCAAAGGCTTCAGAGGTGTGGGTATGTTGGTAGAGGTGGGGGCCTTTTATAAGAGGAGATAAGGGGCACTCTTGGAAAAGTATAAAATGTTACTTTATTTTCAAATGGTTTTCGGATCTTAATGGTCCCACATTGATGTGTTTCGAGGATAAGGTGATAAGGGTTCGAAATCAACCCATACAATAGGTTTTTGACATGTGTATGTCCTAGATGTCGCATTATCTTTCCATTTTATTGAAATCGTTAAATAATGACGTCATCGCTGCATCATCATGATGTCATAACGAATTTAATTTATTTAATGTATAAAAATTATAAATAAAATACTATGATGTAGGAAATATTTTTATCTTTCCAATGACTATTTATAGTAAAAATTCTAACTTTTATAACCACATGTAAAATGTTTTTTAGTAAAACAAATCATGTTTGTGACATTTTTATTTTAACTTTAAATAAAAGGCATAAATGTCATTATCAATCCCAAGTGGCTCCATGGGGTACCAAAAATAGACCCATAGGCTGTCTTGGTCGGCCATAACTCATAAAATAGGGTTATGACAAGTGTAAATATATTTTCATTTTATTATATTATCATTTTTACCTTAAATCACACTAATTACCTTTAATCGCGATTAATAAAACATAAAAGTTACTTTTCATCAAAAAAAATTTCATCCCATTGAACCACATTTTACTTAACAATTAAAATCATTTAAATTGGATTTTTGAAATTCAAATCACAGAAGTGGTAGAGTCCCGGTTAAACGAAAAATCAAATTTTGTAACCACCACTTTGTAGTTTCACTATTCATCAAAAATTGATGTTTTTTAGAAAAATACAAAAAATTATCCCTAAGATATATTTGATATTCCGAATTCAAAAATGATTTCTATTTTACCAAATTCATAACATAGAAGTTTCATTAATTAATTTTATAATTAAATCCCACTGTTAAAACAAATAGCGTGTTTTTATGAAACAATATCTTTCAAAATATTGACACTCGTTCATGTCCAATATTAAAGTGATATTAATTACAATGTACACCATTGGATTAAATGGTAAAAATATATTCTATTTACACTTTAAAACCAATTAAAAATATAATCTAATCTTATAAATAAATTAGATTAAAAAGGGGATTTGAATTAAAATACAACATTTTTCACTATTCATTAAAATTTGATCTTTTTCGAAAAAATACCAAAAATTTACACAAAGTATATTTTGATGTCCCGATTATAAAGAAGAATTTTATTTTATCAAATATAACACATAAAATTTTCAAAAAGTGGATTTAAAAGAGGTTCTCCATCAAAAGGCGGTTAATCGACCTTTTAAAGAATATTAGACTGTCTACGCTTAAAATTGGATTCATTCGCATTTTTAATCCTCTATCATTTATTGTAAAGAGTAAAAATATTTTACAAACATATATAATCATTTTGTAGTTTGTTATGTTCATTCCCGCCATTACAACGGCTAGGCATTAACTACCATTTAAAATAATATTATTTTATTTTTAGAGTGCAACGTAAGATTCCCAAGAAACTCGTTGTTGTGTATTGGGTACGCCATCGAGCATAGCATCCCCTTTAAAGTAATATTAATATTTTATTCACAAATATGGATAAATATAAAAATGTCATATTATTTATTTCCCTGGGTTGTTACATCCTTCCCCCCTTTTGGGAATTGCGTCCTCGCAATTTTAAAATTTGGCATGGAAATATCCTTGAAAGTCCCACATCGGAACAAGAGTCGGTAAAACAATCACTTTAAAATAAAGAAAGATAAGTACAGAGGTCACCCGAGTTAACCCATACTAGGATTCCATGTAGTATAACATAGACATGGAGGAGAAAACATAGGGTCATGTTCTGATGGAGAGTGATAGAAAAAATGTTTAGGAGAAAGTTAACCACAATAAAATCACAAACTTGTGATGGGTTAAACGGTATTCGATTCCCTAGTAGGAAAAGTTAACAGACAACATTTTTGTTTTATGTTACTCTTCATTGAGGAATTTATTTTTGAGCCTAACTAACTCATAATGAAACATACTTTCTTGTCACGTAGACTTCCAACTTTTACTAGATTCCTTAATCAAACTCATATTTTCTCCAAAAGATGAGTATTTAGGAAGACTTGTTCACATTAAGAGTACTATAATCAACTTATAGAGAACCACCTAATCCACAAAAGATAACTATATATTTCCCATGTCTTTAGACTTTAACCAAAACCAAAACTAAAAAGGTTAGTATAAGATCAGATAATCCAGAAAAGGATAACCCTTTATAAAAAGAAAATATATTCTTAATCTCCAAAATTTGTCCAACAAAACCCAAAGTTCAACGAGGACCATTCAATAAACAATTTTCCCATAAAATTCTTCAAAGTAAACCAAACTACTATTGAAACCCAAATATTTGAAGGATTTAGTCACATAGTCTTCCAAGTTAAATCGTAACATTTATCTACAAACAACATCAATTTCTCTTAATGTATCGTATTGAAAATAAATTAACCAAATCAAATATCCTCCATGATAGGTTAATAAATTTCCATAGATAACCCTAAATCAACTTACTCTTAATTCATAAAATCATCTAAATAAAAATAATCATTCAAACTAAACAGGGACTTCACGTAGTCCAGTGGTAGGCAATAAATACCAGTCGCACTTTGGTTGTGGGTTTGATTCCCGCAGCTTTGTCCGACGCGATGGGCTGTCACACGGTCTACATGTTGTCCCGTTTATAAAACTCCAAAAATAACCCTAAAATGTTTTAACCTTAATAGTTTCCTTATACCTCCCATTTTCATCCAAATTCCTTTCGTTCTCAACATCATAATTCTTGAAGTATTATTTCACAACCATAAGATAAAATAAAATGATTCCCAAAATGAATAACATCATACCTTGATCATGGCGTCCACTCGGTTTCATCGTCATCTTGCTCACGTAGGTAGAAGTCCCATGCATTACAACAATGATTTAGAGATCCTTCAAAATCATTTGCTTCCTCCATCCAAATACTCCTTGTACAACATGGGTCATATGGGTGTTCACAGAAAACAGTTTTGGAAAATAATCATTTATGACATATAATTCCAAAACATCTGATAAAACATGATTTCTATAAAATAGTCGGACAGAATTTGAGTTGAAACTTTCTATTATTGGTCTATTTAAAATACCATAAGTATGTGCTGAGAGACTATATTTTAAAATCAAAGATAAATAGGTTTTGCAAGGGTCTCCTTCCTCAGCCCCATCTTTAAAATTGTAATATGCTTCAAATTCTTGTGATAAGGTAAAATATTTTAAAATACCTTGATAATATTTACCTTTCTTGAAAATATGAGAATATTGTGATAATAGTATTTGTCTAAAAACAACCCATGATCCATGATGATAACGAGGTATAGTGGAGGAGTTTGATATCTCAAACAACTGCTTCCAAGTGAGTTGTATGCTAGAAAAAGTTTCACAATCATCTGAACATGACTTTGCAATAATTATTGCAAGCATGTCATCAGGAAGAGATAGGAATGTCGTTTGAGATCCTTCTCCTTCCATTTGTAACCGACTTTACTTGACATGAAAAAAGTTATAAAACAAGCATTTAAGTGAAATAATAGATATATGGACTAATCTTGTGTCTAACAAAAACTCATAATCCCTAAAGTTGTCTAAACCGACCTTTGATACCAACTATAAGGCCCCGGCCTTAAACCTTACTTAATATTGAATTAAATGAATAATTCAAATTGAGGATATTTTCAGGTTTAGAGTTTTAGAAAATTAGGACATAACTATTACATCTCAAAAGATTACAAAGTAGAAATTTTACTAAGTTTGCATAAAATAAAAAACTCTTAAAAAGAAACATGTCCAGTTCCATGTTTTAGGTTGCTTGACTTTCCCTTGATCCCATCCTTGATCCTATTCCACGTTAAGTCCTATGAAAAACAATTCAAAAACTTGGGATGAGCATAAAAAGTTCATTAAGGGATACACAAAGAATGAAAACTATTAGTTTTTCAAAACCATAAGTAAACCATGTATACTTTAACAAAGTAATACTTTTCATCTTTTCGAAGTAGTAAAAACTCTTCACTGAATAAAATTTCATTACTTACCCTTCTGTAACCAAAATATTACCATAAAACCCATATAAAGATCACATAACATATAAAGGTAACTTGGGACATAAAAATACTTAAGTGGAATTACCATAAGGTCAACTTCCACACATATCACTTAATGGAATAGCCATTCAGCCAACTTCCATACATACTTAATTGAATAGCCATACGGCCGACTTCCATACCCAATGCATTGGAGGTTATAACATAACCACCCGTCATATGGTTTATCACGTGACCACCCGTAAAATGTCCAAGTACCATTATAAAATTATAACACATAAAACCAATATAAAGGAATGATAACATTTCCACATTTCAATCACAATATATCATTTAAATATATTGACAAAATAGAATCCTTTATCAAAACCATTTTCAATACCAAAATACATAAAAGAGTATATGTTATTTATTTTATTTTAAAAATATTACGGCTTGTTGAGGAAGCCAAAGATCAAATAATACTCGCGGCGGCGGAAAAGGTCATTGTCACCGCGTACGTTAAAAGTGACATTCCTTTTTGTCATTTAGTAAAACGCTTCGTCAAAAAAGATTCCTTTCATATAAAAGTAAAAGTCAAACGGGTTTATACACCTTATAAAAGAAAGTTGTGTATAAAACGATATATTCCTCAATGAAAGGATATTGAGACGAAGTCCCTTACAAAGACGGTATCCTTGGTTTAACGATAAATCAATTATATAATTATGTGTGACAAACTAATGCACCAAATATAAGTGGATATTAAGTGTAAAACAATCAGAGGTTATTAACACATATTCATAGAACGGCATATTCAAGGAGTATAAGTTTATCCCAATGAATCAAATTTGGGTTAAGAAGTTCGCTTGCAAAAATTTGACAGCCTAATGGCGTCACTACAAAATTTAGAAAATGAGTTGATGGGAGATAAAAAGGGTATCTAATCACATGGAAATAAAATTTAAATCAATAAGGATATAGAAGAACATATCCCAACATAATAGTATCTGAATTAAAATACATAACAAAATAAGTCTTTTAAAAAGAGGAGGGTGAAAGATTCCCTTACCGACATGGGTATCTTTCGAAACATACACCCCGTGAACTAATGACAATACAAAATTGATGTAAATAATCATAAATGAAATTATATTACAAAATGAGTAAAATAATGGGCAGTACATACACCACTCAAAGGAAATTGTGGCAAATGTATTATAAATCTCACGGGAATAAAAGTGAGATGAAAAATCCCTTACGAAAACTCGGCAGCCTAACGGTGCCACTTAAAACTTACAAAATGGATTGATGAGAGAGAATATGGTCTCTCATCATATAGACATAAAAATTACAGTATGAGTAATATAAACTAACATCCCAAAAAAATAAGAAAGATGAGCTTAAAAGAAATGTCATAAACGAGAGTACTTAAAAAGAAAGAGAGGGGTAGGATCCCTTACCTCGGGTCGGACTTGACTCGATTGTTATTTAACATCCTGAATAATAAACTTGAGTTAATTTCTACTTTCTTAAGAACCTTTTTCAAGATCATTATTACTTTTATATCAATTATTTACATGTTATAAAAATTATGTAATCTTTTAAGTTAATAATGTTTGTTTTGTCGATATTTGGTTCTTAAGTCAAAAGTGGACTTCTTACAATTACATGTTGTTTGTGTGGTCAAAGGTTCTATATATCCAGAATGAAATTCCTGATTTGGATATCGTATATATCATATATATCCAGCATATACATGCATTTATAATATTACATAATCATTTTGAGGTAATAAATGAAATGCACCGTTCATGGAGACGGTAAGCCTTACGTACGCATGAACGCTACTTACATTTCTATGTCATATTAATGGAATGAAAACTAAATGAGAGATGTGTATATTATTAATTCCAGAATTATATTCATCATTTATATGTATCATACATCATATATATCCATTATATGTACTTATAATAGTACATTACATTTGAGGATAAGAAATGAAATGCATCGTTCATGGAGACGGTAAGTCGTACGTACGCATGAACGCTACTTTCATTTCTATCTCATACTTTAATGGAAAGAAAACAATAATGATATAAAGGTATATTATAATTCCAGTATAACATCATATTTAATAACTTTAAATCCATCCTTTATACATCCCACATATGGAATTAACGAATCAAATCACTTTAAGGGGCGGTATTCCGCACTTCCTAAAATGAAGATATCGCGTATACCCATAATGGAGTCTATAAAGGAATGCAACAAATAAAAAATAAAGAAGATTAAGTAAAACATAAAAATATTATATATCATATATAAACATAGTTACATCTTAATGTCCACCTTTGAAGGTGTTATATGAGTGTAGAACAATCATCGTTTCGTGAGGCAGAAATTCGCCATCCAGAGAAATAGTATGTTCTTTAACCATTATATGAAGATGTGTGTAAGTGTAGCTAGAATACTTATTATAACAATATCCTATTATATTGAAGATACTGGATTTGTTACAAAATAAATGAATAAAAATATTTTAGGGGTTGGAGAAGAAAAATAAAACAAAAGAGCACAAGTGAAGATGTTACCGTAAAATTGGGTAACTCCCTTTGGTTTGACCCAAAAGGGTTTCTTGAAGAGCTTACTGCCTAAGTTAAGGCTTATAGAATGAGGAGAGGGATGTGTAGAGACAAAAATATCAGAGTTTGGCCGAACCAAATGCTTGAGAGGTGTGGGTAAGGTGGTAGAGTTGGGGGCCTTTTATAAGAGGAGAGGAGGGGCACTCTTGGAAAAATATAAAATGTTACTTTATTTTCAAATGGTTTTCGGATTTTAATGGTCCCACATTGATTTGTTTCGAGGATAAGGTGATAAGGGTTATAAATCCACCCATCCAATAGGTTTTTGACATGTGTAGATCCTAGATTTTGCATTATCTTTCCATTTTATTTAAATTGTTAAATAATGAGGTCATCGCTGCATCATCATGATGTCATAAAGAATTTAATTTATTTAATGTCTAAAAATTATAAAAAAAATAATATGATGTAGGAAATATTTTTATCTTTCCAATGAAAATTTATAGTCAAAACTCTGAATTGTATAACCACATGTAAAAATTGTTTTAGTAAAACAAATCATGTTTGTGACATTTTTATTTTAACTTTAAATAAAAGGCATAAATGTCATTATCAAACCCAAGTGGCTCCATGGGGTACCAAAAATCGACCCATTTGTTGCCTTGGTCGGCCATAACTCATCCAATAGGGTTAGGACATGTTTCAAGATATTTTCATTTTATTATAATATCATTTTTACCTTAAATTACACTAATTACCTTTAATCACGATTAATAAAACTTAAAAGTTACTTTTCATCAAAAATTATTTTCATCCCATTGAACCAAATTTTACTTAACAATTAAAATCATTTAAATTGGATTTTTGAAATTCAAATCACAGAAGTGGTAAAGTCCCATTTAAACAAGAAATCAAATTTTGTAACCACCACTTTGTGGTTTCACTATTCATCAAAAATTGATGTTTTTCAGAAAAATACCAAAACTTACCCCTAAGCTATATTTGATATTCTGAATTAAAAAATGATTTATATTTTACAAAATTCATAACATATAAGTTTCATTAATTAATTTTATAATTAAATCCCGCTGTTAAAACAAATAGCGTGATTTTATGAAACAATATCTTTCAAAATATTGACACTCGTTTATGTCCAATCTTAAAGTGATATTAATTACAATCACCACCATTGGATTAAATGGTAAAAAAATATTCAATTTACACTTTAAAACTAATTAAAAATATAATCTAATCATATAAATAAATTATATTAAAAAGAGGTTTTGAATTCAAATACAACATTTTTCACTATTAATTAAAAATTGAACTTTTTCGGAAAAATACCAAAAATTTACACAAATTAAATTTTTTTGTCTCGATTATAAAGAAGAATTTTATTTTGTCAAATATAACACATAAAATTGTCAAAAAGTGGATTTAAAAGAGGTTCGCCATCAAAAGGCGGTTAATCGACCTTTTAAAGAATATTAGACTGTCTATGCTTAAAATTGGATTCATTCACATTTTTAATCCTCTATCATTTATTGTAAAGATTAAAAATATTTGACAAACATATATAATAATTTTGTAGTTAGTTCTATTCATTCCCTCCATTACAACGGCTAGGCATTAACTACCATTTAAAATAATATTATTTTATTATTAGAGTGCAACGTAAGATTCCCAAGAAACTCGTTGTTGCGTATTGGGTACGCCATCGAGCCTAGCGTCCCCTTTAAAGTAATATTAATATTTTATTCACAAATATGGATAAATATAAAAATGTCATATTGTTTATTTACATGGGGTGTTACATCCTTCCCCCCTTTTGGGAATTGTGTCCTCGCAATTTTAAAATTAGGCATGGAAATATCCTTGAAAGTCCCACATCAGAACAAGAGTCGGTAAAACAATCACTTTAAAATAAAGAAAGATAAGTACAGAGGTCACCCGAGATAACCCATACTAGGATTCCATGTAGGAAAACATGGACATGGAGGAGAAAACATAGGCTCATGTTCTGATGGAGAGTGATAGAAAACATGTTTAGGAGAAAGTTAACCACAAGAAAATCACAAACTTGTGATGGGTTAAACGGTATTCGATTCCCCAGTAGGAAAAGTTAACAGACAACATTTTTTTTAAGTTACTCTTCATTGAGGAATTTATTTTTGAGCCTAACTAACTCATAAATAAACATAAGTACATGTCACGTAGACTTCCAACTTTTACTAGATTCCTTAATCAAACACATATTTTCTCCAAAAGACAAGTATTTAGGAAGACTTGTTCACATTAAGAGTACTATAATCAAATTATAGAGAACCACCTAATCCACAAAAGATAACTATATATTTCAAATGTCTTTAGACTTTAACCAAAACCAAAACTAAAATGGTTAGTACAAGATCAGATAATCCAGAAAAGGATAACCCTTTATAAAAAGAAAATATATTCTTAGTCTCCAAAATCTGTCCAACAAAACCCAAAGTTCAACGAGGACCATTCGATAAACAATTTGTCCATAAAATTATTCAAAATAAACCAAATTAAGATTGAAACCCAAATATTTGAAGGATTTAGTCACATAGTCTTCCAAGTTAAATCGTAACATTTATCTCCAAACAACATCAGTTTCTCTTAATGTCTCATATTGAAAAGTAATTAACCTAATCACATATCCTCCATGATAGGTTAATAAATTTCCATAGATAACCCTAAATCAACTTACTCTTAATTCATAAAATCATCTAACTAAAAAGAATCATTCAAACTAACCAGGGACTTCACATAGTCCAGTGGTAGGTGATAAATACCAGTCGCATTTTGGTTGTGGGTTCGATTCCCGCAGCTTTGTCCGACGCGACGGGTTGTCACACGGTCTGTGTGTTGTCCTTTTTATAAAACACCAAAAATAACCCTAAAATGTTTTAACCTTAATAGTTTCCTTATACCTCTCATTTTCATCCAAATTTGTTACGTTCTCAACATCTTAATTCTTGAAGTCTTATTTTTCCACCATAAGATAAAATAAAACGATTCCAAAAATGAATAACATCATACCTTGATCATGGTGTCCACTCGGTTTCATCGTCATCTTTCTCACATAGGTATAAGTCCCATGCATTACAACAATGATTTAGAGATCCTTCAAAATCATTTGCTTCCTCCATCCAAATACTCCTTGTACAACATGGGTCATATGGGTGTTCACAGAGAAATAGTTTTGGAAAATAATCATGTATGACATATAAATCCAAAACATCTGATAAAACATGATTTCTATAAAATAATCAGACAGAATATGAGTTGAAACTTTCTATTATTGGTCCTTTTAAAATACCATAAGTATGTGTTGATAGAATATATTTTAAAATCAAATATAAATATGTTGCGCAAGGGTCTCCTTCCTCAGCACCATCTTTAAAATCATAATATGCTTCAAATTCTTGTGATAAGGAAAAATATTTGAAAATACCTTGATAATATTTACCTTTCTTGAAAATATGAGAATATTTTGAAAATAGTATTTATTTAAAAACAACCCATGATCAATGATGATAATGAGGTATAGTGAAGGAGTTTGATACCTCAAACAACTGCTTGCAAGTGAGTTGTATGCTAGAAAAAGTTTCACAATCATCCTAACTTGACTTTGCAATAATTATTGCAAGCATGTCATCAGGAAGAGATAGGAATTTCGTTTGAGATCCTTCCACTTCCATTCGTAATCGACTTTACTTGACCTGAAAAAAGTTATAAAACAAGTATTTAACTAAAATAATAGATATAGGGACTAATCATGTGTCTAACAAAAACTCATAATCCCTAAAGTTGTCTAAACCGACCTTTGATACCAACTATAAGGCCTCAGCCTTAAACCTTACTTAATATTGAATTAAATTAATAATTCACATTGAGGATCTTTTCAGGTTTAGAGTTTTAGATAATTAGGACATAACTATTACATCTCAAAATATTACAAAGTAGAAACTTTTACTAAGATTCCATAAAATAAAAAACTCTTAAAAAGAAACATGTCCAGTTCCATGTTTTAGGTTGCATGACTTTCCCTTGATCCCATCTTTGACCCTATTCCACGTTAAGTCTTGTGAAAAACATTTCGAAAACTTGGGATGAGCATAAAAATCTCAGTAAGGGATACACAAAGAATGAAAACTGTTAGTTTTTCAAAACAACAAGTAAACCATGTATACTTTATCAAAGTAATACTTTTCACCTTTTCTAAGTAGTAAAAACTCTTCACTGAATAAAAGTTCATTACATACCCTTCTGTAACCAAAATATTACCATAAACCCCATATAAAGATCACATAACATATAAAGGTAACTTGGGACATAAACATACTTAAGTGGAATAACCATAAGTTTGACTTCCACACATATCACTTAATGGAATAGCCATTCAGCCAACTTCCATACATACTTAATGGAATAGCCATACGGCCGACTTCCATACCCAATGCATTGGGGGTTATAATGTAACCACCCGTCCTGGTATTCATAGCACCACCCGTCATATGGATTATCACGTAACCACCCGTAAAATGTCCAAGTACCATTATAAAATTATAACATATAAAACCAATATAAAGGAATGATAACATTTCCACATTTCAATCACAATATATCATTTAAATATATTGACAAAATAGAATCCTTTATCAAAACCATTTTCAATACCAAAATACATAAAAAAGTATATGGTATTTATTTTATTTTAAAAATATTAAGGCTTGTTGAGGAAGACAAAGATCAAATAATACTCGCGGTGGCGGAAAAGGTCGTTGTCCCCGCATACGTTAAAAGAAACATTCTTTCTTGTCGTTTAGTAAAACGCTTATTCAAAAAAGATTCATTTTGTATAAAAGTAAAAGTCAAAGGGGTTTATACACTATATAAAATAAAGTTGTGTATAAAATGAAATATGCCTCAATGAAAGGAGATTGAGACTAAGTCCCTTATAAAGACGGTATCCTTGGTTTAAGGATAAACCAATTACATAATTATGTGTGAAAAACGAATACACCAAATATAAGTGGATATTAAGTGTAAAAAAAATCATAGGTTATTCACACATATTCATAGAATGACATATTCAAGGAGTATAATTTTATCCCAAATAATCAAATTTGGGTTAAGAAGTTCCCTTGCAAAAATTTGACAGTCTAATGGCGTCACTACAAAATTCAGAAAATGAATTGATGAGAGATAAAAAGGGTATCTCGTCACATGGAAATAAAATTTAAATCAATAAGGATATATAATAACATATCCCAACATAATAGTATGTGAATTAAAATACATAACAAAATAAGTCTTTTAAAAAGAGGAGGGTGAAAGGTTCCCTTACCGACATGGGTATCTTTCGAAACATACACCCCGTGAAAGAAGGACAATACAACATTGATGTAAATACTCATAAATGAATGTATATTACACAATGAGTAAAATAATGGGTAGTACATACACCACTCAAAGGAAATTGTGGCAAATGTAGCATAAATCTCATGGGAATAAAAGTGAGATGAGAAATCCCTTACGAAAACTCAGCAGCCTAACAGCGCCACTTAAAACTTACAAAATGGATTGATGAGAGAAAATAGGGTCTCTCATCATATGGACATAAAAAGTACAGTATGAGGAATATAAAAGAACATCCCAAAAAAATAAAAAAGATGAGCTTAAAAGAAATGTCAAAAAAGAGAGTACTTAAAAAAGAAAGAGAGGGGTAGGATCCCTTACCTCGGGTCCGACTGTACTTGATCGTTCTTTAACGTCCTGAATAATAAACTTGAGTTAATTTATACTTTCTTAAGAACCTTTTTCAAGTTCATTATTCTTTTTATATCAATTATTTACTAGTTATAAACATTATGTAATCATTTAAGTTAATAATGTTTGTTTTGTCGATATTTGGTTCTTAAGTCAAAAGTGGACTTCTTACAATTACATGTTGTTCGTGTGGTCAAAGGTTCTTTATATCCAGAATGAAATTCCTGATTTGGATATCATATATATCATATATATCTAGCATATACATGTATTTATAATATTACATAATCATTTAGAGGTAAGAAATGAAATGCACCGTTTATGGAGACGGTAAGCCGTACGTACGCATGAACGCTACATTCATTTCTATGTCATATTAATGGAATTAAAACTAAATGAGAGACGTGTATATTTTTAATTCAAGAATTATATTCATACTTTAGTTGTATCATACATCATATATATCCATTATATGTACTTATAATAGTACATTACATTTGAGGATAAGAAATGAAATGCACCGTTCAGGGAGACGGTAAGCCGTACGTACGCATGAACGCTACTTTCATTTCTATCTCATACTTTAATGGAAAGAAAACAATAATGATATAATGGTATATTATAATTCCAGTATAATATCATATATAATTTCTTTAAATCCATCTTTTATACATCCCTCATATGGCATTAACGAATCAAATCACTTTGAGGGGGCGGTAGTCCGTACTTCCTAAAATGAAGATATCGTGTATACCCATAATGGAAGTCGTAAATGTATGACAAAAATGAAAAATACATAAGATTAAGTAAAACATAAAAAAATTATATATCATATATAAACATAGTGACATCTTAATGTCCACCTTTGAAGGTGTTATATGAGTTTTGAACAATCATTCTTTCGTGAGGCAGAAATTCGCCATCCACAGAAACAGTATGTTCTTTAACCATTATATGAAGGTGTGTGTAAGTTTAGCTCGAATACTTATTATAAAAACATCCTAGTATATTTATTATACTGTATTTTCTACAAAACAAATGAATAAAAAGAGTTTAGGGGGTTGGAGAAGCAAAATAAAACAAAAGAGCACAAGTGAAGACGTTACCTTAAAATTGGGTAACTCCCTTTGGTTTGAACCAAAAGGATTTCTTGAAGAGTTTCCTGCCTAAGTTAAGGCTTCTAGGATGAGGAGAGTGATTTTAAGAGACAAAATATCAGATCGTGGCCAAACCAATGGCTTTAGAGGTGTGGGTAAGGTGGTAGAGGTGGGGGCCTTTTATAAGAGGAGAGGAGGGGCACTCTTGGAAAAGTATAAAATGTTACTTTATTTTCAAATGGTTTTCGGATTTTAATGGTCCCAAATTGATGTGTTTCGAGGATAAGGCGATAAGGGTTCTAAATACACCCATACAATAGGTTTTTGACATGTGTAGGTCCTAGATTTTGCATTATATTTCCATTTTATTTAAATCGTTAAATAAGGAGGTCATCGCAGCATCATCATGATGTCATAAAGAATTTAATTTATTTAATGTCTAAAAATTATAAAAAAAATACTATGATGTAGTAAATATTTTTATATTTCCAATTACTATTTATAGTCAAAATTCTGACTTTTATAACCACATGTAAAAATTGTTTTAGTAAAACAAATCATGTTTTTGACATTTTTATTTTAACTTTAAATAAAAGGCATAAATGTCATTATCAAACCCAAGTGGCTCCATGGGGTAGCAAAAATCGACCCATGGGTTGTCTTGGTCGGCCATAACTCATCCAATAGGGTTAGGACAAGTGTAAAGATATTTTCATTTTATTATAATATCATTTTTACCTTAAATCACACTAATTACCTTTAATCGCGATTAATAAAACTTAAAAGTAACTTTTCATCAAAAATTATTTTTATCCCATTGAACCACATTTTACTTAACAATTAAAATCATTTAAATTGTATTTTTGAAATTCAAATCACAGAAGTGGTAAAGTCCCATTTAAACGAAAAATCAAATTTTGTAACCACCACTTTGTGGTTTCACTATTCATCAAAAATTGATGTTTTTCAGAAAAATACCAAAAATTCACCCAAAGATATATTTGATATTCCGAATTCAAAAATGATGTCTATTTTACCAAATTCATAACATAGAAGTTTCATTTATTATTTTTATAATTAAATCCCGCTGTTAAAACAAATAGTGTGTTTTTATGAAACAATATCTTTCAAAAGATTGACACTCGTTTATGTCCAATCATAAAGTGATATTAATTACAATGACCACCATTGGATTAAATGGTAAATATATATTCTATTTACACTTTAAAACCAATTAGAAAGATAATCTAATCATATAAATAAATTATATTAAAAAGAGGTTTTGAATTAAAATCAACATTTTTCACTATTCATTAAAAATTGAACTTTTTCAGAAAAATACCCAAAATTTACACAAAGTAAATTTTGATGTCCCGATTATAAAGAAGAATTTTATTTTGTCAAATATAACACATAAAATTGTCAAAGAGTGGATTTAAAAGAGGTTCGCCATCAAAAGGCGGTTAATCGACCTTTTAAAGACTATTAGACTGTCTACGCCTAAAATTGGATTCATTATCATTTTTAATCATCTATCATTTATTGTAAAGAGTAAAAATATTTGACAAACATATATAATCATTTTGTAGTTAGTTCTGTTCATTCCAGCCATTACAACGGCTTGGCATTAACTACCATTTAAAATAATATTATTTTATTATTAGAGTGCAACATAAGATTCCCAAGAAACTCGTTGTTGTGTATTTGGTACGTCATTGAGCATAGCATCCCCATTAAAGTAATATTAATATTTTATTCAAAAATACAGATAAATATAAAAATGTCATATTATTTATTTACCTGGGGTGTTACATCCTTCCCCACTTTTGGGAATTGCGTCCTCGCAATTTTAAAATTGGGCATGGAAATATCCTTGAAAGTCCCACATCGGAACAAGAGTTGTTAAAACAATAACTTTAAAATAAATAAAGATAAGTACAGAGGTCACCCGACTTAACCCATACTAGGATTCCATGTAGGAAAACATGGAAATGGAGGAGAAAACATAGGGTCATGTTCTTATGGAGAGTGATAGAAAACATGTTTAGGATAAAGTTAACCACAAGAAAATCACAAACTTGTGATGGGTTAAACGGTATTCGATTCCCCAGTAGGAAAAGTTAATAGACAACATTTTTGTTTAAAGTTACTCTTCATTGAGGAATTTATTTTTGAGCCTAACTAACTCATAATGAAACAAACTTACTTGTCACGTAGACTTCCAACTTTTACTGGATTCCTTAATCAAACTCATATTTTCTCCAAAAGATGAGTATTTAGGAAGACTTGTTCACATTAAGAGTACTATAATAAACTTATAGAGAACCACCTAATCCACAAAAGATAAATATATATTTCCCATGTCATTAGACTTTAACCAAAACCAAAACTAAAATGGTTAGTACAAGATCAGATAATCCAGAAAAGGATAATCCTTTATAAAAAGAAAATATATTCTTAATCTCCAAAATTTGTCCAACAAAACCCAAAGTTCAATGAGGACCATTCGATAAACAATTTGTCCATAAATTTTTTAAAAGTAATCCAAACTAAGATTGAAACACAAATATTTGAAGGATTTAGTCACATAGTCTTCCAAGTTAAATCGTAACATTTATCTCCAAACAACATCAGTTTCTCTCAATGTATTGTATTGAAAAGTAATTAACATAATCACATATCCTCCATGATAGGTTAATAAATTTCCATAGATAACCCTAAATCAACTTACTCTTAAATCATATAATCATATAACTAAAAAAGAATCATTCAAACTAACCAGGGACTTCACGTAGTCCAGTGGTAGGCGATAAATACCAGCCGCACTTTGGTTGTGGGTTCGATTCCCGCAGCTTTGTCTGATGCGATCGGTTGTCACACGGTCTGCATGTTGTCCTTTTTATAAAACTCCAAAACTAACCCTAAAATGTTTTAACCTTAATAGTTTCCTTATACCTCTGATTTTCATCCAAATTCATTACGTTCTCAACATCTTAATTCTTGAAGTCTTATTTCACCACCATAAGATAAAATAAAACGATTCCCAAAATGAATAACATCATACCTTGATCATGGCGTCCACTCGGTTTCATCGTCATCTTGCTCACGTAGGTAGAAGTCTCATACATTAAAACAATGATTTAGAGATCCTTCAAAATCATTTTCTTCCTCCATCCAAATACTCCTTGTACAACATGGGTCATATGGGTTTTCACAGAAAAACAGTTTTGGAAAATAATCATGTATAACATATAATTCCAAAACATCTGATAAAAAATGATTTCTATAAAATAGTCAGACAGAATTTGAGTTGAAACTGTCTATTATTGGTCCTTTTAAAATACCATAATTATGTGCTGAGAGACTATATTTTAAAATCAAATATAAATAGGTTGCACAAGGGTCTCCTTCCTCAGCACCATCCTTAAAATCATAATATGCTTTAAATTCTTGTGATAAGGTAATATATTTGAAAATACCTTGATAATATTTACCTTTCTTGAAAATATGAGAATATTGTGAAAATAGTATTTGTCTAAAAACAACCCATGATCCATGATGATAATGAGGTATAGTGGAGGAGTTTGATATCTCAAAAAACTACTTGCAAATGAGTTGTCTTCTAGAAAAAGTTTCACAATCATCCGAACATGACTTTGCAATAATTATTCCAAGCATGTCATTAGGAAGAGATAGGAATGTCGTTTGAGATCCTTCTCCTTCCATTCGTAACCGACTTTACTTGACCTGAAAAAATTTGTAAAAAAAAGATTTAACTGAAATAATAGATATAGGGACTAATCATGTGTCTAACAAAAACTCATATTCCATAAAGTTGTCTAAACCGACCTTTGATACCAACTATAAGGCCCCGGCCTTAAACCATACTTAATATTGAATTCAATGAATAATTCACATTGAGGATATTTTCAGGTTTAGAGTTTTAGAGAATTAGGACATAACTATTACATCTCAAAAGATTACAAAGTAGAAACTTCTACTAAGTTTCCATAAAATAAAAAACTCTTAAAAAGTAACATGTCCAGTTCCATGTTTTAGGTTGCATGACTTTCCCTTGATCCAATCCTTGACCCTATTCCACGTCAAGTACTGTCAAAAACATTTCAAAAACTTGGGATGAGCATAAAAAGCTCAGTAAGGGATACACAAAGAATGAAAACTGTTAGTTTTTCAAAACAACATGTAATCCATGTATACTTTATGAAAGTAATACTTTTCACCTTTTCGAAGTAGTAAAAACTCTTCACTGAATAAAATCTCATTACTTACCATTATATAACCAAAAGATTACCATAAAACCCATATAAAGATCACATAACATATAAAGGTAACTTGGGACATAAACATACTTAAGTGGAATAACCATAAGGTTGACTTCCACACATATCCCTTAATGGAATAGCCATTCGGCCAACTTCCATACATACTTAATGGAATAGCCATACGGCCGACTTCCATACCCAATGCATTGAAGGTTATAACGTAACCACCCATCCTGGTATTCACAGCACCACCCGTCATTTTGTTTATCATGTAACCACCCGTAAAATGTCTAAGTACCATTATAAAATTATAACTCATAAAACCAATATAAAGTAATGATAACATTTCCACATTTCAATCACAATATATCATTTAAATATATTGGCAAAATAGAATCATTTATCAAAACCATTTTCAATACCAAAATACATAAAAGAGTATATGGTATTTATTTTATTTTAAAAATATTACGGCTTGTTGAGGAAGCCAAAGATCAAATAATACTCACGGCGGCAGAAAAGGTCATTGTCACCACGTACGTTAAAAGAAACATTCCTTTTTGTCGTTTAGTAAAACAGTTCGTCAAAAAAGATTCCTTTTGTATAAAAGTAAAATTCAAAGGGGTTTATACACCGTATAAAAGAAAGTTATGTATAAAACTAAATATGCCTCAATGAAAGGAGATTGAGACGAAGTCCCTTACAGAGACGGTATCCTTGGTTTAAGGATAAATCAGTTACAAATTTATGTGTGAAAAACTAATACACCAAATATAAGTGGATATTAAGTGTAAAACAATCAGAGGTTCTTCACACATATTCATAGAATCACATATTCAAGGAGTATAAGTTTATCCCAAAGAATCAAATTTGGGTTAAGAAGTTCCCTTGCAAAAATTTGACAGCCTAATGGTGTCGCTACAAAATTCAGAAAATAAGTTGATGAGAGATAAAAAGGGTATCTCATCACATGTAAATAAAATTTAAATCAATAAGGATATAGAAGAACATATCCCAACATAATATTATGTGAATTAAAAGACATAACAAAAGAAGTTTTTTAAAAAGAGGAGGGTGAAAGGTTCCCTTACCGACATGGGTATCTTTCGAAACATACACCCAGTGAAAGAAGGACAATACAACATTGATGTAAATACTCATAAATGAAAGTATATTACACAATGAGTAAAATAATGGGAAGTACATACACCACTCAAAGGAAATTGTGGCAAATGTATAATAAATCTCACGGGAATAAAAGTGAGATGAAAAATCCCTTACGAAAACTCGGAATCCTAACGGCGCCACTTAAAACTTACAAAATGGATTGATGAGAGAGAATAGGGTCTCTCATCATATGGACATAAAAAGTACATTATGAGGAATATAAAAGAACATCCCAAAAAAATAACAATGATGAGCTTAAAAGAAATGTAATAAAAGAGAGTACTTAAAAAGAAAGAGAGGGGTAGGATCCCTTACCTCGGGTCCGACTTGACTCGATCGTTCTTTAACATCCTGAATAATAAACTTGAGTTAATTTATACTTGCTTAAGAACCTTTTCAATTTCATTATTCCTTTTATATCAATTATTGACATGTTATAAACATTATGTAATCATTTAAGTTAGTAATGTTTTTTTTTGTCGATATTTGGTTCTTAAGTCAAAAGTGGACTTCTTACAATTACATGTTGTTCGTGTGGTCAAAGGTTCTATATATCCAGAATGACATTCCTGATTTGGATATCATATATATCATATATATCCAGAATATACATGTATTTATAATATTACATAATCATTTAGAGGTAAGAAATTAAATGCACCGTTCATGGAGACGGTAAGCCGTACGAACACATGAACGCTACTTTCATTTCTATGTCATATTAATGGAATTAAAACTAAATGAGATTTGTGTATATTTTTAATTCCAGAATTATATTCATCCTTTAGATGTATCATACATCATATATATCAAACCCAAGTGGCTCCATGGGGTACCAAAAATCGACCCATTGGTTTCTTTGGTCGGCCATAAATCATCCAATAGGGTTAGGAAAAGTGTCAAGATGTTTTCATTTTATTATAATATCATTTTTACCTTAAATCACACTAATTACCTTTAATCGCGATTAATAAAACTTAAAAGTTACTTTTCATCAAAAATTATTTTCATCCCATTGAACCGAATTTTATTTAACAATTAAAATCATTTAAATTGGATTTTTGAAATACAAATCACAGAAGTGGTAAAGTCCCATTTAAACGAAAAATCAAATTTTGTAACCACCACTTTGTGGTTTCACTATTCACCAAAAATTGATGTTTTTCAGAAAAATACCAAAAATTCCCCCTAAGCTATATTTGATATTCTGAATTAAAAAATGATGTCTATTTTACAAAATTCATAACATAGAATTTGCAATAATTAATTTTATAATTAAATCCCGCTGTTAAAACAAATAGTGTGATTTTATGAAACAATATCTTTCAAAAGATTGACACTCTTTTATGTCCAATCTTAAAGTGATATTAATTAAAATGACCACCATTGGATTAAATGGTAAAAAAATATTCTATTTACACTTTAAAACCAATTAAAAAGATAATCTAATCATATAAATAAATTAGATTAAAAAGAGGTTTTGAATTAAAATACAACAGTTTTCACTATTCATTAAAAATTGATCTTTTTCGGAAAAATACCAAAAATTTACACAAAGTAAATTTTGATGTCCCGATTATAAAGAAGAATTTTATTTTGTCAAATATAACACATAAAATTGTCAAAAAGTGGATTTAAAAGAGGTTCGCCATCAAAAGGCGGTTAATCAAGCTTTTAAAGAATATTACACTGTCTACGCTTAAAATTGGATTCATTCACATTTTTAATCCTCTATCATTTATTGTAAAGAGTAAAAATATTTGAAAAACATATATAATAATTTTTTAGTTAGTTCTGTTCATTCCCACCATTACAACGGCTAGGCATTAACTACCATTTAAAATAATATTATTTTATTATTAGAGTGCAACGTAAGATTCCCAAGAAACTCGTTGTTGCGTATTGGGTACGCCATCGATCATAACATCCCCTTTAAAGTAATATTAATATTTTATTCAAAAATATGGATAAATATAAAAATGTCATATTCTTTATTTACCTGGGGTGTTACAAATAGTGGGTCCAATCGATGGAGAATATATTTTCTATGCTTCAATGTTCTAATTTGGAGAAGGTGAATCTTGTTTTTTATAATCTAGATGGAGATTCTGATCAATGATGATATTTGATTAAGAAAACCAAGATGAGGGATTAAATTGAAGAGATAGAGTTGGAAGACTTTAAGATAATATTTCTTAATAATTATTTCCCTCGATCACTTCAAACTACGATGGATAGATAATTCATAGAGATAAATCCAAAGGAAGGAGGATTATTCCTTTCTTAAGAAGAAATATTCACATGGCTTGCATGGTAAAATTTCGGTTTTGTAATCAACAATGGTAGAAAAGTTGATTGATTCATTAGTGGTTTAAAATCACACCATTGAAATAATCATTCAATTCTAGATTTGGGATTTTTTTAATAGGTTTTTTGACATGTTCTCAATGTGGATATGAAGTTTGGATAATAGTCCCATGGATATGTTGATAACAAACGTATGATGGAGTTTCAAACTAGAGAATCTAATGACAAAGGTGGAATGAAAAACCAACCACCCACCTGTCAAAAATATGGGAAGAAGCATTATGGTAACTACCTCAATGGGATGGGTAAATGCTTCATATGTGGTATAGAATTCTACCAAGATCATGAATGTTGAAAAGACATGAAAATTATAAATAATGTGGTGGAGAAAAGGAGATCACCGCCCATGGTCCAATGCTACACCTTTAGGGAGAAATGGTACTATGAAAACCAGTGCACTATACCATGATTTCCTAAGGGTAATCGGCATCATCAAAACCAAATCCAAAGGAGAAATGAAAGTCTAAAGTAATCTATACTATAGAAGTGGAGAAAGAAAATGATGTTCTAAAATGTATGATTCCAATTCACTAAAGAATAGAAAAAGTCTTATGTGATTCTAGTTGTACACATTCTTTTATAACGTAAAAGTATGCATGAACTATTTAATCAAAACTCAAAAAACATGAAGTATAGATATACATAAAAACACCTCATGGTGCAATCAGTGCAACCCAATTGTTTAACTCCTAACTTGTTAGTTTATGTGTGAATATTCTTCCATAAAATCTTATTATACTTCCCTTGGTAGTATTTGATGTTATACTAGGGATGGATTAGATCTCTTTGTATAGAGCACATATAAACTATTGAGAAAAGAAAACACATATTCATATTTCAAACCATCCCATGATCCTCTACAACTAATAGTATGATCATCACTCTCTATTGATAAATTGTTCAATGATGTGGGTGTTGATTCCCTATGAATAGGCATAACTCGTACAAATGGTTGAGTCAAAATAAGTTATCCACTTTGGGGAAATGCTCATCGTCTAAGAATACAGTGATGTATTTCTTGAAGAGTTACCCAGAATACCCCTAGATCGTGAGGTAGGGTTCTCAATATGACTCATACTCAGAGCTACTCCTATCTCAGATTGTCCCTATAGGATGGATCCTATCGAACTGGAGGAGTTAAAGAAGTAATTGTAAGAGAATTTGCAAAAAATGGTTCTTACACCCTTGTGAAACACCTTGGGGTGCGCCCATGCTCTTTGTCAAGAAGAAGGATAGATCAATGCAGTTCTGTAGCTATTTTTTGGAACACAAAAAGATCACCCTAATGAATAGGTATCCTCTTCCACTGATTGGTGACTTGTTTGATCAGTTGAGAGGATCTCTATACTTCTCAAAGGTTGGCATCCATTTTGGATATCATCAACTAATGGTGAAGAAGGAAGATATTCATAAGACTGTTGTCTATATAGTTTCCGGTCACTTTGAGTTTTTCATGATTCTATTCAAACATACTAATGCCCCTAAAATATTCACAGATTTGATAAATAGGTTCTTTAGTCATTACCTCAACAAATTTGTTGTTGTGTTTTCTGATGACATTCTCATCTAATTTGTGATAAAGGAGGAAAATGAATAAAATCTAAGATTTCTGTTGGAGACATTAAAGAAGTATAATTTGTAAACTATGTTTATAAAGTGTAACTTTTGGATGAATCAAGTCATTTTCATGGGACATGTGATCAAAAGTGAGGTAATTTTTGTGGACCCTTCAAAAACCAAGGCAATTGCAGAATGTCCCAGACACCCTTGTGTCCTAGGAATACATAGTTTTATTTCCATAGTAGGTTAATATCAATGTTTTTTGGAAACATTATCACGGTTATAAAGGCAAATAAGTAATCACGGAAAGGGTTAAATTATTTCTGGATGGATGAATGTGAGGACTGTTTAATGGAGCTAATGAAAAGGCTTATCACTACACCTGTACTCACATAACTAAAAAGTGAAGAAATTGTTGTTATATATATTGACGCTTCCAAGAATTTATTGGGTTGTGTACTCATGAAAAATGATAATGTGATAGCCTACGACTAATTAAAGATGACGATTCATGATCATAACTACCCTACCCATGATCTAGAGCTATCACTTGTGATTTTTTCCTTGAAAATCATGTGGAATTACCTATATAGTGAGAATTATGACAGAAACACCGATCACAAGATAATAAATTATATATTCACACAAAAGTGTCTCAACATGCATCAAAGGAGTATGTTATATCTAATAAAAGACTATGATTTCTCAAGTCACTATCATCCTGAAAAGGTTAATAAGGTAGATGATTCTCTATTTAGGAAAGAACCTAATACTCTTTCAATGTGTGGAATGAGAAAGAGATTATCTTCCAGGATATGAAGAGGATGTATTTCAAAATCATAATGGTATGGAATAAATCCTTCAATTCCCAAATTATTTCCCAACCATTTCTCCAAGTGAAGATTAAGGATCCACAAATGGATGATCTGGAGTTACAAAAGAAAGTGAATGTCATAAAGGACATGAAGCTGTAAGAGATCCATATAGATATTGGTAGTGTGATTATGTTTGGAATGAGTCCTTGTGTTCCTTCATAACCTAGGATAAAAAAGGATCTATTTGATAATGCACCTAGATCAAAATTATTTATATATCCTGGTATCACCAAGATATACCGTCATCTTTGAGAAAACTTTTGGTGGGGAAACATGAAGAATGAGATTTATGAGTATACTCAAGGTGATTTATATTTCAACATGTTTAAGTATAGTGAAATAAGTCAAAAAGGATGATACAACCATTTCCTACACCCATATGGAAATGGGAGAATTTCACTATAGAATTCATCGTGGGTATCCTCAAGGCATCCAAAGGAAATAATGTGATATGAGTTGTGTTGGACCAACCCACCAAGACTGCTCACTTTAACACTATCTGGGAAGATCTCTCACATGAAAAACATTCTAGGAAAGATGTGATGAAATTAGTGATACTAAATGGGATCCACTATTGATTTTCTCTAATCATGATCCCAATTTCACATCTAAATTTTGGAGGAGCATTTTACATTCCTAGAGTACCGAATTGAATTTCAATACAACCTATCCCCCCCAAACTGGTGATCAATTTGAAAGCATTATTTAGATGCTCATAGATTTTCTAAGAGCCTTCCCATTAAAATACAATGGTGGATTGGATCATCATCTCTCATTGGTTGAGTTCTCATAAAAAATATCTTTCATTCAATTATTTAGATGGCTCAATATGAATCTCTGTATGGAAAATGATGTATAAATACAACCTGTTAGGATGAAGTCGGAGAAATAAAGCTACTTGAACATGATAGATTATTGAAAAGGTTCAATCCATCCAGCAACATATAAATGTTGCTTAATGTCATGAAAAGATTTATGCTGACAACCATCAAAATGATTTGGAGTTTGACACTGGATATAAATTATTCCCTTAAAATATCACCATTGAATAGAGTCATGTGGTTTATAAGGAAAGGTAATATAATCCCAAAGTACATTGGCCCCTTTCAGATCCTTTGTCATGTAGTATCCATGGGATATCATCTTGCACATCCACCGAATATGGCTTAATTTCTTGTTTTGTTCAACGTATCACTCCTTAGGAAGTACAGAATAGATACCTCACATATACTAAACTTAGTGGTGGTACTGTTGGAAGATGATCTCTATTATTAGGAGTAGACAATAAAGATTATGTACTAGAAAGACAAATTTCTACTCAACAAGACAACACACCTTCTCATTATGTTGTGGAAGACCTATAAGTATGACGAACCACCATGGGAATCGAATGAGGCAATGAAGGATAAGTACCCTCACCTATTTTTGTAAAATGAAATTTCAAGGGAGAAATTTCAAATGGGGGGAAGAATGTAACGACCCAGTTTTTTACAATGTAAATTCCATTCTTATAAATATATCACACAAAACCACATTAGGAAACATAATTCCACAGAATGGATAAATGAAATAATAATTTCTATGTGTCTTTTATAGCCTAGACATTAAAAATAATTTTCCCACTTCTTTGTTTTGAACCAACATTAAACTCCTCCCTCTCTCTCTCTCTTATCTTAATAATGAAATAATCACCTTTCAAGGGTTAATTTACTAACATTGTGGGTGATGAACTATCATTTTCCATAAATGACTTTAGGGATATTAATAAAACCATTAAATTGTGGATAAAAAATATTCAAGTGTATGTATTAACCCATTTTATATTCCACAACCAACTTATCGGACTAATTTTAACTGATAAAATAAAACAAGTTCATTGTGATCAAAATATGCCAAAATTAACCTAAAATGATCATCATTTACTTTTATCTAATGAATTATCCTCATAGAATGTAAAAAAGCCTTCATAAGATCATTTTAACTTGGGGAATATCATCAAACATATATAATAACCATTCTGTATGTTTATCTATATCTTACATGAACTTCAATTAATGTATACAAGTGGACCGATCATGAAGACAAAGAAAACAAACACTCCCAAACAGTGAATTTAAACTCTATAACTCATCAAAAATCCTATAAAAAACATAATAAAACAATAATGAATCATAATATTGTATAAAAGTTTCGGTTATTTTTAATTAATGAATCTAATGTGATTATATTGAATATTAACATGAAGGAAAGTTTTAGAAAAAATGTAAGGGGATTTCTCAAAACCAACACTCTTTCTTTGAGTTTTACCTATTTCACCCCATTTTTAGTTTGGTTATTCCTTAAGAAAAATTTAGTCATCATTTTCATGTCTTTTCTAGGATATACATGTTTTATACTGATGTTTATGAAAAAAAAATGTTTTCCAATATAACTCTTCTGTCGAAACTATAAGGACTCGGCCTTAAACATTATATAATCTTGAATTATGTCAAGAATTAGCATTGAAGATCTTTTTAGGTTTAGAGTTTTAGATTATTATGCCATAACTATTATACAACAACTTGAATATTACATGTATACACTACTATTCAGTATCCAATTTTTTCATAAAATAAAAACTCTTAAAATGAATTATTCATAGTTCCATGTTTTAGATTGCATGAATTTTCCTTAATCCAATCCTTGTCTCTATTCATATTTATGTCCTGTGGAAAACATTTCAAAAACATGGGATGTGCATAAAAATATCAGTAAGGGTTATAAAATAAAGAAGGAAAATATTATCCAATAAATAAATACAAATCAATGAAAACATACTTTTCAATCATAACATACCTTACAAAATCTTAAGATTTATGAATAACACACACAAATCATAAATCATAAAGGTAATTTTATGGAATTCATAACATACTTACATTGTAGCTATCACATCTACATAGGGAGTCCCATTTGGAATACCCATCACAGTATATTCCTTAAATCTCTTAAGAGAAACATTAACGTTAACCTCTATCACATTACCCAATTAATTGGAGAGCTATCTTGAGCTCGCTTACCCTAGTTTTATCATGGAACCACCCATATACGTAAATAATGCCCAAAAAACATAACTTATTCATAACACATAACACTAGAATAAAATAAAGATAACATTTCCATATTCCAATCACAATATATCAAATCAAGATACCGAAATAAAAAATTCATTATCAAGTCATTCTATAAACCATTTAAAACATTTAATAAATAGATTTTTCAATCAAAGTGTCACATACCAATTTGATGCTTTTAAATGAATTATCAATTGAAAAAATTAATTTACTTATAAAAAAATCCTAAAAACAATTTTTAAATCAATGGAATTAATGATAAATATTTTTAATAATAAATCTTTAAAACATTTAAAATGATATTTTAGTTAAAGAGTTTCTAACAAAATGAGAGATGCTGGAATACAAATAATTGAGGAATAAAATTTAATCAGAACCTTATAATATCATGGGAATAAAGTGATTCAAGATATAATATGCCAAAGGACCATGTATACACCACATAAGAGTGAATTGGTGCATAACAATAATGAAGTCTCAATGGAATGTAAATTGAGACGAAATCCCTTATAAAAATTGTATCCTTGGATTAAGGATAAATCAATTACATAGTAATGTTTGAAAAATAATAATACACTAAATATAAGTGTATATTATGTGTGAAACAATAAGAGGTTATTCACACATATTCAGAGCACGACATAATCAAAAAGTATAAGTTTAACCAAAAGAATTGAAATTGGGTGAAGAAGTTACCTTACGGAAATTTGACAGCCTAACAATATCACATTAAAATTCAGAAAATGATTTGATGAGAGAGAAAAGGGTCTCTCTTCACTTGGACATAAAACATAAATCAATAATGATATTTCAGAACATATCTCAACATAATAAAATGTAAATTGAAAGATATAACAAAATTAAGTCTTTTAGAAAGGGGAGGGTGAAAGGTTCTCTTACCGATTCGGTATCATACGAAACATATACCCTATGAAATAAGTCTAATTCAATGAAAATTTAAATACCCATAAATTTAAGTATATTAAACAATGAATACAATAATGGGTAGTACATACACCACACAAAAGTAAATTGTGGTAAATATAGCATGAATCTCACGGGAATAATTAGTGAGATGAAAATATCTTACGACATTGAAATCAATCGAGTCGTATGACCAAAAGTTAATATCCACCAAATGATTCAATGAATAACATTAATATAAAGTGGATCCGGATAATATATATCAAATGGAAGTAAAAAATACACCACATGCAATAAATTAGGGGCGAAAAATGGAAATATCATAGAATTAAAAGTGAGATAAGAAACCCCTTACCTCGTGTCCGACATGACTTGCTTGTTCCTTATTCTTCCTAAATAATAAAAATAATTTCATTTATACTTGATTAATAAACTTTTTTCAAGTTTATTACTCCTTTTATATCACTTATTACAGTTTTATAAACATTATGTAATCATTTAAGTTAATAATGGTCATTTTGTCGATATTTGGTACTTGACTAAAAATGAACACCCTATAATTACAAGTTGTCCATGTGGTAAGGATTCCATTATCTCTAGAATAATATTAATGATTTAGATAGCATATATATAATATATATCCAGTATATATATGTATTTATAACAGTACAGAACATTTGGAGATAATAAATGAAATGCACCATTCCGGGAGAAGGTAAGTTGTACATACGCATGAACGCTGCTTTCATTTCTATTTCATATTTTAATTGAATGAAATATTAATGATACATAGTTATATTATAATTCCAGTATAATATCATATATAATTTCAATAACCCTATCCTTTATACATCCCATATATGGTATAAACGAGTCATATCACTTTTTGGGGTGGTAGTCCGCATTTCCTCAAATGAAATTATCGTGTTTACTCATAATAGAAACCATAAAGGTATGATATTAATTAAAAATAAAGAATCATAAAGAAAACATAAAAAATATATATATCATATATAAATACAGTTCCACTATAATTTCCACCATAAGAGGTAGTAGGATACATTTGAACAATCATCATTTTATGAGGTGTTAGTTTACCACCCACATAAACAATATGTTCTTTACCCATTAGTTAGACGTGTGTGTAAGTGTAGTTTGAATAATTCTCATTGAAACATCCTAGTATATTGAGGATATTGTTTTTTTATGAAATTAAGTAATAAAAAGATTATATGTGTTGGAGAAGTAAAATAAAAGAAAATAATTTAGGAGAAATAGTTACCTTTAATTCGGGTAACTCCCATTGGATTGAAACAATAGGACTTCTTGAGGTGCCTTATGCCTTAAGTAAGGCTTATAAGAGTACGTATGTTATCTTGAGATCTTTTTTGGGTAGGTTTTGGACGATTTAAGGGGCTTGGGAGGTGTGAGGAATGGGTTAGAAGTGATGTCTTTTTATAAGGGGGAGGAGGGGTTCTTTAGGAAAGTGTGAAAATATTACTTTATTATATAATTATTTTCGGTTTCTAAAGGTCCAAAACTCATTAAGGTATAAGATAAGATTACTCATGGTATAAATAAATTCATCCAATAATAATTGGACAGGTTTTGGATGTTATTGTAAAATTTAAAATCTTATTTATTTAAATCATTTATTAATGAGGTAAATACTGCATCATTTTTGTGTCATTAATAATTTTATTTATTTTATGTCTAAAAATTTAAAAAAAATAAATGAAGTAGGAAATATTTTTTTATTTCCAATGAATATTTATAGTCAAAAATATAACTTATATAACCCCATTTAAAAATTAATTTACTAAAAGATATGTGTTTGTGCCATTTTAGTCTTAACTTTAATTTAATTAATCTAAATTGTCATTATCACTCCAATGTGGCTCCATGGGAACCCCAAATCGAACCAAGGATTCACATGGTCTGACAAGGCTCATCTAATAATGTTAGTACAAGTTTTATGGTAATTTTGTATTATTATTATATTCTTTTTACCTTGAATTGCTCTATTTATCTTTAACTGTGGTAAATAAAAGTCAAAATCTACGATCACCAAAAATTTATATTCATCTTATTGAATCATATTTTACTTAATATTAACAACCATGTATGTAGAATCTTTAAAATTCAATTCAAAGAAGTGGTACAATTTCATTTAAATGAAAAAGTTGGTTTTTTAACTACATTGTGGTTTCACTATTCATCAAAAATTGATGCTTGTCAGAAAAATACCAGAAATTAATCCTAAGCTATATTTTATATTCCAAATTCAATAATGAAGTATATTTTAAAAAATTGAAAACATAAAAGTGGAATTAATTAATTTAAAATTAATTCCCATTGTCAAAACAAATAGCATGTTTTTAAGAAACAATATCTATCAAAAGATTGACACTTGTTTATGCCCAATTTCAAAGTGAAATTTCTTTAAATTACTAGAATTTGATTAAATTTTAAAAATATAATATAATTAAACTTTAAAACCATTTAAAAATATAATATATCTATATAAATAAGTTACATTAGAAGGCATTTTTGAATTAACATATAGTATTTTCACTATTCATTAAAAATGAATTTTTTTAGAAAAATACCAAAAATTTACCCAAAGTAAATTTTGATGTCCTAATTCTAAAGAAAAATTTTATTTTTCTCAAATAGAACATATAAAAGTGACCAAAACTGGATTTAAATAGGGTTCTCCATCAAAAGTTAGTAAATCTACTTTTTAAATAATAATAGATTATAGATGCTTAAAATCAGATTCTTTCTTATTTTAAGCCTCTAATATTTATTGGATAAATTTAAAAACATTTAACAAACTTGTATAATCATATTGTAGTTAGTTCTGTCAATTCCCACCAATAAAAATGTTATGTGTTAACTAACATTTAAATTGATATTATATTATTATTTTTCTGTATGACTTAGCATTGTGTGCAACATAAGATTTCAAAAAAACCCATTATTTTGTATCGGGTGCGCCATTGAACATAACATCCCATTTAAAGTAAAATTAAAATTTAATTTACAAATATTAATAAATATGAAAATGTTATATTCTTAACTTACATGGGATGTTACATCCTTCCCTCCTTTTGGGAATTGTGTCCACATAATTTTAAAATTCGGATTGGGAACATCATTGAAAGTCCCACATCGAAAAAAGAGTCAATAAATATATCACTATAATATAAAGGAAGAAAAGTATAAATGTCTCCCAAGACAAAATATACTTGGATTCCAGGAAAACATGGATATAGAAGAGAAAACGGACCATCTTGTTTTGATGAAGAGTGATAGAAAACATGATTAAGATAAATTTAACCACCAGAAAATCACAAACTTATGATGGGTTAAACGTTCTTTGATTCCCCATTACAAAAAGTTAATAGAAAATGTTTTTGGTTTTAAGTTACTTTTCATAAATTTGAGTAATTTATTTATGACCTTAAATAAAAATATAAGAAAATATACTTATTTGTCATGTAAACTTTCCTCCTTTAATAAATTCCTACCACATACTCATTTTTTTCTTCAAATGATGAGTATTCAAGATGATTTGTTCACATTGAAATTTTTATAATCAACTTATATAGAGTCAAATAATCCAGAAAAGATGAACTATATTTTTTCCATGCCTTCATACATTAACCAAATCCAAAATGGTTATTTAATGATCAGATAATACACAAAAAGGATAATCTTTTACAAAAATAAAAACTACTCTTAATCTCTAAAAATTTTCAAATAATACCCAAAGTTCAAAAAAGACAATTCAATAAACATTTGTCTATAAAATTATTCAAATTAATAAAAACTAAGATTGAAACCCAAATCTTAGAAGGATTTAATCACATAGTCTTCTATGATAAATGTTAACATTTATCTCCAAATAACTATAGTTACTCTTAAAGTCTCATATAGAAAAGTAATTAACCTAATCACATATTCTCCATGATAGGTTAATAATTTCCATATATAACCCAAAATAAACTTATTCTTGATTCATAAAATCTTATAACTAAAAATAATTAGTCATACTAACCAGGGACTTCATGTAGTCCAGTGGTATGCGATAAATCCCAATCGCACTTTGGTTGTTGGTTCGATTCATGCAGCTTTGTCTGATGCGACGGGTTGTCACGTGGTCTGCATATTTTCCATTTTCAAAAACTATATAACATTGAAAAAAATTCAAAAAATAGATAAATTCATTAAAAATAAACATTACATAATTTAATCACAAAGGTTATCTAATAAATTTCATTTTTCATCCCAAAATTTAACCTGTAATTGACTCAAATTTTAGGATCATATAAACCCAAATGGTCTTTATAACTATATCCACAAAAGAATAGATACTTATTCATTGAATAAAATATTCATATATCAAACTTCAAGGTTACACATAATATAAAAATTATTCTAATGTAATCCCATCATCAAAAGAGCCTTATTAATTTTAAGCATTTCACCATCCTAAAATCTACTATAACACCAGAATCCCTTATATATTGAATTCTTACTCATTCAACATTATTAATGATCCATTAAACATTCCTTTACAACTTCTTCTTAAATACTTATATTCTACAAACAAAATCATTAATCAAATTCTAAAAATAAATAATGTCTAAACATCAGTTGAGAAATAAACCAGACCTTTCATTGCTCATTGTCAGTTTCTTCATCCTCAATTGGAATGTCATTAGGTATTGGTAAAAGTATATTTCTACAATCTTGGTGATTAAATTATCAAAACTTCTTCTTAGATCATCTGTTTGTATAATGACCATGCACTCCACATTTAAAACATTCAATTGATCCCTAGAAATGAACTTCTTTCCCTTTCCTAGAGTCAACTAGATGCTTCATTTTTCAATGGTAGGATCTTCTTTTATGACCATCATTTCCACATCTATAGAATATTCCTATCCCTTTGAAACCTGTTCCTATGTGTTTCTTTCCGTATCCTTGATAGAAAAGTTTTTGAATACACTTAACTTTATGATTATTACCTGAACACCCATGGTGATTTGTTTCTTGCATATACGATGCATTATAAAAATCATCGAGGTTCAGGTGGTCAATCATGACTCCAGATAGTTAGTTGAGAATAACCACAAGAATTATCATTGTATCTCCCATTTCATTAAGTTGCTCATTCATAAAAACATCATAGTTTTCTTCACATCTTCTGTAACTTTGGTGTAGGATAGATCCATCCATTTACTAAAACCAAAAAGGTAAGTGTGAGTATATCAGTAAAATCATCATATAATATCTTATGATGAGTGTAAATACTAATATATACTTATTCAGGTTATCTTAAACTCATTAACTTTATTTAAAATAAAATGACTCTTTCTAAAATACTAACAATTATAGTAATATCACTACTGATTAAATAACACCCTAACATCTAAAGTTATCTAAACCGAAATTTGATACCAACTATAAGGACTCATCCTTGAACATTACATAAACTTGAATTATGTCAAGAATTAACATTGAGGATCTTTTCAGATTTGGTGTTTTAGAAAATTAGGCCGTAACTATTTCATAACAACTTGAATATTACATGTCGAGACTACTATTCAGCATCCATTTTTTTCATAAAAGAAAACTCCTAAAAAGAAACATGTCAAGTTCCATGTTTTAGATAGCATGACATTTCCTTGATCTCATCCTTGACCTTATTCTTATTTATGCCCTGTGGAAAACATTTCAAAAACATGGGATAAGCATAAAAATCCCTGTAAGGGTTATAAAATAATGAAGGAAAAAATTATCCCATCAATAAATATAAATCAATGAAACTATACTTTTCAATCATAACATACCGTACGAAATCATAAGATTTATCAATAACACACACAAATCATAAATCAAAAAGGTAATTTTATGGAATTTATAAAATACTTTCATTATAGCTATCACAGCTACATAGGGAGCCACATTTGGAATAACCATCATAGTATATTCCCTAAATCTCTTAGGATAAACATTAACGTTTACATCGGCCATGTTACCCAGTGCATTGGAGGGCTATCTAGGGTTCACCCGCCCTAGGTTTATCACAGAACCACCCATATACGTAAATAACTCCAAATAAACATAACATATTCATAACAGATAATGCAAGCATAAAGGAAAGACAACATTTCGAAATTCCAATCACAATATATCAAATCAATATATTTAAATAAAAAATGCTTTATCAAATCATTTTTAAAACTATTTAAAATATTTAATAAAGAGATTTCTGAATCAAAGTGTCGCATACCAATTTAAAGATTTTAAATGAATTATAATTTGAAAACATTAATGTCCATATAAAAAGATCTTAAAACCATTTTAAAAACATACACATTAATGAGAAATATTTAGAATAATAAATCTTTAAAAAATTTAAAATGATATTTTAGTGAAAGAGTTTTTAACAAAATGAGAGACGCTAGAATACAAATAATTGAGGAAAAACATTTAATCCTAACTTTATAATATCATGAGAACAAAGGGATTTATGATATAATATTATAAAGGACAGTATATACACCACATAAGATTGAATATGTTCATAACAACGATGAAGTCTCAATGGAATGTAAATTGAGACAAAATCCCTTATTAAAACTGTATCCTTGGATTAAGGATAAATCAATTTCATAATAATGTGTGAAAAATATAAATACACTCAATATAAATGTATATTAAGAGTGAAATAATCAAAGGATATTCACGCATATTCATTGAATGACATAATCAATAAGTACATGTTCAACCCAATAAATTGAAATTAGGTGAATAAGATCCCTTAAAGAAATTTGGCAGCCTAACGATGTCACTTTAAAATTTAGAAAATGAGTTGATGAGAGAGAAAAGGGTCTCTCATCACATGGAAATAAAATTTACAGAAATAAGGATATATAAGAACATATCCCGACATAATAATATGTAAATTAAAAGACATAACAAAAATAAGTCTTTTAAAAAAGAGGACGGTGAAATGTTCCCTTACCGATTTGGTATCATACGAAACATGTACCCCATGAAAGAAGGATAATTCAATGAATATGTAAATACCCATAAAATTAAGTATATTACCCAATGAATAGAATCATGTTGAGTACATAAACCACACAAAAGTAAATAGTGGCAAATATAGCACGAATCTCAAGGGATTAAAAATTGATATGAAAATCTCTTACCATGTTGTAATCAATCGATTCATATGACCAAAAGTTATTATCCACCAAATGATTCATATAATAACATGAAAATAAAGTGTATCAAGATAATATATATCAAATAGATGTACACAATACAGCAGATGTAATAAATTAGTGGTGAACAATGGAAATCTCCTGGAATTAAAAGTGAGATAAAAAACCCCTTACCTCATGTCCGACTTGACGTTCTTGTTCCTTGTTCTTCCTGAATAATAAACTTGAGATAATTTATACGTGATTAGGAACCCCTTTTAGATTTTATTAATCCTTTTTTATCATTTATTTCAATGTTATGAACATTTTGTAATCATTTAAGATAATAATGGTCATTTTGTTGACATTTGGTACTTGTGTAAAAAATGAACAACTTATAATTACAAGTGGTCCATGTGGTCAGGAGTACATTATCTCAAGAATAATATTAATGATTTAGATATCATATATATAATATATATCTAGTATATATATGTATTTATAATAGTACATAACATTTGGAGATAAGAAATGAAATGCACCATTCAGAGTGATGGTAATTCGTACATACGCATGAACGCTACTTTCATTTCTATTTCATATTTTAATTGAATGAAAACTTAATGATACATATTTATATTATAATTACAGAATAATATCATATATAATTTCAATAACCCCATCATTTATATGTCCCACATATGGTACGAATGAGTCATATCACTTGGAGGGGGCGGTAGTTTGCACTTCCTCAAATGAAATTATCTCATTTTCCCATCCATGGATTATTTATGTTCATTATTGATATATATTCTCTGTGGAATGCTAAGGTAATGTAAATTTTATTATGGATTTGTGTGCTCTAAATTATATAATTCAATTTAAATTTTATGATGTGATAGGTTCACTCAGAATTATAAAGAACTTCAATTCATTGGGTAGTTTGAATAACCTCATGAGTAAAGTTAAATATACATGAACATGATGCTATATTTGTTCACAACTATGTGTGGTGGTTGACCACTAAGAAATGATGTTTCATTTTTATGCATTTTCACATTCTAAGTATCATTTATGGATTCCTCTCATGGTTATGATCATATTACTTTAATATAATGATAATGACTATGATCATCCAATGTTTTATTTTTTTCATGTTCATATCTATAATCTTACTATGATTTTATCTCACCACTTTTTGATGTATATCCCTAGGTTAATATTTGAATGAAGTATAATTCATAGGCCAAAAAGAATCTAGATAAGAAGGAATTAAATAAATATTTATGTTTTATTTTGTAAATGTTATGTATGGTCCACATTTTTTGAAGACACTAAACCTTTTAATCCTCGTTGTTTAATGTTTTTTTATTATCTTTAAAATGATATATTAGAAATTTATGAAAAAATAGGGTCTCTATAAGAAGGGTGATCTCAAACACATAATAAGGGTAATAATAAGAATTAAAAAATTAATTTCATAAAATCTAATAAGATTTCATAAGGGTATGATGACACGATCAAGTTTATGATAGAATCATAAAAGAACTCATACCCATGAAAACATAGAATATCAAAAATGACAACATGGAAAAGGAAATATTCATCAGATTCAATAGTAAAAAAGCCATTTGTTATGAATCTCACCAATTAGAAACATTATAAACTAGTAATAAATATCCTTAATGTATAATGTTATATTAGTACATCATTATACTTTTTACAATTATAAAAAGAATAACTATGTGGTCAACTTCCTTATGTGTCACTCTTACAAATGGAACAACCACATTCCCGACCACAAAACCCAATGCAATGGTTTTCTATTAGGAACCCACTAATCCTATTATATCATGAAACCACCCTTAATTGGTTTAAAACATGACCACCCATCATATTTCCAATTACCATTGTAATATCATCACACAAAATAAACCATTTGAAATGAAATGGGTTCAAAAAAATATATTCGAAACATGATTACACGTGTAAAATAACATGGTTTAGTAAAAATCTCCTTGAAAAATGAATAACCAATGGAAAAATCAGGAAAATTAATGGGTTACATAACAATATATTCGAAACATAATTATCCCTCTTAAAGTAAATTTGTTAAATAACAATCTATTTCAAACATGAGTAACCCATGGAAATAAAATAGGCTAAATACTAGTCTCTTTAAAACATGTGTATCCCATGGAAATGAAATGGGTTAAATAAAAATATATTTGAAACATGATTAAACCATGTAAAATTAATGGTCTCAATAACACTATCTTTGAAACATGATTAACGGATGTAAAATAACTTGGTTCAATAACAATCTCTCTAAACCTAATTAACCCATAAAAATGAAAAAGGTCACATAATGATCGCATTAAAACATTATTAATCCATTAAAATATTGAATTAGGTTGGTAAAAATAAAAAAATATCATAGTTTAGGATGGGTAAAAATAATTTTTTTAACATTGATGAATGTAAACACCATTAACAGGTCATTAAAAACAATCACGAGGAATAAATAATCTTTAAACATTCCAAAGAATCCCATAAAAAATTAAGTCATTTGAACCATAATGCCTATGAAGTAATGAATTTAAATAAACATATAAAATAATGAGAATTAATATATTCAAGATATATCATTTGAAAGGATAATAATATACACATCATAAATTATGATAGGTGTATAACGTAACAAATTTCTGAAGGAAGGAAAATTGTGACAAAAGTCCATTACCACTTTGGTAAAATCAAAAACATATACCACATGAAAGATAGATACTCAAATGGATATGTACATCCACATAAACGTAATTATATGAATAATCAAATAATTCTTTGGGTAGTAGATACACAAGTCAACAAAAATAAGTGTTGAATCTGAATTAAGTCTCATAGAAATAATAGTGAGACTATAAATCCCCATACAATTATGGTAAAATCAGAATCAGAAACCCAAAAAGTAATCATTATAAAATTAAACATTTAAATACCATTAATATAAAATAAATATTTATATAAAGCACATTAGATTCAGTATATATACCATGAAAAATAAATAAGTTTTGATCATGGAGTGTGCCAAATAAAAGTGACAATGACACATTAATCCCTTAACTCATGTACGATTTTTCATTATTTTAATCTATCATTATAAATAATTAACATATGTTAATTATATACAATCTCTGTAATAATTTCTAATTTTATTTTTTTTTCATTTCACATATTATAATTTTGTATACAACTACTTATATAATTATTTTTATGTTAGATGTTTTGGAAAAATTCTGTTCATGTGTCAAAAATGATGTTTGTAGGTAAACTACGGCCAAAGGGTAATTATATAAATATATTTTGAATAATAATAATGAAATAATTTTGATATTCATAAATTAATTATTATTTTAAAATCCATAATGGAATATGTTTATGAAAAATGAACCAACATTGCAATCATTGAGATGGTAGGTTGAACGTATAAATGAGTAATGGCCCAATTTTTTAATGATCATTATGGAAATAAAGTAACATTTTATATTTAACTAATTTTAATTACATAATATATAAAATTTTATTTAATAATATATACTTATATATAGAATTATTTTGATGTAATGGGAATGACATCGCGTCAAGGAGGCAGTAATCCACACATCCAAGAACGACGTTATCACTTTTTTTGTCTGAAAATGTTAAAAAAGAAAATAATATATTATATATAAAAAATTAAAATTATTTAATTAATATAACAAATATTTAATTTATGTCACTTATTTTTAATTAAACCCATCATTAATGCATTCTATGTAATGTGTGAACATATCCCATCACTTTGAGGATGTGGTAGTCCACATGTCAATAATTGATGTTGTAATATTTACAAAAAATGGATAGTATGAAGGTATGTTTTATATAAAAATTACATACTTATGATTAAAAAAAAATATAATATATATAATATAAAAATATGGTTCCAATCATAATTCCAAATAGTGAGAGGTTGTAAGGAAAAATTGAGTGACATTGTTTTGTGAGGTGGTAGTTTGTCGTACACATGAATGGTATTTTTGTTACCCATTTGTTTGAAGTGTTTGTAATTGTATGTAAAGCCGTTAATATAAAAAATACTAGTATATTAAGGATATAAAGGATATTATATAATCGTTAATGATAATAAATCATGGGGTACATAAAGAAATAAAAAAAGAGTTATTATTCATGAATTTTACCTGTTCTTTCATGTAACTCGTTATAGTTTGTACTAAAGGGATTCCTTGGTTCGATTTGTCCATAAATTGAGGATTATTGGATTATATGATAGAATTTGGAAGCTTATTTTGTCAGTATTTGGATGATTCAATTGTCTTCAGATGTGTGATGAAGTGGGGTAGATGAGTGTCTTTTTATAATGGAGGGTGAGTGGTATTCTGGTAAATATAAAAGGCTAAACACTATCGGGAGGTCTCCATTAAATCATGTGTTTCAAAAATTAAAAATAATGGATTAATGGAGAATTATGGTCAAACCACACTCACACAATGATAAATTAAAATAATTTTTATTATTTTTTCATTTGTTATTTTGTTTCCTTATTTCTTTCATTTTGGTTTTTCATTTAAGAATCTAGTTTTCTAACAAATGTATTTATTAAATTAATATATAATTAAAATGATATTTTTTTTAAAATTTACACCCAATTATTATAATATAATACATATAATTTATAAAAAAATAATCCCTTAGGGATTGGAAATTAATTATAACCAATACACATTTAACGTGCAAAAACACTTTATTAGTCCAAACTATGCAATAAATGTTTTTAATATTTGGGGGTAAATATGTTCATTATAAAAATAAATTTTCCTATTAATGGACTATATTTTAAATTTATTAATAGTTAAGTATCAGTTGTAAAAAGTTATTATTTTAAGTAAATATTAAATCTTAAAATAAAATATAATTTATTATTAAATAACATTAATGTCAATAATGAAATTATTTAATTAATTTAAATTTATAAATACCAACAGAGAGGTGTAACTGAAATATATTAAGTTATAAAATATTTAACATGGAATATTCATCAACAAAAATAAGGTAACATAATAATTCATTTAATTTTCTACATTTTTAATATTTTTAGTATCATTTATTTTATTTTATTATTATCTAAATAATTATTTTCATAGCATTTCTTATGTATTTAATGTAATTATGTCATATATAAAAATTAAATATAAATTACCATGATAAAAAACTCATTTAAATTTACAAATGTTTTTTATAACTCAATGTATGTAGGTTATTCTATACTCCAAAAATTATAGGAATTAAAAGAAATGTGGGTACATTTTTTTCTTTTTATGTACATATCTTGTTACAGGGGTCACATTCAGGCCATATCATCCCACTAACTCATAAAATTTAATAATATAAGGCATATACCCAAAAAAATGGAACCTTATGTGTTTTCTACATGTTTTACATAATTTTGGCCCTTCTGTTTAATGTTTTGTCTCTTATATAGCTTAATTTTACCTTAAATGATGTAATTAATTTCAATAAATTTGAGTAATGATTTCGTTCAAAACAATGATGATATTATAGGACTATAAATATTATAATTATTACAATTGTGTATGTCCCTTTTTCAATATTCAATTCATTGATGTGGAAAATTTAAATTTAAGTCAGTTCCCACGGCCGTGGTGAGGAATGAAGGTTTAAAAGTGAAAATGGTCAGAAGTTCGTTAAATGTTTAAATCTAAATTCAAAATAAAATTGATTCAAATGACCTAAATTGGAGTAATATACCTATAATATAACAAATTGACATTAATGATAATTTAATATATAATGTAACATTAATAATTATTTAAACCAAATAGGATGTTCTCAACAAAAGTGCAATATTTTTCAATATTAATCAAAAAATGAAACTTCTCCAAAAAATAAAAGAAATATCCCAAATTAAATTTTGATATTCTGATTTAAAAGGTTAATTTTATTTTTTCATTTCAAATTGATAAATTTTTTATAAAATATAATTAAAATAGTTTCTCCACTAAAGGGTGATAATACTACCCTTTAAAATTGTAAAACTTTTATGTTCAAAATTAGATTTCTTCTTATCATAATCATATCTAACGTATTGAATGAATGTAAAAAAATTTATAAACATATACAATATTTTTAGTCTTATTAACACACACCAATATAATAGTCAAGCGATAACTTCCATATTAAATTATAATACCAATGATATGTTATTGTCCAGTATGACTCGACCTTGCGCATAACACCAGTCATCAAAGGAACTCGATGATGCATGAAACGAAAAATAAAATGTGTGATGCATAAAATAAAATCTATATTATTCATGGTGTGTATCACAAGAAATCAAAAAATTATAATTAATTTAAATAATTATATTTCTTATTGTATCCTTATATTAAATCATACCCCCATTAAAATGAATTTTCACCTCGAAATTATTCTTAGTTATCAAATTATTAACAATCTTTGAATTCCATTATTGAAATACTTATGATAGAAAATTGTTAATAAATGATCCTCATATAAAGGAAAGTTGGTGAACATAAATGTCACCTGAATTTATGCATAACTAGTCTTCAAAATAGGGCGAACATTGGTGTGAAATTAAAATATTTAATATAAAGGAGAAATGAACTCCCATGGACTAATAGAGTGTTATATAGAACATATTCAATATGATGTTGTTAATGAAAACCCAAAAGCCGAAAAGGTGCTAAAAAGTTCATTGATGTCCTCAAAAAAAGGCTAATATGGTAGCATTTTATATCAATATGCTATTACTTATGTAAAATAATTATCCTACCATCTAGTACAAGATGATATATACTTACTTGATGACTATAATTTCATCCTTTAATAAATTTCAAAAAAAATGTCATCTTTTTAAAAAAATGATAATTATTCATGATGATGTTTTAATTCTCAAAGAAGTAAAATGTTATAAATACCACATATCCATTAAAGGTATAGTCAAGCTATTCCTCCTTTATTTATGCATTTAGAAAAAAAATTGTAATCACAAGGTAAAGTAATTCCTAAAATTAATAAACCATAAAATCATACAATGATTTTAAAAATTAAATTGTAATACTTAAATTCATAAATAAATTATTTCATAAAAACTGTATTGAATATGCTTCAACCATTTCAATGTAATGTTTTAAAGAAAATTATTAGAAGGAATTGATCATACGTTCTTCCATGATTAATAATCCCTTATTTCTAAAATAAACTACCATATTTTTTCCAAATCGCTATAATCATTAACTGAGAAAAAAGGTCATACTAACTTGTACAACATATAGTCTAGTGGTAATGCTTGAAACCCTTATCATACTTTAGTCATGGGATTAAGCCCCATTACCTAGTAGGTTGAGAAGGGTTGTCACCGAGCATATGGTTTGTACTATTTTTTCCTCTAAATATAAAAAATAATTCCTCCATAAAAATACTTCACATTTATTCTAGGCTATTAAAATACTTAATCTAAAAAAAACTTCTTTGAAAATCACTTTAACATCTCATTGATTAAAACATCAATAGGAAGTTTAATACTTTAAGCATATCATCATCCTTATCTTTATTGACTTATATCAATATATTTAACTCTTAGGATAACCTCACCTAAAAAAAATATTAATCTCTAAATTTATATAAACCTCCATTTTATACCAACTATAACATCCCAAAGACTACACACTTGGATTCAATGCTGAAATCTACAACATTAAATTTTTAGCTATGATGCCGATAATTAATATTGTAATTTTACAATCAAAACCAAAAAACATAAAAAGGTAAACATGTATCACTTTCATACTATAGAGACATTTAGGTTTATAGTTTTAGATATTTTGAAAAAAAACTATTACATAAACTACTCATATCGTCTTGGACTCATTAATTGTAACACCCCGAGATTTTATGAGATATATTATTTTTAATTTCTTTGATGTCTTCTATTACACACTACAGAAAGATTAGCTTGTACTATACACAACACCGTATTAGCTTGTAGTATACGCAACACTATTCTTGGCTCGTGTTACACACAAATTTAAGTTCGTTTTGTGGAAATTAGTCTACGCAACATTAAAGATGGATTTTGTTAAATGTATAAATGAAATAAGTTTTCAATATGTAATACGCAACACCAAATCGAGCATTCACTACACGCATCCCAGACATGGCTTGCATTTCATGCAATCAAGACCTTCTTCAATAGCGTGTGTAATATTCAATACTAAGTTTCACTAAACGAGATATTATTACAATATTATTATGAACTAGCCATTATGAATAGTAATACCCACTTTTTGAAATTTTATAAATTTTATCTTTCAAAATGGACTTCATTTTTGGATTTGGAATATCGAAATTAGCCTAGGGTGAATTTTTGATATTTTTCTGAAAACATTCAATTTTTGATGAATAGTGAAAACACTCGGTTATTATTTAAAAACACACTTTTTATTTAAATAATTATTTATTTTATTTAAATTTATTTTAGGTCAAAATTGATACATAATACCTATATAAGTTCAATGTAATTCATTTGAGTCATTTTATAATGATTTTAGATATATAAAAAGTTTATTTAACATTTCAACGTCTTTTACCCACCTCCAAGGAGAATTTGAAAATTTACATAAAACTTAATTTTACCACTTCTGTCAGTGGAATTTCAAAAATCTAAGATACACTATTAATATCAAGGAGTAAAATGTGGTTCAATAAGATAAAAATAATTTTGGTGAATAGTAACTTTTTACTTATATTTACCACGGTTAAAAGTAAATAGGGTAATTAAGGGTAAAAATGATATTATTATTACCCTAAAATATGTCCTAATTCTATTGGATAAGTTTAATTCGACCAAAACTAACCTTAGAAATAAAATATTACCCTTTAGGTCCACTTGGATTATATTAGGACACTTATAATTATCTTATTTAAATAAGAGTTAAAATAGTTAAAATCAAAGTTTAATAACTAAAACATTTTAAATATAGCGTTATACATAATATAAATTAGACTATAAATATTCATTAAAAAGGTAAAAATATTTCTTACATAATGGTATTTTATTTATAATTTTTAGACATTAAATAATTTAATTTATTTATGACACAAGGATGATGCAGTAATTACCTTGTTAATGAAATATTAACATAATTGAAGTTATAAATACCAAAATAAATGTAATTTGAGACTTTTCATGAATTACAATAATTTTCTAGATTAACATGACATGATAGTATTGATTCAATTAACTTTTTTCTAACTAATAATGTTGTTACAATTTTCACAAAAATCAATTACCAAATAGCGTCAAAATTGACATAAAATAGTTTTTAAAACAAATATTATATTATTAATTGGTATTATATTCCTAAAAATATAAGGTTCGTCCAAATTACTTAGATAAGGTTATATATATTAATATGGGCACCCCTTCCCTCTTCTCTTCACACACTTTTGAGCCTTGAAGCTTGGCCAACCCCTGAAAATTATCATTCTCAAACACTCTAGTTATATCATAGATGTTCTTTTCTTCTCAAAAGACCAACTTTAGTTCCCTAAGAAGAAGTTTAAAGGAGGTGCGTCGAGGAAGAGTTAATCTATTCTACCGACTCTTTCAAATTTCATTCTTCTTATACTTCCTCTTCTTTAGTTGTTTCATTATAATGTAATAACATCATTATTAATTATATACTGATATGTTATTATAAATATTAAACAACCATATTTCACCTTCTATCCATCCTATTGAAAAAGAAATCACCGCATGTGCGTACATACGAAATACCGTCTCCACATCATGGTGTAATGAGTTTTCCCACCACCACCTTACTTGGATGGGTATAATGGTGTAAAGAATATTTATATATGATTATTATAATATCATACCTATTCTAATATATTATATCATCCACTCCAATTCCATTCAATAAATATGGGAATGATATCATTGCTCGTGTGTACTTAGGGGTTACCGTCTCCAAGACGAGATGAGATTCATTTTCCATGTTAACAATTCATGAATTATTATAAAGTATATATCATAATTAATCATGAAATATTTGACATAATAATGATACTATATTAATTTATTTATATATGTATGTCATCTACTTAATTCCATTCAATTCGATAAGGAAACAAAAAACAACGTTCAAGCATATGTATGGCCTACCGTCTCCATGAATGGTGTATTTCTTTAAATTAATAGATCAATTATATATATGTATATTCTGAATATATATTATATATAAATCATGTTTTATATTCTGTAATTAAGTAATCATGATCTATGTTATCATATTAATAATTATAAGTCAAAACACAGATGATAAATGAAATGATTTTACCCAAAATGCTGCTTTAACATGGAATTGACAAATGAACGGAAAATATAGTCATAAGTGAATCATATATGATATCATAAATATTATTATGGTTCTTTTATAAGTTAATAATATGTTTAAGCCCACTATACTGGAGTCTTAGACACATATGAAAGAAATTGAACAAAAGGTAAGGGATAATTATTCCAATCTCATTCTTATCCGGGATTGTTTATTCGTAAGTATTTACTGGGTTTATTATGATCATCCATGTCCATGTTTTATAAAAATATTTTCATATATTTTTAAATTCTTTTTTACCCATTTTTTACTTTTACTACATGGTATTTAAAGAATATTTATTTTTTTTTCCATACGAGGTAATTTTTTGACTTTTCCGGTAAAAGTACGAGAAGAATGTTTTTTTAACTTATACGGCATGAATGTATTTTTATGGTTTTATAATTCCTTATTATCATGAATATTAATCTATAATATTTCATGACTATTTTAAAAAAAATACTTTTCTTTTAAAATTTTCATGGCATTTTGTGAAAAGAAAATAATTTTGAAGTAGAAAGGATATTTTCCTTAAGAAATCTTTTCAAGTGTTTTATCAAAACCATTTTCCATATAGTATGACATTATTTCATATATGTATGTTTCAAGTATAATGTCTCTATTATTTACATTGTTTCACTTTTCATATGATGAAATGATATCCATTTTTGTGTATGAATTATGTTATGATGGGATGATGTTTATGAAACCCATTTTATACATTGGGTAATGATGAATGATTTATGTTCATGTTGTGGCACAGGTAAGAATGATTTCATTATGAGATGGGTGGGACCTATATCTCCCTCCAATGCATTGGGTAAAGATTTATATCTCAGGAGATAGACATGTCTAGAATGCCAAGTTAATCCAATTCAGTGATACAGGACTGGAATGAGTAGTGAACTCGATTCAGAAAGGGACTTTGTCCACTAAGATGGTCTTGGAAACAATGTCTTGGATACTATGGAAATAATATCATGTTCTTAATGGTTTTCCACATTTAAATGTCTTATTCCCATGCTATTTTATGATGATTAATGTTCCTTTATGACCTCTGCCTTACGTATTGCCAAGGTTTATTTCACAACTCAATATTTTGATGTGTAAACCTTGTTTTCATGTTTTGAAGTTCAAATATATATGGTCTGTTTTATTTTCTCCATGCTTACCCTTACTGAGAATTTGAGCTTTCCCTTTATATGTTTTCTTTTCCCCAAGATATAAATAAAGGTTTTAGGTAAGAAAACAAAAGGGGAAGATCTTTATGGGAGATGTTGAAGATCGTTCACCACGATTAGAAGACTATGTTTCATGTTTCCAAAGACACTAAACTATTACGGTCCTTGTGTGTTTGTTTTTGTTATGTATTAATTATTCCAAAAAAGTAATGCAATGTCCACGTACGTCAAGATTTGGGTCTCTACAGTTGGTATCAGAGGAAAGGTTTAGTTAACCTTTGGAAACTAGGATGCGAAAACTTTAGTGAGATCCCTAGAGATATTTCTAAGGTAAGTATAGGGATGTCCCTAAGGTTAAGTATAAGTATAGGTAATAGTCCTAGAATTATGGTAACAATCTTAGAATTAACCCTAATATGTTATATATTGAAGGTACTACCCCTTTATTATAATTTTTCCCTAGCATGATTTTTTCCTCTCACACTATTCTTTTTAGGTTTTAGATGATGGCTGGAACCCGAAGGAACCATGTTGATCAATGTAATAGACAATGTAATGATTGTCCTCCTGAAAACCCCAATGTTATGGGAGATGGAGTGAAAAATATTATTTCTATACTTACATAAGCTATAAATCATTCTAGACTTCCAAATGATCAGAGAAGGGAAAAATATTCTATTGAGTCCTTTATGAGGAAACACCCACCTTCTTTCAGTGAGTCTTTTGATCCACTTGTTGCTAAAAAATGGATCAGTACCATTGAAAAGATATTATCCATACTTCGTTGTTCGGAACATGAAAAAGTCATTCTGGCTATTTACCATTTATAAGGTGAAGCAGATAAATGGTGGACTCTAATTAAGAATACAAGGCCCTGAGATGAAATTGAATCCATGGAATGGGATGAGTTCAAGAACTTATTTTTCAATAAGTACTTCCCTCGTATTCTTCTAACAAAGATGGAAAAGGATTTCCTCGAGCATAAGAAAAAGGGTGATGAATCTTTTGGTATATATGAAGTGAATTTTAAAAGGCTTGAAGGTATGCATCTCTCTTTATCATCCAACCTGAAAGTAATGTTGATCGATTCTTCAGTGGCTTAAAACCAAGTCTTCGAAAGGCATTATCTATAAAAAACTTCAGTAGCTATGAAGAAATTTTGGGTTGTTCTATCAAGGTATAAATGGAAGTTGTAGTTAGATATCCATCTCATTGTTTGGACAAGAAACTAAAGATGGTGTTCAAGGATAAATCTCATAATAATGGGGAAAAGAAGATGAATGTTTCTTTATGCTCAATGAGTGGAAAGAAGCATGGTGGATATTTTCTTAAAGGGACTAGAAAATGTTTTAAGTGTGGAAAAGAAGGTCATCGAGCAGCTGAGTGTTGAAGTAATGGAAAAATGGTTGCTAATGATGTAAATAAAGAAAATACTGTAGAGAACACACCACCAACACTTCAATGCTTCAAGTGGAAGGAAATGGGGCATTATTCTAATCAATGCCCTAATCCAAGGGTTAATGATGATCAACGTGAGCAACCTCTTAAGGAAAAGGATAAAGGGAAGTCACTTGTGATCACAATTTGTGATGTTGAGTATAATAATGATGTTGTGTAATGATTAAGTGTTTACGTAATGAGATTTCAAAATAGTGTCATGGAATATCATTTACGACATCGTGGAATTTTGGAATATTTATGTATTGGTTTTCAATAATTAAATGGTATCGGTAACCATGAAAAGTGATTGAAATATTTTTGGAATGAAGATGATATGGACATAATGAAGCGATAAAGAAAAAATGGAATGAGCTCATGACTGATATAAGGACATTGTTATATCATGGTTTGAGTATATAGAAATTTTGGGATTTGGTATGTGGAATGTGTTAAATTTTGACAGCATTCATGTTTTCACTAAGAGTAAATGGGTATTAATTTTTCAAGATAATACATGATTAAGGTATTCACGTGTTTTTAATTTATCCAATAAGATATATCGTATGATATATGGGGGATAAATGATGGTATTCACATGCTCAGCAGATGAAATTTCTAGTAATTGTTTTTATTATACTATAAGCTTAGACAGAAGTATTTTGGATTAGCCTAAGGATTTGAATGGATTATGTTGTACATAATTCATTATTGTTTAAGGATGGAACTTTTTGCAAAATTATTTATGGAATGTTATAATAATGTAGTTTTACCAAAAGGACAAACTGTAGGACGGGTGACAACCCATCGCGTCGGACAAGGCTGTGGGAATCGAACCCACAACCGAAGTGTGACAGGCCTTTATCTCCAACCAATGGCCTACAGGAATTCCCTGGTTAGTAGAAACTAGTTTTATTATATTAAGAAGTATGATATATGAAGTATATGTCCATTTTAGAAACCATATATAATTAATCTCACTATAGATGGACATATGTATTTTTGATAACTTTTTCTAGCCTTTTGTTTGTGACAGATGGAATGACCCATCATTCTATCACATGATCTTATAACACTTCACGAATGACAAATTAAACTTCATTTCTTTAAAAGATTAAGTGGAAATTGTCCAAAGAACGAACAATTGTGAGATTGTACCAAAATCAAGAAAGAATTTCTTGTAATTCAAATTTCATGAACTTTAAAGAAATGATCATGAAAACCAAAAATGTTTTCCTAGTGCCCTTATATCTGATGAATTAGATGGTACCTTAGATCATCACAAATTTATGGCTTTGTGATTGTTGTATTTTTCATAGCCATGTCCTCTACCACTCTTCATCAGAATTTGATGGTTATATTTCTCTTCTATATCCATATTTTCACCCATGTTGTCTTTTGTGGAAACCGAGTGCTGAGTTACCTTGGGTGACTGTTATGATTCTAACTTCCATTTTTAAAATGAAGTTTTAGTATTCCTCTTTACGAATGTGGGATTCTATGAAAGAAACATTCAAGTATTAAACCATTTAAAACCACGACGAATTTTGAGGGCGAAATTCATTTTATGGGGGGAAGAATGTAAAACCTCGAGATTTTATGAGATATATTATTTTTAATTTCATTGATTTCTTCTATTATACATTAAACTAAGATAATTTTGTACTATATGCAACACTGTATTAGCTTGCAGTATATGCAACACAATTCTTGGCTCGTGTTACACAGAAATACAACTTCGTTTTGTGGAAATTATTCTGCGCAACATTAAGTATAGATTTTGTTTAATGTATAAATGAAATAAGTTTTGATTATGTTATACTCAACACCAAACGAAGCTTCCAATACACACATCCCTAACTTTCTTTGCATTAAACGCAATCAAGACCTTCTTCGATAGCGTGTGTAATACGCAATACCAAGTTTCACTAAACGAGATATTATTATAATATTATTATGAACTAGCCGTTATGAATAGTAATACCCACTTTTTGAAATTTCATAAATTTTATCTTTCAAAATGGACTTCATTTTTGGATTCAGAATATCGAAATAATCCTAGGATGAATTTTTGCTATTTTTCTGGAAACATTCAATTTTTGATGAATAGTGAAAGCACTAAGATACTATTTAAAAACTGACTTTTAATTTAAATAATTATTAATTTTATTTAAATTTATTTTAGTTCAAAATTGATAAATAATACCTATATAAGTTTAATTTAATTCATTTGAGTAATTTTATAATGATTTTAGATATATAAAAATTTTATTGAACTTTTCACCGTCTTTTACACACCTCCTAGGAGAATTTGAAAATTTACATAAAACTTAATTTTACCGCATCTGTGAGTGGAATTTCAAAAATCCGAGACACATGGTTAAGATCAAGGTGTAAAATTTGGTTCAATAAGATAAAAATAATTTTTGGTGAATAGTAACTTTTTACTTTTATTTACCACGGTTAAAATAAAATAGGGTAAGTAAGGGTAAAAATGATATTATTATTACCCTAAAACTTGTCCTAATTATATTGGATAAGTGTAATTTGACCAAAAACAACCTTAGGAATAAAATATTACCCTTTAGGTCCACTTGGATTAGAATAGGACACTTATTATTAATTTATTTAAAGAAGAGTTAAAATAGTTTAAATCAATGTTTAATAACTAAAACCTTTTTAATATAGGGTTATACATTACATAAATTCGACTATAAATATTAATTAGAAAGATAAAACTATTTCCTACATAATCATATTTTATTTATAATTTTTATACATTAAATAAGTTAATTTATTTTTGATACAACGATGATGCAGTAATTACCTTATTAATGAAATATTAACATAATTGATTTTATAAATAACCAAATAAATGTAATTTGAGACTTTTTATCAATTAAACTACTTTTCTAGGTTAATATGTCATGTTATTATTGATTCAATGAACATTTTTATAACTACTCATGTTGTTATGATTTTCACAAAAATCAATTACCAAATAGTGTCCAAATTGACATAAAATAGTTTTTAAAACAAATATTATATTATTAATTGTTATTATATTCCTAAAAAATAAGGTTCTTCCAAATGACTTAGATAAGGTTATATATATTAATAATTTACCACTTTTGGTTATTTTTTCTTGTTATAGTAAATTTATTAACCATATAGTGTATGAAAACAAGAAGACACGGTAAAAGTTAAATTATTTATTTTAGAGTTAAATATTAATGATAAGGTTTAAATAGTAACCTAAACTTGTCTAAAACATATTGGTTGAGATTATTTAGACCCATACCCACTTTATCTACGAAATAAATCAATTTGGAGCTATTATATACCGAATATGACTTTATTATACAATAATATTTTAAGTTTTTCCAAAGGTGCCCCTCTTCTCCCTTATAAAACGGGCACCCCTTCCCTCTTCTCTTCACACCCTTTTGAGCCTTGAACCTCGACAGACCCCTAACAATTCCTCTTCTCAAGCTCTCTCATTATATCATAGAGGTTATGGTCTTCTCAAAATACCGACTCTAGTTCCCTAAGAATAAGTTTAAAGGAGGTGTGTCGAGGAAGAGGTAATCTCTTCTACTGACTCTTTCAAGTTTCTTTCTTCGTCTACTTACTCTTATTTAGTTGTTTCATTATAAATTAAAAACATAAGTATTAATTATATATTGATATGTTATTATAAGTATTAAACAACCCTATTTCACCTTCTATCCATCCTATGGAAAATGAAATCATCGCGTGTGCGTCTGTACGGAATACCGTCTCCACGTCGCGGTGTAATCAGTTTTTCCACCACCACATTACTTGGATTGGTATAATGGTGTAAATAATAATTATATATGATTATTATAACATCATACTGATATTAAGATATTTTATCATCCACTACAATCCCATTAAATAAATATGGGAACGATATCATCGCTCGTGCGTGCGTACGGATTACCGTTTCCACGACGCGATGAGATTCATTTTTCATGTTAACAATTCAAGAATGATTATAAATTATATATAATAAGTAATCATGAAATATATGACATAATAATTCTACTGGATTTTTGTATATATGTATGTATGTCATCTACTTAATTCCATTCTATTCAATAAGGAAACAAAAAACAGTGTTCAAGCGTACATACGGCCTACCGTCTCCATGAACGGTGTATTTATTTCCATTTATAGATCTATTATATATATGTATATTCTGAATATATATTATATATAACTCATGTTTTATGTTCTTTAATTAAGTAACCATGATCTATGTAATCAAATTAAAAATTACAAGTCAAAACACGGATGATAAATGAAATGATTTTACCCAAAATGCTACTTTAACAGGGAATTGACAAATGAACGGATAATATAAAGTCATAAGTGAATAATATATGATATCATAAATTTTATTACAATTCTGTTACAAGTTAATAAAATGTTCAAAGCCACTATACAGGAGTCTCAGACACATACGAAAGAAAATGAACATAAGGTAAGGGATAATTATTCCAATTTCATTCTTATCCGGGATTGTTTATTCGTAAGTATATACTGGGGTTATTATTATCATCCATGTACATGTTTTCTAAAAAAATATTGTATGTTAAAATTCCTTTTTACACATTTTTTACTTTTACTACATGGTATTTAAAGAATAATTATTTTTTTACCATATGAGGTAATTTTTTAACTTTTCTGGTAAAAGTATGAGAAGAATGTTTTTTTAACTCATACGACATGAACAGGTTTTTAGAGTTTTATAATACCTTATTTTAATAAAGCTTACTCTACAATATTTCATGAATATTTTCAGAAAAATCCTTTTCTTTTAAAATTTTCATGTTATTTTGTGAAAAGAAAATGATTTTGTATAAGAAATGATATGTTCCTCAAAAATTCATTTCAAGGGTTTTATCAAAACCATTTTCCATCTAAGATGACATTATTTCATATGTTTATGTTTCAAGTATAATGTCTCTATGATTTACATTGTTTCACTTTTCTTATGATGAATTGATATCCATTTATTTTGTATGGATTATGTTATGATGGGATGATTTTTATGAAACCCATTTTATACTTTGGGGAATGATGAATGATTTATGTTCATGTTGTGGAACAAGTAAAAATGATTTCATTATGAGATGGGTGGGACCTATATCTCCCTCCAATGCATTTGGTAAAGATTTATATCTCATGAGATAGACATGGTTGGAATGGAAAGTTAATCTGGTTCAGTGATATAGGACTGGAACGAGGAGTGATGTCGATCCAGAAAGGGACTTCGTCCACTAAGATGGCTTTGGAAACAATGCCTTGGCTTCTATGGAAATAATATCATGTGCTTAATTTTTCTCCATAATTATATGTTTTATATCCATGCTATTTTATCATGATTAATGTTCCTTTATGACCTATGCCTTACATACTGCCAAGATTTGTTTTACAACTCATGATTTTTATGTGTAAACCTTATGTTCATGTTTTGAAGTTCAAATATATTTGGTTTGTTATTTTTTATCCATGCATAACCTTAATAAGCATTTGAGCTCACCCTGTATATGTTTTCTTTTCCCCAGGATATAAATAAATGTTTTAGGTTAGAAAACCAAAGGGGAAGATCTTTATGGGAGATGTTGGATATCTTTCACCACGATTAGAAGATTATTTTCTGAGTTTCCAAATACACTAAACTATTACAGTCCTTGTGTGTTTGTTTTTGTTATGTATTAAGTAGTCCGCAAAAGTAACGTAATTTCCATATATGTCAAGCATTGGGTCTCTACATTAGTCATCAAAATAATTTTTCTCCGATTTATCCCTTATATTATTATTTCACAATAGGTCATCAACATCATCCTTCATAAATCATTTATATACATAAATCATTTTACATAATTCTTTATAACATGAGGAAAAGAAAACTAAATAAATGTGATCTCAAATGAACCATCTGGGTAAGAATAAGCATTAACCCTTAAATTCAATTAATGAGCACAAAATTTAATAAGTGTATAATAAAATAACCAAGTGCATGAGAAAATCATAAAAGAACTCGTGCCCATAAATATTAGGATCACGAAATATAATAAAATTGAAAAGGAAAGAGCCATCATAATCAATATTAAAAATCCATGTAATGAAAATATCAATCATTAGAAATATTATAAACACATAAGAAGCATATAAATCACATACAGGTATCTTGGGGAATCAATATACTTTACACTGTTATAAATGGAATAAACATTTGGTTGAAATTGATACATTTCACTCTTAAAACTGCAATATATATATAGATGACTTTTGTACGAAATTCATTAGAGTGATACCACAGAATCTCAAATCATATTTCTATCATGCGACCACCCATCATTGGTTAATAATATAACTGATAGTAAAATGTTAATGTACCATTTAAAACTCATTACAAATAAGTAACTCATGGAAATGAAATGGGTTTAATAAAAATCACTTTGAAACATGATTACTAACATAGAATAAATTGGTCCAATTACAATCTCTTGGTAACCTGGATAACCCATGGAAAGTAAATTGGTTAAATTATTCCTTTTGAAACATTATTAACCAAGCGAATGTTGATTTATTCTTTAGAAGTCACTGGGAATCATTTTTAACCCATTGTAAGGGAATGGGATAAATAACAATATCTTTGAAACATGAGTAACCCAAAGAAAAGAAATGGCTTAAATAACAGTCTCTTTGAAAGTGAGTAAACCATGAAAAAAAATGTGTTAAATAAAAATAATCTTCAAAATATTAGTAACACATGGAAAATAAATTGGTTCAATAGAAATCACTTTGAAACAAGACTAATCAATGGAAATGAAATCAGTTCCATAATAATCTCTTCAAAACATTTTTAACATATACAAAACAAACAGGATTCGTAAAAGTATCATTGAAACAATATTAATCCATAAAAATAAATACTAAGGATGGTATCAATGAAAAATATCCCAATTGGAAGATATATAATATTTTTTTTAACTTGTTGAAAATAAATAAAAATAAATGTTCACTAAAAACATTCATAAGGAAAATAATTGTTATTCATTCCAAAGCGTCTCATTCCACATTGAAATATTTGATTCATAAGCCCTATAAAGGGATGAAAATAAAATAGACTTATAATATCATGATAAAAATTATATTAATGATATATCATGTAAAATGATAAATATTTACATATCATAAAATAAGATATGTTTACAGTGTAATAAATGTGTCAAAGAATGAAAATTTTGACAAAATTCCACTACTGCTTTGTTAATATCAAAACTATAAACCCAATGAATGAGATATACCCAAATGGATATTTAAATCTCCCTAAATATTATTATATTTTTCATAAAATTCATTCAAGGTATGTAGATACAAAATAATAATGGATGGATATGGAAATAAGACTCATAGAAATACAAGTGAGACTAGAAATCCCGTTACAATTGTGGTAACATTCGAATAAAAAATACCAAAAGTAACAATAATTATATCACAAAATTAAATACGAAGATGATAAAATAAAAAAAATCATGTAAATTACAATATTGGTAGTATATAAACCAAAAAAAATAAGTAGTGATCATGGTGTATGCCTTATGAATATAAAAGGAAGACAATAATCCCTTACCTCAAGTCTCATTTGACGTGATTATTCCATAATATTTTCTATAATAAAATATTATTAATTATATTTTTTCTTAATTAAATTTACTTGATTATTATTTCATTAATTTCACTTATTATAATTTTGAATACTACTATTTAAACAATTAAGTTTATGTCGGGTGTTTTGACCAAATTCATATTTTCTTTCAAAAATGACATTGGAAGGTTCACTATAGTCAAAGGGGTCATCATATAACCATATACTTAATAATAATTATATAATTATAAAATTTTTGTATAAATTATAATTTTAAATCTAATCATTAACAAAATTTATGAGAACTGAATCAATGTTACCATTATGGAGATGGTAGGTCGTACATACACATGAGTAATGTTCGCATTTTTCGATTATCATTATAAAAGGATGTTAAGTTATGTTTTATCTTTAAATAATGATAATTATTTGATATATACCACGTTATTTACTAATATTAATAATATATATAGTTTTTCTGATGTAAAAGGAATCATATCACGTCAAGGAGGCGGTAGTCCACTAGTCCATGAATGACGTTATCACTTTTTTAGTGTGTGAAATGGTAAGTGAAGAAAATGAAAGGTAATAATTTAATTAATAAAATATTAATATAATTTTTCACACATATTTTAAATTAAACCCATCCATATTTAATTCTTTATAATTTTAAAACACACCACACCTGTTTGAGGATGCGGAAGTCCACACGTCCACTAACAGTGTTTCTATATTTACGAAAAATAGATATCATGAAGGTATGGGTTATATAAAAATTGCATATAGATGAATAAAACATAAACATAATATATATATATATAATATAAAAATGTGGTTTCCATCATTATTACCACCAAAAGAGTTGGTAAATGAAAAATGAATAACATTGTTTTGTGGGGTGGTAGTTCTCCATACACATGAACTGTAAGTTGATTACCCATTTGATGGAAGTTTGATTAGTTAAATATATAAACCTTAACATATAAACATATAAGTATATATTAGATACTATTTTAATAATATATTAATTTTATAATATTAATTTAAGGTGTGTAGAAAGAAATAAAACCAGAGCGATCATCAAAGAGTGTTTTCTCTTTTTTTAGTAACTCCTTTGGTTTTCACCAAAGGGCCTCCATGGTTATATTGAATCCCAAGGCTAGGACTCTATGTAGAGAGGGTTAATTAAAACCTTATTTGGGTTGGGTTTTTATGGACAATGTTCTTGAGATGCATGATGAAGTGGGGAGGGTGAGTACCTTTTATAGTGGGGGGAGTCGCATTCTTATTATGTGAAAAGGGTAAACACCATTACCAGTATCCATTACATCATGTGCTTTCAAAATGAAAAATAATGGACTAAAGGAGAATTATTTTAATAAAATAGTCACACCACACAATAAAAAATCATTTTTATTATTTTTTCCTTACTCATTAAGATTCCTTATATTATTCATTTTGGTTTTTCATTTAGGTAGACAGTTTTCTAGCATATGTAATTCAAATATTAAAACTAAATTAAATTGAGATTTAGTATAAATTTTACACCCAATTAATATAATATAATATAAATAACATATAAAATAAAAATACCCTTTGTTTTGAAAATTAATTTAAATAGAAAAGAATTTAAAATGAAAACAAATAATGCTTTTACCATAACATTGCTAACAATGTTTTTACTATTTATGTGTCAATATATTCATTATAAAATATCAATTTTCATACTACTGGACCATATTTTATTCTTATTAACACTTAAAAATAAATTTTAATAGGTTATTATTTTTATTATATTTTCAATATCTAAATAAAATATAATTTATTATGAAATGACTTTAATGTCAAATTTGAAATTATTTACTAATTTAAATTTAAAAATATAAAAATATTGATCGAATTAAAATATATTAACTTCTCATCAATGTAACATGAAATATAAATTTACAAATATATGGTAACATAATATTTCGATTAATTTAATTCACATTTAATATATTTAGCATCGTTTATTTAGTTTATTTATTAACTAAATAATAATTGTGTTGGATCTTCTTAGGTGAAAAATGTAATTATTTAACCAAAAAATATTGAAGTTAAATTATAAAAATAAAACCAATTCATTTAAATTTAAAAATAATTATTATAACTAAAACTATATAGCCTTTTCCAAACTTCAAGGCTTTATAAGATTTAAAAGTAAGGAATTTTCATTTTTTCCATTACTTAACTTATTATATGGGTCAACATCATGGAGTGTTAAACTACTAACTCATAAACTTATAAAAAAGAGTGTATATGGAAGAACTATTGTCATAAAATGTCTTTAGAACATGGTTCTATGTCGTTTTAGCACTTATGTTTATGGTTTAGTCCCTTATTAATCTAAATTTTAACTTAATATTTTTAATTAATTTTACTTAATTTCACTAATATAATTCTCAAAAACTAATTACATCATATGAGACTATAAATATTATACTTACTATAACCATGTATGTCTATTATTCTAAATTCAATTCATAGAAGTGGAAAAATTAAATTTAAAGCTAATCCTGTAGGCGTGGCGAGAATGTTGTGTTCTAAAGTGAAAATAGTCAAAATATTATTATGATTTTATATCTAAATTAATTATAAAAATGACTAAAGTGACATCAATTAGATAAATATTTTTATAATTTATCCATTTTGACTTTAAAACCAATATAAAATATAATATAAAATCCCTAATTATTGAAACTAAAAAATAGTTCTCAACTAAAATGAAGTACCATTCACTATTTATCAAAAAAATCTCATAAAAATAATAAAAATTTAGCAAAATTAAATTTAAATATTATTATTTTATAAAATAAGTTTATTTTTTCGTATAAAAATTATCAAAGTGTCAAAAATTATATTTAAAATAAGCTCACCATTAAAAGGATGTAAAAGTGACCTTAAAAAAATTCCTTACCTTCAAACTATTTTTTTAATTTCAAAATAAAATCATTTTCTGGAAAAGTGAGAACCTTACAAGAAGAACAACAAGAAAAAACTGCGGGCCCAAGGGGATAAAACATTGGAGGTACCATTGAACCAAAACAATAGGAACCGAACCGAAGGCACCCAGGAATATCAACCATTACAGGCACCACAAACCTAGGGAAGCAACCCAACACCACCCCCGTCAGTAGAAAATCCCATCGTCGTCCTCTGGATGTAGCACTGTCACTGCACCTCAGGACTGCACATCCACACACTAGGGTATTCCAGAGATGGACGCACCCCAGCAAACCAGTCAAATCATGGGGTCCCAAAGCACACCATGAACTCCAGGTAACTACCCTGCCACAGAAAAACAAACCCAAAACCTGGTCGAAGGGGATATTTGACGAGGAGAACCAGTCGCGCCACCACTATGAGAGATCTACCACACCAAAACCTCCATCACAATCCAAAATGAAAAGGGTCCAAGAATAAATCTTGATACCTGTATAGAACCATCGGAAGATAATGAACAACAGTGAAAGCTTTGTTGACAGATCTCAAGAAGGCGGAACCACAAGACCTAGATTGAGAGACAACCTGCGTAGAACAATAACCAGAATCGGGGAAGATGTCATCGAAGCCGGAAAAATTCGCCTGTCACGGGGCAACCAAGTGATACTTAAAATTTTAATTTTTCATATACTATACCTATAAAATATATTTAGTTCTTTTGAAAACAATTTATAAAGCTCTATAATATAGGTATTATTATTCACACCCTCTGATATAATGGACAAAAGATAAAATCGAAATTAAATTATATTACCAACAATATATTATTATTCGTAATACTTGAACTTGCATGTAACAAAAGTCATCATAAGGGCTTTATATTTCATAAAACAAAAGATAAAATAGATGTTGAATACACCACAATATAAATTTTTTATTTCATGCAACACAATCTATAAAATAATTTCAATTAATTTAAAATAATATATTTCTTAAAATCATGGGATGATACACTTGGTATCTCTCTAATTCTCATTTAATATTTTATACTACCACCCTAACCACATTCCCCATTCAAAAAAACCCAGTTTAAGTAGAGCTCTTTGAATAAAATTTTGAGTTCCAATTCTCAAAATGGACCTCCCACTAATTCAAAATTTCTTAATTTCCCCCTAAAAACCATGACCCATACAGAGGTTGTTTCCAATAAACTCCATGCTACATATTATAATTGATAAACATATATGGCCATCCAATCACAAAACCTAGAATTCATCAATCATTAATTCGATTGTAAAATACATTAATCAATCCTCAAACTCTAAACACACTTCAATAGTGAAAATCAAACAAAAAGGTGTCCAATCATTCAAACATGATCCGTCATTCTAATTCACCACCAAAACATTGATTCAATAGTTTATTGTATTCAATAATAAAATTAAATGATTTTTTCATTTCCTGATTAATATACCAACATATGGTTATCCCCACCATAGGACATGGCTCACAAGAATAGTTTTATATCATGGAACCATCCACCATAATGATTTCTTACTTGAAATGCATTCTCAGTAGTCGATAGAATTTTTGGCATGGTACCCAATACACTTCGCCTCCACACATGTTAGAACATCAGTCAAACATCTCTACTGATTTCAATTTCATAATTCTATGAAAAAATAGATGTGTACCCATTATCCACAATAAAAAACAAGATACATTGAAAATTTACTTTAAAATTACTTTATAATACCCAAATCATACCCATAATTTCAAAAATTATTCCTCTAATTTTTCCCTCAAACACAACGTATAATTCAACACAAGAGTATTGGTCTGACCTCCATAGGCCTACCATCCAAAAAAACTGCTCGACTACCCCCTGATGCATTACCCAAAACACCTGGTCACAATGACATTAATCCATAAGGAAATATGATGTCATCCCAGTATATGTACTAATTTTTCAACCCAAAAATTAGTTCAATTCCACAGTTCATTCATCATTAAACCAAAATTTCTACCATGCCATACCATGAGCAGTGATTCGTCACCTACTATACCCATCTTCATATCTACTCAATTTCATATCGAGTATGAGGATAATTTTCAAACTCAATCTATCATAAAAACTAAATTTACATCAGGAATTCTACTACTTGATGTAATCAAAGATACAAAAATATTGTCTATTTATTGGTCTTGATAAAAAAACATACTCTTATGGGGTTCACTTCACCTATGACCAACAAAATGATCATCACTATTGGAGTTTCCTTATAATTACATTACATTGATAAAAAACCTAAAACAAAAAGGCCAAATTCTATCCAAACATGTAATGATTGGTCATTTAAGATCCCACTATACCCAATCATTGACATAAAATGTCACTCGTTTCCCACTCACCTTCCATGGAAACACCATCCTCAATACATATAGAAAATCAATTTAATAGAGTTTCACACCCTCCAACATACTATATTGGACTCCCCACTATATGTTTTTCTTATATCAATCCTAAATAAAAAAAATTTAATGGATCCCATCATCACCCACGTGTCATTATTCTCAAGCCATGTTTATATCATCCTATCAAAACCTGACTAGGACTGACTCTTGGATCGATTGTTCCCTTACACTTGATCCACTTTGAATGGATCATATACCACAGAGGCACATTTTAAATCCTAACCATAAACCCTGACCTAATATTCCTACAAGAATCACATTATATTCCATCAGTCCTTGACTTGTACATAACTACCCATCATTTTATGACTTAATGAAACCATGTGTACCCAACATGTGATGCCCAATCCCAATAAAAATCTATTAGTGTACACTCTTATATTACATGGTTGTAAAACCTCACTCAATATCCCATAATTTACATCAGATAAAAAATATCCCAATATTCTTAAACAACCAATAATGCCCATGGAACCTCAAGACAGTCAAAAACAAAACTTCTAAGTGCTAAATTATATTAATCTCAACATCCCAAACATGTTTAGGAAATAAACACAATCACTAGAAAACCAACACATCATTGCAAGATAAAAATCACCTATCCATTCTCTAATCACATCTCTGAAATGAATCCAAAATCAATGGAAGAATGTATCCAACCAGTCCATCCCAAGAAACTAAACCTTGATTCTAAAATCACTATTACTCATGGTGGATTCCTGATCAAAATTCCATGGAACCATCTCTTTAACAATATCAAATATGGTAACACCTTATTTTAAGTGATCTCAAGGAAATAAACTTACTAATTCCTTCTAAATTCAAAATATCTGATGCATTACCATGCATATATTTCATATTGATTAGCACAAAGCATGCATTGATCTCAAACCTAAAGTATCTAACCATACTTCTATATCTAGGGAACTCATAAGCTCAGATCAACCCTCTTTCTTAGTTTTTCCTTATATTTCAAAACTCATCCATAATACCCATCAACGAAAATATCCTTACACATATATCCAAGAATTATTCTCTCTATCCTAACTCATAGTTCATATCTCATATAAATAAGAAACATGGTAAGAATCCAATATCTTTTCTCTCTAGTCACTTAGTAACACATTTACCAAACCACCAATACTAGGGTCTCACATACCTTAGGAATCACATCCTAAGATCAAGACACAATCCTATGATACCCATAATCTCTATGAATATAAACTATAAATCTACTCCTTGGTGGACTAAGTCTCATATTAAGACATACTAATGTAAAGTCTTTACCCAAAGGAGACCCAAATCAAGTGAAATATTGTCTACAATTTCGTTAGAATGAATTATATTCCATGATATATGAAAAAATATTATATAGTTTTTTACATGAATATTAAATAATTATCCCATATAAAATTCACACACAAGGTATTATAAAATAAAAATTTCCTTTGATACCACTTTTTGATGTCCCGACCTAGCACACTATGAACAGTAATTGGACAAGTGGTGATACATGACCTCCAGCGTGGCTCCTTTTACACCATAGGCCAATGACCAGTTGTGGGGGTGTAGGTTGGTAATATGATTAGAATATACCCCCTATATTAGAGTATATATAGTATTAGAAATAAAATATTATCATGAATATCATTTACATTAGAGTACACAAGATATTAAATTTGGAAACATGTAATAATTTAATTGGATGTTGTCATATAATAATACTAGATTGACTGACCATTGGTCTAATCACATATAAATAATTTAAAAATGGAATAACATAAAAATTATTCCTTAGTCAAAAAATCAATCCTCAGATCATCCAAGACTCTAAAATATGTACTATCCCACTCAATGATCAGGTCTCAAGCATTGTCCTAACCAATACCTACAAAAAGTAAGAGCTGATTGAGTACCCAAGTTCTATGGCCTCCCATGTAAGGTTTGATTATATAAAATCATAAATAACGGCCACTATATTCCATTATATTTTTTATATATTAAATGTTTTGTTTACATGACATGGTCAGAGTAAAAAAATATAATCTAGATGTAAATAAATAAACACTACCAACCCACAGGTTTCACGATGACACCTGATGTCTGTTATAAATACTTAGTCCATAACTGTATTATATATAAGAACATTTTATAATACAACCAACTATATTGTCTCCATGATCATAGATAGTTTCCACCATTGATCTATAGGACCATATCCCAAATTGACCAAACATACTTTTCCTAGAGCCAGAATGTCTTTCAAAACATCACAGTGATCATTTAAAATAGTATAAGAACTTGAGGCTAAATCCACCCCGCAATATAGGGATAATGACTCAAGGGATAAACCCAAACTTGTATACATGATCAGATATGAATTGGTAGTTATCAATCCCTAGGTTGATTTTTGACCATGACCCCCCGTAAGACCCCCATTTGGACAATATGTAATAGGTGAAATCATGTGCTTGGAAAATAGTGTGATTGACCATGCCATGGAATATAGAAATCCCCACCAAATATTTTTGTCCATTACCCCTCACTGTAAGATCCCCTCTGGGATAAAATGTGTCATTTAACTTTACCCGAAACTAATTTCATATCTTGAATCCAAATCCATGGAAGACCCACCTGTATACTCATATGTACCCTTAGAAAATATCCAGGGAATCCAACAATAACATGGCCACAAGAAGAGTATTTTATAGAAAATACCAATGGGGTTCACCATGTCGAATATTAATATAAATATATATCATCAACCTGGGTGGTGATCTACATAGCCTATTATGCATACCAAGATCTACTCCATTGAGCCTACCCAACTCATCATAGTCACAAAAAGCTCAAAACACTATCTTAGGATATAAGGTTACACTCATGACCATCACTATCAATTTCAATATACACTCTCTCACACATCTCTGTTGTGCCCATCAGGTCCCTAAGATGTCATTACAATTGAGACACCTCATAAGGGTCCCTCCATTTCATGTATGACATTTGGAATATCACACATATTTTAAAGGGAATAGTATCCCTTGAAATCATCCTGGGCACATTATGGAATAAATTACCACCTATTTATATTTCACAAGGACCACATTGGATAGAAGGCTCAAGGACCATCTTGAAACTCACTCCATCTCAAGCCTATTCTGAACACATTTCTTGTCATTGGAAAAACCAAGGCTCAAACTCCCATTTAACATACACTTGTAGGGCATAACACTCACCCCACACTCATCTTAACTATCCATGATTAACTAAATATATTCTTAGTTTTCTCATTTCATACCCTATTCTATTCATCTATAATCACCAATAACCTATACATGGTTGTTTCTATGGAATCATACTACTAGGTCCACTGCATCATGTTCATCAAATTTAAAAAAACACCCCTCACGTGGTTTTACTTTCTAGGGTATAAAATATCATTATCAGGGGATAAACCATCAGTGTCCATGGAAATAAAGATAGTACAATTTTCTCTCGTGACCTTGACTCTTTGTTCAGTTTCATTAAAAATTTCATTTTAAATGCAATAATTTATTAAATAAGGGTCATAACCCTTAGTTGTAATCCCAAATATCACATAGCACATAAAAACATGAATAATAAATATAGTTTATGTACATAAAACCACTTACCTCACTCAAAAATCTTTCGATTATAACTTGGTGCCTGACATCTCCTACATACGTCCTCTAAGGATCACTTAAGACCTACCATGTTACTTATCCAGTGATAACTTTCAAATGGCCCTAGATCATGATAATGCACCAAAAAATAATAATAATCTATATATAAATAATTTTAATCAATAAAATTTTATTCCAAATTTTATTCAAATTATCATAATCATCAAAATACTGACAAGGAACTCTCACCACATCTAAAAGAAGACAAACCCTCCACCAGAGGATAGTACCATGATCCTAAAAGAACCCCAGGAAAACACACTACCATGAAAAAAATAATTCCATCACTAAATAATTTTAATTTAATACCAACATCATAACAAAATCAGAATGATGAAATAACTAAAAAATAGAATGTGATGTTTTCAATAGGTCATATTAGAATAGTCCTCCACTAGGATTCAAGAAGGGCCCATTGGTGGTCTGGAATATATTTTTTTATTTTAAAATAAAATCACTTTTTCGGTGAGTGATAACCCTTACGTGATTGAACAGATAGAATAAAAATCCAAACAATCAAAAACCATCAGAAACCTAGAACCAAATTGAAAAAAACGTTGTTTCAAAATTTACTTCTATCCTTAAAAATTCAAATCTGAGAAGTGAAGGACTGGAAGATCAATGTATTTGAGGAAACTGAGGTCATTCGCATCATGTTAACTGGTATGTTGACTCAAATTATGGAATTTCTCTCACTGAATGAGGTGTATCATCCATGAGTCTTTTCATGTCAAGACACTTACACTACCTTGTCTTCATCATTAACCACATAATCACCTTTAGTATGTGTAGAAGAACCACACTGATCACCACAATAGTTCTCATTTTGAAGCAAAGAATCGAAATCCTTTCATTGAGACCAGCATCATGAGAGTCACCATGCCAATGAAAATGACAACACAAACCAAAATAGAAAACAAAAGGGGAAATATGAAAAACTATAACTATAGGGAGTACCATCCAAAGTGGATGGTGCGAAAAAGAACAACTAGGGAGAATGCCCCCCATTACAACTTCCCTATTCAGCCAACGTAATATCCAGAAGTCATTTCCCCTATTAATTCCACAACCGAGGGAGACGGAGGTCCTATCCAACGAACGGAGTCCACTCCAGATTCAGGAAATATGTAAAATACTACTTTGGTATGGTATCACTACCAAAAGGACATAAGGGAACCACTGAAGATGGATCTTAGGTCCAAAACAGACAAGATCTTCTTCTCGAGGAATGGGATCTACACCAACATGAACATAAAGAGGACCATCATATGGAGGAATAAAAAATGAATAATATAAAAAGATAAGATTTGAACCAATTTAAAGGAAACAATAGATGGGATTCAAACCAAAGAAAAAAAAGTGGGGTAAGGTAAGATATATGGGAAGAGAAGAGGGGAATGACATCACTATGTGAAAAAGAACTTCAGAGGAAGAGGGTCCCCCTCTTAAAATCCTTAGATGATAATTTTTAAATTTTTTCCCTCATAAATATCTCACAATCAATAAAATTATAGATCACTGGATAGTTTGTCACCCTAGAAGTGGTGTTGGGCCTCTTCCCAACCCATCAACCAGATGGTGTCCTTTACTAAAAAGACAATGTCTACAATCGTAGCCTCAATATCTCTTTGATTCTCACCAAATCCACCATCCTACCAATAAAAAAACATTCTCCATCAAAAAACATTGTTTTAAGGTTATAAAACTCTCATCATACCATTCTATGCTCTAATATCAAAATGAACCACCATCAATATAAAAAATTCATATCTACTGTAAAAGTTATGACACATACAGAGCTAGTATATTACACAAAAAACATATGAATTTTTGAGAAATACATACCAATTTTTCTCCCCATAATGGTCTACATTCAATAACACTACTATATGGGGATTGAGAAACACCATGCAGGACATCTAATTTACTATCAATAGTAATAATTTTCAATTTACTCAATCATTTACCGACATTTTAGAATATATAAACAGTTGATTATGATAATTTGGAGAGACCTCTTTGTTCCTTATATTTAACCTTGAGATTGAGAATTTTTTTCTTTACCAAGGACACTCTTTCCATCAAATATCATCACTTATATTCCTATCAATGTTTTTAATTGGATAATTAATCATCATATTCTTCTAAATTACTTCATTGGATGAATTAGTTTTCTTTACCATAGAGATCATGGAGACATAATTTCCTTGTTCATTCATTTATAATTTCATGAATTGTATTTATAATGGATTGATAGTCATGATATTATTTATTACATTCCCAATTTGACTGCATATAACAAAAAAATTTACTTGAACCTTTAGATATGTATTTATGGATTGATTATTATGGTGTCATGTTCTTCTTATGGAATTAAATACTTTTCATCAGGCCTGAAATTTATTTCTACATCCAATATTTTATTCTCCATATTTGACTAGTATAGCCAGACTATAATGAATTTTCATCTTCATTTATTATATTTCGTGGAATTTTCAGACTTGATAATTCTTGAATTTTGATTTTTCAACCCACTTACACCATATATATAACTTCTTGTTTTCCTCTATTGACTCAGAATTAACATTTATCTTCTTTGAAAAATCATAGGAAATGTTTTCAATATTATCACAGTTGTAAAACCAAAGTGCTTGATTGAGTCTTCATTTCCACTTTTTTATTCTGAATAACCTTAAGAGATGAGAAATTGTTTTATTGAATAAATTATCATATATTTCATATTCCTAATAACTTTATTCTGAAACATCTACTTCTATTAATTTTCATTTCATAGGGCCTCAGAATCCATTTCATATTTTTCTTTCTTCTTGAAAGTTAGAACTTTTCTTATTTTATAAACTAAAAGAATGTTTTGAAAATTATCCAATTAAAAAAACACTATATATTTAAATTAAGAAACATTAGGATTAAATATTTCAGTAAAACCACTCAATTTCTTAAACAATGATAGAGTCCTCAAGCTTCTCATAAAATCCCCAAATTTTTCTTATAATTTCATCGACTCTTGTAAAATAATCATCGATTTTCTCATCAACAATTATTTTAATCACCCCAAACCTGATCCTCTAAACATTATTTTTTTATTCCTTCAGTTTTAAATTAACTTCATACCTATATCCCAATTTATCACAAATGTCGTTGAATGTTGGGATAATTGTGTAGAACTTTTATAATTAAGACATCAATAGAGAGGTTTGATACTTTTCCATATAAATCTATATTTATATTATCTTTTTGAATACTACTAACCATTTTAGTAATGGATCTATGAAAAACATTCAATACATATCTTTCTTTCAGGAAATGTTATAGGATGTAGGGTAGAATCTTTTTTCAATAGCTGTGATAATTAATTTCATTATATTTGGGAACACCTAGATTATTTATTGATATAAGATTATCAATATCTAAAAAAATAACTAATATTTAGAGGTTAACATGGCTCATATACCCCATGAAATCCTAGTATTTGATGGATCATTAAATGGGGTATAGGGTGAATCAATGATCCCTTTTTCTTTTTATAAATTTTTTTCATTATTAGATTCAATATCAATTTCTTACTAAAGTCTCAATACTCTCATTTTTAATATCTCAACCATAACTCATATGTACTAAATATAGGGAGAGTTCGATAAAAAATATTTTTATATTTTTATATAAAATCATACTCCCTTCCATTACTTGCTAGATACCCAAACATATAGATTCTACATAATAATCTGGTAATCAACTACAATGGATCCTAACTCACACAAGATAGAGACTAATTGTACACCCCAACCAATAGTCATCAACACCATATGGTAATATGCCCATGTAATCAACCTTTGTTTTCTATCTCTTCATACACCTAATCAACCAACTATTCTACCATGATGGGTTCTACAACACAAATAAAAATTTGTCATGTAACTAATTCTACACCCTAGTCACTACAATAGTGATCCAAATATAGAAAAACCTCATTAATTATCCATAATACTTCTGTAACATGTGATATGATCTTCCTCTATGTGAATATAGGGTCTAGTTACCCCATGTACAACACCTTTAAGAACTTTTTTAGAAAAAAATCATTATCAACACTACTACTCTCAAAAGTTGAATTAGATATTAAATTATATGAGTTGACATATTTTTTGAAAATAAAATTTCCTAATGAATTCCCCACTAGAAAAAGTTATCTCTGAATTCAACTTCCACATCTCTATTTGAAACTCAAATGTATCGGGCTCTAAATTCATTAATATTATTTCAACTAGTATTTGTGAGTTCTATCAAAGTTTTCACAACCTTATTATTCATTAGTTACACTTTATATATTCAAAAAATTATATTGTGAATAATATTATCTTCCATATTTTAAATATGGAAACTCCTTGATTTTTATGTGATGGTTTCCCTCTCTTCTAAATAGATCAACCATTCCAAATTTTATCTCTCATTCAAACTTATCTAATACTCAACATGTATCATACATTAAAATTATATAAATATTCAACAATATTTAATTATTTTTATTCTATATGAAATAATCTACAATAAATTATTTGAAAAAATCCACATGTATTTAAACATGATCAATTTTCATGCGGATCTTCTTTTTGTGGTGAAGTTATAATCTCTGAACCACTATCTCTTGCCTCAACTAGTTCATCCATCATCTCTTCGTGAATCATTATCAATGAGTGATAATGATGTTTAATAAATGAAGAATAGTTTAATACAGTGATTAGAATTCATCTATATATTATTTATATTTAATTATTATAGAAATATCATTATTTTTATTTTTTATTTTTTATATATTTGAATTTATATGATCATGTCATATGATAAAAATTCATATACTCATTCAAAAGAATATGATGATAGAAAATTCATTTGATAGGGATAGCTCTCAAAGTCTAATGATGGATCCTCGAATTTTTATGATCCCACCAAAGTCATAAAATTATGAAAATTGTCATTTCTTATTCTTTATTGAACTATATGTAGATAGATAAACATTACATACATTTCTATATTGAGTAATCTTCTAAATCATAGATCTTCCTAAACTCTGTATAGGATCAATGAACTTTACATAGGTACTAATCATTATTCATGAACTCTATATCATATCTCTATTTTACAAATATACATCCATGTTTATTTATTTTAGGATTTTCTTAAAGGAACCCACTTAACATTGGAGCTCTACAGAGAAACTATACCTCAGTTCCATTGAAAATTTCATGATGAAAAACTAAAATTTGAAACTTCCATTTTTTTAATTTTAGGCCCCTTTCATCCATTTTTACGCATACTAAAACATCTTAATGTCACTAATAAATAATTTTATATTAGTATATATGCATCCACTATCAATTTTCAAGATTTTATATAATAACAACACATCAATCATCAATAATAACTTTTATTTTATGTTGAATATGTCCATGTTATGAAAACTAAACCATAGACTCAAAATCAAATCAGTTTTTGAGTTTAGTTTCCCCATTAAGCATGGAAATCAATGCCAACATATCCATGTGATAACAACAATGTTGTATTCATAGAAATACTCTTGTCATACACATGTTCCTTTACCAAAAACATATTCAAAAAAATGCATTCCAACACATGGGAACATCACTTTTATATGTGACATGTCTAGTAAGATTATTACGCATTAATAACTTTTTCTCAAGTCATTCCTTTATCCTTTCACAATATCCTTCATGTAGGGTTAAATCCTCATACAAATTTGTAAAAGACATATTGATAACGTTGATAATTTTTTATGTAATATTTTCCAAGAATCTCTTTAATAAAATAAATGAATCACCATAAAATATATTTAAATCATAATATTCCCCACTTATACATGGTTTAACCATAAGATAATATTTGAATGAAATACCATATTCCTTATTATCATTTAAATACCATGAATCCTTTATGATATAATTATTTTATATCTTCTAACTATTTTATTTTCCCACCACTTCTCCATCCATGGTAAATTATATTTCTAAAGGATTAAAACATTTAGAAGTTGTATTTCTTAATATTTTCCCACATGGTATTCCATATTTTAATTTTTCATCACTTTAATTATTATACTCTTTATTTTATTTGGATTGATATAGCTTAGATCAGTATTTGACACATCATTTATACATTTTAAATTCCTCATTACTTTTAGAAGACAATATCAAAACCATAAACTCTTCAGCAGTTGAAAATCCAATCATAGGTGGAACATGGTTCTTTGATATAAATTTTTTCTCCCACTATGATAAAAAGAACCAAAATAGGGGTTAATTAGTATTGATTTTAGTTATTAATTAAAAGAACCTTCTTCCTTTTACCTCTACACTAGTTAAGGTAAATATATCTGACACTATTATTTCACCCTCAACTTTAATTCATTAATAAATAAGAAAATAATAAATAATCATGGTACACATATTTCTTTGAGATTCACACACAATATATGATTCTTTCCTTAGTGTATTCTAGTTCATACCCCCACACACATCATTGATATTTTTTTATCAAGAATAAAATTGTTTATAGGGTATAGATTTGAATGATTTATATTCGTAAATGATGTCAACACTGACTAAAATTATATTATTCATATAATATATCACCAAAAATACCTTACCTATAAAAATAAATTATGATAGATCTTCCTTGAAATAAGATAAAAAATACATAAATAACCAAATATGGATATATAAAAAATTGATCTCCTTCCTTAGTTGCATAAATATTCAATAAATTCTTACCTTCATCTATTATATGGAATTCTCTTTGGCTATATCTCTTCTTCTTTGCCCTAAATAATATTCAATAGATAGAATTAAAACTCTTACCCCTTTGAATTTATTCTTATTCATTGAAGATAATGAATGTTTAGAATTAGTGCACACTGTAATAACACATAACCAATTACAGTAACTCATATTGTTGATATATAAATATATATCTCAATATCATGTCAAATGAATATTTTCTATATATTTTAACAAGGAAATAATTATGAAATGTCAAAACTTAATATTCACATTCAAACCCTCCATATTTTCACTCATAAATTATCATTATAACAAGTAAAATGATATCATTGATGATCTATTTTGATATTATCATTCAATATCCTCAAATTTCCGTGAGTTTCCTCTATTAATTATCTAAATTATTATATTAAATTTCCTTAAAATTTCCAAAAACTCTATATTATCTTTTCCATGTATGGATACTCACATGTACAGAATAATATTAATGCATGATGTCTCCTCTCACAAAGAAAACTCATTCATGTCTTAACACCAATCTAATATTAAATAATATTTATAATAAAATAATTGTGATAATTATAAAATTTAATAACAAATTAAGAATCATCTATTTTAAAGTTATGTATCTTTGAGACAACTTTTTACACTTACAGAACCTTTTGATGGATAATATGTATCTCCAGAAATCTCTATGTTACTCTTTTATATCATTATAGATTATATTAAATATTTGAAATTGCATTGAAAGTATTATCTCTAATCATATAACTAGTCTTACATATCCACAATTTAATCTCATATAAGATATTAGTCTTTAGAGTTATTTATATGTATCACTAGATTTATCATCCGTATGATTTGATATATTCTTATATATTTCTTTAACATTATTTGATAATATTATACACCTTATTATAAACAGATATTTACTCTTACATATCCTAGTAATTTTCTAATTATTAACCAATTGGATCTTACATGGGCTCTAAAAGATATTACATATCATCAATCAAATGTTATGTCTTATAGTTTAAACTCCTAGTCCTTTTCTAATTCATTCCCTTGAGATATCTAATGCATTCCTTTGATATATTAAATTTACTCCATGATATTTTCTATAATCTTAACAATTTTCCATATTTAACTTGGAATATTCCTATTTTCAATAGTTTTGAAAAATATAGGATATGACGTGAAAACACTAACCTTATCAAACATATTCAAGTAAAATAATTACTTATATAAAACATTATAAGTAACATTAATTCATCAAAAATAAATTTAGGATGTCACCAATTTATATTCATCTACATTATAATTATTCTTAATATTTTTAATCATTTAATAATTTATTTTTTTGGATTTTTACAATTGAAAAATATATAATCCAGGGAATATTCAACTACATCAATTCCTTCGACATGATATTCATCAAATATCATTAATAATTTGTAGTTATTAAATTAAAAAATAATGTATCACATACCTCAACCATGTTAAAACCGCATCACCCTCCATGTTATACATATATTCCATGCATATCCAAACAATACTATGATGAATTATTACAAAACTAAAAAACCAGATTATCATATCCATATAGATAATTCATTCAGTCAAGTAGCATCCTTGGATTCATAAATAACCCAGATTATTCATCATCTATATCCATATCATGTAGATGTTAAACATAATTGATAATTTCAACTCTTAATATTTTTATTAGCTTCCCCAAACATGATACATAGACTCCACACATAAATTATCAAGAAACAAAAACCTAAAACCTTAAAGATATTTTATAATCTTTAACTGATGTAAAACAACATTTCAATGTTTTTTCTAGTATAATATTTTATTCTTTTTTCCTTTATCACTCCCCATTTTTAAAATATTTCTTTATAAATATATATTGAAAATTAAGTATCCATGATTCATCTTTAAAAACTCAATATTGTGTTCCCTTTCATTGAAATCTCCTGCATTCATCATATTTACAAAATAAATTTTCTTGTCCACATTAATCATCTTCCAACAGTTTAATTTGATAAATTTTGACATCATTATATATTTAAAACAAATAAAATTTCATATCATCCAGGGGAACAATAATATAAAACAGGGCTTAACTCACTGCATAGGGTGATCATATTGTGTATTATTTTCTCAACCGTATACACATAAATTTTCTTTGCCACTCTTATGTTCATATATATTAGAAATTATGGATATGAGATGATTTGAGTTGATAAAAGGTTGGTGATGGATGATTATATTTATGTTAATTTTCACACATGATATTTCATATTTTTAATTTAGGTCTCTTTATATTTGACTAGATAGGATTTTCACTCTATTAGGTTTTATCAGTGTTATTGTTTCGTAATTTATTATGAAGATATATGAAATGTGTGAAAATTTATATTCATTTTAGTTGATGATTAATTTGTTATAATTTGTGCGTTTTTTATCTATTAGTATTTTAAATGATTATAAAGATGTAATTGCACTCATTATGCATTTGAAAACCTCAATACTAGTTACACATCCCTTGGTTTCATTTTCAAAAGCGATACCAAGTTTCCACCCAAACATAAACTATAACCAATGATCAAAAATGGCCAATTATCCAAAAATAGATTTTACATGTTACTATTAATATATATGATGACAAGGGACAAACTATGTTTGTACACACATATGAGAAATAATACTCTGTATGATCATCATAGGTAGTGATCCATAAATTAATAAAATTAGAGAAATTTTGAAAGATAAATACAAAGTTTATAAAAAACACACAACCAAATTCCATAAAATTAAATATCCTTTCTCGCATTTGATATCAAAGTTAAAAAAATTATAACTCTCCACAATCACACATGCTAAATATTACTGACCCAAACTATAATAAATAAAATTCTCCATTTTTATTTATTTATAGGTCTTATTAAGTATTATGGTTAATGAAAACACATGAACTTATTTGGTATTATAATATACTATTTTAATAATAATTATGAAACATTATCGATGATAATATAGTTATTTAATATTGATGACATGGTTAGTATAAATATAGTGTTTTAACAAATCCAAATAAAATAGACAACGGAAGTGATGACCTCGAGCAGTATGATCATACCAAGCACATTTATCAAATATTATGAGGGATATAACATCACTAAGATTTTCCCAAAACCAATACCAATATGATATCCAACAATATTGGTATGATTGAAATCATTTATGATATAATTTAAAGATCATCGATATCACAAACCAAACCATGTACGTTGAATCGCCCATTAAAAGTACCATCATCACACAACTTACTCTTAGGGTGTTTGCAGAAGTATTAAAGGGATGTGTATCAAGACACTATATATATTACTATGTACTTTAATTTGTATATAATAATGAATAAACATACATCCTATTATTTTTACATTATAAATGATTTATATTTTCATGCAATAAAATAGAAATTAGATTTTTGGGTAATATTAAAATTCATTTAAAGAATTTTTTTTATGAATTAATTGATTATAATGAAATAAATAATATTTTAATAAAATAATTTTATTAAATAATTTTTATTATAAATCAATGATCATATAATTTTTATTGTGTAATATGTTATTTTTATAAGGGTTCCAAAACATTTATTGTCAAAAAACCAAACATTTCTCAATAAAAGTAGATTATTTTTCAAAATGGAGAATTTGAATATTTATATTTGTTTTGAAAAAAGAGATATTCCTTTTGGAATCAAAAAATATAAATTATTAAATGGTGAATTTTTCATAATTTTCTTAGGCGATATAATTTTTGAGTAAAAAATTAAATACCGTAAAAATATGTTGGGGGTATTATGAGATCATAATGAACCAAAATTGATGTAATAAATATTGTAAATGGTATCCATGCCAAAATATATGTTTTCCATTTAATATAATGTGATTTTATGTTAATTTTATTAGTTTTATAAATACATTGTGAATCGTCCAAAACCAATAAAATATTTTAACGTTTATTTAATAGTATGACTCACATCCACATATGAAGGGAATGATTTTATTATGTTTGGACCTTGGTATTATAAAAAAATTAAAAAGAGTAAATTTATTTATAAACCATGGGAAAATTTAGTGGTATGGTTTATGGATTTTTACATTTTATTATATAGAGTCCAAAACCTATGTTTGAGAAATAATAAAGAAATCCACACTCATTTCCCTTATAATCCAACACAAGCTCTAATTTATCTTCAATCAAAATACAAGGAGCATGTAATTACTCTTCCCTACCCTCAATAGTGTCCCCCAATGGTTCCCCCAATCTCTCCAGAAAATCCCCCCAAGAATTTGGGGTAACACAATTAATTAATGGATCATCAAGTTCACTTATTTATTTCGGTTTCATTATCATATTATGCATTATATTTTCAATTTCTAATGTTAGGATATATATTTACATAAATCTTTTACTTAAATGTTTTTTATAGATTATGAGAGATCATATTCTCTCTCATCAACCCATTTTATCTTTTGTTTAATTGACCCAATTAACCTGTATAATTTTCACCATGATTTTCCTTGAAAAACAATTGTGTAGTGAATACCATACCAATCTCCTGTTACGGGTATTCACCTTTATAAACCAATAATTAGTTTAATTATTTCATATATGTATATATCTTACACTCCTTAATCATGAAATAAAATATTATGATGAATGAATTTTTGTTATATGGTCTATGAGGCATAATTAAGCAAGAGAATGAAATGAAAGTGACAGTTGCGCTCGGAATTATATAGCACTCCAATCAATTGGTTAATGTTTAGCCTCATGAGACATCATATTGGTATATTGAGTAAACCTAATTACGTTATGGAAATTGTTCCTTCATAATTTATTGGCATTTATATTTGACCTTTTTTTATCATGAATTGTTTTATGTTATTGCCACATTTCCAATGATGCCTTTAGGATTATTATCATATATCATGTCCAATTATTCAGGTTTATGATTCTAACTAGTTTTATTCCCAATTTTAATTCATATTTTCTAACATGTATTTCCTTATTCATGTTATTCCATTTTTATTACCTTATTGGATTTTATTGATCACCCCTTTATTATGTATGTCCCCATGTTATCCCATGCAGTTTTAAGTGCAAGCATGTTAATGAAGTTTTCAAAAAAGATGTTTTTGTCCTATTTAAGTTTTTATGTAATGTAACTATTTAAAAAATACACTATACTTCTCAATATATTATTTTTTATTAATTTTAATATAATTTAATAAAACAGTAATTATTTTGTAATAAATAAAAGGTTGTTATAGTTGATATCAAAGGAAAATTTTAGTAATTTTTGGGATTAGGATTAGAAAACACTAGAGAAACACATAGGGATAAGACTAATTATAATAAAAAATAAATAAATTATTCTATATATACATTTATTTTATTATCAATAACATACATCCCTTCCAAGATAATATAAGTGTATTTGGTTTGGTCATAAATGTACCTAGGGGTAAAAACTCCAACAAGGTGTGTCAGGCCTGAATCAACATAACCAAGTACACAAAAATAGTCCTTACTATGCACCTAGTTTGAAACAATAGAGGGACATGATTTGTGAAATTCATATTCTCATTACAAACTTTTATTAATGGAACAAAAAAATTACCATAATAATATATTTTAGGAAATAAATCATGGATAAGAAATATTAAAACTATAAATTCATAAGTTATGGAATTTAATTTAATTTATAAGTTATCCAGTTATTTTAATTGGATCCCCTTCATATTTTCAATAGTTGAATTATACTAATACCTAATTTTTCCTTTAATCTAGAAATTGGCCAAAATAGGAGTAATCAGTTAAACAATCAATGAGAATGGTAATGTGAAGACTTCCCTAACGAGATTCATAACCCGATGGGAGCAGGAATCCCAATTATTGTGATGATACTCTCTCAACTCACTCAACTCTAAATAGAAAACTGGATTAGGAAGTGTTCCAAAATCCCCATAAGAAATAAAAAGGAAAAATTTTAGAGCTTAATGCAACAAAGGCCTCTAACATTCAGTGGATCATAACATCCCTAAATCACTGAACAATAGATCAACCCCAATGAGAGGATCATCTTCATCCTTAAATGTTTTGAATAAGAGAAGGTTTTGTTGGATGCACATAATATGGATGGAGAATATTTTTTGTGGTGTACATTGATCAGGAATACTAATCCTAATTAAGAGATCAAATCAATGGGGTGGAATGAATTCCAAAAACGATAAATATTTTCCTTTCACTCACCATCTGAAATGGAATGGTATTTCCATTATCTCAAGAAAAATAATAATGAATCTATCGGTGAATATGAGGGCAAATTCACATGAATTTCATGATATGCCTTCATCTTTTTTATTACCCCTAAATTCAAGGCTAGTATCTTATTTGGTAGGCTAAAATCTAGTCAACTAAAATCCTGGGTGATCCGTGACTTTAATATCTTTGTTGAAATTTTCAGATGTGCGCTCAAAGTTGAAATGGAGATCAGTTAATCTCATGGGTATCATAGGGACAACAAATGAAAAGTTGAGATTAATTATGATGGTATAATGAATAAATATAATATTTTAAAAAAAATTAAATATCCAACTTATCAATTTTTTTCAAAGAAGTTCCCTAGAAAATTCTTATGCGGAAAAAAGAAATTATTTAGGTGTGGGATGGAAGGAAACCTAACTAACAATTATTGATAGGATAAACCTTCTAATGTGATGAAGGATTATAATACTCCATTCAAACCTTAGAGAATTTTTCATTTATTCACCTATATTTAAAAAAGGAATTTTGTAAACGATTGAACTAATCCATGGGTTTTTGGAGACAAATAATAAACTCCAAGACATCAAGGGTGAGATGTTTCCATCACAACTGCTGAGGTGGATCCCAATAATGAAGTGGTGAAAAGTACACAAGTTATTCATTAAAGAATAGAAATGTAATTTTTTATTATGGTTATATAAATTCCTAAATATCACAAAATATTAGTAAAAAAAATTCAAACACTACCACAAATAAATGATGTGTATCAGTTATTGAAATCAAAAAATGGATAAATCATTACATCCCAAGCATATTTATCCTCCCCAGTCACAATTTGTTAGATTAACTCCCCAGTGAACCATTTTAAAATTACTTCCCTATAATTTCATTCAATTCTAGGTATTTAATATCTTTCCCCAAATAGATCCAACATATATATTTATGATAAGTAAATCACTCTCTAAATCATTAATCGACACCCGATTCTTTATAAATGGATAAAATATTATGAATATTAATTAGCACAAATATAAAATGAATTGATATTATTGACCTATGAAAAAGTTTGTCTAGCTCAAATTACTATGTTTAATGAATAAATAATCCTTCAATAGATGCCCATTATGAGGAAATATGCTGATGTATTTCCCAAGGAATCGCCCAGTCTTCCTCTTAGATATGATGATATATTTTAAATCGAGCTAATACCTTGGGAATTTCCATTATCCATGACTTTGTATAGAATGGATGTCATGGAACATGGGGAGTTAAAAAACTATTGTAGAATCCAGATAAAGGGTCCATACTCCCAAGTGTTTCACTATGGGGTGCACTAGTCATCTTCATTAAGAAGAAGGAAGGGTCATTGTGACTTTTCCTTGGTTATCATGAAGTCAGTAAGATCACAATAAGGAAAAAATTTCCTATTCCATGGATTGAAGATTTTTTTGATCAGATATGTTAATCACAATAATTATCTAAATTTATTTTTGGTTGTTACATTACCACTTTAGGGTAAAGGGGTAGGATATCCCCCACTATTTCTTTTAACACATGGTATGCGCATAATGAGTTCATAGTAAATTCATTATGACTCATCAATGCTCCATCAATATTCTTGGATTTGATGAACTGTGTCTTTGGTTATTACCTTTAAAAAAAATTAATCTTTATAGATGATATGATAATATACTTAAAAAGCATGATGGATGTGAGGTGTATAAAAACATCATGCTAAATACATTGTGAAATGAGAAGATTTATGATAAGTGCAACAAGTGTGAGTAATGGTTAAAGGAGTTATAATTGTTGGGGAATATCAACATAAGAAATGGTATAGATATATACCCTTAAAAGATATATTTTATTGATAGATTGTTGAGGCTAACATATGTTACCGATATTCATAGTTTTTTTAGATTATCTGGGTACTTTTGTCGATTTTTGAGAAATTTATCTCAATTCACAACCCCTAAAACCAATATAACTCATAAGGGAGTCATGTTTTCATGGATTGAAGAATTTGAAGAGAGATTCATGGATATATAACGAAGGATTACCACTGCCCATTGTATCAAACTAACTACATGTGGATAACTTTTCATAGAATTCATTGAGTCTTAGAAGAAGGGATTGGGTTGTGTTTTGATGGAGAATTATAAATTCATAGACTAGCCTTCAAGGATATTAAATGTTTATGAATTAAACTATCCGAAAATTAATATGGAGTTGGCTAAAGTGATCTTATATTTCAAAATATGGTGGAATTATCTCTTCTTGTAGAAGTGTAACATGTAAACTAATCACAAAAGCCTAAAGTATATATTCACATAGAAAGATATGAATATGCGCTAACAAAGATAGTTAGAGTTAATCAAGAACTATGACTACATAGTCCACTACCATCCTGGTAATGCGATTAAAGTGGTAGATTCTATAAGTAGAATGGATTTGAAATTTCAATCATCGGTGAAAATTGAGAGGGATCAGGTCTTCATATATTTGAAATGGTTATACGTGGGAATCATAAATGGATGAACATCATCAATAACTTCACAAATGATTTCTCAATAATAATTTTTTTAAAAGGTAAGTGACACTTGAGGAAATGATCTGGGAATTCAGAATAAATTGGAAACTATAAGAAAATTGAAATGTTCATAGATTAATGTTTATGAATAAGGTGTTGTGATATTTGGGTGAAGAATATGGGTATAATCAAATTATGTGTTAAGGAAGGATATTTTGGACGATGCACATAGCTCAACCATCTCTATCCAATTTTGAAGAAAAAATATGTATTCAGATATCTGAGACCACTATTTTTGGGAAAATTTAAAGAAGTATATCATGGAATATAAATCAACTAGTCGTCTATTTCATCAAGTGAAATAGTAAAGGAAACAACACAAGGGGATGATTCAACCATTACTCATACCTACATGGAAATGGGAAAACATCACCATGGACTTTATCACTAGTATTCTAAAGACATCTAGAGTGAATAAAAATACATGGTATGTTGTGGGTCATCTTACTTAGACTACACAATTAATTGTGATTTGAGAGGATTTCCCACTAAATCAACTTACACAGATATACATCAAAGAAGTGGTGAGGAAACATGTAGTAACACTATCGATTGTATCTGATCAAGATCTGATATTTACCTCTAACTTCTACAAAACTATCCAACATGCTATGAATACTCATTTTAACAATAGCATGGCATATCTCCCACAAAATGATTTCCAATATAAGTGGACTATCCATACATTTGAGTTCATGTTGAGATCATTCTTAATTAACTTCAAAGGGGGGTGGGACCAACATCTTTCTTTCGTCGAGTTATCTTACAATAATTGTTTCAACTCAAGCATCCAAATGGATCCCTATGAGTCCCATTATGGGAAGTGTTGTAGAACACCTACTTGTTCAGATGATGTTGGGAAATGAAAACTGCTAAGCCTTGAATAAATGGTGGAAAATGTTAAGACCATTCAACAGAACATCAAGGATTATTAGAGTCAATAGAAGAGGTATGCTAACAATCATTGACGATAACAAGGTATTGATTTTTAGAGACATGGTATTCCTCAGAATGACAACATGGATGAGTGTGGGGATATTTCAGAATAATTGAATGATTATTCTATGATAAATCAGCATGTTTGAGATCCTTGATCGTATTCGAGTAGTGGCCAATCTAATAGAACTCCCACCTAACCTATCTCAAGTACATGACGTATTCCATGTATCCATCTTAACAACGAAAATACCTAACCCCTCACATGTACTCAATCCATTGGTGGTGCCATTGGAAAATGATCTATCATACGAATAAAAGATAGTGATGATCTTATAATAAAGAGACAATGTTCTATGAAATAAGATGATTTTCTTGGTCAATGCGATATAGAGAAACCACATGTTTTTAAAAGTGATGTGGGAACCATAGAAAGTGATGAAATAGAGAATCCATCATCTGTTTTACTACGTGAAAAGAAAATTTCATGGGTAAAATTTCTTAAGGGGGAATATTGTAAAGACCTGAATAGTTATATATAAATTTACACTTTTTAAATTATTTATATGTATTATTGTGTATAATGGTTATAAAAAAACATGTACATATTTAGTCCTACTATATCTTTATTAATATAATGTTATTAATATTTACTTTTGACAATATTTCTATTTAATATAGATAACATTATTTGAATAAATTTTGGTTTTTAAAAACTCTAATTGAAACAGGCATAAGAATTTATAGCTTCAACCAATAGGATTGTAATTTATGAATCCCATTAATCAGATCTTCCAAGGGAGATATCATCAATAGGATTTTCAATTGACCAATCCTAATAAGATATCAGAAAACATAAGAATGAGAAAACACATTTATGGGAAATGTTCAATCTCATGGAGATCACAACCCAAACCATGTATGTTGAATGTCCCCATGAATGTCTTATCGTCACGAACAATAATTTTATGGGGTTTGTTGTTTTATTAAAGTGATATGTATTAATAACCTAGTGATATAGGTATTTAATTTAATTTTTATAGAATAATGTTTTTATATTAATCCTGCTACTATTACATTATAAATGTTTTCTATTTTGATAAATTAAAGCACAAATAGGATTTTTGGGTAATATTCAAATTCAACTGATGAATTTCATTTAATGAATTAATGTATTTTTTTGAAATAAATTATAATTTAATAAAATATTTTAATTAACTAATTATTATTAAATATAGATGATCATAATATTATTATGAAGTGAACTATAATTTTGATAAGGGTTCTAAAATAGTTATCATAAAAAACCAAGTATTTCACTATAAAAGTCTATTATTATTATAAAATGAAAAAAACACATATTTAGAAAATTATTTAGATACAATGATTTTTATCTTCTAAATCATAACATCTAAACTATCCAATGGTTAATTTTAAATAATTTTATGAGAAATTAAAATTTTTGGCTAAAAATTAAATACTGTATAAATATATTGTGTGTATTATGACATCATAATGACCCAAAAGTGAAATAATATATACAATAAATGATATCCAGGGAAAATTAAAATTTTTCCATTAATTTAATGAGATGTAACACTTATTTTATTAATTTTATAATTCCTTTGAGAATCCTCCAATACCATTAATATATATTAAGGATTTAAAATCATTTCTCTAAGACTTTGACTCACTTCCACTTAAGAAATGGTAATATTGTATTAATAATGGAAAATTAAAATTAAAAATAATTTAAAAAGTCCCATATTTTAGAAACCATGGAAAAAATCCTCTGAATGGTTTTTGTATTTGGTAATTTCATTATATAGACCTCAAAACCTATGTTTGAGAAATAATAAAAAATCCCAAAATAATTTTCTATATAAACAAAACAAATATCTCATTTAAATTCACTAATAGTATTTAGATCACATCAAAATGATTACTTACCCTCTCTACAGTTCTCCCAAGGTTCCCCAAGCTCTCAAAAATCTCTTCCCAAGAAATTGGAGTCACGCACTCAAGTAAGTGATCCTTACCTTCTCTTCATTATAAATGTTTCATTATTATATCATGACTTCTATTTAAAATTCATAAAATTCAGAAATGTATTTACATGTCACTATTACATAAAATTTTATGTTTAAGTTTTTATAGACTTATTTTTCTCTCATTATCCCATTTTATGAATTTTTATGTGATACAGTTATGCTGCTGAAATTCAATAAAGCAAAACAATTTTGTACTGAATAACAAACTCACCTCCCTAAATGGTGTTCACATTTATATACTTATTCATCATTTAATTTTTAATTACATGTATTTATTCCAAACTCCTTTATTATGAAAAAAAGTATGCCGATGAATGAATTTATGTTTTTTAATATATGTGACGTAAATAATAATGAGAATGAATTGAAAGTGAAGGGTGTGCATAGAATTATATATTGTTCCAATTCATTTGTTAATTTTTAGTCTTGTAAGACGTCATGTTGGGATATGGAGTGAACCTAATTCCTTTGTGGTACTTGTTCCATTATGATTTATTTGCATTAATTTTTGACCTGTGTTTATGGTGCAGTGTTTTAAGTTGTTTCCAAATTCCCTATATTAACTTTATGATTATCATGCTATATAATGTTCCATTATCACTACTTTAATTCCCCATTGATATGCTTATTTTCTTTCATGTATTACCTTATTCATTTTTTTCAGGTTTATTCCCATACTGGGCATTATAGCTCATCCCTTTCTTATGTATGTCCACAGGTTATCCAGTGCAGTTTTAAGTGCAATCTTATTAAGGAAGTTTTCAATAAAGATGTTGTATTCATATTTAAATGGTTATATAATGTATCTTATTAAAAAACACACTATACCTCTCAATATTCATGGTTTAATTAAGGATAATATTATACAATAAATCATGAATTAGTGTGTAATAAAAAATAGGGTTGTTATAATAAATATATTTGTTATTGATATGTATAATTATTAACATATAATAATTATAATAAATGGACCTCTATGTACTATATCCTACTATATTCCACGGGTATTTCATGTACACATCACAAACCCTCCATTCAACACACTATTACATGAATAGAGGTAATAGTGTTAACACTATATCCATTGATAGATACATCATTGCATGTTTCAGTTGATGAATATGAAACTCAACCACCAATTGTGTGTAATATAGTAACATTAAATGTCACATCACTTTTATCCCCATAAAAAACCTATAATAAGGTCAATGAAACTAAACATATTTCATAATTAATATAAAATAATCTTATTTACAACATAACACATCCCGCATTTCCCATTCATTAGATTACCCTTAAAAGAAATCATATCATATTTTAGAGAAAAAACTCAATGACTTGTCTTCCTAAGACAATGAGTTGTAATTTTTGGATAAAAATATGAAGCCAGATCATTTAAATTATAGGGATATCTTTCACAAAAATATTTTTTACAATAATAAAATTTCCAGATTACAAAATCAATAAAAGAATAAAATTTCATCATTTCAATGCACTAAAAGGTTAGTAAAATTCCTAATAAATCCTCTATTGTCAATTAAACTATTAAATAACACATCACTACAAGGAATATTGTACTTAACAATTAATAATTTGGTTTTCAAATGGTTTTAATCATATATATATTGTTTCATGAATGTTATTAAATCCCTCCACATATATCTCTATAAAATTTTGTTAAGTGGTGTTTAAATATATTTCACTCTTTTTTTATTTATCAAGCAAATTTAAATTTGTTGTGGTTTTAGGTTTTTAGTGTCAGTTATGTTTTATAAAGAATTGTGCATTTATTCATGATAAAACTAATAGTTCAATGAATTATATACAGTATAATATATATTATTTTTTATAAATGGTAATATAATTGACCCTAAATTTTGTTCAAGAATATATAAAAGGTATATTTTGGAAGAGTTTTTTTTTGTGGCTGTTTTAACCTCTGTGAAATAATTAGTTGCGTTTTAAAACACAAATAATAGTTGTGGTAGACAAAAAAAAGATAAAATTCAATGAATAATGGGATATCTTATTCCAAAAAGTAGAACTAGAATTTATAAATACACATATATAATAGAATAATATGAAATATAGTGAATTTTCATATAACTAATCAATATATACAGAAATGTATATAATGTAAAACAAAGTAAATAATAATACTTGTTTATAAAACATGAACTATCAATTTTTTATTTAATCATAAAATTTTATAAGGAATTATCTTCAATCTCTTCAAATGGGTCATGGGGGCCATCACCTACGTACCGTCCCCCCATATTCAATGCTTCAATTTAAAATAGTTTTTTACACATTAATGTCGAAAAAATCTAAAAAGTAGAATATAAGTTTTCGGTCATTAAAAATACAATTGAAAACAATTTCACATCAAACAAGGAACATTAAATATAAAAATAAATCAGTAAAAATCATAATACTTTTCGTAATACTTTGATATATATAGAAAATTTAACTACACATTAACAAAACCTAGTACATTAACATCACTAAAAAAACTCATTATAAAATTAAAATACTAATTTGAAATAATAAAATCACGACCATGAAAGTTTCAAATTATTGACGGAATAACAAAATTATAAAATAAATATAAAATTTCAATATAATACTCTACCATTATAAAATACATAAACAAAAACTAAAATTATTTAGTCATTTAAAACAAAAAAAATCACAAAACAATTAATATTTAAACATAGAAAAAGAATCAGTAAGTTGATTATCATATAATTAAATCCATCAATCAATTGAAATTATATTCAACCATCAATATCATAAAATAGATTCCTTTAACATGAAATTTTATAACATTAAAAGTAAATAAAAAATGAATATCTAACTATAAAGCTTTATCGAAACTGAATATATTAGCGTAAATATATTTGATTACGATATACTCATAACAGAACTCGTTAACATAAAAAATTAAATTTAATATTAATTGCTAAAATAAATATTTAACATAAATATTATATCTAAATAAATTTCTATAAAAATATAAATATTAATATTAATTACTAATTCAAAAAATTAAGAAAATAGAAAATATAAGAAAAACTAAAATGTGTAAATTTATAAAATATTTTGTTACATTATTCCTTATCAATTAGATTATTTATTATATAATACAACATGATGTTTATTGAAGTGCATAAGATAATACATTGCTTAAGTATTTTACTCGATCGTTCTATATTTATATAAGGGGATCCAACTTATTAAATGTATTGTTATATGTATGAATTTTATTTTATAATATAGTAATAACATTACCAAAATAAACCTATCACTTTTATGAAATAACTATGTACCCAACTAAATAATTGTGATTAGGATAGTCCAAAACCCATCCCCCTTACTCCACCATAATACTCTTTCTCAAAAACTCAAGTAATAATTTCATTATATAATACTAAAACTTATTGGGATGGGTTGAAATATCCTAAATCATTAATTTATAGTTAAAAATTAAATAATATCATATTATTAAGTAATTTATTAACATAAAGTGGTAATTAAATTTGTTTAACCCAATGTATATAATTTGGTTATTCAGATACGTAAAATCATTTTTATGTGGACGTTAACCCACATTAAATTTCATCCTACAGTAAGTGATACCTTTTTAACCAATATGAAATAATATTTTTTAAAATTAAAAATTGATATTACAGAAACAGTTATCAATAAATAATGTATGAAATTATATGGTATCTTGATAAATAATTTCTTGGAAAACTCAAAGACATAGATGTGTGAGGAAACACTTTCATCCCAATACTAACTTTATTTTTCATCAAAATCCATCAAAGAAATAATATATCAATAAAATATTAATTGTAATTAAAATATTTATCTTTATATAATAACATAAATTAGAATAATTTATGTAATTTTATGTGATTAAAATAAATAAAAGTCTTAAATTGGTCCACACGAACACATTTGGGGGCCTTCTCATACATCTGTGACACTGATCAATAAATGTAATTGAATTTTATCCATAATCATAGCTAAGATCATTCCATTTTTTCCTTAATTTTTTGACATACATGGAGGTGAAATTTCATTGGGCACATTAAAATGTAATAAAATATAAAAACAATATACATATAATTCAATAGATTGTCAACATATTAAACAATAGGGTTCAATATAATCATATATGAATACAAAAATAACAAATAACATGTATTTTGTAATCGAACAATATATTCTTCCCAAAAATGTAATATTCCTCCATTCATAACAATTTGGGGTGTCACATCATATATTATATACCCTATAATTTTCCTATAAATACCTATAGTGACCAAGATGATTACTCCAAATATATCAATCGGGACAACTATATAAACATTGATAAAATTAAAAACATCATCATTGATGATGATTGTATCTTTTTGTTATTAGTTTATTATGGTTGACATAAATATTATTCAATAAGTATAAATATTTGAAGATTTAATATTATAAAATTTAAATATATACTAATTAGGATATGATGAAAATATTCCCTTCACAGAAATTGAGTCACCACTTTTGACCCTCCTGATGGATGAATATCCACACCTGAATCCACAACTATGATAATAAGCATACTAGGAGAAGCTAAAACTATACCAAAAAACTATTATAGGTGTGTGATTATGTATAATATTTTTAGTAGGGGGATAATGAATTTGATTTTTTATGAGTGTACTTTGTGTTTCCTAGAAAAAGTGACTTTACAATGCTATTTGTGAACTTTTTATAGTAGGGGTATAATTTCAACCATTATTTCTCAGGGTATTTTGTGAATTATCGGTAGAATTGATATCAAGTGTTATCCTTACATCATTTAATTTTGATGTACCATATTTTTTTGAATGACTAATGTCTCTAAAACTATTATATAATTTAATTCATTAAAAATAGAAGTTATATTGGATCTTAAAATTTGTTTCTTCCAAACTAGGTAAAATTTTATCAAATTTCAACACAAACATTACTTTTTCATCCTAAACTTCTTGAAAATCATATGATTTGTATTTTCAATATCACAATGGGAAAAAAATTCTTTGTGTCTCACTATCATAAATTACTTTATCACCGTCTCTTATATCACAAATCTCTCTCAGTTCCATGTGGACATCTAAAATATCCCCTTTATCTACAACATCATCATCATAATATACCATTATTTACTATAAATTAAATTTATGTAGGACTTATTATGTATTATCATCAGTATTGAACAACCCTGATATGTTACTAGAAGTAAATTGTAATGGATCATTCTTTGTAACCATTTTTACATCAACTCACTTTTATATTAATGACACATCTAAAAGTTTCCATTATAATTTTACATAATAATATCAACCAACTTTCCATAGTATCTTTGATAGGAAACTCTAAATATGCAATTATTTTATGTTTTGAAACCATATTTGTGATAAAAATTTTCGAACATGACCCCATAAATATTGTATGCATTGAATCTCCTGATATTATTTAAATTACCTCGATCAAAATAGTTCAAATATTATTATATTTCATATCAATTGGTTATTTATACTAGTAGATATAAAATATTTTTATAAATGTGATAAAAATATCAAATTAACAAAAAAACCTTTGATTACGATATTATATGATATGAAACTAGTCAAAAAATATATTTAACAACATTTTTTTATCTCAACCAAATTACGAGATTGAATCCTAAGACATATCTTCATTATTTTTATCATTTATTTAATATACGGAGAACAATATCAATATAATATATCACATATCTATTCTTTTTTATTAACTAGAAATTTATCCATCATGTTGATGAGGTTTTTTTAAATTCAGGACCAAATAATGGAAATATTTTTGACTTATTATTGGATTGATAATGACGTGTATTATTTTTCATCCATCTTACTCAATTGAATCTTATCTCTATAAAACACAAACACCAAAAATTGTAATTTACACACTCTTTATCTAGTTAACATTGAAAAATATAACCTTTTAGTTGAGAATAATTTTTCTAATAAGACATCAAATGAAAAAAGAATTGAGTAAAAAAATTAGGATTTAACAGAAAATATTTATTTATTGAATTGAAAATTTAAAATTCATTAATGAGATGAAATTTATAAAAAAAGTGACTTTCTAAAGAATACATCCCTCAATAATGTAATGGTACTCAAGATTTATCTTCTTTAAAATAATGTATAGTAAAATAAATCATTATGAAGTTATGTTTGATATGTTTAAACACGGATTAGAGTGAACTAGATATGTTATTCAATTAAGTGGGAGAAATATTATATTATAGAAAAATGATAATTTTGGAATTTATAAGATACATAATTTTTAGTTTATATGATGAACATGTAAGATTTATAATATTTCATAAAAAAAAATATTTCTCATAAGAAAACCTAATATCATATGATACAAGAGCAACATAATAATACATTCCTTTTTAAAATTGACCATTTCATAATATAATTGATTTTTTATTCTAGTATGCTCATGAATTAAGTCAAACATGCATAAGTTCTAGTTCTCATAATATATGTATAATTCATAAGATATTTTTTTGTTAATTCATGCATAAGATAAAATTAATTTTTAAGATATGACGATTTCATACCTCAATGGGATCATTTGAAATGATTCCAAATCATTATAATGGTTCCAAAAATTATGATCTCCATATAAGATATTGATAAAGTATGATAGATGAATTCATAATATATCAACAAGTTTATATGATAGGATACTTTATAAGATATCTTATTATATATTTGTATATGATTATTCATTTCTGTATTAGTATATTAGTAAAGTATTTGCACATGGTCATGAAATGATATAATATTATTCATAGTTATATTTGAATGGTTATTAAATTTGGTAGATATTGAGAAATATTTGGAATTTAATTCATTGTAAAATCTTATTACTAAAAAATATTGATTCTTATTTAGAGTTATTAACCAGGGAATTATATGCATTTAAGATTTATGGAAATTTTAATACACTATTATTGAAATATTATTTCATTATTTTTGGATGATATAAAATATAAAAACGATGAATAAAAATGTGTTCAGATTTTGATAATAGAGTCTAGTATGATTCTACACTGAAAAAATTATATGTATCATAGAAAGAAAATAACCAAAGAAAATTACCTACATTCTATAGGTAAATTATGAAAAAGTTAATGAAACCATATTTTATTTATATTGATCAAGATTCTTCATTCAATGAATAAATAGTATTTTTCAAGCATGTGTTTCTATATGCTTGATAAAATCATCCTATCAAACTGTAAAATAGTGACCAATCTATTACATTTGTAAATATATCATTCAAAAATTTGATGTCTCACATAAAAAAAATAAGATCATAGAAGAAATTGAAGAAATTGTTGATCCGAATATAAAATTTAAACATAAGAGAAAATGAAGAACCTTGAATAATTAGTAGTTCTAGTCTAAAAACTCTTTAAATATAAAGAAGTGGATGATACCTTCTCAACCCATGAATGAAATATTTACATTATTAGTAATCATAGAAAATTTTGAGTGATTATAAAATCGATCGCACAATAACTGGTTGAAGTGAAATGTATTATGATCATACATCGAAGTAAACAATTTTAAAAAGTTCCCATGAATTTTATTCTGTTATTGTTATTTTATATGATTTGGGATAAGATTATAAATAGTGAATATAGAATTTAATGGGTCTCTTGGGTTTCATTTAAAAGAATAATTTGAAAAAAATGGGTACTATTGGTTTACCCCTCTCTAAGTAGTTCCAAAAAGGATTTTGGATACACAAGTTATATCAAAACAAAGTGTAAACCAATAATATTCTACCTTATTTAAATGTTATCATGAATAGTTTGCGTTTTTTTAATGATAAAGGAGTTCCCTTCTTTATTGGAAAAATCATTCATTGTTGGAATAACTGAATGTTACCAAATTTTCTTTCACATGGTTTAAGGGTTAGTAAATATATTACAATGGCCTTTACACCTCATGTAAGAGAAGAACCATTTAATTTTTTTAACAAAATAAACATGTATGTTTATTTTAAATCCAAAAAATTAATACTAAATATCAATCAGATAAAGTCTACATCAACGTTGTGGGGATATTGATGGATTAATAAATGTTTTATAAGATATAAAACCTGTATGAATGATATTTCTTGATCAATAATTGAAACTATCTTTGGGGGATACATTTGAAGATATAATAATAGGCCAAGAGGAGACTACAGATGACTACTTCACCAGGGTTAATGAGGTAGTTAACAATGTTAAATGTTTTGGCGAAAACCATGAAGATTATACAATTATTAAACATTGAATTATAAACTTCAAATATAGATTTAATAAAATTATTTATGAAATATTAGAGATATAATATTTATCCTTTTATAAGTAACATAATACACTTTTTAACTATGAAATGAGAAAATATCCAATTTTAAAGAACAAGGAAAAGGAGTATATGGATTAAAAATCCAAGAGTAAGTTTAATATTTTATAATAGGAAGTTAAATATATAATTCACTTTTAATTATATAATTAAACCTTTTGTGGTCTTAAAATGGTTTATATTTTATCTATAAAATTGATAAATATTTTAAAGTAATATACCTTGGGAATTTCCACCAAAATGATTTAATTGTAGTGGTGTTAGGGCCTTTGTATTTTACAAACTATGAAGAAAGAATATTTTGGAATATGATGATGATGAGGATTGGTAAAATCATAATAAAAGATATAAAAACATATCATTCAATGTTTATAAAAAATCTGATAAATTTAGATGAAAATTTCAGGTAAGAAAGAAGAAAATAAAGTTATGTAAATAAGAAAAAGGTGGTTCTTCCTTAATTTGTTTATTTGAAAAATATTGTGCTAAAAACATACTATTTTTTTACCTCATGTTAAAAAATAAAATTATATATTTTGTAGTGAAGAAAAATATTGGGGATAAATATCTATGGATCATATGTTGAATAATTATCTTGATGTGTGAAATCCTTAGAGTGAAGGTGGTTGAGATACAAATAATCATAAAAGGATCTGAAAATAAGATTGATAAATGAGAAGAAATCCTTATACTGGAAGAATAAAGGTGTCATAAGGATAAAAATACCCTTTAAAATATCAAAATTGACTTTGATAAATCTAATTTTTTGAATGATTAGTCATTATGATTTATTGAAATGGATTGTGCATTAACACATGTAAAATTTTCAAATACTATTTTTAAAAATGATGAGTAATTTGCTACAAAAAGTGTAGGATATAAATGTTGATATACAGAAACATGGATTGGGAAAATCCTTAATAAGTTGAATAATATAGCTATGATGGTTAATAGTTGTCTAAAGTAGTGAATATCCCTAAAAATCACTAGAATAAAGATGATGGTGCACCAATAAAATGAATGTAGTTTTTTTGAAAGTCATAACAGTTTCATGGATGAAATTTTTTGGGGAGTAATTCAAATATTATAGTTATTATGATAATAAATCCAATATGTATTTGTATAAATGTATCTCCCTTGGAACCAAATTAAAACATAATTATGGAGAATATACTATGAAAATATAATCTAAAAAATGGGGGGAAATATATTGAAAATCGAAGACCATCTATGTCACCTATCGAAAACTTCTTCAATGGGAATGACGATATCTATGGATGATGTGGCATAGAAATTTCACTTCATATAATAGTGTATGATCATTATTCCAAATCAAGGAAAAATAAATTTCAAAATGAATTAATACTCAATAGAAATTCAAAATTTCCAAATATCTCAATTTCAAGGTCTCATTAAAATCCAACAGTAAGACAATGATAAAGGAAATTTATAGTGTTTTCTTATCACATATCATAGGAGACACCAAGATCATGAAAAATATTAACGAACTTAATGGTGTTTAAAATAATTTTTCTAAAGAGTGATCTTTTATGATTAAGGTAATTAGTTCAATAGAAATTTAGACATGAATGTTGAATTAACATAAAGTTTTATTTATTTATAGACTCAACAAAAATCTACTACATGAAACAAATTTTTTTATGAAGTAAATTTGGGGATTTACATTAAAACACATTTTTAATTAAAATAAATAAATATAAAAAGTATATCACAATAATTTAAATAATAAGTGGGAATTTATTACAAATTGATGATCTTAGTAAATCATCCAATTTATGTTTTAAAGAGGAGAATTGCCTTTGGAAAATATGAATTGGCCATAATATATAAATTAACCCCATAAAAGTTTTAAAATAAAATTTTGTGAAGTTTTTACCACAATTTAGTATATATATTGATTTATTTTATACAAAACTTTATATTGGAATATTTTTTAAAGAATGAATTTTAAAGTGAAGATACAGTCAACTCAACTACTTTATTCGATTTACTCAAACATTAATAAAACCATGAGACATCATTCCATTAGAGGTGATATATGTTTAATTATATTCATATATGACTATAAAATAAAAGCATGAGTTTGTTTCATGAAACCCATGTCAAAACTAGTATAAATTTGTATACATTTTAAATGAGAAGTTGACATAGTATATGGTGTTACATTCAAAAAAATGAGCACTAATAATGAGAAGTAATTTATTATGAATGATTTTAAATAATATCTTCTGAAGTATAATATTATGCCTTAATAAAAAAACCCAACACAACATAGTAGATTGGAGTTTTTTATAGGATAAATAAAATCATTATTTTAATAGGAAGAATAATTAAAGATGATCTGGAAAACAATTATTAGAGATAATTTGTGTTTAGAAATATACAGACTAAAAATATTTTTTTAGTAAGATAAAATTCAAACCTAACCTCAAATAAATTTTGATATAAAAAATTTCCACTAGTAAGTTATTATAAAGTCTATGATATCCCTTACATAATTAAAATCAAAGACTCAAATCTAGAAAGTTAAATTAGAAAATTGAAGATGGTATCATTCTTTTATAATAGTTCAATATAGAAGTATATAGATGTAGGAATAAAATACATTAGAATGTAGTGAGATATTATTAAGTGAAATAATCAAATATAATCCAAAAACGCATGAGCTTGATGTATAATATTTGTTTTTTAAAATAAAATAATTGAAATTTTATGTGAAATACAACATCATACATGATGAAAATGAAGGGAAATATTCAATAAAAATATTATCAAGAATTTAATGAAAAAGAGTTAAATGGAAATGGAAAACATAATTAACAGAATTGTAAAATTCTTTTAAAGGTAGATAATTTAATTTTAAATCAAAGTGCATCAATTCCAACAAGAATGAATCTACGATAATTGAGTCATATATAGGTACCAACTAGAAAAAGGAATATGTTTTATATTCCAATAAAATTATCTATTTTATTAAGCCTAATCAATGTATTAATCATTCAAGCATTAATATTGGATTAGATAAGAGTATGTGAACATTTATTAGATATATAACTATTCCACTTGGTTAATTTTCTCATGAACTTATGATAAAAAATTAGAGGGGATCATGTTAATGTTATAGAATAAGATGAATGATCAAGGAAAATATTTCAATAGAAAATATAGATTCATTTTCAATGGTTAATCTCATGTTTATAGTGTTGATTTTAAATACATGTTTTCTCTAATTGCATATTGGAGGATATCATATTATTCCTATTAGTTGAAGAAAATAAATAATATAAAATTAATAAAATGGATTTAAAATATACCTTCTTAAATAATGATCTTGAATAAAATCTTTATATTACTAAATTTAATGGTTTTTTGATTGATAATGATGTATATAGTGTCTGAAAATTGATAAATCATTCATATAGATTTAAACCGGACTTAAGTTTCTGACATTAATAGTTCAAATACTTATTAAAAGGGTTTAAATTTACTAAATTAAGAAAAAAAAATTATATCAATTAATTGAATTCGATTACACTCATTTTAATTGTATACTTTTCTAAAATTATATTTTTATGTGATATAATGAGAATTTGGGAGTAATTTTGTAAACAAATAAAGTGGATAGTTTAGATTTCCATACTAAGAGTGTTGTGACACTTCTCAATATTAAAGGGTATGTAATTATATAAGTTAAACTTCTTATCTGATTATCATTTTACTAAATAACGGTTGATAATGTTTGAGCTGGATAACTCTAAAAAAGTGTATACACTCAGTCTAGTGGGGTGAAATTATCCCAATAAGCCAATGTTTATTTTGTTAATCGAATGGATTTAGAAAACTGAAATATAGAGTGACATAACTCATTATATCTGGATAAGATATTATTTATGCTGTGATTTTATGCACAAAATATTAGATTTATCCAAAGGAATCACATCTAATTTCAATAAATTGTTCCATAAATATATAAAAGTAATAGTGAGTTATGTATTTTATTTTAATAAGGGGAAAACCTGAATCTAACTAGATTTACTAAAGTATAATATATAGGTGATTGTGATTATAAAAGTTCTAATTTTGGTGTAAAGTTTCACTTGGGATATATCTATGTGTGTTAAAATTTTAATGAATATATATTACTCTCACTGAGTACTACATAGTATGAATATATTTCTCCAACCACTACATGTACAGGAATTATTTGTATGATATAATATTGATTATATGATTGTGAATGTTGAAAAAAAACATGAAATTTTATGTGATAACAATGATCCATTAAAATTTAAAAAAATGATGTGAAATAGGAACATTCTATTAACATTGATATCTACTTTAATTTATTAAAAGATAATGTTTCAAATTGAGAAATTAAAATATAATTTATCCCAAATCAAGACCAATTTGAATACATTTTCATTAAGTTTGTCCCTGAGGAAACATTTTAGGTGTTAAGAATGAATATGAATCATTAGACCCTCCCAAGCTATTTAGAATCTTTAAAATGATCCCAATGATCATTGGATTATATTGGTAATTTTAGGGGAATAAAATTCACAAATCTTAGACTATGAGATATATTTTTCTTTCATAAAGGATAAGAATTGATATATCAAAATGAAAGAAATTTGTTTTTTAATAGTTATATGTTTTTAATTTATTATATTCATTCACTATGAAAATGTGTAATTGCTTAAATTTGCGAGTGTATGCATTTATGGTGAGAGAAAATAACAACAAGGGAAAAAAATTATTTTTTCTAATAGATAAAGTTTCCTAACAACCTACTCTAAATTATTGTGTGATGTAAATGTGTTTTTCAGGTGAAAAAATATAGTATTTTTTCTATTGATTGAGAATTTATGTTATATGACTAATTTTTAAATAGATGAATGGGGGGTTGAAAATAAATTCAAAGGGGGTTGATTGAATTTCCATATGGAATGATGAAATAATATTTCCTTTCATCAACCACATATTTGAGTCTTAGTTTAATATTGGATAGTATTCTTGATGTTTTTTTGTGAGATCTTATGAAATTTTTATGATTTGATTGGAGGAGTTTTGTAATTAATTAGGTATATTTTGAATTTATAAACATGTACAAGTATTTACTTTTTATGATACAGTCTGAGAAGTTCATATGATGAAATTTTAATCTACAAAACATTTCATATGATTTTAATTCCACTTAATAATAGTCAATCTTATAAAATACATGTGAAACACAATAAATATTATCTTTATATGAAAGGCTATTTGTTATGATACCATAATTTGTATGAGAACATTCTCATAGATAGATACTGAATTGAATAATATTTTGTTTTAATAAGATATATGGAATGCATAAAATATTCTCTCTATTTAACCAATAAGTCCCACCTAAAATGTAGTGACTTTATATGATGTGATTATTATTTACAATAGAAGCCTCTTGATAAATGGTTGGGGTTTATTATAAATTGACAGAACAAAAGAAGTTATTAACATAATATATTTATTGAGTATGATATTTTTACATCATAATATATGCGTTTCTTCATATGATTTTACTCATCATAAGATATCTTATTGTGTATCAAAAATTTATCAATGTATTGATGTCTAATTATTTCAACAATATTTATGGTTATTGTAAGTATGATATTAAATCCTATTATTAGGAATATTTGAATGGTTGTTAAATTTGGGTAATATTAGGTGATATTAATAGAGATTTAATATTTAAATATTTAAAATTATTCATTACAAAAAAAATCGTGTATTTTATTTTGAGATTTTGACTATGGAATTTACAATATCTCAGTTTCATGGAATATTCCATACTCCATTAATGAAATAATATTTTATTAATAATGGATGATTTAAGAGTATAATATTATGTAGAAAAAATTTTCATTTTTTAAATAAGGTTTGATATGTTATGGAATAAAATAATTTTATATATCAAGGAGAGTGGGAAATTGATGAACACAACTGGTATTCTATTTAAGAACTCTAAGGAGGAGGATTCAAGAATATCCTCTTACCATTCTTTCAATTACCTACTTCTAAGAAGGAATGAGATAATTTTCATGCATGCATACCCTCATGTGTGATAATATCATCCTGAATAACTTTGAGTGGGAGTCCTTTCTTCTACTGTTGGACTTATTCCATTCTATTAGTCAAAATTTTCAATGAACAATATCTATTAATAGATGGTGAGGAATCTAGTGGTGATTATAATATCTAATTTAAACTGAATAGAAATGGTTAAATATGAATAAATATAGTTTTTAGTTAAAATAATGTTATAAATTTTTGGAAGTAGATAATTCCTACTCATACATTCTATATTTCTCATACAAAACTTGTGTTCACTCAAAATTTATTGTCATTATAAAATATGTGGCCCAACAAGAGGTTAAACATGAAATAGAGTAAGATCTGATACTAAGCTCAAACCATTTAAATGTTATTATTATTTTTATTCCTTTAATATTTTATCATATTACTAATAGATTCTAAAGATTAAATGTCATCTTTTATCGATCATAGGGGTTAAATTCAAAACAAATTATAAATATCAAAACTGGTAGTAATAATTTACCCCTCTTCTTTTTACCCTAAATAATATCATATATAAAATAATACTTACAAATAATAGGGTATTTATCTCTAAATGATATTGAATATTAAAAATCATTTACTACTGTTTTTCATTATTAATAAAGTTACAGGTTTTCTCAAAAAGTTTTCCATATAATGTTAAAGGTTTTACTAAAACTATTAATTTGTTTATATAATAAATTACATATTTTTAAATATTATAATTCATAAATAAATATATTTGAGTTATGTAACATAAATTAATCTAATTTATGAATCTTCAAGTCAACACATATTGAAAAATTACTTGAATAACTATCATTTACATTCAATTGTTTTAATATTGAACAATTTTTTTACTAATTTTTATTTAATATTTTTTTTAGAAACTTCCCATTCTTATTTATCTATAGATAAATTTTAATTTTAATTATTACAATGCCCTTATTATCATTTAAATGACCCTTTTATTTCCCAAAATTATAAAGAAATGTAAAAAAATGACATTCCCATAAACTTATTCTCAATTTTTATAACATCAATATTATTATGTAAAAACAATATTATAAATTTTATAGTTCAAATAAAATAATCATTTTATCCATATTTTGATGTATATAACCATGTATGAAATTAATCCACACTTTTTTATAGATTAAAATATTTTCCAAGATCAGAACCATTATTTGATCTTATATGAAGGATATCTGATCCACATAAAAAATTTGTGGGATACTAAAATATAAGTTTCCATTGAATCATAAATTAATAGAATGAAATATATGAAATGTATAAAGTAATCCACAAGACACTTAAAATAAAAGTTTGAACCATAACGAACTAGTTGAGGCACATAATTAAAGTCACAAACATCATACTTCAAAACAATGTCCATATAGAAACCCAAAATATTTCCAAGACCTAGAAGTCAACAATGTTAAATTTTTATCCATCTTGTGTTTTTATAATTTTTAAGATAGATAAATCATATTTTTATATGATATAATTCTATAACTCTAGTTATTCTTGGATAAGATGTTGAATATAGACAGTAATGACATTTCTAGTCATTTTCTTTTCAAGGAATAATAATCAATATAGTGAATAATGTTTATTGTATACTCATCTGTGGATGTAGGTTGAATATTATTTAAAAAAACCATCCATATACTATAAATTATACATATTGTACCAAAAGATTAAATCCATTAATTTAAAATCCCAAAAATATATTTCAAGGATAAGAAGTGAAATAATGATGTAATTAAATAAATGTAGTCCTTGATTATGAATCACATTGATATTATATAAAATTATCATTTTTATTATCCAAAGAATCACACATTATAACATCTGTTTTTTAGATGAGATAAATAATAGTAAAGATTTTAATTTTAAATAAATTTAAATTAAATCCTTCAAATAATTTTTTACCTTCTGATTCCCTATAGTATTACATTGATTAATATTGGCATCGTTATTTAATTATATTCATATAGAGGTAAATTTTATTTTACACTATTATCTATTTAAATTTTCGTCTAAATACAATATAAAATCATTAGGATATTCATGTAACTTTGTTTAACTGAGTCCAACGTTGATAATATCCTCCTTTTTCTCATATAATGATATAGAAATCTTAGCTTTAGAAAATTTATCATCCAAAAATTCAAATATCATTTCAATTAATTTATTCTAATTATACATTATCAATTGATATCGAATAATTTTAACAATGAGAATAATTTTAAAAATTGAAATATCCTTGAAAAATTATCAATTTCCATCATCAATTAATTAAAAAATATCATTTTTAACTCATTTTAATTTCCCACTATATTATTTCCCCAAAAATTATCCATTAGGATATTATGATTTTAATTAGGTTATCTTGGATTTTTAAAAATATCATTTATAAAGTTAATATCTATAACATCGAAACATAGATTGACTAATGTTTTATGATGATGATGGTGGTTCCCTACTATGCTAAATACATCATTTAAAAGTCTTTGAGTGTCATTCTTGATAATATAGTCCATCATAGACATACTCCCCAAGTTAACCTTCCTAAACTCTTATACCCTATCATGTCTCAAATTTTGTGGATAAAAATGATCCAGCAACATCTCTTGGAAGTCCTTGTATACCATGTTTTCCAGCTACTCACTCCAAGCCAAAATTTCTCACCATCTTTACACTCATCCCTGAAATATATAAGTTTCCAGTTCGACTTTTTTCTCAGAAGGAGTATCTAAATAACACAACATTTATATGTTTAACAAGAGGGATTCACATAAATCCATAAACATTAATCCCCCTTTCCCACCACATAGAAAAAAATGAGGCACTATAACTACCCTTAACCATATATAATCTAGTTCATGGTTAATAATGGGTAAACACATTAACATACTCATATTCTTATTAGAATACAATATATCAGTTTCAATTTTACAAATTTTTTTATCATTTTACGTTTTATATTTTCATATTAGGCACCACTTTCAGTTAAATTAAATATGAAAAGAAAATCATTCTTATTCCAACAACTTAACCAAAAACCTATTTTCCACATGGAATCCTAAAATGTTACATTCCAAAATAAATCCTAACTATCTTCAATGATTCATTATTACTCAACTCACATTCCATAATAGTCAATCAATAAAATATTCAAAAATATCATAACTAATAATCAAATTTCACAATAATTGCATCACTCATGGTGAAATAACATTCAAATATTACAACATACATCAATAACATCAATTACCACTCTAGGTACATGGTTTTACCCTCACACATGGGTTAGATACTCCAATTAAAGAGAACTTAACCAATTATTGAATCATCATGTTTTACCATCTATGATTACACAAATTATAATACAATTTAAAGAAATTAAAACCCCTTTGATACCACTTTATAACATCCCGACCCAGGTGCCCCAAACCAGTCAGTTACGTAACCCTGGGAATTCCTCCTTGTATGGTAGATGTTTAACACTAGTAGTGAGGGTACAGTATATTTAACATGGGGATACTATACCCACTTTATCAAAGAATAACACCATAATAAATAACCAAAAAATAACCAAATGACAATAAACAACAACTAGAATAATACAATAATAATAACAAACCAATATCAAAGTATGAACTAAAACTAAAACCAATATCCATAACTAAATAGTAGATATTTCATTATAATATAGTTTCATGTGTGAAAATTAAAACCCAAAATAAAGACACCTATAACTCCCCCAATTGGTTCCTAACATCAAGTCAATTCCCCTCACCCATGCTCTGTCCCTACTCAGACATCTAGCAAAGGGTTAATTCCATTATCTTGTCCTATAAACATAAAGTCTATTCAGGTACCAATCAATAAGCTCAAGTGAGGTGTGAGTACAACTCAGTTAACCACCAATAATAGCATCTAAATCATTATCTAGTGAATAATAGTGCTTGAAATTTAATAATGAATAAAGTAAAATGCTTAATGAAATTTTTATCAAATTTCATTATTCATTAATCAACAACATAAAACCCTTGGGTTCACAATCACACACATACAATTTATACCTTCTTTTCCCTATTCTGGATTCTAAACTATCCCTAAGGGATATCACCTAAAATTATACCATGGTAATCATTTTTCATTTCATTTAATTTCATATCATTTCTAATTGGAAGCATAATTCAATGACAATCTCATGGACATAGAATGTATCATTAATCACCCCACAGGATTTTGGATCATTATTCCTTATCCCACACCCCATGTTTATTTGGAGCATCCATCCAAGTCCTATATAATAATATTCACATGCATGTATTTAGCTCAATAATATCATAGCTAGAACCTCAAGGGTATTTGGAGCATCATTTTCTATCCCATAACCAATTTCACAATCATTCAAATTTATCACAAATTGGAAATTATACTTAGATAATCAACATTACAATCCCATAAATATATCACATCATGGTATACCATTTCAAATATCAAATGAAATATAATTATTTACTTTAATCACATGGAATATTATTAAAAATTCACTATTAAACCATCTATCAGCATTTAATCAAATCTTGTTAACTATTTAAAGTTATGCCAAATATCCCCCACTTACCATTGTCAACCAATTCAATATTCCATAAATTAACCAATTACACAGTTTCATTAATCTATCAATTACATATTTACAATTCATCCTATTTCAATTCCCCTTTTTTAACTTAATCCTATATCAGAAATAAATTCAATTTCATCAATTTCATCTTGGAGGTAATTTCCCAGTCATTGCAATTTAAATTCCACAATTACATAAAATTAATTAAATATATAAAATGTGAATTTCAATTTATAAAACCAATCTTAAGAACATTGATAGAATATCAATAATCTAAATCCCCAAATAGAAGCGGAACATTCAATTGAAAACCAATGAAAATGATATAGGTATGAAACCTAGATCTAGTATATAAAAAAATATATCCATGGAAACATTTATCTAAACCATCACAAAATAGTAAAATCAAAAATTTAAAATATGATAGAAATATTGGAGAGAGAGAGAAAACCAATCAGGATGAGAATATCTTACCATGAGAGGTGTAGATTTTCAAATCTGGTATTGGATTTTTCATGAATGATGTTTGGAAGGCCTTGGAATCATCTTGGGGGCCTAAAAAATACTAGAATTAGTTTACATCCATACGGTGGTGATTAGGGTTCAATAATATGGGGTTCGGTATTTTTTTATAATTTTTTGGGGGATTAAAATCCTTCATTCAGGATTTTCTGGGCTGATCCACATGGTTTGTCAAAATGTGTTCTCTAACCATGTTTCTCACATAAGGGTCACATAGTTACTACAAATAGGGAACATGGTTTTAAAAACCATTATAAAACAATGTAATCCTCCTTTATTTGGTGATACACATACTGTTGGGGCTGGGCGTATGGTTCGGCCAAACTGTGCGCCAACCATGCATAGCATAGAACCCCTCTAAAAATATCTTAATGCACCCAAAATCCCCCCAAAAGTAAATTTAAATCAAGATATACTAAAAATAAGGTAATATAGTAGCTTAATATGAACTTGATAATTCTATATAAAATGTTAGGGATCTTATAGAGGGGTAATTCCTATAAATGAAATACAAGGATGTTGAATCCATCAGTACATATTAGGAAAATTTTACAAGGCGTGAAAGGTATGATTCAAGGTTTATCATAAGACTTGAAATAAAAAATTGATAAATTATTTAGTTTATTGATACCAAGTCTCTAAAATTAATTCTCTATATGATATAATGTTAGAGATGAACAAATCTTTCGATATTTCTCAACATGGAAATAGAAATTTTACTCATAGTGTTCTGATATTTTTGTGGAAAAAAAGTGAAATATATAATATTTAGTAAATTATTAAAAAAATATCCATGGAGGAAATAAAATTAATATAACTTCAACTCAAGTTTATGGAATGAAAAATAGTTAGAATTTCTTTTTGAGGTCCAATAAATGTTTTTTATATGGAAAATAATATCATCATGAAAAAAATAACAATTATTTGATGTAAAAAAAGTAATGTCAATGAATAGAAAAGAGAAATAACTCAACCAAATGATCCCTCACACTCCAATGTTATTATTAAAATTAGTTTGTACATTACTCCAATCATATCTCAAATATATTGTTTAATTATGGAAATAGGCATCAGGAAACTCTTAAGTCAAATGATAAAGGGAAATCTCATGAGATCACAACTACTAAAGGGGGTTCCAAGATCAATGTGGGGAATGGTACACATACCATACAACTATAATTAAAAATATCTAATTAAAATTATTCATCTATCCACCATTTTAAATTTGAATAATTTATTAAGGGTATCACAAAACCTCCTCACTGATTTGATGTTGAGTTATCAGTGAAAACACCTAATGGTATCATGATCACATATCAAGTCAATAGATCCTATAATTTAATTTTGGTGTAACGTGATTTTTTCAATCCTATTATTCTCCCTCATGAAGAATTTTATGTGATTTTTGACCTTTCTACCCCTTCATGAGTTATATTTATCCCAAATGGTTGTGGAGAAACATTACATTAATGATATGAATATTTTTTTAGATTTTATTAAATTTGTTTCCATATAATTTCCTAGTATACCATTGAATCAAGAAGTTGAGTCATCAATAGAACACCTTCTGAGTTCTACATAATTTTTTTATAATAAAAATATAATGGGTCAGAATGAGTTGCATGAATCAATGAATCCGGTAACGGAATATTTATATGACGTAATCATTTATCCTAGAAGTTTTTGGAGGGGTGAACCAATTATTTCATTTAAAAAGAAGTATGGGTAAATGTATCTTTTCATTAATTTCAATGAACATAAAAATATAAATATTAAGAACAATTATACATTTCCCATGTATTGATGTTTTCTTTGATCAGCTGCATGGATTTCAATACAATTCCATGATGGAACTTCATTCTAGTAATTGTTAATTGAGGTTCATGAAGGAGGATATACCCAAGAAAACCATCCTTATGAGGTTTGGACATTATGAATTTAGTGTGACTTTATTTTGACATACCAATTCCCCTGTTGTCTTCATGGATTTAAGGAATACAGTCTTTTGAGTTTACTTTGATTATTTTTTAGTAGTCTTCTAAACGATATTATTAAATATTTTATGAGTAAATGATGTCATTTATATAATTTTATGATTGTGTTGAATACCTTAGGGAAAGATAATTTTTATTCAAAATTGAGAAAGTGTGAGTTATATTTATCAAAATTTTCATTTTCAGGTTATATAATATGAAGAAAATCTATATCATTGTATCCTTCATATATCAAATTTATTAAGAAATAGCATAGAACAACCATGGAAAATTATATTCATTTTTTTATTGGGTTTTTGTCAATTATAAGTTTTTATGAAGGGTTTTATCATATATATCTTATTGGATAACCACATTGACTCAAAATGGAGAAATTTTACATTCGACAAATGAATGTGAGTAAAATTTCAAGGTGGTGAAAATAAGTTTGGTCAGCACAGATATGTTTACACTACCCTATTGTGGGGAATGGATTGTTATTTATATTAATGCATTGAACATGGTTATGGGATTATTCCTCAAACATGATTATGTTTTGATATCCTATGCCTCATGGAAATTGAAAATTCATTGGAAAAATTACTAGACTCGAGATTTAGAATTTCAATCAGTAATTTATTCATGGAAAATATAGAGGTATTATCGTTATGGTGAAATATGTGATGTATATATACTGTTAATAAAATTTTTAATTTTATATATACATATAAATATTTTAATATTCATAGAAGGATATGGTTTGAGATAATAAAATATTATGAATGTTCAATATATTACCTTTCTATGAAGAAAAACAGTTGGTTGATGAATTTTTTTAGAAATTCCATTCCAGTTTTTCAATGATATGGATATAAAAAGACCTATTAATTATATATTTATCAATGGGAGATATTGACATCATTTGGATGGGTGAAAAAACATATCATTATCATATTATTTTTCAATCATCTATCTAAGTGAGGATTAAGGGTTTGTAGAAGGATGAAGTAGAGTTATAGAATATTGTCCAAAATAAAATAAAATTTAACTATGATTGTGATGGAATGAGAGGATTATAGAACTAAATATGTTTTCCATCAGAAATGGGATTATATAAGGAGTTACTAGACAAATCTAAAAGTTCATCATTCTTTATTATTCCAATAATTATGAAGATGTTAGAGACATGAAATCATATTTCTAGTGGGATAACATGAAATGGGATACTGAAATGTATGTATCTTGTTTCATACCATGTTAGAATGTTAAGGTTGAGGGGAAAATTTCTAAGGTTGTGTTACAACCATTACCCATAATATAATGGAAATATGAAAACATTAACATGTATTTAAATATAGAACTTCCAAAAATATCTCAACTGAACAATGAAATTTGGGTTATAGTCAATCGTCTTATGAAATCATTACATTTCATTACCCTAAAAGAATATTTAACCCTTAATAAACATACCATGTTATAAAGTAATTATGTAGTGGGGTTTAATTTATTAAAATATTAAATTCAATATAATCATGATCTCGGTTTTACCTCAATGTTCTGGGGAAGTCATTACCAGGTGTAGAATACTGGATTGAGATTTAGCAATATATGTCATCCTCAAAAATATGGTTAGTCCATGAGGATCATTAAAATCTCAAAGGATATGATAATAACCATTTATATTGATTTAAAATGTTTTTATGATCATATTATTAATTTTTTATTATTTTTATACAAAAATAACATTCACTTGGGCATTTAGATGGATCCTTATTAAGCCCTCTATGGCAGAAAGTGTAAAAATGGTTTTTACATGTGCAAGTGTTATTATTTAAATAAATTAAATTAACAACTATTTATAAATTATTTTATGTAAAATTATGGATTATATATTAAATAATATATTTTAATACAAATTTTATAGTTTTACTAGTTATAGAATGGATTTAAACTCAGTTTTTTGCATAAAAATCCATTTTCCTTGAAACGGTTTTATTGCATTTTTCACAATTATTTTGAAATGAATTTATGTTAAATTAATAAATATGATATTCTAAAATTGATAAAAAAATTAAATCATAATAATTAATATAATTTAATAATTTCAATTTAATTTTTGGTCATTATGAATTGAAACCTTTACAAAAAAATCAGTTGTCAAGGTAAGGGATAAAATGGGATAAAAGGGTTAAAGCTAAAATGATAAGGGTTAGAATTGACCTATTAAATATTCTAAATGATATTTTATGGTCATATTTACAACATATATATTATAATATTCAAATATGACTCGTTTGTGTTCCATTTTTATTGAGTAACACATTAATATATTTTAATATTTCGGAAAACTCCAAGCGTGTCCTCTCCCTCACTTATAAAAGGTAACCACTTCTCCCCTATTATCAACACATAATTATCCTCTTAGATTGTAAAATACCTAAAAAAATCCTTTCCTAACATACATTACCATTTTTATAGATCCTAATTTTTTCAAAATACATTTCTATGAAAGCTTTACATGTAACTCTAAAGAGTTTTTCTAAAGAAGAGGTATAACTCTTTATTGAGTGTTTTACTTTTATTAATTATTATACATCATTTAATTATTCTATAAGGATTATGAAATAAAAAAAACTATTTTATATGTATTTATATTTTATTATCTAAATTATATAACTTTTATTGATCTCCATCTTCACCATATGTAAAACGAAATCATCATATGTGCATACACGTAGAATACCATCTCATTAAATGATGTATTTTGTTTTCTATCTCCACCAATAATGGATGGTTATTTTTATGGATAAATTTTTTAATTTTATATTGATGAAATTATTATTCTTATATAATTTTAATATTTTCTACCTTCTTACCTTTCCATCTATTGAAAATGATGATATCGCTGAAGCGTACATGTGGACTAGCATATCCCCAATGTAATGTGATTCATTTTTCATATACGCATTAAATGGGTGGTAATTAGGATAAATATGATAATTATATATGATATTTTTTATAAAATAATGATTCTAAAAATTTGAAATATTTTTTTACTTTTCATTTGTTCCATACATCAAATAGGTGAAGCATCACTCATGCATAAATACAGACTAACGTCTCCCCGATGTTATCTAATTCATTTTTCATCACCTATTTAAATTAATGGATATAAAATTGTATAATATGAATAAATAGTATAATTATTTCATTATTAATATTATATATATAATAAATCCATTTTCAGGGTTAAATTACCAAAACCATCTGACGGAAAAATTCATGGAAAATAGTCAATTTTCACATGAATGTTCATTTTAATGAAGCAAATGTTAAGAGGGGAAAATTATAAATTATAATTTAATTATACAAAGTAATTTATTTATGAAAATGGGGTTTTAATATATTTATAATAAATATTTATTTATTATATCTTATATTTAATGTGTACAAAGAAATATTGTTCTTTAGATATGGAATTATGTAATAATCTAATTTATTTGTTTTGTCTATGCTAAATTTTCCAATAAAGGAAATTATATCAATATTATAGATTAAAAACAATATATTTTATTTTACTCTACTTATACCTATAATTTATATATATTACTATCATTTTCCTCTCTTAGTACATAAAATGATTGATAAAAAAATTTAATGAAAATTTCTTCTTATTTACTCTTTGGTCATTAAATTTATTCCATGTGCATGATCTTCAAATTTATTTTATAAATATTTCTTTTAAAAATTGATATATTCTAAAAAGGATATTTTCATTTACTTTTAATTTATATAATGTTTTTTAAAACTAATCTTCTTAAACAATCATTTTCCAAACATGTAATTTTTGACTTTTTATATAAGTGTGAAAATAGTGTTATATTTTGATTTATACGACATGAATAGATTCTACTTACATCAAAAACCTTAATTAAATTGAATATTTGATTAAAATTTTCAGAATTAATATTCAATGAAAGTAATATTCTCAATATTCTGGGAATTTTTTATTATAATTTTATCAATAGAAAAGGATATTTGTCTCAAGGTTCCCAAGAAAGGTTCAAATGTTCTTTTAAATGTATTTATAATCTATGTTAACAAACTTCTTGGATTTATAGGATTTTATAGATATATGATCTTATTATAACATACAAATTAAATCTATAGATTTATTATGATAATGATTGATTATACATGATTTTATGAAAATATTTTATTTCTAACGTTTTAATTAAGTTATTAAGAAACCCTTATGAAACTTCTTTCATTTCCACAGTTTATACTTTTATTAAAAGATAATATTTTTATGCAACCTTCTCTATTTCCATAAACTATTATATGATTATATAATGAATTTATTATGATATTTGGGCCCACAAATATATGGTTTCCATTTTGTAAAAGTTGGCCTCATAAATTTTTGTCCCTACAATGCATTAGGTAAAGGTAGATAACTCATGAGATAATAGGGACTGGAATGGGGAGTGAAACTAGTTCAGTAAGAGAATATATAAACTATAATAATCATGAGAGTGAACTATGACAAAGGAAATGATATAATAGTGAGTTGACTCAATCAACTATAATAATATTTTTAGTGATCATTAACTAAGAAAATGATTTTCTTCACTTATGTTTATGTAAAACAACTTATGTCATATTCCTATGATATATTATCCAAAATTGTCATTGATTATTTATGATTCTACATAGTTATATCTTATGTATTTTTTGCGAAAATTATTATTCCATGATTAATGGATTTTGATTGATTTGGTACAAATTTAATAAGTTATAATCATGTTTACATACCCTAAGGTTTATATTACACTCACTTATAATCAATGGTTTTTATCTCCATTTTTTATGCTTACTAATCATCTAACCTCACCCATTATTTTTTCCCCATTCCCTGGGTTATGATGAGATGTTTTATATAGGGTATGTTTTAGAAATGTAATATGTGAGATGATATTTGGGTGTGGTGTTGATTATGCTTCATGAAATAAGTTTATTATCCCTCTAGTATACAATGGAACTAACCCATCATGGTCCTAAAGAATATATTGTTGTGAAATGTATTGAATATTCATCCAAAATGATGTAATATTTATGTATGTTCTACTCAAGTAAAATAAATTATAGAGGAGATGGATGATGACACTATGGAAGCATACTGACCAGAAGAGATGAGTTGAAATTTAAATAGGGTATGGTCGAGTAGAAAGAGGTGAGGTCAGAGATGATATATAAGAGTGAGGAGGAGATAGTAAACATACATCCATTTTCTAACATCTAGTTTTGTGAAAGTTTAATCAATTAATATCGATATAATGTTGAGTTTTTTTAAATAATGTTTGATCCATGTAGAGATTTAATTTATTATTTTAATTCATAGATTAATTATTTAGAGGATAATCATGGATGTGTTGTTAGTGGTAGACTATCTTCTTAATATAATGTGTACTATTGGAATTGATATGTAAGGGCATAATATTTCTTAAAAACTTCTATTGTAATTTATAATGTATAGAGGGATTTAATGGATGTTTCATGGGGGTTGGGAAAGGGTTGTATTGAATTTAATTGAAATTTTAAATTAATTTAGTATTTCTAGAAAATTTACTTTTGGATATGTTTAAGAGAAAATATTAAATTTTGAGTGCATTTACAATTCTAAAAATACAAGTCATTTGTAAATTAATTTACTATTTCAAGAAAATTACCTTTTTTAATGTCTCATGGATATAAGATACACATTCATATCTTTTATTATTATTTTGGGGTTTAATTTACCATTAAGTATTGTTACTGTTGATAATATAGTTGTTGAATAGATATAACATAACTAATACAAATATAAGGTTTTAAAAAAATACTTTCAACACAGAAAAAGGATAGGATGGCCTCATCCAGTAGACTCGATCCATACGAAGATCATTTTTTAGATCTTGGGAATGAGGTAGCATCATTGGAATTCTCTCTTGACCAAGCCAAAGCCAACCTTTAACATGTTAATCTTGAACAGAATATCCTACGATAGAAGTTCATGTTAATATAGACTACTACATGGGCAATGTTATCTGGGACACCTCAAGAGTCTCTCCCCATCACACACCATACCCTTAGGTCTTATGAGGGTGTTATAAGGGGTAATGTAATAAGGTATTAGTTACTTATTGTGTAATATATTTTATAAATAAAATTCCTATTCCATCAATTCCTTTATGAAAATATCCTTTCTTAAAAAATGATGAATTTGATAAATTTATTAATCAGGTAAAAATGTTAATTTTGAGAATTATATACATTATTATATTAAACTAAAGTTTTTATTAATAATATTATAAAAATAATTATTATAAATGATGATTATATCAGTTCTTTATCTATAAATGATTCGGTAATCAATTTGATAATAGTTATAATTTTTTAGGATAAAACAGAAGGTTCATTAACGAATTTATTTTATGGAATTAATTATTTATTGAAATAATTAATATTTTGATAAAATATTTTTATCAAATTACTTTTATAAATAAAAAAAAAATTATTTAAGTTTTATGAAGTTGAATGTAATTTTTATTAAGGCTTGGAAACTATTTTTGTCAAACCCCTTGAATTTTCAATAAATGTCAATTTCCATTTTAAAAGTGAAAATTCCCATATTTATTAAATTATTTAGATAAAATAAATATTAGTTTTGGAATTAGGATGTCAAAATTGTCAAATGGTGAATTTTTCATAATTTTCCGAGACAATCGAATTTTTGGGTAAAATTTAAATTCTGTAAAAATATATAATGTGTTTTATAACAACATAATCACCCAATAGTGATTTAATAAAATAATATAAATGTATTATTCTTATAATAAATATTTTTCATTAAAATGATGTTATTTTATATTTTTTTGACTAATTTCATAAAGCCTCAGTGGACCCTCTAAGACTTATAAAATATTTTAACATATTTAAAATGATTCCCTTGAGAGTGTGACTCACCTCCACATAAGAAAGCATAATATTTTAATATGTTATTCCCTTTTAATTCTATAATATTATATACCAATTCCATTTGGATTAAACCCTAGGCAAAAACATGGGATGTTTTGTGGATTTGAATATTTTATTGTGTTGTGTCCAAAACCTAAATAATAAAGAATTCCCGGTCTTTTCCTATATAAACCCACCCAATCTCCCACTCATGGTCACTCAAACCATTTGTATCTAGACCAAACTATGACCCATACACTCTATAATCCATCCTAAGGCTCTCTGAGAACCTAAGAAGCCTCTTTCAACCCTCCCCCAAGCCTTTGGGATAACTAATCCATGTAAGGGATTCCTTCTATTCTCATTTTTTTTCCCAAGTTTCTTTATGTTTTTATACCCTTTTATTATCAATTAAAGTGTCGGGGTATGATTTATCACCACCCTCATACTTCAATATTTATGTTTTAATGTTTATATATCCCTATCTCTCTCATTAAGGCCTTCCTAGTACACCTGTTACCATGCCAAAATTATGTAAGGGATTTCTCTCTTCTTATTTCCATTTAAGTATTTATTCTATATTATGTATCTATATTCCATTTCATATGTCGGGATATTATGTTACATAATTCCCTTATAATGTATTTTATGTATAAATTATGAGAGACCCCATTATCTCTCATCAACCCAATTTATGAATCTCCAAATAATGTTGTTATGTTGCCAAAATTGAACCATGAGTTTCCAAGACAAAATCATCGTGTAATGAATACCATACCCATTTCTGTATCAATTGTATTCCCCTTTATGAACATATAATTTTTTAATGTTACTTAAATGTATTTATTCCACTTTATTTGATCATGTAAAAATGATGATGTTGAATGAATCCATGTTATATGATCTATGTGGCACACTTAAGCATGAGATTGAAATGAATATGAAGGGTGTGCCTTGATAGAACTATAATGCATTGGGTAATGTCTAGTATCATGATCTTTCATGTAGGGATAGAGGATTATCGGATTCCTTTTAATAAATTTTTCACCATGTTTGGATAGGGGTTTACCTGATTTCTTTATGTTAAAAATGTTGTGCTTTAAGTTTCTTCCACATTTCTATTTATGATAATCATGTTATACCATGATTTTATGTTCATATTTATTTTGTGCTCCATTGATATACACATTGCCTAAAATGTATTTTATTCTTCATGTTATACCTTGTTTACTCCCTTCAAGTTCTTTATATATCAATATTTCCTTATTTATGTCCTTATTTTATCCCATGCAATGCTAAGTACAAAGCAATGTTGTGGTCATGTAAAAGAATTTTTCAATAAAGATGTTGGATTTTATGTCTTAAGTTGTCATGTAATATTCATAATCCCAAAAGATACTAGACCTATTGATCTTTTGGGATTTGTTAAGAGAAATTTTATGTAATAAATCATGTTTAAATATGAAATAAAGTGTTGGGTTTTTATAATTGGTATCACAGGATAGGTTTAGTTATTTTGGAGATCAATGGTATAAAAACCTAGTGAAAGACTTAGGGATAAGACTAAGTATAAAAATATAATACCTAAATTTTTATGAGTATAGAGTAAATTTTTTATCGAGAAAATATATCCTTGTCTGGATACGAACATGTAGAGGTGGGTCTAGAACAGATGTATCTAGGGGTAAAACCAAAAAACACCACTTTGAGCTATACTCGAATGGGAAATGGTTCCCGAAAACGAGCCTTGCTACACTCTTGGTATGACAATCCTAGGGAATATGCTTTGGTAAATTCATAATCATAGTATGAACCATTAATATGGGAGAAAAACATCCCAAATGAATATACATTGGTAAATATTTCATTGATAACTTTGATTCAAGCCTAGAAATTCATAATTTAAGGAGATAAATGTAATTTATTAGTTTGAAATTTTATCATTGTATTCCCCTTTATGTGTTTAATAGCTCAAAATAATTACCCATATTTTTCCTTTTAATCTATTCAATGGACAGTAATTGGAGGACTTGGGAAAAAAACTGATATAATGATCAATGTGATGACTATTCTAGTGAGATTTTGAATCTGATGGGAGCGGGAATCACAAACATTGTCATGATACTCTCTCAGTTAACTCAAATTTTGAATAGAACCACGGTTTGACAAGAAATTCCACCCCCCCCCCCAAGAAAAATTCACAATTGAGAGCTTCATGATACAAAATCCTCCAACGTTCAATGGATCCTCATATCCCTCAATCGCCAAACAATGGATCAACTCCATCAAAAAGATATTCTCATTCCATCAATGTTCTGAAAAAGATAAGGTTATTCTTAATTCTTATCATATGTATGGTGAAGCTGATCAATGGTGGACATTGGTCAGAAATAAGAATCATGAGGAAGAGATCATGGCATTGGAATGGCTGGATTTCTATAAAATGTTTTTTGACAAATATTTTCCCTACACCCTCCGTCATAAGATGGAAAGATATTTCCTTGCACTCAAGGAAAAAATATAATGAATCTTGTAGGGATTACAAGGAAAATTTTACCATAGTTGCACGATACAACTCTGTATTTGTTGTTACCCTTGAATACATGGTAGATCATTTATTTGGTGGGTAAAATTCTAGCCTACAGAAATCCATGTAAATTTGTGACTTGGAAAGCTATATAGATATTGTCCGATTTGCACTCAATGTTGATATGGAGATCAAAAAGTATTATAGGTATCATAGAGATAAGAAGTGGAAAGTGTACATTAGTTCTACCGGTCCGATGGAAAAAACCAATGGTGGTAAGAAATTCCAGCATCCCACTTGCCAAATGTGCAGGAACAATCACCCTGAAAATTGCCTGAAGGGGGCGATGAAATTAATTAAGTGTGGAAGAGAATGGAACCTGGATAGTGATTGGTGACAGGATAAACCTACTAGTGTGGTAGAAGAAAGTAATGTTCTATTTTACCCACAGTGCATTGTCATTATTACATCTACAATGAACTATGACACTTTATGAACTAGGGAAATAATCCAAGGGTAATTGGAGGGAATCAACAACCTCCAAGGTAGAAAGGGAAAGATTTATACATTACTAAAGTCGAAACAAATATCGACAAGAAAGTGGTGATACATACGCTAGTTACTCATTCATGAATTGTAAACCTAATTTTTATTCTAGTTATATGTATTCTCTTATATCGAGAATGTTTAGTCAAACAATCCAAACACCACAAAAAATCAAGGAAGTAGAGATGTCGGTGAGATTGGAAAATGGGTAAATTATTACATCCCAATAATATAACTCCTCCCATGTCATAATTTGTGGATTGAACTTCTCGGTGAACCTCTTCATACATCCTACGGTGGAATTTGATGCAATTCATGGCATGGATTGGATTTCCCAATATAGATCTAACATAAATTATCATAAGGGGAAATCACTCTCTATATGGTGAATCGAACCCCGATTATGTATAAGTGCAAGGAGGATGATGAATCCTCTTTAGCACCATCATCTCAGGCATGGATATTTCTTCCTTATGGGAATGTGTGTCTTTATCAGACGATTGAGTATAAGGATTGAACCATCCTTGAAGTCATTCCTACTATAAGGGAATTCGTTAATGTTTTTCTTGAGGAACTTGTTGGTCTTCCTCCGAGAAGAGATGTTTAATTATTGACTGATCTTATACTAGGGGAGTTTCCAATACCCAAGGATCTATATATAATGGATGTTGTGGATCATCATGAAATAAATAAATAACTATAAGATAATTTGGATAAAGTGTTTATACGCCAAGGTGCTTTACCATGGGGTGCACCAATCTTCTTTGTTAAGAAAAAGGATGGGTCAATGTTCATTTTCATTGATTATCGTGAGCTCAAAAAAATCATGATAAAGAACAAGTATCATTTAACATGAATTAATGACTTGTTTGATCAGATATATTCTTCCCAATATCTATCCAAGGTGGATCTACGGTCAATATATTATAGATTAAGGGTGAAGAAAAAGGATATCCCCAAGATTGCTTTTCCTATAAGGTATGATAACTATAAATTCATATTAATTTCTTTCAGACTCACTAAAGCTCCAGAAATCATCATGTACATGATGAATAGAGTCTTTATAGGTTACTTATCCAAGTTTTGGTAGTCTTAATAGATTATATTATAATATACACTAGATCCAAGGAGGAGAATGAGGAGGATCTAAGAACCATACTGAAGGCCTTGAGAATGGATAAGCTCTATTCAAAGTACAGAAAGTGTGATTTTTTGTTGAAGGATGTATCATTATTATGAAATATCATCACATGAAAAGGGATATCTATGGATCCATCCAAAAAAATTAAATTTAGGGGTGGATGAGGCCGTCATCTGTGACAAATATCCATAGCTTCTTTGGGTTAGCGGGATATTATTGCTGATTCGTGAGAAATTTCTCACGATTTTCAAACCTTATTACAAATCTAACTCAGATGGGAGTCAAATTTTCTTGGAATGATGAATGTGAAGAATGCATCATGGAGTTGAAGAAGAGTATTATCACTACCCCTTTGCTCATACTACCCACAATGGGGAGATTTTTGTAATATATAGTGATTCTTAAAAGAAGGGTTTGGGTTGTGTGTTGATGAAAAATTACAAAGTTGTTGCCTATGCCTAAAGGAAGTTGAAAATTCATGTGAAAATCTATCCCACACATGATGTGGAGTTGGAGCATGTGATCTTTGCATTGAAAATATGGTTTCATTCTCTCATTGGGGAAATGTGTGAAATATATAAGAATCCTAAGAGTCTCAAATATATATTCACACATAAATATTTGAATAACAACCAACAAAGGTGGTTAGAGATCATCAAGGATTATGAATCCTCAATTCATTACCACACTGGGAAAGTGAACAACATGGAAGATTCTCTATATAAAAAGGACCTAGAAATTTTTCATTGATGAGAATTGAAAAGGATCCAATATTCTTAGATTTTATGAATATGGATATGGCAATAATAAATAATGTAACATCATAAATCCTCTCACAGATGATTTCTCAACCATTTGTTATAGAAATGTTAAAGGATGCTCAAAAAGATGATGTGGGAATTTGGAAAAAATGTAAATTATAAGAAAAGGGAAATCCTTAGAGTTTGATGTTAATAAAGAAGGAATTGTGAGATTTTGGTCGAGAATGTGTGTTCCATCAAATCCGGAGTGAAAGAATGAAATTTTGGATGATTCACATAGTTTTATTTTCTCCATCCACCCAGGAAACAAAATTTTGTATCGGTATCTCCAAGATCATTAGTGGTGTCATAACATGAAGAAGGAGATCGAAGAATATATCTCAATGTTCTGGGTAAGTAAGTAAGTGAAGGCTGAGAGGATGAAGTCTAATGGTGTGATGAAACCATTTCCCATAATAGCATGGAAATGGGAGAATGTCATTGTGGTCTTTGTCACCAGACATTCCTAGACATCTAAAGGAAACAATGTTATCTGGGTTATTTTGGATCTTCTTATAAATATTTCACACTTCATTGAAATTCAAGAGTATTTATCATTAGATAAACTAGCATGGATATACATTAGAGAAGTAGTAAGGTTTCATGGTGTAACACTGTCAATTGTATTCGATCGAGATCTATGATTCACCTATATGTTCTGGAAGATTCTCCAACACGCTCGGAATACTGATTTGAACTTCATTACATCTTATCATCCTCAAATTGATGGTCAATATGACCAGATTATCTAAACACATGAGGATATGTTGAGAGCATGATCAATGGACTTCAAAGGAGGATGGGATCAACATCTTCCTCTGGTTGAGTTCTATTATAACAATAGTTTCCAAAAAATCTTCCAAATGGGTCTTTATGAAGCCCTATATGGGAAAAGGTGTAGAACACCAGAATGTTAGGATAATGTTGGAGAACAAAAACTTCTTGGTCCAGAAATGGTCTATGAAATGGTGTAGATGGTTAAGTCCATCAAAAAGAACATAAATCTTATAATAGTCAACAAAAGATCTATGCTAACAACTGTTGATGAGACCCAGAGTTTGGTGTTAAAGAAATTTTTTTCTTCTGTATATCTCCATGGAATATAATGATGAGATTTGGGAAAAAGGGAACACTTAGTCCATGGTATATTTTCTCTTTTGAGATCCTTGATCACATTGGAGCATTGTCCTATCAAATAACACTCCCACTGAACCTATATCAAGTACATGATGTATTTCATGTATCAAATTTGAGGAAGTATGTACCTGAAACATATCATGTACTCAAACTAGAGGTGGCCCCATTATAGAAAGACCATTCCTATGAAGAAAATCCAGTGATGTTCTTAGATCATAGGGAAAAAATTCGATGAAATAATACAATGCCCCTCATAAAATTATTGTGGAGAAACGACAAGTTTTAAGAAGCTACATGGGAACCGAAGGAAGTGATGAGGCAAAGTTACCCTCTTCTGTTTTAGTGAGAGAAAAGTAAATTTTGAGGGTTAAATTTCTTTAGGGGGGAATGTTGTAATGACCGGAACATTTATAAATAAAATTCCCTTTCTTTTGATGTCTTAAGGATATAGAAAACACATTAAAAAAATTATTATTATTATTTATTTGTTTAAATTACCATTATGTATCATTATCCTTGATAATATAGCCATTGAAAAGTTTTCACACATGTGTTATAAATATATGGTTTTACCAAAAAATAATTTCAACACAGTCAAAGGAGAGGATGGCCTCATCCCGTAGAATCAAGCCATATGAAGTTCATTTTTCAGAGCAAGGGAAGGTTGTAGTGTCACTGGACTTCACTCTTGACATATCTGGACAAGGGATTTAACATTTTATGTTTTAATGGAATCACCTACCAAAGAAGATCAAGTCAATAGAAATTAAAACCCGGGCGATTTCACCCAGGACCCCCAAGAGTCTGTCACTATATCACACCATACCCATAGGTATAATGCAGGTTTTATATGGGGTTATGCAACAAGTTATTAGTTACTAATTTTTTATTCCAATTTTATAAATAAAATTGATATTCCATCAATTACTTCATTATAATAGTCTTTCTTAAGGAAAAATTATGAATTCGATAAATTGATTCAATAGGTAAAAATGATAATTTTGAGATATATATAAATTATTATATTAAACTAAGGTGTTTATTAATAATATTATAATAATATTTCTTCTAAATTATGATTATATAAGTACTTTATCTATAAATGATTTGGTAATCAGTTTTATTATAGTTAAAAAAAATTATGCGATAAAACAAAATGTGTATTAATGAAATTTTTTTAAGGAATTAATGACTTTTTAAATTATTTAATATTTTAATAAAATATTATTATCAAATTAATTTTATGAATAATAAATGAGTATATAAGTTTTATGAAGTGGAATGTAATTTTTATTAATGCTTGAAAACTATTTTTTCAAAACTCATGAATTTTCAATAAATGTCGGTATTCATTATAAAAGTAAAAATTCACATATTTAGACAATTATTTAAATAAAATGAATATTATTTTTGGAATCAGGACATTTAAATTATTCAATGTTTAATTTTTCATAATTTTCAGACACAATAAACTTTTTGGGTAAAAATTAAATATCGTATAAATATATAAGGTGTTTTATGAAATTATAATGACCCAATAGTGACATAAAAAAATACTATAAAATTGATATCTAGCCAATATATGTTTTAACTCTAAAATAATGTGATTTTAGCTTTGTTTTATCAATTTAATAATGCCTGAGTGGACCCTTCAAGACTTATAAAATGTTTTAACATTTTAAAAATGATTCCCTTGAGAGTGTGGCTCACCTCCATAAGATCAAGCGAAATATTTTAATATGTTTGGACCTCGGACTTATAAAATATTTTATACCACTCCCCTTGGGGGAAAACATGGGAAAACCAATGGGATGGTTTGTGCTTTTGAATATTTTAATTTGTAGTTTCCAAAACATAAATAATAAATAATTCCCACTATTTTTCTATATAAACACACAAATTCTTTAATTCCTCTTCACTCAAACCATTTTGAACTCGAAAAAACTATTTCCCATACTCTCTAAAATCTCCCCAAGGTTCCCCCAGCTCCCATGAAGTCTCTCTAAAACCTCTCTCAAGCCTTTGGGACCACACATCTAATTAAGGGATTCTTCCATTTCTCATTTTTCCGTATTTTTTTATATTGTTATACCCTTTTATTTTCAATAAAAAATATTGGGGAATTATTTATCACCTCCCCCATAAATCCCTCTATATGTTTGAATAATTAGAGACCCCATTATCTCTCGTTAATTCCTTCCTTGTATACCTGTTACCAAGACCATATTCTGTAAGGGGTTTCATTGCTCTTATTTCCATTCAAGAATTTCTTCTATATTATAAATCTAAATTCTATTTAATATGTTTGGATAATGTGTTCCATGATTCCCTTAGTTTCTACATAATGTATAAATTATTATATTCCCCTTTCTCTATCATTAACCTAATTTATTAATCTTCAAATAATGTTGTTATGTTGCCGAAATTGCACCGTGAGTTTCCATGCAAAAATCATCGAGTAGTCAATACCATACCCATTTATCTATCAAGGGTATTAAACTTTATACACATATAATTATTTAATGGTACTTACATGTATGTATTAAAAATTCATTGATCATGGAAAAAAATTGATGGTGTGGAATGAATCCATGTTATATGATCTATGTGAAACACTTAAGCATGAAATTGAAATGAATATGAAGTGTGTGCCCTGAGAGTGCTCTAATGCATTGGGTAATGTTCAGTATCATGATACATCATGTTGGGATAGGTTTTACCAAGTTCATTTTAAGAAATTTTTCTACCATGTTGGGATAGTGGTTTACCTGATTCCTTTATGCTAATGATTATGTGTTTCAAGTTGTTGCCACGTTTCCATGTTATGATAATCATGCTATATCATGCCTTTATGTTCATGTTTCTCTTGTGATTCATTGATATTCTCATTTCCTAACATGTATTGTATTATTATTGTTATACCTTGTCCACTCCATTACTGGGATTTATAGATCACCATTTTGAATGTATATATTCTGGTTATCCCAAGCATTTCTAAGTATGAAAGAATGTTGTGGTCATGTAAAAGAATTTTTCGATAAATATATTGTATTTTATATCTTAAGTTGTTAGTAATGTTCCTAAAACCCAAAGAAACTAGACCTGTCAATATTCTTGGTTGTGTTAAGTGAATGTTTATGTAATAAATCTTGTTTAAATATAAAACAAATAATATGATTGTTATAGTATAGAAGGAGGAAATACCCAAGATTGAATTCTGTAAAAGGAATGAACAATATTAATATATAGTGATTCCTTTTGGTATTTCTTATTAAATTTCAGTCATTATGGATTTAATTAATATAGTCTTTATAGATTAACTCAATCAGTCTATGTTAGCCTTTATATATGATATTAGTATGTTTTCAAAGAGAAAGTAAGATAATGAAGAACACTTGAGAATTATAATAAATAAAATAAGGAAGGATAAAATGTATTAAAAATTTTAAAATCATGAATTTTCATTGAAAAAGGCTTCAATTTTGGTTCATATAATTGTAAGAGTGTATATATCATTAGATCCATCAAAGATGGTAACTATTGAATGTTGGCCTAGACCAACCACGGTGACTAGTATGTGTAGATTTCATTGTTTAGATTGATATTATTGATGGTTAGTAGAGGGTTTCTCATGAATATCCAATCATATGATAAATTATACTCATTAGGGTTCCATGTTCTTATAAACACATTAATGTGAGGAAAATTTTAAAGAAATGAAGAGAAGGTTGGCCAGGGCACCTATGATTACGTTACCCAATAATGGATATGGGTTTCTAATTTATATTCTGATTATAAGATAGGATTTGGATGTTTTCATTTAAAAATATCATGGTTATAGCCTATGAATCATGAAAATTGATGATTCAAGAGCAAAATTACCCAACTCATGATTTTGATTTAGCTGGATAATTTTTTCATTGAAGATATTGAGGTATTACCTTTAGATAGAAAAGTCACATATATATAATGATCATTAAAATTTGAAGTAAATATTAACATAGAATGAGTTGAATAGACCCTATAAAATATATAAAGAGATGATAAAGTATTATGATTAATCAATACAATACGACCCTTAGAAAGCGAACAAGGTGTCGATGCATTGGATCGAAAGGATAATTTTATCTTATCGACTATATGGATCATAGAAAACCAATTTTTTGGATTTATAGAGGATATACTAGGAAATAGTGAAGTAAGAAGGGAAATATTATGTAATGTTGGATCGAATATATAGATATGTATGTCTATTAGATGGAACAATACACGAGGGGGGTGAATTGTAAGTTTAAAAAAACCTTTGAGTTTTAGAAACTAAGAGATTAGTTTAAATGATATTAAACTAATACAAATACAAACACCCACAAAAGTATTGAATATAAAATGGTATGATGTGTTGTAATACTAATGTAATGTAAAACAATTGTATTCAAGATGAACACAATAATCAGAGTAATACAAAGATGAATGATTCTTCCTTAAAGCATATAGAATCAATCAATAAAATATGTAATAGAATGATTGAAAATGAAACAATTACAATTGAATATGTAAAGAAGAAAGGAAACAATAAAAATTCCTTTCTAATACAAGTAACAGCGGAAATGTGAAAGAATTGCAATTCTTTTAACCCAAAGAGAAGGGTTATCCTTTCACCTAGGATAAAAGGTATGTCTCACCAACACCTTGGTGAGCCCTCGATACGATGATCGGACTGTCTATCTGCCTATACCTGGCAGCCCTCGATACGATGATCGGAACGTCAGTATGCCTATCCCCGGCAGTGCTCGATATGATGATTGGCATGTCTATCTGCCTATCCCCGGCAGCCCTCGATTTTGTAGGTAATCAACACCTCTGCCTTTCAATAGCTTGAAAGCCCTCGATATGATGATTGGACGTACAAAGCAGATGAGAGAAGTCACATCATCTCTCTCTAGAATCTTGGTTGAAGCAAAGCATCACAGTTCTTCCACAAGGTCTCATTCGTTCTCTTTCCCAGCTTCAAATGACCTCCTATTTATAGGCCTCAGGTTCCAAAGGTCATGTAGCCTCCAACGGTCATATTTCTCCGAAAAACTTGGAAGGACTTGGACACCTGGCATTATAACGGTCATATTGAAATAGAAAGTACAACATTGTTTTTATTAGTTTGTAACTAACTCAACGACATCATATTGGTTGAAACAAGATATATATCGATGATAAGCAATGGTACGATTCACATGAAACAAGTGTTTTTGACTAAGTACCAAAACAAGTAATGGAAGTATGAAAAGCAGAGTCAGTACAATACATTTTCCAGAGTCAGTACAATACGATTGACAGAGTCAGTATGGTATGATTGACAGAGTCAGTATGGTATGATTTTCAGAGTCAGTACGATACGATTGACAGAGTCAGTACGGTACGATTGACGGAGTCAGTACGATACGATTAAAAAAACATTTGTGATTTCCAAAACAAAATATAGAAGTCGAAAGAGAACTTTTGACTCAACAATCTCCCGCTTTTTGGAAAGCACAACACGCCAAGTAAATATAACAAAGAATAATTATCTCCCCCTGAGTTATTGGAAACTCTTCTGAATATGAATTTGAATACAACTAACTCCCCCTTAGGTATGGCCTTTCCTAAGGATTGTATTCGTAGATTTTCCTTAAGAGTGTTGTAAAGAATTATTCCTCTTTATAAAACATTCCCCCCTTTTGTAAACATTCTCCCCCTTTGTGAACATTCTCCCCCTTTGTGATTTACAAAAAGAAAGGGGTAATCTTGAATTGTCTAAAGGAGTTAGAAATTAAACACAAGACAATGGATAAAATAAATTTCATTACGATAACAAACAATACTAAACATGAGAACAAAAAAAACAAGTCACTTGTTTTCTCTTTCTTTCTACTTTTTGATCAACTCATGAAGAACCGCCTTCATCTTTTTTATCTCCTTCTTGTCTTCAGAAATAGCATCACCATGAGACCTGAGAATCTCTTGTTGGTCCGCAAAAATCTGATCTTGATTCTTGATAGTCTCCTCCTGGACTCTGATTACTTCTTCAAGGGTATCAATTATGTCTTGCAGATTCTTGTTATCTTTGGATAACACAGAATTTTGTTTCTTCAAAAAAACCATTTCATCCTTGAAAGATGAAACATTCGAGAATTCAGATTAAAAAGCATTAATTCTCTCTTGCAAGGCTTTCACTGAAGGAACATCGGCTCTTTGAGAAGACAAAATATTCAACCTTTCAACTGTTTCTCTGTCCAGCTTATTGAAATCAGTTGCAATTTCATTTGACAACCTTCTTATATCTTCAATTGCTATCTCATGATCATTGATTGAGCTATCTGTTTTGTACGACCACTTGGTCATCTTATTGCAGGCCTTCTTATGAGAAACCAAACTTTCTGAAAGAACTTTCAAATCGGCTTCAACTGACAAAACATTGTTTCTTAATTCTTTTACAGAGCCAAACTTCTTCTATTGATTGTCAGTAATAAAATAAATCTTCCCTTACAGCCTCGGGAAATATGGAATTGTCTTCTCAACCCTTCTCAAAACATGAACAATGTAATCACTCTTCTTGAGGGAGATTGTATGTTCTGAATCTGTATCTTCATCGTATGATGCCAGTTCATTCAATCGGCTTGATTCAACAACTGGGTGTTTTCCATTTGATTTTTCTTTCTACCTTCTTTCTTCTTCCACTTTATCAGTAATAACAACAACTTTATCAGTGTGAGAGGATTGAGCACCTTTCTTTTCTTGAGATGACATTCTGTCCGGAGTTCGTGCTTGATCGGCATGAGGAGTTTGTTGAACACCTTCACTCATCTTTTGAACCGATTCCTCTTTACTCTTCTTCGAACATTGAAGAAATTACAAAGGAAAATATCCTTCCTCTTCTTCCACTTCTTCTATCTCTTCCATCACTTGTTTTTTTTCCTTTCTCAGGGAGACTCTGTACGATGGGCTCTTGGTGCACTTATTCCATCAATTGAGCACTAGCATCCTCAACCATTTTCAAAACTTTAGAGATATAAAAGTCTTGAGCCTTTCTTTTCAAAACAGTTTTCTTTTTCTTTTCAGCCTTAAGGGTTTATTCTAACCTTATTCTTTCTGCAAAAGCCTCAGCCGAGTCAAGTCTGAACTTTGGATCACTTTCCTTTCTCTGTTCCTTATCCTTTCTCCATTTGGATACAACCTCCTTACTGTACCTTGGCTTCTTTTTAGGCTGTGAACTGGTTTGTGGATCAGACTTTTGAGTAACACTAGTAGATTGAAATTCTTTGGCTGGCATAGGTGCCGATTGATTCTGATCCAACTCAGCTTCTACATCTCTGACAAAAAGTTTTGAATTTGGATCAAAAAAAACATTCATCTTTTTCATCGTACTCTTACTAATCCATGATGGCTTCAAATCTATCGGGTTTCCTTTCAAAGGAATGTTACAAAACTTCATACTTTCGAGAATGAAATTTGTAAGGATGGATGGATACATAATCATTTGGGACTTAATCCCTCCTGTCTTGACATTCTTAATGGTTTCAAAAACATACCCCATGAGATTTACTTTTCTCATATTTACAAGATAGTCAAGCATAAAAATATCAGAAACTTTCAGAGTTTCTCTATCCCCTTTCCTTGGGATAAGAAAACCTTGCATCCATAAAGTCACAAAACGATTGTCTGGAGAAAGATGAGACACTTTTCTCTTTTCTTCATTAATAACAAACAAATACTTTTCAGCACTTTCTCTATTAAACGTACCAACTTCCTCTGGTAGTTTATGAGATGGACAGAATGAATATCCTTCTATTCGGACATTCAGAAAATGTGCCACTTGTTTCACAGACATAGACAACTTTCTATCGTACACTGCAAAATTGATAGTCATGTCTTTGTCGAAAGATACGGTTTTATAAAACTGACAAACTTCATTAAAGAGAACCGGATCTTGAGAAATAGGTCTTTCAACACAAAAATGTTCCCATCCTTGAAAGAGAATGATTCTTCGGATTGTGGAATCATACGAATCAAAAAAATCCCGAGAAACTAACCTATATCTGTTAAATTATTTCTCTATAAAAGTCTTTGATGACATTTCGGCGGGAGTGTTAGCAGAGAATTGAGACATAAAGGTGATGTCGATGAAAGATCGTACGATGATTTAAAAATGGTAGAGCGGAGCTTCACCTCAAAACCTGAAAAACCAATGTGGTTTTGGGGAGGGGGGGCTATTTATAGGCGAAAAAGGAGTGACCGTTGATCTTCTACGGTCAATATTAGAGGAAAACTGATCCATTGTTAGGATTAAAAATGAAATAAAAAAAATTAAAAAAAATGGAAAGTACCTACCGGAGAACGTAAGGTAATTGTTGGTTTTAGGATTAAAGAATACACAACCATACTAAATAAAATAAAACTATCAATCGTCATGCCGATGGAAAACAAACTGTTTACCATGAACTGACAATACGATGGAAAACAATTTCATTACCATGAACTGACAAGCCGATGGAAAACAAACTCATTACCATGAACTGACAAGCCGATGGAAAACAAACTCATTACCATGAACTGACAAGCCGATGGAAAACAAACTCATTACCATGAACTGAAAAGCCGATGGAAAAAAAACTTGTTACCATCATCAGTCAATATGATGGAAAAGAAATTCATTACCATCATCAGACAGTACGATGGAAAAGAAATTGATTACCATCATCGGACAGTACGATGGAAAAGAAATTGATTACCATCATCGGATAGTATGATGGAAAAGAAATTTATTACCATCATCGGTCGATACGATGGAAAATAAAATCATTACCATCATCGGTCAATACGATGGAAAAGAAATTCGTTACCATCATCGGTCGATCCGATGGAAAAGAAAATCGTTACCATCATCGGTCTATATGATGGAAGTATATAATACAATAAAATTGACAATATGATAGACAAATAGGTATATATTACGATAAAACTGTCAATATGATAAACAGAAAAACAAAAACACATACCAGGAGAGTAAAAGATCATAAGATAAAAAGAAACAAACAAAACATAGTAAGAGATGTCCTCCCCCTTTCAAAGGGAGTTATTTAATGTTAGGAGAATTTTGAAACATGAAGTAGATATGAATGATTATTTTAATGTAATCATTCCTAGCTTTTGTTTTATAAACTCAAATCTATCGGATGGTAAAGTCTTTGTAAAAATGTCAGCAAGTTGTACTTGTGTTCCGATAAATTGTAGAATAATATCTCCTTTTTCTGTGTGATCTCTAAGAAAGTGATGCCTAACATCTATGTGTTTTGCACGAGAGTTATGTGCTAGGTTCTTACTAAGAGCTATGGAACTTGTATTATCACAAAGAATTGGTGTTTTGAAAAAACTCAATCCATAGTCAGTGAGTGTGTGCTGCATCCACAATACTTGAGCACAGCAACTTCCAACTGCTACATATTCAGCTTTAGTAGTGGATAGTGCTACTGAGTGTTGTTTCTTGCAGGACCAAGAAACCAAGGAATCTCCTAAGAAATGACATGTTCCATATGTACTTTTTCTATCCATTCTACAACCACAAATGTCAGCATCTGAAAAACTTTTTAAAACAAAACCATTCCCAGAAGAGTAAAAAAGACCTAAATCCATAGTGCCTTTTAAATACCGAAAGATTCTCTTTACGGCTTTTAAATGAGACTCTTTTCGATTAGATTGGTATCTTGAACATAAGCATACATAAAACATTAAGTCGGGTCGACTAGCCGTCAAGTATAGCAAACTTCCTATCATACCTCTAAAGATTGTTTGATCTACTGATTTCCCAGTTTCATCAAGATCAAGTGTATTTGTGGTACCAATTGGAGTGCTAATACTATTAGTTTTGTCATATCCATACTTTTTGAGTAAATCTTTCATATAATTATGTTGAGATATATATGTTCCATCTGGTTTTTGAGAAATTTGAAAACCTAAAAAGTATGTTAACTCACCCATCATACTCATTTCAAACTCAGATTTCATTAATTTTGCAAAAGAATCAGTTAAATATTTCTGAGTTGATCCAAATATGATGTCATCAACATAGATTTGAACAATCAAAACATTTTTCTTTTCCATTTTTATAAAAAGGGTTGGATCTGCTGTACCGTTTGTATAATTTTTTTGTAAAAGAAATCTTGTAAGTCTATCATACCATTCTCTAGGGGATTATTTAAGACCATATAGAGCCTTGGTATGTTTGAAAACATGATCATGATGTTTTGGGTCTTGAAAACCAGGAGGTTGTTCGACAAAAATTTCTTCTTGAACAAAACCATTTAGAAAAGCACATTTGACATCCATTTGAAATAGTTTGAAATTGAAAAATGCTGCAAAGGCTAATAGAATACGAATTGATTCAAGTCTAGATACAGGAGCATATGTTTCTTCATAGTCTATTCCCTCTTGTTGATTATAGCCTTTAGCAACAAGTCTTCCTTTATTTCTTACAATGATTCCATTTTCATCACACTTGTTTCTGAAACCCCATTTTACACCAATCACAGTTGTTTCTTTAGGTCTATCAACTAAAGTCCAGACTTGGTTCCTTTTAAATTCATTTAGTTCATCTTTCATTGCTTTGATCCAATCATCATCACCTAAGGCCTCACTTGGACTTTTAGGTTCAAATTGGGAAAGAAAAGCAAGATGTTCTATTTCATTTCTTAAGGAGTTTCTGGTCCTTACAGGTTGATTTACATCACCAATGATGTTATCACTGGGATGATTTCTAAGAAACAATTGATTTGGGTTTTGTAAAACCCGTACATCAATATATGGTAGAAAATCTTCTGTGGTAAATGTTTCAAGAATACTTTCTTGAACATTTTCTTCATCAGAGTGATCTCCTAATAGTGGTTGATAAAAAAATTTAGAAAACACGTCTGAGGATGTAGGATTGGGTTGGTTGAAAAAAAAAGGATCGGATTCATCAAATTTTACATGTACTGTTTCCTCAACAGTACAGGTGTTTTTATTGAAAACATTATAAGCCTTAGATGTTGTAGAATAGCCTAGAAAGATTCCTTCATCAGATTTTGGTGAAAATTTGTGTAGATTATCTTTTGTATTCAGATTGAATACTTTGCATCCAAAAACTTTTAAGTATGAAACTTTTGGTTTTCGGCCAGTCCATAACTCATAAGGGGTTTTATTAAGAAATGGTCTAGTTAAAACACGATTTATAGTATAACAGGCAGTACTAACAGCTTCAGCCCAAAAGTGCTTAGAAATTGAGTATTCACTCAACATGGTTCGATTCATTTCCTGAAGAATATGATTTCTTCTTTCAACAACACCATTTTGCTGAGGAGTTCTTGGAGCTGAGAAATTGTGAGTAATACCTTTCTTACTACAAAAAGTTTCAAAATCTGAATTTTGAAATTCACCACCATGATCACTATGAATAGTTATCAATGGTAGGTTTTTCTCATATTAAACATGGGATCTAAAAATTTTGAAATAGGAAAAGGCTTCATATTTCTTTGTGAGAAAGTAGACCCATATAAATCTAGTAAAGTCATTAACTAAAAAAAATACATAGTATTTGTATCCAATGCTTCCAGTTTGTGTGGGACCAAAAAGATCCATATGCACTATCTGTAATGCATTAGAAGTTGAAACTTTATTAATTGATTTAAAGCTAGTTTTATGTTTCTTGCCAAATTGACAAGGATCACAGACTTTTGAAGAATCATATCTAAGGTCTGGTAGCCCCTTCACAAGTCTTTTCTTTGAGAGTATACTAAGTTTTCTCAGATTATAGTGTCCTATTATTCTATGCCGTAGCCATGATTGGTCTTCTATTTCACTTAAGCAGGGTAAGTTTTGGCTCCTAAGGTCTTCTAAGTTAATAGTGTAAACATTCTCTTTCCTATGGGCAGATAGAATGAACTCATCCTTGGAATTGTGAACAAGACATTTATCATTTCTAAAATTCACAAGGTAACCTTCATCACATAATTGGCTTATGGTGATGAGATTATGCCTAAGACCTTTAACAAACAAAACATTTGAAATAAGAACTTTTCCAAGAAAAACAATATTACCTATACAACAATCTTTCCTTGAGCATTATCTCTGAAGGGGACTTTTCCACCTTTTGTTTTGATAACCTTTTCAAATAGATCTTTGTTTCCAGTCATGTGTCAAGAACAACCACTATCCATGTACCAAATTTTTTTATTGGTACACTTCTCACTTTCCTGAAAAAAAACAATTAGTTTTTCGGAATCCAAACTTTTTTGGATCCAGAAAGGTTAGATAAAAGAATTTTAGGAATCCACATTTGTTTTACAAAATGAGATTTATAAAATCCTAAAGATTGAGTTTTGTTAATAGTACAATCTCTTCTCCAGTGTCCACCACATTGGCACTTATAACAAAAAGACGTTTTTTGAGGAACAAAATTGTTATTACTAAAAATAGGTTTGGAATAAGTATAACCAAGACCAGAGTGATTTCTCAAAGGTCTAATTTGAGAATACATCATGTCAAAGTTTTCCTTTCCATGAGTAAAGTTTGACAAACATTTTTTCAAGGAAAAAATTTCTGACATTATTTTTAAAACAATTTTATTATTTTCCAAAACATTTGAATCTGAACTAGAGTTAGGCTCTAAAATATTTTTCTTTGAAATTACAGTTTCAAGATCCTTAGAAAATTTATCCATATCTGATTTAACTTTCTCAAGGGTTTTTAAAATACTTTAAAAATCAGAATTTTTCACATCAAGATCTTTAGAAAGATCTGATACTTCTTTAGTCAAGATTGAAATTCTAGAATTTGCTTTCTCAAGCTTCTTCTTGAGTTTAGAATTCTCATTTTCAAGTAATTTAGAAAATCTAGATACTTCTTCGAAAGTAGGTAAAGTATCATCTTCTAATGATGAAGATTCATCATTTGAAGATTCATAATATTTGTTATCAGTATAATTTGCATTCAAATAGACATTCGTAATAGCTTCAGCATTGTGTACCTTAGCCATGAGACATTGATCTTCAATTGGTAGTCTGGCTAGAAGTCCAATATTCCTTTGTCCGGAGGACTCATATTCTGAAGAATCATCTGAAGAATCACTTCCACTTGCACTCCACGTATCATTTTCCTTTAATACTTTCTTTGTCTTGTAAGACCTTTTCTTGTTTCTTTGAGAGTGTTTCTCCTTTCTCTCTTTTCTCTTCAGTAAAGGACAATCAGGCCTAATTTGTCCAGCTTTTTTACATTCATAACAAGTTACCTCTGAATATTTCTTATCCTTCTTATCTTTCTTTTTGAATCTGTATTGAAAGTATTTCTTTCCCACAATCTTGTTCATTCTTCGAGCAAGATTGGCTAACTCATTATCCAAAAGATTACAATCTCTTGAATCAGATATAACAACTTTATTGGATTTCGATCTTGTAAGCCTTTCAGGCGTTTTAGCTTTAGATGCAAAGGCTACACTTCCATTCCCATTCTTCTTCTTGTTGAAATCAGCATCTCTCTTCATTCTTGTCTCGTGCTGTAGAAGAGTTCCAAAGAGTTTATCAAGAGTAATCTGGGAAACTTTTCTATTTTCATCAATAGCTGTCATATTTGACTCCCATTCATTTGGCATTATATCTATAATCTTATCTACTAGAGCTTTATCCTCAAGACCTTTTTCTCCCATTGATTGTAAACTGTTGACAATTGTCATAAACCATTGTTTCACTTTGCATACTGGCTCTCTATAAGGAAAAACAAATCCATGATACTCTGCTCGAAGCATTGCTCTCCTTGTTTCTATAACCTTGGATGTTCCAAAGTGAGTGACTTCTAATTTCTTCCAAATACAGTTGGCTGCTTCACATGAAGATATATGATTTTATATATTCCTGGTCATAGAGAATAATAAAGTATTGTGTACCTTGTAATTTAGTTGATATTCTTGCTTCTCTTGGTTGGTGAAAGTATTGACTTCTTTGTCAGGAATTTTGTAACCTCCAGTAAGCATTATAAAGTTGTCTACACCAGTACTAATAACAAAAGTCTTCATACGATCTCTTCAATACTCATAATCATTCCAATCAAAGATTGGTGGTCTAGAAGGATTCATATTGTCTATTGACCCAATATTCACTCCTGCCATCTAATACAACAAAAACTATTCAACTCCACACGTTAGTGTAGTAAGTATTTAATATAGTAATATGAAAGAAATAAAGCTAGTAATACAAATCCGTGGAAAACCTCCTCTGATACCAATTGTTGGATCGAATATATAGATATGTAGGTCTATTAGATGGAACAATATAAGAGGTGGGGTGAATTGTAGGTTTAAAAAAAACCTTTGAGTTTTAGAAACTAAGAGATTAGTTTAAATGATCTTAAACTAATACAAATACAAACACCCACAAAAGTATTGAATAAAAAACAGTATTATGTATTGTAATACTAATGTAATGTAAAACAATTGTATTAAAGATGAACACAATAATCAGAGTAATACAAAGATGAATGATTCTACCTTAAAGAGTATAGAATCAATCAATACAATATGTAATAGAATGATTGTAAATGAAACAATTACAATTGAATATGTAAAGAAGAAAGGAAACAATGCAAATTCCTTTCTAATACAAGTAACAACGGAAATGTAAAAGAATTACAATTCTTTTAACCCAAAGAGAAGGGTTGTCCTTTCACCTTGGATAAAAGGTATGTCTCACCAACACCTTGGTGAGCCCTCGATACGATGATCGGACGGTCTGTCTGCCTGTCCCTGGAAGCCCTCGATACGATGATCGGCACGTCTGTCTGCCTATCCCCGGCAGTCCTCGATACGATGATCGGCACGTCTGTCTGCCTATCCCGGCAGCCCTTGATTTTGTAGGTAATCATCACCTATGTCTTTCAATAGCTTGAAATCCCTTGATACGATGATCAGACATACAAAGCAGATGAGAGAAGTCACAACATCTCTCTCTAGAATCTTGGTTGAAGCAAAGCATCACAATTGTTCCACAAGGTCTCATTCGTTCTCTTTCTCAGCTTCAAATGACCTCCTATTTATAGGCCTCAGGTTCCAACGGTCATGTAGCCTCCAACAGTCATATTTCTCCGAAAAACTCGGAAGGACTTGGACACCTAGCATCATAATGGTCATATTGAAACAGAAATCATGACATTGTTTTGATTAGTTTGTAACTGACTCAACGACATTGTATTGGTTGAAACAAGATATATATCGATGATAAGAAATGGTACGATTCACATGAAACAAGACTTTTTGACTAAGTACCAAAACAAGTAATGGAAGTGTGAAAAGCAGATTCAGTACAATACATTTTCCAGAGTCAGTTCGATACGATTGACAGAGTCAGTACGGTAAGATTGACAGAGTCAGTATGGTACGATTTTCAGAGTCAGTACAATATGATTGATAGAGTCAGTACAGTACGATTGACAGAGTCAGTACGATACAATTAAAAAAACTTTTCTGATTTCCAAAACAAAATATAGAAGTCGAAAGAGAACTTTTGACTCAACATGTAACACCCCAATCTTCCATAGTACGCTTCTCTTTGAATAATACAATAGCTTACGCTTTATGCAACTTCGAGTTCTAACACACCACGAACAATAAAACTAGTCATTATGAATAGTAATACCCACTTTATGAAATTTTTTAAATTTTATTTCCCAAAATGGACTTCTCTTTTGGATTTGGAATATCAAAATTAGCTTAAGGAATGTTTTTTTTATTTTTCTAAAAACTTTCATGTTTTGATGAATATTGAAAAACATTATGTTATTGTTTAAAACCAACTTTTTATTTAAATAATTAGTAATTTTATTTAAATTTATTTTAAGTAAAAATATATACATAATACCAATATATATTCAATATAATACATTAGAATCATTTTATAAAAATATTATATATATATATATATAATTATATTGAACTTTTTACTGTCTTTTACCAACCTTCTAGGCGCATCTGAAAATTTGCATAAAAAATAATATTACCGCTTCTGTGAATTGAATTTCAAAAATTCTAGAGACATGATTGACATCAGTAAGTAAAATTTGGTTCAATAAAATGAAAATAATATTTGGTGAATAGTAACTCTGGACTTTTATTTACCACGGTTAAGAGTAAATAGGGTAATTAAAGGTAAAAATGATATTATAATTTCCTTCAAACATGTCCTAATTCTATTGGATAAGTGATTTTAAACCAAATTAAACCTTAGGAATAAAATATGATCTGTTTGGTCCACTTGGATTATATTAGGACATTTATTGTTATTATATTTAAATAAGAGTTAAAAGTGTTAAATTCAGTGTTTAATAACTAAACCATTTTTAATATAGGGTTATACATAAGATAAATTAGACTATAAATATTCATTATAAATCTATAAATATTTCTTACATAATGGTATTTTATTTATAATTTTTAGACATTAAAAAATTAAATTTATTTATGACATAATGATGATGTAGTAATTACCTTATTAATAGAAGATAAAAGTATTTGATCTTATAAATTTCCAAATAAATGTAAATTGAGACTCATGATGAATTAAAATAATTTAATTGGTTAATATTACATGTTAGGGTCTATAAAATAAACTTTTTTAGATTTTATAAAGTTTTTATTACTTTCAAAAAAACAAAATACCAAATAGTGTCAAAATTGACATAAATGAGTTTTTAAAACAAATACTATATTATTAATTGATATAATATTCCTATATTTATAAGGTTCAAAAAAAGGACTTAGATAAGTTTAGATATATCAATAATGAACCACTTGGTGTTCTCATGGCTTTTTTTATTAAGTTTATTAACCATTTATTATAATAATACAAGAATACATGGTAAAAGGTAAACTATTTAACTAAGAGTTAAATCTAAAAGATAAGGTTAATATGGTGACCTAAACCTGTCTAAAGAATATTGGGTGAGAGGTTTTTGACACATACCCACCTTATCCTCGAAATAAATTCTTTTTTATCAATTATAAACCGAAAAGTATTGTATAATAAAATAATATTTCCATCATTTTATAAATTGACCATCACCTCTCTTATAAATGGGTACATTCCCTTATCTTAATATCACACCTCCAAATCCATTTTTCTCAGACAAACCCTACTCCAATATCCTACCAACTACCCTAAAATTGACCTAGAGTCCTTACTTTGATCAGAAATCCAACCTAAGGATCCCTTTTGATCAACTCAAATGGAAACACCAGAAGAAGAGGTGATAATTTCACCACCTCTTTCAACGTTCATTTCTTCTTCAACTTACTATTTCTTTTTTGTTTAGATACCGAAATAATAACTCTAGTACCTTATAAATAATATGATGTTATTATAAATATTTCACAACCATATTCATTATTATATCCATCCTCTGAATGACAATTCACCATATGTGTGTGCGTACGGCTTACCATCTCCACGTCGTGGTGTAGTTTGTTATTAAAACTCTTCATTATTTTGATGGGTATAATAATGATTATAATTGATTCCAATAATAAATATAACATGTTAATTATTTTTTATATATATTATATACCATCCAATTATATATGATTCCACCATAAATAGAATGGTATTGTCACTCGTGTGTACGTACAAATTACCGTCTCCACCAACGCAATGAGATTCATTCCCCATCATAATCATTCAAGAATAATTTCCATTTTATGATTAAAAATAATGTTTAAGAACTTAATATAATTATATAAATGAATCAAACACATCCTATCTATATCAAATATGACTTTCATAACAAAACATATAAAGGAAGACGAATCAGTTAATACCCGAAATAATGATACTACTGAAATATTGTTAACAAAAAAATATTAGATGATCGTATATAATATCATATTTATTTATATGGTTCTTGTATACTTTAATAAAAATTATTTAACTATTATACAGGAGGTTAATAGACCCTTGATCAAGGAAAAGTACAAGTTAAGGGATAATTCTACATTCTCTTCATTATCTGAGGTTGTTTATACATGAGTATCTACTATGACCTCTTTATCACCCACATTCATGTTTCTTAAAAATGTAATTCCAAACATTTTTACTATATCCTATAATATGGGTTAAAGTAATTTATAACCTTTTTTAATTTTTATAAAAATTTTTGAAAGGAATCTCTCAGTCATTTTCAAAAAGAGGTACTTTATGTCCTTTTCGAAGAATTATGGAAAAATGTTTTTTTAACTTATACGATGAGTGTAGCTATTTTCCTCCATCATAACACCTTTGAGGCTTCCCTTACAATATTATAATAATATTTTCAAAATAAATGATTTATTTTATAATTATGTTACTTCTAAATGATTTCAAAATAGAAAGAGATATTTCTCTAAAATAGTTTTGATTTCATCTATGTCAACATCCTTTGATGGATTTTTCACTAGTTGGATGTTTATTTATTATGATATAATTTTCCATATTGTATTGAAAGTTTTGTGATATTTTTGACTATGGATGTGTTATTTTTATACCATTCACGGTTTATGGTTAAATTATTATCATTTCATAATCTAGTTTAAATATGAATGTTTATGTTGTGTTTAAACCTTGTAATATGTGGAATGCATTGGAATTAGTAAGTGACGGGTGGAGCCCTCTATAGCTCCTTGATGCATCGATAGGTCTCATGAGAAAAACTAGTGTCTCAGTATAAGTCTTTTAAAAAATTTATTTGTAGTACTGGCACGAGGCCTTGACTATGTAGTTATGATGTTCTGCATTATGCATTCCATCATTATGAAATTGGCTATTGATATTACATGTGATTATTTGACGTGTATAATATCCATGTGAATAAGTAAAGGAAATTATTTGATTTATATTTACCATATTATGGTGAATTTTTAGTTTAAAAGGATTTTATTTTAGTCTTATTCACTGCCTTAAATTTTTTTTCTTATTTATGAAAGTTTCCTCTATATAGTTATCCTTACTAAGCACTTGAGCTCAACCCTTTATATTTTTTATTTTTCCTAGGATGTGAATAATTATATTATGACTGACCGGTAGGGATAGTCTAAGGGAGATGAATGTGTTCATAGGAGACAAAATGTTTTTTTTCATTTCATAATATAATGGAAAACTTATGTATGTATCTAGTACTTCAAATGCTACTAAAATGATTAATCTTTCAGGATTTGATCCCTTATGATCATGCCAATGTTATGTAATAATTCACCAAATTTGGGTAACTAGGGTCGGGGCATTACAGTTGGTATCAAAGAAAGTTTAGTAAAAACCTCAGTAGCTAGATTTATAAAAAAACTCTAATTATGTAACAATACCCTAAGATAGACTTTGAGGATTAGAATAGAATAACATCCTAGGATTTTCATAATATACAGATTTTCTGAATTTTCCAAGAAATACATCCCTATTATGATATGAGTAGGTAGAGGCAACTCTAGCACATATGTACCATGTAGTGAAAGCTCCGACAAGGAGTTTTGGGCTTGACCCGGGGTATCCTGGAACACGACAACGGGCCTTGATGCACTCTTGGTTACAACACTCCTAGGGGATATTCTTAGGATAATTCAGATTTTCTTTACAACCCATTATGAAGGATTTATGAGTATATACATCTTCAAATAAAACATTTTTATTATTATGGGTTATATCCATAAACTGTTCAATTTATGTTAAGTTTTTTACAATTTTGGAATTATGTATTGTTATTCATAAACTAATGTAGTGTATGCTATTGTTTAGAAATAGGGCCTAGTGGAAGGAATGGAAACTGTATCAATGCACGTAATCAATGTAGGGACTTCCCTCCTACTCAATATAATTATAGTGGATCTGGTGATGCCACTAGTGTTGATCTTCTTATCACCATACTGGGACAACTCACTCACGTTATGAATAATAACCTTACCCATATGGAGCACCCTGATCCACATCGCGGAGGATCAATGTTAGACCGCTTCATGAGTCAACAACCACCAACTTTCAATAGGACTACAAATTCATCTGTATCTAATCAATGGATAAGATCCTTAGAAAAAATATTTCATGCTTTGGGGAGTAGCGAAAGGGAAAACGTTGTCATGGAAGTTTATCACCTCACAAGAGATAAATATCAATGGTGGTAATTGATTCAAAATACAAAGTAAGATGATGAAGTATCAAATATGGAATGGAGGGAGTTTAATTATCTTTTCTTTGAAAAATAAATTCCTCATGACCATCAAGCGGATATGGAATAGTAAATTCTAAGTCTGTTGAAAAAAGAGGATTTGAATGTCGCAAAGTATGATGGTAACTTTACAAGGTTATCAAGGCATGCAGCATATTATTTACATAACCCAAAGAGTAAGATTGGTCGATTATTTGATGGGTTAAAAACATTTCTCCATTGAGTATTAGTCTCACAATCCTTCTCACCGTATGAAGATATTGTCTCATGTGTTATCAAGATAGAAAATGAATTATCTATGTCTTACGACTATAAATAAAATAAAGATAAGGAGAAATCTACTGAACACTCTAGAAATGGAAATAAGGGGAATAATGGAATAGTGTAATTTCCATCCTATAGTAAATGTGGGAAGAAATACCCCGGTACTTTCCTAAAGAAAATGGGAGTCTGTTACATGTGTGGTGAAATAAATACACCAAGCTCGTGATTTTAAGGGAATGAAATAGGTTGTCAATGTTGAATGATACAATTGTTGAGAAATGGGTAATTATGAAAATGAATGTCCTAAGTGCCAAGGAAACTTAACTTAGAAAAGGCCAAGGGAGCAAGGCCATGCTTATTCAATCCCTGCTGCTGAGGTTGAAGATCTGAATGATGTGGTGGAAGGTAATTTAATGGTTTTATCAAATTTATCTAATGATTTATTTGATTCTATATCATCCCATTGTGTTATATCTTCCCTGTTTTCTACAGAAATTATATACTTACAATTTTATTTAACAAGTGTGTTTTCAGTCAAAACTAATAAGGTAAGTATCATTGTAATAATGTTTTGTAAATCGGTTCCCATTAGGGTATATAAATGTTCTTTATCTGCTAATCTCATCATCATACCCATGATTTAATTAGATATAATCCGTGATATGGGTTGGATTTCGGACCATGATGTGAAAATTTATTATAAGAAGAAGGAGGTTACAATTTTTGATGATGATAAGGAGTACCTTATCAATATAGTAGAAACATCACCATTTGATTCTTATCTAGATCCACCCCCTATAGATCTACTAAATTCAATTATTGGGGAGGAAGAGAGTGAAATAACTATGTGTGAGGAAAGGAATGTTCAAATAGGGGATGAACCTATTTTTCAATAATATGTTGATGTGTTTTTAGAGGATTTACTGAGACATCCTCCAAAATGAGAAATTGAGTTTTCTATTTATTTAATTCCAATTTCAAGGCCCATATATAATACCCCTTATAGAATTGCCATTTTGGAATTAGTGTAACTAAAGAAACAACTAGGGGAATTGAGTAATAGAGGATTTATTCACCCCAGTGTTTCTCATTGGGGAGCCCCTATTCTTTTTGTTAAGACGAATGATGGATCTATGAGATTGTGCATTAACTATAGGGAGATCAATGCTATAACAATAAAGAAAATTTATCCCGTACCTTGCATTGATGATTTATTTGATCAACTTCACGGAGCTCAATATTTTTTAAAGATTGACCTTCGATATGGATATCATCAGTTGTGTGTGAAGAATTAAGACATTCCGAAAACATCATTTTGAACAAGGTACGGGCATTATGAGTTTACAGTAATGCCTGTGTGACTGACTAATGCACCCTTTATTTTCATGGATCTAATGAATAGATTTTTTAAGGAATATCATGAGAAATTTTTAGTGGTATTCATTAATGATATCTTCGTATACTCAAAAATCTATAAAGATCATGAAAATCACTTGTGCACTATTCTATAGACTCTTAAAAGAAATGAATTAAATGATAAGTTTATCAAATGTGAATTATGGCTTCAGAAGATTTCTTTTATTGGCCGTATTGTCTCTAATGATGGAATCTATGTCGATCCTTCAAAGAAAAGAGAGATACAATAATGGATAGAACCGACAAGTACAGCTAAGGTATGCAATTTTATTGGTTTAGCTGGTTATTATCATCATTTCGTCCTGAATTTTTCCAAATTTTCTAATCCATTAAACAAGTTCACAGGTAAAGGGGATAAATTTGTTTGGATAAAAAGAGTGTAAATAATGTTTTGAAGAACTAAATAGAATATTATTCAATACTTCTATCTTGGCTATATCATCAAGGAATAATGATTTTTTTATTTATAGAGATGCTTCAAAGAAAGGACATGGCTGTTTCCTTATGCATAATGATAGAGTTATTACATATGCATCACGATAGCTAAAAATTAAGGAACCAAACTATCCCACTAATGATCTAGAGTAAGAAGCAGTAATATTTGCTTTGAAGATATGTAGAAACTATCTTTATGGTGAAAAATGTGACATATAAACCGATCACAATAGTTTGAAGTATATTTTCTCACAGAAATAAATAAACCTAAGGAAAATAAGATGGCTTAAACTACTCAAGGATTATGTTTTCACTATACACTACCTCCCAGGGAAGGAAGATAATGTATAAGATGCTTTGAGAAAAAAGGATCATGGATTTTGGAATAAGATGAGGGTTGAATGTGATCCAATGTTCATGGATCTAGTAAATATGGATTTGGGAATAATTGTGGAAGGTGAACCATCAAAACTTTTTCAAATGGTTATCGAACCATCTTTAATAGAAAGGATAAAAAGTCCTTAGGATGATGATGAGAAGTTTCAAAAGAAAATTAATGTTGTGAACGATGGGAGATTGATCGACTTCATATATGAAGATGGGATTTTGAAAGCGGGGAAAAGACTTCGTTTTCCGGACATACCCAATCTAAAAATGGGATTATTGGATGATGCCCATAGATCCAATTTCTCTATACACTCTAGTAGCACTAAGATGTATAGATATTTGAAGTAAAATTTTTTGTGGGATAACATAAAGAGGGAGATTGATGATTATGTGTCAAGATGTATGGTTCTTCAATAGGTTAAGTCTGGAACACAACATACTAGAAGATTCTTTCAATATCTTCACATAACTGAGTGGAAATGGAATGATATTACGATGGACTTTTTCATGGGCTACCAAAGTCTCCTATAAGGAATGATGCAATATGGGTTATTTCTGATTGTCTTACCAAGTCATCACATTTCCATGCTACCAAAGAAAATTTACCACTTGAATGTTTAAAAATACTATATATTAATGATGTTTTAAGACTTCATGGAGTACCCCTATAGAATGTTTCTGATCATGATCCCTACTTTACATCAAGATTCTGTAAAAGTCTTCAGAAGGCCCTAGATACTGAACTTTGTTTCATCACTTCTTACCACCCTCAAACTGATGGACAATCAGAATGGACTATTCAAACCTTAGAATACATGTTGAGATCATTCTCATTTGATTTTCAAGGTATGTGGGATCAATATTTACCTCTGGTAGAATTTTCCTATAATAATAGCTTCCATTAAAGTATTCATATGGCACCATATGAAGTGTTATATGGAAGGAGATGTCACACACCAACTTGTTGGGATGATTTTGGTGAAAGAAAACTCGTAGGCCCTGATTTTTTTGAGGAAACAATGGAAAATGTAAAGATTATCCAAACCCACATCAAAGCATCTTAGAGTAGGAAAAATAGCTATACCGATAACGAAAATAAATATTTGGAATTTCAAGTAGCAAATCATTTTTTCTTGAAGGTATCTCCATGGAAGGGTGTAATAATATTCAGTAAGAATGAAAAATTAAGTCCCAAGTACATCGAACCTTTCGAAATTATAAAACGAATTGGAGTTGCAGCTTACCATTTTGAAATGCCTCCAAGTCTCTCCAATGTTCATGATGTGTACCATGTATCACTGTTGAGAAAATAAATGCCTGATGCAACGCATGTACTCACCTATGATGAAATAGAACTTGAACCTCATATGTATTATTGTTAAGATCTTGTCAAGATTCATGATACCAAAGAACAAGTGTTGAGAAACCGGATGACTCATTTGGTAAAAGATCTATGGAGAAACCAAAAGATGGAAGAGGCAATGTGGGAACCCGACGAACTTATGAATAAGAACCACTTGAATCTTTTTATGCAGCGTCATTCTAGAAATTTTTATAACTAAATTATTTGAAGGAGGGAAGAATGTAACACCCAAAGATTCCATGGTATGCTTCTCTTTGAATTATACATTAGCTAGTGCTTTACACAATTTCAAGTTCCAACACACCACCATCAATCAAACTAGTTGTTATAAATAGTAATACCCACTTTTTGAATTTTTTTAAATTTTATCTTTCTAAGTGGACTTAATTTTTTGTTTTGTAATATCAAAATTACCTTATGGTGAAATTTTGTTATTTTTCTGAAAACTTTCATGTTTTTATGAATAGTGAAAATAATTGTGTTATTATTTAAAAATGAAATTTTATTTAAATAAATAGTTATTTTATTTATATTTTTTTTGGTAAAAATAGATACATAATACCTATATATATTTAATGTAATTAATTAGAATCATTTTATAAAAAAATTAGATATAAAAAATTTTGTTGAACTTTTTACAGTCTTTTACCCACCTTATAGGCGCATTTGTAAATTTGCATAAAACATAATTTTACCACTTATATGAATTGAATCTTAAAAATCTGAGAGACAGAGTTCACATAAGTAAGTAAAACATGGTTCAATAAGATGAAAATAATTTTTGGTGAATACTAACTTTTGACTTTTATTTTCCACGATTAAAAGTAAATGAGATTTTTAAAGAAAAAAATAATATTACAATTACCCTAACACATATCTTGATTCTATTGGATATATGTTTCTTGATCAAAATAAAACATATTAATAAAATATTATCCTTTTGGTCCACTTGTATTGGATTAGGACATTTATTATTATTTTATTTAAAGAAGAGTTAAAAGTGTTAAATTCAATGTTTAATAACTAAACCATTTTCAATATATGGCTATACATAAGATAAATTCGACTATAAAAATTAATTAGAAAGTTAAAAAGATTTCCTACATAATTTTATTTTATTTTTAATTTTTATAAATTAAATAGTTAACTTTATTTATAATACAATGGTGATACCGTAATTACCTTATAAATGAAATATTAATATAATTGATATTATAAATATCCAAATAAATGTAAATTGAGACTTCTTATAAATTAAACTAATTTTAAAGGTTAATATGACATGTTAGGGTTGATTAAATACACTTTTTTATAAGTGATAAAGTTTTTATGAATTTCACAAAAACAGAATACCAAATTGTGTCCAAATTGACAAAAATGAGTTTTTAAAACAAAAACTATATTATTTATGGATATAATATTCTTAAAAATCCAAAGTTCATTAAAAGGACTTATATAAGGTTATATATATCAATACTAAACCAATTTGGGTTCTCTTTTCATTTTATAGTATGTTTATTAACCATTTATTATAATAATACAAGAATACATGGTAAAAGTTAAACTATTTAACTAAGATTTAAATCGAAAAGATAAGGTTAATATAGTGACCTAAACCTATATAAAACATATTGGATGAGGGTTTTTTGACCCATACCCACCTTAGCCTCAAAATAAATCTTTTTATATCCATTATAAACTGAATATGATTGTATAATAAAATTTTATTCCCATATTTTCCCAAAGTGACCATCACCTCTCTTATAAAAGGGTACTTCATATTCTCTTAATATCACACCTCCAAATACATTTCACTCCACCAACCCCTACTAAAATATCCTCCCAAATACCCTCACATAGACCTAGAAACCTTAATTTGATTATAAAACTAATCTAAGGTGATATTTTGATAAACTCAAAATGAAACACCCGAAGAAGAGGTAATAATTTCACCACCTCTTTAAAAGTTCTTTTCTTCTTCCACTTCCTCTTTCATTGTTTTTTCCATACCAAAATAATAACTCTAGTACTACGGGCATACATACGGATTACCATCTCGACGTTGTGGTGTTTTCTTTATTCAAACACTTCATTATTTTTTTGGGTATAATAATGAGTATAATTTATGTGAATAATAAATGTAACATGTTAATTATTCTGTATATATGATATACCATCCAATTACATATGATTTCACCCTAAATAGAATGGTATTGTTGCTCATGCATACGAACAGATTACTGTCTCCATGAACACGATGAGATTCATTCCCCATCACAACCATTAAAGAATAATTTTCATTTTATGATTAAAAATAAAGTTTATGAACTTAATATAATTCTTGATTTAAATCAAATACATTCTATCCATATCAAACATGACTTATGTAACAAAACATATAAAGGAAAACGAATCAGTTAACACCCAAAACAATGATACTACTGAAATATTATTAACAAATAAATATTAGAACATATATAATATCATATTTATGTATATAGTTCATGTATAATTTAACAAAAATGATTTAACTATTATACAGGAGAATAATGTACCCTCGATCAAGGAAAAGTAAAAGGTAAGGGTTAATTCTACAATCAAATTATTATCTGAGAACTAGTGCAAAAAACGTTTAACACGTAAGTATTTTTCACGTCGGTTCAATATAACCGACGTGCAAAGATAGAAAAATTGGTTTATCACATCGGCTATAAAATAACCTACATGATAAATCATGAGAATCAATTTATCACATTGGTTATAAATTAACTGACCTGATAAATCACCGAGATTAGATTTATCACATCGGTTATTTTATAACTGACATGAAAGATCGAATCTAGGAACTTTATCACGTCGGTTTTTTATAACCAACCTCATAAATCAAATCTCGGCGATTATCATGTCAGTTATAAAATAACCAATGTGATAAAACACCATATATCACATCAGTTATAAAATAGCTGACCTGATAAATGAATTTCTACTTCGATTATTAAATAACTAACGTTATAAACATTAAAAAAATAGTTTATCACATCGGTTATTGAATAACTGATGTGATAAATATTTTAAATGATTAATCGTTCCCCGTATTCAGTTATTCTATTTTCTTAGATTGGTCACCCTATGACACATCTCTCTCACACAAAAAATCTATAAGGTATTCTTTAAATTCGCTCCCTCCATCCTAGTTTTACCAATATCATTTATCGTCTTTATTATCACCAGATATATAAGGTAGAATCGCAACAATAAATTAAGACTCAAACACCTCAGTTTAATTATTTATTTTTCATGGTGCCCTCAACTTATGTTTTCTGATGTTATTTCTCTATCATTGTTCTTTCTATCATGGTAAGTGTCATAGTGTTCTTTTATCCCTTCTAAATTATTTTCTGGTAAAATAAACCTTGGAAGTGATATCATGCAATTTTATGATTTTTGTGTGTTCTATCATGTGTGTGTGTGTACTTTCATGTGTGGGGGTGGGGGTGTCGAGGTGGTGGGGGGATTTCCAAGTGTGTGGGGGTTTTCTTAGTGGGTTGGTTTTCTAGGGGTGTCTTAGGGGGTGGGGGTGGTGTTCAGGGGGGTAAGGTGGTTGTCCAAGGGGGTAGGGGTGTCCAGGGGTAGGGGTGGTGTCCATGGGGTGAGGATGTTGTCCAAGTGTGTAGGGGTGTATAGGGGGTGGAGGGGGTGGTGTCCACAGGGGTGACTGTCTATCCAAGGGGGTCGAGGGTTTCTAGGTGGTGTCCAGGGGATGGGGTTGTCCAGGGGGTGGGGGTTGTCCAAGGGGTTGGTGGTGTCTGGGGGTGTCCAAGGGGCGGGGGTGGTGTTCAGGGGGGTGACAGGGCTTTCCAAGGGGGTAGGGGTGTCCAGGGGTGGGGGGTGGTGTCCCGGGGGTGAGTGGGTAGGGGTGTCTGGGGGGGTTGTCTGGGGGTGGGGGTTATCTAGGGGGTTTGGGGGTTGTCCATGAAGGTGGGGGTGTCCAGGGGGTGGGGGGTTGTCTATGGGGTGGGGGTTGTCCAAGGGGGTGGTGGTGTTTAGGGGGTGTGCAAGGGGGTGGTGGTGGTGTCTAGGGGGTTGAGAGTGCTTTGAAAGGGGGTAGGGGGTGTCTAAGTGGTGGGGGTGGTGTCAAGGTGGGTGAGGGGGCCGTCCAAGGGGGTAGGGGTTTCTAGGGGGTGGGGGATGTCTGGGGGGGTGGAGGATATGCAGGGGTTGGGGGGTTTTCAATGGGGGTGGGGGTTTCCAGGGTGTGGGGGATGTCTGGAGGGTGGGGGCTGTCTAGGGGGTGGAAGTGTCTCGGGGTGGGGTGCTATCCAAGGGGGTGGGCTTGTCCGAGGGGTGTCCATGGGGGTGGGAGTGGTGTCCAGGGGGTGAGGGGATAACCAAGGGGGTGGGGGTGTCCAAGGGGGTGGGGGTGTCCATGGGGGGGGTCCATGGGGGTGGGGGTGTCCTGGTGGGGCTGTCCAAGGGGGTGAGGGTGTCCAAGAGTGTCCAAGGGGGTGCGGGTGGTGTCCAGGGGGTTAGGGGTTTGTCTAAGGGGGTGGGGTGTCCAGGGGGTGGGGTTGGTGTCCAGGGGGTGAGGGGGCTATCCAAGGGGGGAGGGGTGTCCGGGGGGGAGGGGTCTCTAGGGGGTGGGGGTGTCTTTCCAGGGGGTGGGGTGTCTATGGGGTGGGCGGGTGTCCAGGGCATGGGGGTATTTGGGGGTGGTGGTGTCCAGGGGATTTGACACCACCCACTGGACACCCCCACCCCCATGGACACCCCCCACCCCCAGGAAACCCCCCCCCCCATCCCTCTATATACCCCCACCCCTATGGACACCCCCACCCCTGGATAGCCCCCACCCCCTGTAAAGCCCCCCCCCCCCCCCCACCCCTTGGACACCCCCACCCCCCACCACCACCACCCCCACCCCCATGGACACCCCACCAATGGGACACCCCCCCCCCCCCCGTCATCGACCTAAACATCCCCATCCTCAGGGGCACCCCCCCACCCCAACCCCATGGAAAGCCCCCACCCCCTGTACACCTCCCCCACCACCACCACCACCCTAGACACGTCCAAAACCTGTACACCCCCCCCCCACCCCCCGGACACCCCCACCTGCTATTATATCTAACTATATTTTCTTTTTAAATTCATTTTCATGCATATCTTTTTTAAATACACATATATTTGTTTTATATTTAAAAAAATTTACATTCAAATTATGATATTCTTTATATAAATATAAAATTGTTTTATCTTAACAAGTTGTATAATTTTTATATTTGTTATAGTTAATTATGAGTAAAAGTTGGATTATGGCACATCGAATTAGTAATGAATATATGGAAGGTGTTGATGCCTTTTTGGGATTTTATAAACGAAATGTTCTAAGAAGAAACATTTTTTTCTATCCATGCTTGAAATGTTTGAATATGAAGAAGTTGAAACGTAGAGAGATAAAAGATCATCTGATTTTTTGTGGATTTAATCCTACTTAAATACCTTGGATTTGGCATGGTGAAACTGGATAGAATGTTAGATCTATTAATGATGATGATTTTCAAGATGGTAACTCTGATGGAATTAAGAAAATGATTCATGATATTGCGGCAGAACAAATTGAGATATAACTCACAGTTTCACATCTATATGGTGATGCTAAAAAACCATTGTATCCTAGTTGTACAGAATTTATGGTTTTTTCAATAGTGTTAATATTCATTAGTCAAAAGGAAAAACATGGATCGAGTGACAGAAGTTTTACAAAGATGCTACAATTGTTGAAATACATTCTTCCAAAAGAAAACAATCTTCCAAATTCACATTATAAGGACAAGAAAATATTATGCCCGATGGAATTGGGATATAATAAAATACATTCCTATACAATTGATTGGATGATATATATTAATGAATATGAATTTCAGTTAGAGTTTCCCAAATGTGAGACATCACGATAAATGTTGAAAGAAAAATCACAGGCTGATGTAGAGAATGCAGAGCTCCCTTCCAAGGTATCTTGAAATCTTCCTATAATTCATCTTTTGAAACATTTATTGTATAATTCACTTGATGAAACAAAAGGACAATATTTCATTCTAATGATAGGATATGTGATGGAAAAATACGTAATCTAGTTGATTGTCCATAATGAAAGAAAATTTATGAGCAGTATCCTACATTTGGAAATGAAATTTGAAATCTTAGACTTGGGTTGTGCACAGATTGAATGAATCCATAACGAACCCTCAGTAGAACACATAGTTCATGGCCTATTTTATTTTTACTTTACAACCTCTCTTCTAAAGATTATATTAAGCACAAATACATCATGTTGAGTATAATGACTGTTGGTCTGAAGCAACTTGGAAATGATATTGATGTGTTATTATCACCATTGATTGATGATTTGAAACTTTTTTGGGAGGATGGTATTAGGGTGTATGATTCTTATAAAATTGAATATTTTAAACTTCATGCAGTGTTTATGTTCACTATAAATTACTTCCCAGCAAATGGAAATTTTTCTGGATATAGTGTTAAGGGGCATAAATCATGTCCAATTGGCAAACAACAGACTTCATATTTTCAATTGCCTCATTGGTGGAAAACAGTATACATGGGTCCTAGAAAGTTTTTACCCATGGATCACTCTTATAGAAGACTAAAAAAGGCATTAAAGGGATCAAAATAATTTTATATTTATATAAAAACTTTATCCTCTGATTTTTACTTTGAGAGGGTGAAAAACCATGATGTGACAATGGGAAAGACACATAAATATGGTAATGATAGATATATTTGGAAGAAAAGGTCAATGTTTTTTTAACTAATATATTGGAGATAACATGAAGTGAAACATAAAACAAATTTCATGCATGTGGAGAAGAATATATGTGACAGTTTGATTGGAACTTTGTTAGTTATTAAGGGAAAGACTAAAGATGGGTTTAATTCAAGATTGGACATAATGGCAATGGGAATAAGATTTGAGTTACCTCCCACTCTTAATAGAAGACAAACATATCTTCCCTCATCTTGTCATAAATTATCCAAGAGGGAGAAAATTATCATTTTTCAGTGTCTTCTTGGTATCAAAGTTCCCCATGCTTATTCTTCAAATGTAAAAAAATTTGTCTCTTTGAAGGATTTGATGTTGATAGGTATGAAATGTCATTATTGTCACATCATGATGGAACAACTTTTACTAGTTTCATGGAATTGAATATTTCATTTCAATGCCAGAAATACTATAATTAAGTTTTGTTATATTTTCAATTCAATTTGTAATAAGGGGATTGATGTGAATGCTTTGAAAATTTTGGAAAAGGATGTAATTTTTATACTTTGTCAATTAGAAATATATTTTCTTCAATATTGTTTCGATATAATGGTGCATTTAATGGATCATCTAGTATGAGGAATAATGCTTTGTGGACCTATATATCTTCATTGGATGTATCCTTTTAAAAGTTATATGAACGTATTAAAGGGGTGTGTTAAGAATCCATATCAACTTAAAGCCTCAATTATTGAAAAGTATAATTCTGAGGAGGTTTTGTATTTTTATACCAGCTACTTGGTTATGGAGGTGCACATAGGTTTGCCTCCATCTCGAAATGAACGAGTTAATAATGAGGGAAAGGGTATTTGTGGATTGAAATTCAAATATTTTTCATCTAAACTGATGAATAATTTATAATTATACATCTTAAATAACATAGATTATGCTCAGCCATATTTCACATTGAATATTAATGAGTTGAAACAATGTCATCCAAATAAGAAAGAAATGCGGATTTTGAAGGACCACAACATATCATTTTTTCCATGGTTTAAGAAGACCTATCTTGGTAGATCAGATGTTTCAGAGACATTAAGATGGTTAGTAGGAGGTCCAAGTTTAAATGTGATAACATGGTCTGGGTACGACATTAATGGCTGTACATTTCATATGAAATCTTAGGATAGTAGAAGTGAATTTTAGAATAATGGTGTATTGGTGTTTTCATAAGAATACATTTTTCGAGATATAAAGATAAAAACCCAATTTCTGAATCAAGTGAATATTATGGAGTCATTGAAGAAATATGGGAGGTTTATTGCTTTAAAATTAAAATTCCTATTTTTTACTAAAAATGGTTTATCAGAAACAATAGTGTCATATACGACGAATTTGGAATGACAGTTATTAATCTTAATATATTAGAAGAAATAACTAATTCTTTTATAATGGAAACACATAAAAAAATATTTTTTATGTAGTTGATCAATCAGATATGTAGTGGTCTATTGTTTTACAAGGGAAAATATATTGGTGAGGATAAACTTGATGAAGATGTTGATTTATATGAGATCCCTACTTCCATGGAAATATTAAAACAAAATAATGATGAGCATGTTGAAGACATGGTTTGTGCCATCAAGAATGATTAGGATGAAGGAATTTGTGAAAAAAAATCCATTTGTATATTTCTAAGATTACAGGTATCATATGTTTTTTTATTGTTTACATTTATTATTTTCATAAAATGTTAGAAATTTTTGTTTATTTTAATTTTTTTATTTTAGTTTATAATTTTACCATTACGTAACTTATATATCTATTTATTTTGTTGAATTAAAATTACTTTACCATGTTTACCATGTTTACCATAGATTACTATAGTTTACATTTATGTAACTTATATAGTTATTGATTTGGTTGAATTAAAGTTACACTACCATGTTTACCATGTTTACTATCATTACCATTTTCAAACATTCTTACCATATTTACCAGGTTTACCATTATGTAACATAGTTTAGTTTTTTCTTTTTTGTTTACATTAGTATTGTAATATTTGAATTTGTGTATTTTTGAACTAATGTTTTCATTTTTTATTTGAAGGGTAATTACATATCAATCATTTGATCAACCACATGATTTTAGAGATGATTATCATGATCATACCTCTGGGGAGGAACATTAACATTCTACTCTTGGTGTTCCCCAATCTTCCTCATGTGCTCCCATAATGACAAAGAAGAGTTCAAGAGTTGGTAAACACGACTGCACACATTTACCAAAATTATCACTTGCCCATAGCCAAGACCAGAGGATACTCTTTGAGTTTAATGATGGTGATATTCCTAGAGGTCTAAATCAAATAATATTTTAAGAGTTTTGTATCAACTCAGGGTAAAAGAATGTAAGCAGTTTGTATGATGATTGGATAAGTGTGGACAAAGCGATAATATCTCAGTTGTGGGAGATGATTTTGGTAAGAACTATTGCTATTGTTTGACTAATATATAGATGTTTCTAGTATAATATGTTTTACCTCTTTTTTATCAGACGACATTTGATATTCCTGACACTCGAGGAGTCAAGAGGAAATGTTTATCAATGTATGGAAGGTGACGAAGAGATTTCAAATCAACCCTCACATGTGATTTCATTTTTGGTTGTAGGAATCATTACAATCCATGTCATATATATCATTTCATAGATGAATACACATGGAGAAATTGTTTTGAAATTATCAGAAAAGATTCATTTTTTGTTATGGTCAATGTAAACTTTTATAATCTTTCTTATATAAATGATCTTGTTGATGTTTTGTTAACGATTTATTATTCTTAATTTATAGAAAACAAGGACATCTCATCAGAAGATCCAATCTAAAAATGTATACCATCATATTTTATCACCGGGAGGGTATACATTATTGGAATAAAAAATGATGGTTTAAAAATTACAAAAATTGGGAGCTGAGTCTTTAAGCTCTGGAGAGGTTGTGTAATGACCCAAACATTGGTTAATGAAAATCCCTCTTGATTTAATTAAATGCCATAATATGTGAAATGGTCATACAACATATGAACATATTTTGTTTTATGTTTTTTTATTTTAAAATACCATTAAGAATTGTTACCATTTCTAGTATAGTCATTGAACAGTGATCACATGATTAGTATAAATATGGGCTTTAAAAATCTAATTTACTCAGATAAAGGAAGTGATGGCCTCATCCAGTAGAATCGCTCGATACGAAGCCCACTAGAAATATTTCAAAAAGGAGGTGGCATCATTGGGATTCACTCTTGACCAATCCCAAGCCTAGCTTCAACAGGTTAAGCTCGAATAGAACCATCTACTGGAGAAGTGGAAGTTGATAGAGATCACCATGCGTGCAATGTTATCTGAGCAACCCCAAGAGTCTGACACTATTGCGCAGCTCACCCTTCAGACTTATGTGGGTGTATTAAGGGGTTATTTAACCATACCCTAGTACTATTTTTATGTAAATTATTATTTTTATATAATAATTAATATACTATCATTTTATTATTGTTACCTTGTAAATAGTTTTTAAAGCACAAATAGTATTTTTAGATAATGTTCAAATAAGAAATCTATTTTGTTGAATTATTGTATTTTTGAATTAAATTATATTTTAATAAAATATTATTATTATTATTAAATTACTTTTTATTAAATATAAATGATCGTATAATTTTATGAATGCAATGGTAATTTTTATTAATGTTTGAAAGCCATTTTTGTCTGAACCCATGAATTTTTGATACATGCCTGTTTTTATTTTTAAAGTGGAAATTAAAATATTTAGAAAATTATTTAGATAAAATGAAAATTATTTTTGGAATTAGGACATATAAATTATCCAATGGTGTATTTTTCATAATTTTCTAAGACAGTCGAATTTTTGGGTAAAAATTAAATACCGTTTAAATATATAATATGTTTTATGACATCATAATGACCCAATAGTGATGTAATAAAATACTATAAGCCATATTTTCGGCCAATATATGTTTTCCCACTAAAATAATGCGATTTTGGTTTTGTTTTACTTATTTTACAAAGCATTAATGGACCCTTCAAGACTTGTTAAACATCTTGCCTATTTAAATTGTTTTCCTTGGGAGTGTGAATCACCTCCACATAAGCAACCCCCTTATTTTAAGAATTGTGGAGTTTGGCCTTATAAAATAATGTTTTCCACTTCCTTTTTCCAAAAACCAAGGCCAAAAACCATGGGACGGTTTGTATTTTGTATTAGTTTAATGTGAGGGTCCCAAACCTAAATAATAAATAATTCTCTAACTTTTCCTATATAAACCCACCCAAGATCCCACTTAATCCTCACTCAAAGCCTTTAGAGTTATTCCAAACTCTTCCATCCTATCTCTATAATTCTCCCAGGGTTCCCCAAGCTCCCATGAAGCCTCTCTCAAGCCTTTAGAATCACACTTCCAAGTAAAGGTTTTTCTTCCTTTCTCATTTTTTGTCCAATTTTCTTTAAGTTGTTATTACCTTTTAATTTCAATTATAAATGTTGGGGTATGGTTTTTCATCTCCCCTATAATGTCCACTTTTTGTTTTAATTTTGTGATACCCCTTTATCTCTCATTAAATTCCTCCCATGTACACCCATTATTATGCCGAAATTCTGAAAGTAATTTCTCTCTCCTCATTTACATTCAAGCAATTCTTTTGTATCATGAGTCTAAATTCCATTAAATTTGTTGGAAATGAATATAAATGACCCCTATTACTTTACATGTCATTTAAATATTATGAGACACCCCTTTCTCTCCCATAAACCATTTTTATGAGATCCAATGTCATGTCGTTATGCTGCTGAAATTGCACTGCGTTTTTCCAAGCCAAAGTCATTGTGTAGTGAAAAACATGTCCAACTCTCTATCAAGGGTATTAAAATTATGCACATTTACATATTGTTTCAAGAGTTTCAATTGTGTATTCCACAATTATTTTATCATGTAATAAACAATTATGTTGAATGATTCAATGTTTTATGATCCATGTGGCACACTTATGCATGAAATGAAATGTTTAAGAAGGGTGCGCTCTGCTAGCACTCCAATGCATTGGGTAAAGTATAGTATCATGATGAATTATGTTAAATGGGTGTTTACTCATGATAATACTAGTGAAATTAGGGTTTAATCATGCTTCATGTTCAATGAGGGTTTACACATGCTCTATGTGCAATGAGCTTTTGCTCGTGCTAATTCCATGTTAAGTGTTGTTTCCACATTTCCATATTATGATTATCATGATTTATCATGCCTTCAAATTTATGCTTCCCTTGTGATCTATTGAGATGCCTATTGTCTAACATGTATTGTATTCCTCATGTTATTCCATATTTATTCTCTTACTCGGCTTTATAGCTCACTCTTTTATTATGAATGTCCTCAGTTAATCCCAAACAATGCTAAGTACGAGGGAATGTAGTAGTCATGTGAAGGTAGTATTCAATAAGGATGTTTTATTTCATGTTTTAAGTTGTTCTGTAATGATTCTAAGCCCCAAAGACACTAAAAATCTATATCTTCTATGTTGTATCAAGGGAAGATTTTGTAATAAATCATGTTTTAGTGTGTAATAATAAGTACGTTTTTCATAGTTAGTATCAGAGTATAGGTTTAGTTATTTTTGGTATTAGGGTTAGAAACCCCTAGAGAAGCCTTAGAGACAATAATAATAAAAACATCCCTATGTTTTCGTGAGTATTGAGTAAGTGGTTTATCAATAAAATACATCCCTATCTGGATACGAACAGGTAGAGGCGGCTATGGCATAGATGTATCCTAGGGGTAAAACCTAAAAACACTGCTTTGAGCTAGACTTGAACGGGAATTGGTGCACGACAATGGGCCTTGCTACACTCTTGGTTACGACACTCCCGGGAGATATGCTTTGGAAGATTCATGATCTTAGTACAAACTATTATTTTGGGATTAAAAAATCAATAAGAATATAAGTTAAGAAATAGATTGATGGTAACATAGATCACAAGATTGGATATACTTCTTCTTTATATGTTTATACTTTTATGTTCAAAGTATCTTTTTTTGCTAAGTATTCAAGACCTCTAATTATACACACTTTTTCATAGTAAATGGCAGGAAATATGAGGACACGTTCCAACAACCAATGTGATAGGAAATGTGATGAATACCCTAATGATATGCCTGATATAACGTGGGCGAGTGATAAAAACTTCCTGGAAGTACTTGCTCAGATAGCTTGAGTTATGAATAATAACTTGAATCAGGAAGAACTCCTTCCTCCTCCACAAAAAGAGAAAGTTGTCATAGAATCCTTCATGTGGAAAAGGCCTCCCATGTTTAGCGGATCTTATGATCCCCTCCTTGCGGAACAGTGGATTAACTCCATTGAGAAGATATTCTCCATCCTCCAGTGCTTCAAAGAGGAAAAAGTTATACTAGCGGTATATATTTTTGATAGGGAAACTGATTAGTGGTGGACACTGATCAAGAATACAAAGTCCCTAGAGAAAATTGATTCCATGAATTGGGAGGAATTCAAGATGATTTTTTTCAATAAATATTTTCCTCGAACCCTCCATATCAAGATGGAAAGAGAGTTCCTCAGACTCAAGTAGAAGGAATATGAGTCCATCGGGGCGTAGGAATAAAACTTTACAATGCTTGGAAGGTACGCCTTTGTCTTTGTCATGAACACCGAGAGCAAGGTGGGTCACTTATTTTGCGGACTAAAGCCGACTCTACAAAAATCATTGGCAATTTAAGACTTCGACAGTTTTGAGTATATTGTTCATTGTTCCCTCAAGGATCCAATTGATATTGGAGACTCTCAGTGGTATCATGAGCCCAATGAAAAGAAGCAGAAAATATATAACAACATGGGTGTTCCATCAAACAAATCCATTGATGGGAAGAAGCCTGACATTTTTTCTTGCAAAAATTGTGGGAAGAAACATCATGGTAACTATCTCAAGGGAACTATGAATTCCTTCAAATGTGGAAAGTTGGTCATCTGGCCAAGAACTGACAAAGGGATATGAAAAATCCTGATAATGTTGAAAGGAAGGTTTAGATCAGCACTGAGCTGGCAGTGTAGTGTTACAACTACATAGAGCATGGGCATTATGCAAACAATTTCCCAAAGTCGAGGGTTGTTGGAGGAAACCAAAAACAACCTCTGAGGAAACAAGGAAGGTCTTATGTTATCACTACCATGGAGGTGGAGTCAGAAAACGATGTGGTGATAGGTATGTAAGTTATTCATTCAAGAATAGAAAACATACTATTTGATTTTGGTTCTAAACATTCTTTCATATCCTAAAAATTTAGTAGTACAACTCAAACACCGCTTCAAAATTTGGTGGAAAAGTTATCTGTGAGAACAACGAATGGGGAAATATTTGCGTCCATGGTTCAAAATTCCACCCCTATTAATGTTTGTGGACTGAACCTCCCAATAAATCTCATCATACTTCCCTTAGTAGAGTTTGACACTATCTTGGTCATGGATTGGCTATCTTTATACAAATCCAATATCAACTACTGGGAAAGGGAGATCACTCTTCACATCCTAAAGCATCCTCCATTTTTTTACAAATTCAAGGAGGAAGATGAATCTCCTTTCAAATCATCTTCTCAAGTATGGATATTGTTGTCTTATAATCAATCATATCTAGGTAAAATGATTGAGAAAAAGGAGATAATTATGCATGAATACATGCCCATGGTGAGGGATTACACTGATGTATTCCCTGAAGAGTTTCCCGGTATTCCTCTAGACTGAGAGGTTGAGTTCTCAATTTAACTTATCCCTAAATCTCTACCAATATCAAATACACCTTACAGAGTGGCCATCTTAGAGCGAGAAGAGTTGAATAAGAAGATACAAGAGAATATGGATAAGGGTTTTATATACCCGAGTGCATCGCCGTGGGGTGCATCGGTCCTCTTCGTCAAGAAGAAGGATGGATCAATGCGTCTATGCATTGATTATCATGAGCTCAACAAAATTACAATAAAGAACATGTATCCTCTATCACAAATTGATGACCTATTCGATCATCTGTGTGGTGCACAATACTTCTCCAAAGTAGATTTGCAGTCGGGATATTATCACGTAAGGGTGAAGAAGGAAGATGTCTCCAAGACTGCTTTTCGTACAAGATACGGGAACTATGAATTCATAGTAATTCCTTTCAGACTCACTAATTCTCCAGAAAGTTTCATGGAATTGATGAATGGAGTCTTTAGAGATTACCTCAACATATTTTTGATAGTCTTTATAGATGATATTCGGATATACTCCAAAACCAAGGAGTATCATGAGGAGCATCTAGGAATTGTACTAGAGACCTTGCGAAAGGATAATATCTATGAAAATTCTATTAAGTGTGAGTTCTAGTTGAAGGAGGTCTCATTCTTGGTCCATATCATCACAAGCAATGGGATATCTATGGATCCCTCAAAGACAGCTACAATAGATGGATGGTGGAGGCCAACATCTGTAATGGATATTTGTAGCTTCTTGGGGTTAGCTAGATATTATTGACGATTTGTGAGAAACTTATCATGATTTTCCAACCCTCTTACCAAGCTAACTCATAAGGGATTAAAGTTTTATTGGAGTGATGAATGTGAAGAGAGCTTCAAAGAGTTAAAAAGGAGGCTTATCACTACACCTGTTCTCACTTTACCCACAAGTGGAGAACATTTTGTGGTATTTAGTGATGCTTTGAAGAAGGGCATGGGATATGTGTTGATGAAAAATGAAAAAGTGATTGCCTATGCTTTAAGGAAATTGAAAGTTCATGAACAGAACTATCCGACACATGACCTCGAGTTGGTTGTAGTGATCTTCGCTTTGAAAATTTGGCGGCATTATATCATTGGGGAGAAGTGTGAAATATATATGGTCCATAAAAGCCTCAAGTATATATTCACACAGAAAGAGTTGAAAATACACCAACGAATATGGTTAAAGCTGATCAAATACTATGAATTCTCAATCCACTACCATCCTGGAAAGGCAAACAATGTGGCTGAAGCTCTAAGTAAAAAAGATCATGCACGTTTATCAATGATGAGAGTTGAAAAGGATATGATCTTATTAGATTTTAAAAGGATGGACATGGGAATAATTAAGGGAGTAACATCATCAATCATTTCTCAAATTATTTCTCAACCATCCCTCTTAGAGAGAATAAAGGATGCTCAAAGAAAAAGATGTGTAAATTCAGAAAAGGGTGGGACCTTTTAGAAATCGGTAATCCTTTGATTCCAAAGTTGAAGATGAAGGAGTTGTAAGATTTGGGATGTGATTATGTGTACCATCTAATCCAGAGATAAAGAATGAGATATTTAATAATTCACATAGATCGACCTTCTCTATCCACCCACGGAACAGAAAGATGTATAGAGATCTCTGAGAAAGCTTTTCCTGGTACAATTTGAAATGGGAGATTTCCAAATATACATCCAAGTGTCTGGTATGTCATCAAGTGAAGGAAGATAGGTAGAATTCTAAGGGGATGATGCAACCATTGCCCATACAAGAATTTAAATGGAAGAACATCACCATGGACTTTGTCACTAGACTTTCGAAGACATCTATGGGCAACAATGAAATATGGGTTGTTGTGGATCCTCTTACAAAAGTTGCACATTTCATTTTTATTCAGGAGTATTTCCCATTGGATCAACTGGCACGGATATATTTCAGGGAAGTGGTAAAGCTACATGGAGTACCACTATATATAATGTTGGATCAAGATCCAAGATTCACCTCGATGTTTCGGAAGAGTCTTCAACATGCTCTGAGTACTGAACTAAACTTCAGTACGTCCTATCATCCTCAAACTGATGTCCAATCCGAGAAGACTTTCCAATAACTTGAGTACATGTTGAGAGCATACTAAATGTACTTCAAAGGAGGATGGGATCAACATATTCCTCTGATTAAGTTCTCATATAACAAAAGTTTCCACTCAAGCATCCAAATGGCACCATATGAATCCCTTTATGGGAAAAGGTGAAAAACACCAGTGGGATAGGATGAGGTCGGTGAGCATAAGCTGCTTGGACCAGAAATGGTCAAAGAAATGGTGGAGAAGGTGAAAACCATTCAGTAGAAAATCAAGGTAGCCTAGAGTCGATAAAAGAGTTGTGCAGATAATAGTTGATGATACCTTGAGTTTAAAGATGGGGACATGGTATTTTTATGCATATCTCCGTGGAATAAGGTCATGAGGTTTGGAAAGAAAGGGAGGTTAAGTCCAAGGTACATCATCCCCTTCAACATTCATGATCGTGTTGGGGTTGTGGCCTATCGACTAGAAATTCCAACTACCATGGCCAAAGTACATGATTTTATTCATGTATCCCTCTTAAAGAAGTACATACCAGACCCTTCATATGTACTCTCTTCCAAGGTGGTACAGTTGGAGGATGATCTTTCCTATGAGGATCAGCCAATAAAGATCTTGGATCGTAGAGACATAGTTATACATAATAATACTACTCATCTGGTCAAGGTACATTGGCGAAGCCTTAAGTAGGAAGAAATAACATGGGAACTATAGGAAGCAATGAAAGAAATTTACCCGGATCTAATTTTGGCCCAGAATGTATGATGAAATTTCAAGGGTAAATTTTATTAAGGGGGAATATTGTAATGACCCAAACTTTTGTTAATGAAAATCACTATTGATCTAATTAAATGCCTTAATGTGTGAAATGGTCATACAACATATTCACTTATTTTGTTTTATGTTTTTTGGATTTTAAAATACCATTAATAATTTTGATCGTTTCTAGTATAGCTATTGAACAGTGATCACATGATTAGTATAAATATGGGCTTTAACAGTCTAATTTACTCAGAAAAAGAAAGTGATGCCCTCATCCAGTAGAATTTCTCCATACGAAGCCCATTTTTCGGAGCTCGGAAAGGAGTTGGCATCATTGGGATTCACTCTTGACCAATCCCAAGCTGAGCTTCAATAGGTTAAGCTCGAACAAAATCATCTATGGGAGAAGTGGAAGTTGATAGAGATCACCACATGTGCAATGTTATCTGAGCCACCCCAAGAGTCCATCACCATCGCACACCTCACCCTTCAGTATTATGTGGGTGTTTTAAGGGGTTATTTAACAAGACCCTAGTACTATGTTTATGTACATTATTTTTGTATATAGTAATGAATATACTCTCATTTTATTACTATTTCCTTGTAAATAGTTTTTAAAGCAAAAATAGTATTTTTAGTTAATGTTCAACTAAGAAATCTATTTTGATGAATTAATGGATTTTTAAATTAAATAATATTTTAATAAAATATTATTATTATTATTATTATTATTAAATTAATTTTTATTAAATATAAATGATCATATAATTTTTTGAATGCAATTGTAATTTTTATTAAGGTTTAAAACCAATTTTTGTCAAAACCCATGAATTTCTGATAAATGTTAGTTTTTATTTTAAGAGTGAAAATTAACATACTTAGAAAATTATTTACATAAAATTAATATTATTTCTAGAATCATGATGTCGAAATTATCCAACAGTGAATTTTTCAAACTTTTCTGAGATAGTCAAATTTTTGGGTAAAAATTAAATACCGTTTAAATATATAATTTGTTTTATGACATCATAATGACCCAATAGTGATGTAATAAAATAATATAAGCCTTATGTTCGGCCAATATTTGTTTTACCATTAAAATAATGTGATTTGGGGTTTTTTGGACTTATTTTACAAAGCATTAATGGACCCTTCAAGACTTATTAAACATCTTGTCTTTTTAAATTGTTTTCCTTGGGAGTGTGACTCAACTCCACATAAACAACCCCGTTATTTTAATAAGTTTGTAAATTTTCCTTATAAAAAAATTTTCCACTTACCTTTTCCAAAAAACATGGCCAAAAACCGTGGGATGGTTTTTGGTTTGGATTAGTTTAATGTGAGGGTCCCAGACCAAAATAATAAAGATTTTACTCACCTTACATATATAAACCCACCCAAGCTCCCACTTCCTCCCCACTAAAAGAATTTGGAGTTCGTCCAACCTCTTCCCTCCTCTCTCTATAATTCTCCCTAGGTGCCACAAGCTCCCATTAAGCCTCTCTCAAGCCTCTCTCAAGCCATTGGAAGCACACTTCCAAGTAAGGGTTTTTCTTCCTTTCTCATTTTTGTCCAATTTTCATTATGTTGTTATGCCCATTTAATTTCGATTATAAATGTTTTTCTATGGCTTTTAAACTCCCATATAATTTCCTCTTTATATTTGAATTATGGGAGACCCCTTTCTCTCTCATTAAATTTCTCCCATGTACACATGTTATTATGCTGAAATTCTGAAAGGAATTTCTCTCTCCTCATTTAAATTCAAGCAATTCTTTTGTATCATGAATCTAAATTCCATTGAATTTGTTGGAAATGTATATAAATGACCCCTATTACTTTACATGTCATGTAAATATGATGAGACACCTATTTCTCTCCCATCAACCTATTTTATGAGTTCTTATGTCACGTCGTTATGCTACTGAAACTGCACCGCATTTTTCCAAGCCAAAGTCATTGTGTAGTGAATACCATGTCCATTTATCTATCAAGGGTATTCACCTTTATGAACATTTATTTATTGTTTAAATAGTTTCAATTATTTATTCGATAATTCTTTTATCTTGGAATAAACAATTATGTTGAATGATTCAATGTGTTATGATCCATGTGGCACACTTATGCAAGAAATGAAATGTTTAAGAAGGGTGTTCCCTGATAGCGCTCCAATGAATTGGGTAAAGTATAGTATAATTATATGTTATGTGCAATGGGTGTTTACTCATTCTAATACTAGTGAAATGAGGTTTTACTCATGCTTCATGTGCAATGAGGGTTTACTTGTGCTCTATGTGCAATGATCCATGGCTCATACTAATTCCATGTTAAGTGTTGTTGCCACATTTCCATGTTATGATTATCATGATTTATCATGCCTTTAAATTTATGCATTCCTTATTCTCTATTGAGATTATTATTGTCTAACATGTATTGTATTCCTCATGTTATTCCATGATTATTCCCTTACTGGGCTTTATAGATCACACTTTTCTTATGCATGTCCTCAGGTTATCTCATGAAATGCTATGTACGAGAGAATGTATTGGTCATGTAAAATAAGTTTTCAATAAGGATGTTGTATTTAATGTTTTAAGTTGTCATGTAATGATCATAAGCCCCAAAGACACTAAACATATCAATATTATATGTTTTATCAAGTAATTTTATGTAATAAATTGTGTTTAAGTGTGTAATAAAAAGCAGGGTTGTCATAGGTTGCCCCTCCATCCCCTCCATCTAGACATTAAAATTTGAAGAGAGCTTAGATTGGAAAAAAGGGGCAATATCTTTTGGAAGAATCAAGAATCGTAGTTGAGAGGATTGTAAGATATTTATTTTATTTATTTAAGTTAATTATATTTTATATAATTTAAATCATTACTAAAAAGTTCAATTAATTAATAAAGGAAACTCTTGAGGATTAGAGCTCATAGTCGGTATTTACAGCTGCTGAATGGAAAGATATTTTATCTGCAACATTGGGAAATCCCATACACCCCAGTTGGGTACAAGGATATCAAATGGGTGTATCGGTAAGAAAATTGTTGCCACGTTCTTCAACTTCTTCCATTGAGGGTGTTTATAAAAAAAATAGAATCCTTGGAGGCTAAAGTTCACAATATTAATGCGACGATAGAGGAAAATGTTAAAGCTTCGGTATGGTCAATGTCTATAGACATGAAAATTCAATTTCAGACTATAGTTTCCACTCTTCCACCTCCCCATGTAGACACTTTTATTTATCCTCCACCTTCGCCAGTATCTCCCCCCCCCCCCACACACACATCAGCTTGCGGACTCTATTTTTTATTCTAATCTTTCACCACAACTTCCTACTTATTGTGTGTTATATATTGATGATCATCACCATCATATAGTTTCATTTGATATTATATATTGTGTAAGAGATATAGTTAACCATTAGCTGTTAGAGAATCATAGCATCATTGTATAGGATATTATAGATATATCATCTCGAGTACCATTACCTACAGATGAGGTGATGATAGTTAGACATAGTATTGACCACTTTTTAGTTTGTCCATCCAGACTTCTACGACTCATTACCATTATGGTATGTATGTTATATCTTTATTTTATTTTTTGTTAAAGTTTTTTTAACATTTAAAATCTAATATATTTTTCTATTTATTTTTACAAGAATACTTTAAAGGTAAAGAAATACTTTATAGACAATAACAAAGACAAATTTCTATGACATCAGATACAGATTCTTGTAGTCATGATAGATTTTCAAGATATACAAATTTGTAGGATAATCATTATGAGTTTCCAATGTAAGCTCATGTTTTTGGACCTGCAATTAATATTGGGATTGTGAAACATTATATCATGGAGCTTGTTATGGGCGATAATTTGGGTATCAATGTGGTGAAAGTTTTTTCCATGTAAGCCTTAACACATTTACCTACATCATATTTATTAAAAATGTATACTTATGTCTTTTTTCATTAGGTATCTTTATAACATGTGTGAGAAGATTGATTGGACAGATGTATATAGATTCATGGACCCATATTTTATTTCCCCGGAAGCACATGCATTGGATGAGGAAAAAAGAAAACTTTACATTGCTAAACGATTTTAATAGAATATAATCACGCAGTGTTGGATGATACCTTTTTGTGAGAGGTATGAAACATATATCTGGAAAAGTGTTCATTATATTTTAACATAAAAAACCACTAACCTTAAATTTTATTTTATATCAGTGATCAATGGATGTTAGGTGTTTTTTTTCAATGGAGAAAACACTTTATTGGATATGCTCTGTCCATTGTGATGTGAGGGGAAGTTCTAAGAATATTTTGGAAAAGTAAGTTTCAATTTCTTAATAGTTTTTCATATTATAATGAATTTTAAATTTATCCCATTTGTATTATTTTCTAACAGTGGGTGGGTCTACTTTCGAAAAAATGAAAAGAAAAAGAGTGCCAAGATCAAATATGTAAAAGTAAAGGTAAATGTCCTTTTATAATTTTTACTTTTCGATGTATTACATAAAAATGATATTTTGAATTGACACACATTTAAAACAAATTGTCAGGAATAACAAGTTTTCATCAAATGAGGATATTATATGTTAAGATTTATGTATGAAATAATTACAACTGGAACACTGGTGAAGTTTGACCTGGTAATATTTCTTTATAAACCTTGGCATAATATTTCATTTGATTAAATGATTATACATGTTAACTAATATCCTTTTAATTTGTAGCTATTTGATGACCCTCAACCCTATAGTGATCAAGAGGTCAAACACTTACAAGTGGAATGGTCAAATTATTTTATAGGTTTGATTGGATTTCAGTTTGTTTGTAGTGCAAAATGTAATTTTGAATATTTTAATTATAATTGTGTATTTGTTAGTTTTTTTGGTTGGATTTATGTTCTTTTTTTCTTTGAAATTGAATTTTTTTAATGTTATATATGTGAATGTTAAATTTTTCTCTGGTACTTCTTGTTTTCATCTAGTTCTGATGTTTTTCTGGTATGGATTCTAGTCTAGTTTTATTCTGCTTTTTTTCTTGATTCTAATTGTTTCATACTTTGGCAGAGCATAGTAATGGTTTCATGGGGGTGGGGGTTTACAGGGGGTGGGGCTACCAAAGGGGTAGGGGTGTCTATTTTGAGATGTTATGTGAGAATGATATACTCTATAATACCAAATTTAGGATCAAAATAATATAGATATTGTATGTAGTATCTTGTAATGCTCAAAACACAAGAGGGGGTGAATTGTAAACTCTAAAAAATCCATTGGAATTTTTAACTATGGTTATGTTTAACAAGGTTAAACAATGGAATTCACAAAACCTCTAATTCTACACACTTTCCCAATTCTGGAAATGTGATTCCGAGAATTTGAATCCGAAAAGATGGTTCCAGAAAATTAAACTTAATTAAAAGTTTACAATGATAAAGATTATACCTTAACGTGTATAAAATATCACTAAATCAGAGTAGAAGAATAAGGAAGTGTAAGATATTTATACTTTCCTCAACAAATAAAATGTAGTGGAAAAATTGTAACAAGACAAGTGACAAGTAGTAAATATTTAAACCCAAAGAGAAGGGTATCCAACAACTTTAGATAAAGGTCCCTTGATTTATACTTTCAAGAAAGTATGTCTTACCCACACCAGGGTATTCCCTCTATACGAATATCGGAGTCTGTCTTGATATCCCCGTAAGCCCTCAACTTCAAGGTAGTTGGCACCTCTATCTTCCTCGGCAAGGAAGTCCTCAACTTCACGGTAGTCGGCACCTCTGTCTTCCTATCCTCGGAAGCCCTCGAATGTACTCAGCAACATTCAGTGTCGCACAAAGCAAAAATCAAACAAGAAGTTCAGTACACACGGCGCAATGAAAGTCTCTCTCTAGAAATCACTTCAACATCATGGAATCTCAATAGTCTTAGAATAGTGTTCATCTATTTCAAATGAGCTCTTATTTATAGACACATCACCAACAGTCGGCTCCCTCCTCCAATGGTCATATTTTCCTTGAAATTTGGAGGGAATTGTTCACGTGTCACTCAAACAACGGTTAGTTAGTAACTGAAATCACAACAACATTTTATAACAAAAACAAGTGTAAGAAAAAATATAGTAACATAACCAAAATCAAATATTCTGAATGTAAGAAAATAAAAGTTTGGAGTCTAACCAAAAATGAATTCGGATTCTAAAATACAAGGATATTTGGATTATGTTTTTCTAAGGAATTCGGAACCTGAACTCTATAGATTTCTGGAGTCTGAATTTCAAGGAAATTCAGAATCTAGATTTAAAAAGTTTGGATTCAGAGTTCATGAGAATTCAAAGTCAAGACTTAGAATGTTTGGAATCTGAATTCAGAGAACTTGGAGTCAGAACTCAGAAGAGTTTGGAGTCTGAATTCCGAGAACCTGGATTCAGAACTCAGAAGGGTTCGGAGTCTGAATCCAGAGAACTCCGAGCCATAACTTAGAAGAGTTTGGAGTCTGAATCCAGAGAACTTAGAGTCAGAACTCAGAAGAGTTCGGAGTCTGAATCCAATGAACTCAGAACCTGAATTCAGATCCTGAAAACAAAATGCTCTTTATCTAAGTATTATATGATTCCAAGGTTTTAGATATGAAACCAAATTTTATACTTAGTCAAGATAATGATCAATGAAAATCATGATAAGGATAAATTTCCTTGGAGAAGTAAAATTTTCCTTATCGAAGAAAAACACATGGTAAAATGAGATTTTCCATGAGATAAAGTGTTTGTGATTTTCAAAACAAGAAGGAAAAGTAATGTCATAAGGATATCATATTGACTTAACAAACTACCCCAATCATGAAGGAATGGAAAAGTCATAAGTAAAACCTTATTAACTCAACAATCTCCCCCTTTTTGGAAATCACAAACATTCTTACGAAAAAGAATAAAAGGACTTAGTCAATATTTTTCTAGACATTAAAAATAAAACATATCTCCCTTTACACATGGACAATGATGAATACGACTAACTCCCCCTTAGTCTTTGGAACACTAAGGATCGTATTCGAGATTTTCGAAATGATATTTTTCATTGACTTGATTACGGATATCTCTGTAATGAAAACTCCCCCTTGGATAAACTCCCCCTTACTTATGGATATTTCTTCTTTTCTTAGTATCCTTTTTCCTTTCTCCCCATTTTTAATTTTCAAAAAGAATTTGAGGTAATGAAAAAGGAATTACGGAACCTGATATTTTAGTACAAAGCATACAAACAAAGAAGAATAACCAAAATATCATTAAGATAGGAAGAATTTGTACAAGGAAGAAAATACCACAAAATATTGGATTGGGTCTATTTTCCTTCCTTCTCCTTGAGTATCAATTTCTTCACAATGGTTTTCAGCTTTTTGAGTTCTTATGGTCTTTCTCTGCTTACTTTAGGATCGGATCTTGATCCTCGTCTTTCTTCTCTAAAGCTTTGATCTTTTCTTCCTGAGCCTTCAGAGCATTTCCCTAAGCCTTCAACAACTCATCTTGCTTAAATAGATTCTCTGGGTTCTCGATCTGAAGATCCCTTTCCCTCTTCCAACTTTGAGCAACAAAATACAACATCCCATTCAGATATTTTTCTTCTTGAATCTGGGTATTCTTCTCAAGGGTTAGATTTTCATTAAAGCAAGTCATGAGATCCTTGATTTATTCTTCTCAAGGGTTTTCTTTTTTTTTAAATCTAGTCGTGAGATCCTTGATTTTACTATTTTAATTATCAAAAGCTTCCTTAACTTCATGGTGAAATTCATCAATCTCTCTCAAATATCCAACTATGTTCTTTGACCAGTGGACCACTTTCTTACAAGATTTTTTGTGGGCATCATAGTTGATGAGGAAGTTCTTGTAATCACCCTCAATCTGTACACACTTGTCCATCACCATGGAAACTGAATCCAATTTTTGATTCATGCTGTGTTGAAGCATCTAACATCTGGATTCAATGCTTGGAAATATTGGAACAGTGTTAACAATATTTTTTAGAGATTGAATGACAAAATCATGTTTTGGGGAAGATGATTCTGAATTTGAGAGTTTTCTTAGTGAGGACTCTTTCTCTAGCTCGACAAGCTTCCTCTTAGAAGATCCACGAGATTCCTTATTCCTCAAAACAACTTTAGTAGGTCTATCCTCACCCATATGTTTCCCCTTATCGGTTCTCAGAACAACTTCTTCATCCGGAGACTCATGTTCGCAATCATACAGCTGAACAACTCTCTCTTCATCTATCTTCTCCTTCTAAGCTCCTACCTCAGCATCTTTAGGGTTAATGAAATATTGATTATAACTCTCTTCCTCAGAGATATTATTCACTTTATATTCAGATTTTTCATCAACCTAGTGAGTATCTAACTTTGAGGATTCATCTTGAGAAGTCAAGATTGATAATTTTTCATAAGCACTTTCCATCTCATGAAAGTATTCAACTTGTTGTATGAGGTCTTTTGTGTAATCACTACTTTCCATTTCTTGAACTTCTTCCACAACATTCTTCTCTTCAAAAACTTAATCTTGGGCTTTTTTTGGAGTCATGTACTTCTTCCCCGGAGTCTCAGGTAAGGGTTCTACCAAAAAGGATTTCGGTATGGGGATATTCTCGGATGCAATTTCAGTATCCCTCAGAAGGTATTGTAAAATATAAGCTTCTGACATCTTCTTCTATTGCTTCTTTTACTTGGATTGCTTCTCAAGATCATCAGTGGTCTTCTCTTTCAATGCCATGGCCTCAGCATGATCCACGCCAAATTGTGTCTCTCCTTATTTCCTATTCTTTATGTCTTCCCTTCGCTTTGAAACAACCTCATCTGGATAGGCTTTCGGCTTCTTGGGTTTTGGAGGTGTGGATTGAGATTCCTTAAGATTTATGATTTTTCTCTTCTTCTTCCACTTCCTTAAACTTCCTCTTCTTTCCCACCTTTTTTTATGGTTCTGCCACCTCTTGCTTCTTCGGACCGGCTTCTGCTTCCTCCTCTGGTAAGTCATAGAATTATCCAGAATCTTTAGAGAAACCAATATTCATTCTCTTCAAAGTATCATCACTTTCCAACATGAATTTGGAATTCCTCAGCTTGGAGATTCACGAAATTATGAAGGATTCTAGACACCGAACATGGAAAGAATAGTCGGATACATTATAATCCGAGCTTTCAAATTCCCATTCTTGATATTCTCTATCATAATGAGAATATGCTTCATCAAGTTGAACTTCCTCAGATTCACCAGAAAATCTAGGATATACATGTCGCTCTTCTTCAAGGAGTCCTTATCACCTTTTCTTGGTATGATGAAACCTCAAACCCATAATTTGAGGATCCGATTATATGTTCAAAAATTAGCAATCTTCAGAATCTTGACATCTCAATGTCCAAGAAACTCCAAAGATTTCACCTTGATAAAACTTCCTTGTACATCTGGTAATTTATGAGAACAGAACTCATCTTCCCCATCAAATCAAACTCCAACCAAACTCGTTGCCTTTGTATATGATAGAGCATAGGTCTTACCATAGATTTTAAAGTAGAACTTCTCTCTTCATTATTCCTTAAAGAGACTAACTGATTCATAAAACATGATAAGCAGATCCGGATACACCAAGTCTTGAGCTCCTGGCTTTGAGATTCAAACACTTTCCCATCCATTCAACCTAATGTTCATGGATATAATGCAATCGTACTTGGAAAAGAAATTTGGATGCACCAATATTTCACTTTAAATCTTCCAATTTGAAATGGACTTGATAGTTGACATTTCTTGAGAAGGACCTTCACCAGACATTCGTATTTGAGAACGATTTGAGAGATTCAGAACAGGATTTTGAAAGGGGGCCGAGCTTCTTCACGCAAAGACTTGAAAACCAATGTGGGAAAACCCTTTGGGGGTCTTTTATATAGGCGTTGATGCAACATTTGAACTTCCTAAGACAATCCAACAGTTGATAAATCTTCTAATTATATCTGACGGTTCAAATTATAGACTCAAGGAAAATTTTCTAGGATCTGATCTTTTGAGGTTTTAATGAAAAAAATTGGATTTAAGGAAACTAGAATCCGAAAAACTTAAAACACAACAGAAAATACCAGAAAGTAAATGATGATTACGAAGACTTAAGAAAGAAAACATACCTTTTGGATTACTAGGAAGATTATTCGTATTGATAAAAAAACCTTCTTGAAGAAATTAAGATACCGAAAATTTTGATTATGAAAAAAAACATTACGAAAAAAAAGTTTGAGTACGAAAATTTTCATTAAAAAAATCTTCATTATGAAAATTTTGAAAACTTCATTACAAAAAATTTTGAAAACTTCATTACGAAAGTTTTTTAAATCTTCATTAAGAAAAATTTTGAAAATAGACTGTGAAAAATTTTCATTGACAAGCTAATGTACTCCCCCTATGAAAAGGAGTTTATTACTGTAACGATATTGGTGTAACATAAAGTTAACAAGGGATATTACCTTATGGTTATCATTCCTAAATTTTATTAAAAGTTTTTAAATATATCGAAGGGTAATGATTTTTTGGAATTATTATCAAGTTGATCTTGAGTTCCGATAAATTTAAGAATGATATCTCCTTTAATTGTGTGATCCCTAAAAAAGTGATTCCTAATATCTTTGTATTTTTCCTGAGAGTGATGTGCAGGGTTTTTACTAAGGGAAATGTCAATTGTATTATCACCCAAAATTTTTGTTTTGGTTAAACTCATATCATATTCTATGAGTGTGTGTTTCATCCACAACACTTGAGCATAGCAACTTCCAGCTGCTACATATTCAGCTTCAGCAGTGGAAAGTGCTACTGAGTGTTTCTTCGTGAAAGACCAAGAAACTAATGAATCTTTTAAGAAATGACAAGTTCCAGATGTACTTTTTCTATCCATTCTACATCCACCAAAGTCATCATCTAAAAAAGTTTCAAAACAAAATCATTTCAAGAAGTATAGAAGAGTCCTAAATCCATGGTTCCCTTTAAGTAGTGAAAATTTCATTCCACTACCTTTAAATGAGATTCCTTTATATTGGATTGATATCTTGAACATAAGAATACTAAAAACGTTATGCTTGGATGACTAGATGTCAAGTAAAGTAATATTCTTATCATACCTCTAAAATATGTTTGATATACTAGTTTCCCAGCTTCATAAAGATCAGGTGTATTAGAGGTACCGATAAGAATACTTATACTCTTAGTGTTGTTATATTTATACTTTTAAAGAATATATTAATATAATTATGTTGGGATATACATATTGCTTCTGGTTTTTGAGAAATTTGAAAACCAAGGAAAAATGTTCTCTCACCCATCATACTCATTTCAAACTCAGATTTCATTAGATCCAAAAAGGAATCAGTTAAGTGTTGCTGAGTTGAACCAAATATAATTTCATCAACATAAATTTGAGCAATCAAAACTTTTTTCTTATCTTTCTTTATAAAAATGGTTGGATCTGGATTTCCCTTAAAATAATTATTTTGAAGCAAAAATCTTGTAAGTCTATCATACCAAGATTGAGGGGATTTCATAAGTCCATACAATGATTTTCTAAGTCTAAAAACATGATCAGGATGTTTTGTATCTTCAAAACCATGATGTTGTTCAACAAAAATATCCTCTTGACCATAACCATTATGGAAAGCACATTTCACATCCATTTGAAAAAGTTTTAAATTGAAGAATGCTGCAAAGGGAAGAAAAATATGAATATATTCAGGTCTAGCTACTGGAGCATAGGTTTCTACATAGTCTATTCCATGTTGTTGATTATAGACTTCATCAACTAATCTTGCTTTATTTCTAACTATGATTCCATTTTCATCACAATTCTTTCTGAAAACCCATTTTACTCCAATAACAGAATTTTCCTTAGGTCTTTCAACCAAGTTCCACACATTATTCATTTCGAATTCATTTAGCTCATCTTGCACGGATTTAATCCATTCATCATCACCTAAAGCCTCATCAATGATTTTTTGTTATCATTTGGAAAGAAATTATAAATGTTCTATTTAATTTCTTAAAGAACTTCTAGTTCTTACAGGTTGATTTACATCACCAATGATACTATCACTAGGATGATTCTTAAGAAACAACTGATTTGGGTTTTGTAAAACCTGTTCATCAACATAGGGTTGAAATTATTTTGAGGTAAATGCCTCAAAATATCTTCTTAGAAATTTTCCTTATCAGAAGGATCCTCTAAAAAAGTTTGATAATCAGTTTTTAAAAACACATCCGAAGATGTAGGTTGGGGTTGTTTAAAAAAGGATCAGTTTCATCAAATTTGACATGTATTGTCTCTTCAACAGTACAAGTGTTTTTATTGAAAACTCTACAAGCCTTATAAGTTTTGGAGTAGCCTAATAAAATTCCTTCATCAGATTTCGGTGAAAATTTGGGTAGATTATCTTTAGTATTCAGAATGAATGCGTTGCAACCAAAAACCTTGAAGTAGGAAAGTCTAGGTTTTCTACCATTCCATAACTCATAATGATTTTTATTAAGAAAAGGTCTTATCAAAACATGATTTATAGTATAACAAGCAGTACTTAAAGCTTCAGCCCAAAAATGATTAGATATATAATATTCACTCAACATGGTTCTTGTTATCTCTTGAAGAATTATATTTTTTTCTTTCAACAACACCATTCTGTTGAGGAGTTCTTGTTGCTGAGAAATTTTGAGTAATTCCTTTTCTACTACAAAAAAGTTCAAAATCATAATTTTTAAATTCTACACCATGATCACTATGAATAGTTTTCAATGGAAGGCTTTCTCATTTTTAACAAGGGCTCTAAAACATTTAAAATGCGAGAAGGATTCAGACTTATTTGCTAGAAAATAGACCCACGTAAATCCAGTGTAATCATAAACTAAAAAAATACATAAAACTTGCCTCCAATGCTTCCAGTTTATGTAGGAACAAAGAAATCCATATGCACTAAATGTAATTCATCAGTAGTTGAGACTTCACCAAATGATTAAAAACATGATTTACGTTGCTTGTCTTATTGACAAGGGTCACAAACTTTTTAATAATCAAATCTAAGCTCTAGTAGATCCTTAACCAGTCCTTTCTTAGAAATTTAACATAAGTTCCTAAGGTTACAGTGACCTAACCTTTTATGCCAAAACCAAGAATGATCTTCCATTTCACTAAGGCAAGGTTGATCTTGGCTCTTAAGTTCTTCTATGTTTAGTGTGTATATATTCTCTTGCATATGGGACGAAATAATAAAATCTTCATTGGAATTGTGTACTAAGCACTTTTCATTCCTAAAATTCACAAAGTAACCTTCATCACATAATTGGATTATGCTAATGAGGTTGTTCTTATGACCCTTAACAAATAAAACATTTGAAATCAATGTTTTTCTAAGAATAATGATGTTACATATACCAATAATTTCACCATGAGCATTATCTCCAAAAGTGACTTTTCCTCCTTTCGCCTTTATAATCTTTTCAAAATTGTTTTTGTTACCATTCATAGGCTGGGAACATCCACTATCCATGGTCTAAATATTATTGTTGGTAATATCTCTATTTTCCTGAAAACAAAAGAGTTATAGTTTCAAAATCCCTACTTTCATGGATCTGGAAATTTCATAAAGAAAAATTTTAGGTATCTAAATTTTATTAGAAAAATAGGATTTATGAAATCATAATGATTGGGTTTTGTTTAATGAAAAAAGTTTTTCTCAGTGTCTACCACACGGACACTTAGTGCAGAGTGGAGCACCTTGAGGAACAAAATAGTTGTTACTAAAAATCGGTTTAGAATTAGTATAACCAAAACCAGAACTATTCCTTAGAGGTCAGATTTGAGAATACATTTTATCAAAATTTTCCTTACCTAATGTAAAGTTTGACAAACACTTCCTTAAGGAAAAATATTCAGATTTTTTTTTAATAACTAAGTTATTGTCTTCTAAAACATCTGATTTGGAACTAGCGTTAGGCTTGAAATATTTTTCTTAGAAAATACATTTTCTATATCCTTAGAAAGTTTATAATTATAATAATTTACTTACTCAAGATCATTTAAAATACTTTCAAAATAAAAAATTTTCTTATTAAGATCTTTAGAAAGATCTAATATTTCCTTAGTAAGAATAGTATTCCTATAATTTTCCTTATAATATTTTTCCATGAGTTTTGAATTATCAATTTCAAGGAGTTTGGAAAACCTAGAAACTTCTTCATAGGAAGTTAAAGTATTATCTTTATCAGAAGAAGATTCTTTATCCAAAGATTTATTATATTTATCATTACTATAATTTGAATTTAAATAAACATTGGTCATTGATTCAGCATTGTGTACCTTAGCCATCAAAAAATTATTGTCAATAGGTAGTCTGGCTATTAGACCAAAATTCTTCTATCTAGAAGATTCGTAATCTAAAAATTCATCTAAAGAGTCACCACCAATGGCACTCCAGGTATCATTAGCTTTCAATACTTTCATAGCTTTAGCTTTGTAGTAATTCTTTATATTTCTTTCAAAATGATTTTCCTTTCTTTCCTTTCTTTTATGCATAGTACTATCGGCCTTATATGTCCAGCTCTCTTGCATTCATAACATGTAACTTCAGAATCATTCTTGTATTGCCTTTCCTTCTTTTTATATCAGGATTGAAATTTATTCTGTCCAAAAATATTTTTCATTCTTTGAGAAAGATTTGCTAACTCATTTTCTGAAGATTCGCTTCCACTAGATTCGGATTGGTTAATAACCTTGTTATATTCTGATCTAGTAACTACCTCAGGAGTCTTGGCTTTCATGTGATTTTAATTAGTTGTAAAAGAAACTCCTTTATTCCCATTATTATTCTTAACATTATCGGAATCTCTCTTCATTCTTGTCCCATGCTGAAGAAGAGTTCCAAATAGCTCATCTAAGGAAATTTGGGTGACTTTTTTATTCTCATCAATTATTATCCTCCTGGACTCCAACTCATTTGGCATAATTTCTATGATCTTATCTATAGGAGCCTCATCATCCAAAATGTTTTCTCTCATAGACTGTAATCTATTCATAATAGTCATAAAACTTTTTTAAACGTTGCTTATAGGTTCTCCATAAGGAAAGTTAAATCCATGGTATTCAGCTCTCAACATATCTCTTCTTGTCTCTATAACTTTAGAAGTACCAAAATGTGTAACTTCATGTTTCTTCTAGATAGTATTTGCAGCTTCACAAGAAGATATTAGGATATATATATATTTCTAGTCATATAACAAAGCAAGGTATTGCGTACCTTATAATTCAGTTGATATTCATGCTTTTCCTAGTTGGTGAAGGTACTGACTTCCTTGTCAGGGATTTTATATCCTCCAGTAATCATGAAAAAATTTCCAACACTGGTATTTATAATGAATGTCTTCATGTGATCTCTCCAGTACTCATAATCATTTCCATCAAAAATAGGTGGTCTTGTTGGATTTAAGATGTCAATAGAACAAACATTGATTCCTACCATCTTAAATAAAATCATTCCACAAAAACTTGTTAATAGAAAAAGTTCATAAACAAGGAAAATATTCCTCAATAAGAAAAAAATATAGAACAAGAGTATTTCTAATAAAAATATGAATCTGAACTTAATGAGTCTGAAAATATGATTCTAAAAAATAGAAGAAGAAGATTTCTCTTCTGAATCTAATCGTGAGATTAATTTAGATTGTACCATTCCTCTGAAACAAATTTTTCAATTGGTTCAGAGTATGAAGTGATCTTTCTCAGCAAAAAAAATAGAACAATGAAAAACATGAGCGAGGAAAACTTATATGTGAATATAAGTATTTCAGAAACATCCCTCTAATACCAATTGTTGAGATGGTATGTGAGTATGATATACTCTATAACACCAAATTTTGGATTGAAAGAATATAGATATTGTATGTAGTATCTAGTGATTCTCAAAATAAAAGAGGGGGTGAATTGTAAACTTTAAAAAACTCCTTTGGAACATTTAAATATGGTTATGTTTAACAAGGTTAAACAAGGGAAATCACAAAACCTCTAGTTCTACACACTTGCTCGATTCTGGAAATGTGATTCTGAGAATGTGAATCTGAAAAGATGGTTTCGAAAAATGAAACTTAATGAAAGTTTACAATGATAAAGATTCTAACTTAAAATGTATAAAATCTCACTAAATTAGAGTATAAGAATAAATAAGTATAAAATAGTTATACATTCCTCAACAAATAAAATGCAGCGGAAAACTTGTAACAAGACAAGTGACAAGTTGTAAATCTTTTAACCCAAAGAGAAGGGTATCCAACAACCTTGGAAAAAGCTCCCTTGATTTATAATTTCAAGAAATTATGTCTTACCCACACTAGGGTAAGCCCTTGAAACGAAGATCGGAGTCTATCTTGCTATCCCTGCAAGCCCTCAACTTCAAGGTAGTAGGAACCTCTATCTTCGTCAGCAAGAAAGTCCTCAACTTCAAGGTAGTCGGCCCCTCTGTCTTCCTATCCCCAGAATCCCTCGAACGTACTCAACAACATTTGGAGTCGCACAAAGAAAAAACTGAACAAGAAGTTCAGTATGCAGGAATCCATGAAAGTCTCTCTCTAGAAATCACTTCAACAGCATATAATCTCTAGAGTCTTAGAACAATGTTGAGCTCTTTCAAATGAGCTCCTATTTATAGGTACAAAACAAATGGTTAGCTCCCTCCTCAAACGGTTATATATTCCTTGAATTTTGGAGGGACCTATACATGTGTCATTCAAACAACGGTTAGTTAGTAACTGAAATCACGACATCGTTTTATAACAAAAAAAAAGTGTAAGAAAAAATATGGTAACATAACCAAAATCCAATATTTGGAATGTAAGAAAAAAAAGTTTGGAGTCTAAACAAAAATGAATTTGGAGTCTACAATACAAGGATATTTAGATCATGTTTTTCTAAGGAATTAGGAACCTGAACTCTATAGATTTACGGATTCTGAAATTCAAGTAAATTCGGAATCTGGATTTACAAAGTTCAGAGTAAGAGTTAGTGAGATTTTAGAGTGAGAACATATAAAGTTCAGAGTCTTAATTCAGAGAACTTGGAGTGAGAACTCAGAAGCTTTTGGAGTCTGAATTCAGAGAACTCGTAGTCAGAACATAGAAGAGTTCGGAGTCTGAATCTAGAGAACTCAGAGTTAGAACTCAGAAGAGTTCAGAGTCTGAATCCAGAGAACTCGAAGTCAAAACTCAGAATAGTTCGGAGTCTGAATCCAGAAAACTCAGAACCTAAATTCGGATCCTGAAAATAGAATTCTCTTTATCTAAGTATTATATGATTCCGAGGTTTTAGATATGAAACTGAATTTTATGCTTAGTCAAGATAATGAACAATGAAAAATAAGATAAGGATAAATTTCCTTGGGGAAGGAAAATTTTCCTTATATAAGTAAAACACAGGGTAAAATGATATTTTCTTTGAGATAAAGTGTTTCTAATTTTAAAAACAAGAAGGAAAATTAAAATCGTAAGGATAAATTAATGACATAACAAACTACCCCAATCATGAAGAAATGGAAAATTCATAAGGAAAACATTATTGACTCAATAGTCTATGGGTGGCGGGATGTCCAGGGGTGGGGCCCGTCCAAGGGGTAGGGGGTGTCCAGGGATTGGGGGTGTCCTAGGGGTGGGGGTTGTCCATGGTTGGTGGGGGTGGTGTCTATGGGGTGGAAGGGTGTCTAAGGTTGTAGGGGGGTGGGAGGGTGTCTAGGGGTGGGGGCTTTCCCGTGGGGTTGGGTGGCGTCTAGGGGATGGGGGGATATCCTGGGGGTGGGTGGGACATCCAAGGGTGGGGGGATATCTAGGGGTGGGTGGGTGTCCAGGTGGGTGGGGGAGTCTAGGGGTGGGGCTATCCGGGGGTGGGAGGGTGTCCATGGGTGGGAGTCCGGGGGTGGTGGTGTCCAGGGGGTGGGAGGATGTCCAAGGGGGTGGGGGCATGTCCAGGGGTGGGGGTTTTCGAGGGGGTGGGAGGGTGTCCAGTGGGGGGGTGTCCAAGGGGTGGGATGGTGTCCATGGGGAGGGGGTTTTCAGTGGGGTGGGGGTGTCTAGGGGTGGGGAGGTCTAGGGGGTCGGGGTGACCAAGGTGGTGGGGGTGTCTAAGGGGGTGGGAGGTTATCTAGGGGGTGGGGGTGTCCAAGGGGTGGGTGGATGTCAAAGGGGCTGGGGGCCTATCCATGTGGTTGGGAGGGTGTCCAGGGGGTGGGGGTGTCCTGGGGTTGGGGGGCTTTCTAGTGGGGTGGGGTGCTGTCTAGGGGGTGGGGGTTGTCTAAGGGGGTGGGAGGGAGGTCCAGGGGGTGGGGTGACCAAGGTGGTGGGGGTGTTCAGGGGGAAGGGTGTCCTGGGGTTGGGGTGTCTAGGGGGTGAGGGGTGTCCCGGGGTGGGCGGATGTCCAAGGGGGTGGGGGATTCTCCAGGGGGTGGGAGGATTTCCATGGCGACGGGGGGAGGGGTGTCCATGGGTGGGGGTGTTCATGGGGTGGGGATGTCCAGGGGTGCGTGTTGTCCATGGGTGGGGTTTTTCAGGGGTGTGGGATGTCCAGGAGTGTGGGGGGTTGTCCAAAGGTTGGGGGTGTCTAGGGGGAGAGAGGATGCCCAAGGGGTGGGGGCCAGTCCAAGGATGGGGGTTGTCTAGGGGGATGGGGTGTCCAGGGGGTGGGAGGATGCCCAATGGGGTAGGGGCCTATCCAGGGGGGGAGGGTGTCCTGGGGGTAGGGGTTGTCCAGGGGTGGGGGCTGTCCAGGGGGTGGGGGTTCCCCCGGGGTGGGGGACATCCAAGGGGTGGGAGGATGTCTAAGGGGGTGGGGACCTATCCAGGGGGGGTTGTTCAGGGGGTGGGAGGGTGTCTAGGGGTTGGGGTGTGTTTAGGGTATGGGAGGCTATCCATGGGGCTATCTAGTGGGGTGGTGTGGTGTCCAGTGGGTGGGAGGGTGTCTAGGGGGTGGGGATTATCCAGGTAGTGGGGGGATGTCCTCGGGGGCTATCCTGGGGTGGGAGGGTGTCCAAGGGTGGGGGCTATCCAGTGGGGTGGGAGGGTTGTCCATGGGGGTAGGGGCTGTCCAAGGGGTTTTAGGTTTCTTTATTTGACATTATGAGTCTTTATTGTTATTTATGTGAATGTTTAATTTTTATTTGGTTCTTCTTGTTTTGGTCTAGTTCTGAGGTTTTCTGGTATGTATTCTGGTCTTTTTTTTTGCTTTGGTTTTGGTCTGTTTTCTGCTGGTTTCAGGTCTTCTTTGGTAGAGCATTGTAATGGTTCAATAGTTTTATTAAAAAAAATATTTTTTTCATCAGTTATTTTATAACTAATATAATAAATGCACAGGAATATTTTTTTTACTTCGGTTATTTAATAATTGACATAGTTTGTATATTTTCACATGGGTTAAACAATAACCGACGTGAATAATGATTTGCAGGCAGGTTTTTACGTTAGTTTTTTATAACCGATGTAATAAATGAATGGGAATAGTTTTTTACGTCGGTTATTAAATAACTGAGATAGAAAATATGTTTTCACATTGGTTAAAAAATAACTGATGTGAAAAACTTCTTTGCAGCCTAGTTTATCACATCGGTTATGAGAATAACCGATATTATAAACATGGTTTTCACATCATTTTTTAATAACTGACATGAAAAATTTTGTGTAGTCTCAGTTTATTATTTCAGTTATTAGATAAAGGACATAATATACAACTTATTTTATTTTAAAACAGACATAATAAATCACCACTATGAAGCGTTTTCTATATCGGTGTTTTTGGAACTGACGTGAAAAATGCTTCGAATTTATGTCTTTTACATCAGTTTTAAAATAACCAACGTAAAAATATTATTTATAACGTCTACTATAATAACGTCAGTCAAAAACCGACATAAAAAGTAACTTATGTAAATAACATTTTATGCACTAGTGGAGCATGTTTATACATGAGTATCTACTGGGACCTCTTAATCATCCACATCTGTGTTTCTTAAAAATGTATTTCAAAAATTATTACTATTTCTTATAATATGGGTTAAATGTATTTATACCCTTGTTTCACTTTCTATAAAAAAATTGAAGGGAATATTTCTGTCATTTTCCAAACAAGGTACTTTTGGCCTTTATGACAAATTAAGGAAAGAATGTTTTTTTAAATTATACAGTAAGTACAGCTATTTTATGTCGTTATAAAACCTTCAAAGCTTCCTTTACAAGATTATAAAAATATTTTCCAAATAAATGTTTTATTTTAAAATTATGTGACTTTTCAATGATTTCAAAATATAAAGAGATATTTATCTCAAATAGTTTTGATTTCATCTATGTCAATATCCTTTGATGGGTTTTACACTTGTTGGAAGTTGATTTATTGTAATACAATCTTCCATATAGTATTGAAGGTTTTTTTATATGTTTGACTATAGATGTGTTATTTTTATACCATTAATGATTTATGGTTAAAGTATTAAAATTTCTTATGTTAGTTTTATTACAAATGTTTATGTCATGTTTCAACTTTTTTATATGAGTATTGCATTGGACTTATTTAGTGAATGGTGGAGCCAGCTATAGCTTCTCAATGCATCAGTAGGTCTCATGAGAAAAACTAGTGTTTTGGCACAAGGCCTTGAAAAAATATTATTTGTAGTTCTAGCATGAGGCTTTAACTATGTGGTTATGATGTTCAGCATTATGCATTCCATCATTATGAAATTGGCTCTTGATATTACATGTGATTATTTGACTAGTATAATATACATGTAAATAAGTAAATGGAATTATTTGAATTATATTTGCCATATTTTTCTGAAGTTTAAGTTTAAAAGGCTTGTGTTTTAGTCCTGTACATTTCCTTAATTTTTTATGCTTATTTATGAAATTTTTCTCTATGTTTTTGTCCTCCCTGAGCACCTAAGATCACCCCTTTCTATGTTTTATTTTTTCCAAGATGGGAGGAAGTATATTATGACTAACCTAGAAGTATAATCTATGGGATATGAATTGGATCAAAGGATACACAATGTTGTTGTTGTTTTCATTTCATAATTTAATGTAAAACTTATGTTCGTATCTGTTACTTCCAAGGCTACTAAATTGATCATATGAAAACCCTGCTTTTTATTACAACTTAAACATGATTTAGTACATAAAACTTCACTTGATACAACAAAGAAGATCAAGAGGTTTAGTGTCTTTGGGGCTTAGGATCATTACATAAAAACTTTAAACTTGAAATACAACATCTTTATTGAAAACTTCCTTTACATGACCACTACATTCCTTCGTACTTAGCATTGCATGGGATAACCTGAGGACATGCATAAGAAAAGGGTGAGCTATAAAGCCCAGTAAGGGAGTACACAATGAATAATATGAGGAGTACAATACATGTTAGGCAATAGGCATATTAATAGAGAATAAGAGAAACATGAACATAAAGGCATGATAAAGCATGATAATCATAACATGGAAATGTGGCAACAACACTTAACATTGAATTAGCATGAGCCAAGGCTCATTGCACATGGAGCATGAGTAAACACTCATTGCACTTGAATCACGAGTAATCCATCGTTGCACTTGAATTAGTATGAGTCAACACTCATTGCACATGACTTATCATGATACTATACTTTACCCAATGCATTGGAGTGCTATAAAGGGCGCACCCTTCTTAAACATTTCATTTCATGCATAAGTGTGCCACATGGATCATAAAACATGGATTCATAAAACATAATCATTTATTCCACGATAAAGGAATGTGGAATTAATACATGAAACTTTATAATCAATAAGTAAATGTGCGTAAAGGTGAATACCCTTGATGGAGAAATGGGCATGGTATTCACTACACAATGACATTGGCTTAGAAAATCGGGGCGATTTCGGCAGCGTAACGGCGTGACATAAGAATTAATAAAACAATTTGATGAGAGAGAAAGGGGTTCCTCATCATATTTACATGTAATGGACATTAAGGAGGTCATATATATACATGTCCCAACAATAGAAATGGAATTTAGATTCATGATACAAAAGTATTGCTTGAATGTAAAAGAAGAGAGAGAAGTTCCTTTCGGAATTTCGGCATAGTAACGGGTGTACATGGGAGGCATTTAATGAGAGAGAAAGGGGTCTCCCATCATTCAAACAATAAGAGGGAAGTATGGGGGAGGTTCGGAACCATACCCCAACATTCATAATTGAAATTAAAAGGGCAATACAACTTAAAGAAAATTGACAAAAAAGAGAAAGGAAGAAAAAACCCTTACTTGGAAGTGTGCTTCCAAAGGCTAGAGAGAGGCTTGTGAGAGGCTTCTTGGAAGCTTGTATAACCTTGAGAGGATTCTAGTGAGAGTAGGTCAGAGGTTGGATGAACTCCAAGGGCTTTGAGTGAGGAGGAAGTGGGAGCTTGGGTGGGTTTATATAGGAAAGGTGAGGGAATTCTTTATTATTTAGGTTTGGGACCCCTTATATTAAAATAATCCAAACCACAAACCATCCCATGGTATTTGCCCATGGTTTCTGGAAAAGGAAAGAGGAAAACAATATTTTAAAAGGCCAAGGTCCGAAATTATTAAAAAATTAGTGTTGCTTATGTGGAGGTGAGTCACACTCCCATGGAAATTAATTTAAAAAGGCAAAGTGTTGAATAAGTCTTGAGGGCTCCATTAATGCATTGAAAAGTGAGTCAAACAAACCCAAAACCTCATTATTTTAATGATAAAACATATATTGGCCAAAAATAAGGATTATGGTATTTTATTACATCACCATTGGGTCATTATGATGTCATAAAACACATTATATATTTAAATGGTATTTAATTTTTACCCAAAAATTTGACTGTCTCAGAAAATTATGAAAAATTCACTGTTGGATAATTTAGACGTCCTGATTCCAAAAATATTATTTATTTTATCTAAATAATTTTCTAAATATGCGAATTTTTATTTTTAAAATATAAACGGACATTTATAAAAAAATTCATGGGTTTTGACAGAAATGACTTTCAAACCTTAATAAAAATTTTAATTGCATTCATAAAATTATAAGATCATTTATATTTCATAAAAATTAATGTAATATTAATAATAATATTTTATTAAAATATTATTTAATTCAAAAATCCTTTAATTTAATAAAATATAATTCTTAATTAAATAATAACTAAAAACACCATTTGTACTTTAAAAACTAATTACAATGTATCAAAAATGACTAGAAATTATATTCATTATTATATACAAAAGTAATGTGCATGAACATGGTGCTACTTATTTGTTACATAACCCCTTAAAATAGCCGCATAAGACCTAAGGGTAAGGTGCGCGATGGTGATAGACTCTTGGGGCGGCACGGATAACATCGCTCAAGTGGTAATTTCAATCAACTTCCACTTTTCCTGTAGACGATCACGTTCGAGCTTGACTTGATGAAGCTCAGCTTGGGCTTGGTCAAGGGAAAAGCCCAAAGACGCCACCTCTTTTCTGAGCTCTGACAAATGGGCTTCGTAAGGGGCAATTCTACTGGATGAGGCCGTCACTTCCTTTGTCTGAGTAGAAAATTGGTTCGTTAAAGCCTTATATTTAAACTACCCAGATGATCACTGTTCTACGACTATAAAAGTAACGATCACAACTCTTAACGTAAAACTAAAGAAGTTGACATCTTATAAAAATATTTTTCATAAAGAAAATTTTAACTGGATCAAGAGGGATTTTCTATTAATGAAACTTTGGGTCGTTAAAACATTCCCCCCTTAAGAAATTTCGCCCTCGAAATTTTCCTTTTCCCACACTAAAACAAATGTGGGTAACTCAGCTTCATCATATCCTCCGACTCTCAAGTTGCTTCTTCAAACTTGTGGTTTCTCTACAACACCTTGATGAGGGGAATTGTCTTATTTCATAGAACTTTTTCTCTACGATCTAAGATCTTCACTAGTTGCTCCTCATAAGAAAGATCATCTTCCAATTGTACCACCTCGGAAGAGAGTACATGTGAAGGGTCTGGTATGTACTTCCTTAAGAGGGATACATGGAAGACATCATGCACCTTGGCTATAGTAGGTGGAAGTTCTAGTCGATAGGCCACAGCCCCAACACGATCAAGAATCTCGAAGGGGCCGATGTACCTTGGACTTAACTTCCCTTTATTTCCAAACCTCATGACCTTCTTCCACGGAGATATGCGTAAACAAACCATGTCTCCAACTTTAAACTCAAGGTCTCGTCGACAATTATCTGCATAACTCTTCTGTCGACTTTGGGCTGCCTTGATATGCTGCTGAATGGTTTTCACCTTCTCCACCATTTCTTCGACCATTTATGGTCCAAGCAGCTTACGTTCGCCGACCTTATCCCAACATGCTGGTGTTCTACACCTTTTCCCATACAGGGCTTCATATGGTGCCATTTGGATGCTCGAGTGGAAACTATTATTATAAGAGAACTCAACTAGAGGAAGATGTTGATCCCATCCTCCTTTAAAGTCCATTGAGCACGATCTCAACATATCCTCAAGTGTTTAGATAGTCCGCTCGGATTGTCCATCAGTTTGAGGATGATAGGCCGTACTGAAGTTCAGTTCAGTATTCAGAGCATGTTGAAGACTCTTCCAAAACTTAGAGGTAAATCATGGATCTCGGTCAGACACAATAGATAGTGGTACTCCATGCAACCGTACCACTTCCCTGATATATATCTGTGCCAGTTGATCCAAAGAGAAATCCTCTCGAATAGAAAGGATGTGTGAAGTCTTTGTAAGACGATCCACAACAACCCAGATTGCATTGTTGCCTTTGGATGTCCTTGGAAGTCCGGTGACAAAGTCCATGGTGATGTTCTCCCATTTCCATTCTGGTATGGGAAATGGTTGCATCATCCCCTTAGACTTCTGCCTCTCTGCCTTCACTTGCTGACACACTAGGCACTTTGATGTATATTCAGCGATCTCCTTCTTCATATTATCCCATCAAAAGTTTTCTCGGAGATCTCGATACATCTTTGTGCTCCCTGAGTGAATAGAGAAATTTGAACTATGTGCATCATCCAAAAGTTCCTTATTCAGCTCCGAACTTTATGGAACACATAGTCTTTTCCCAAACCGCACAATTCCTTCTTCATTAACATTAAACTCTGAGGATTTTCCCTTTTTGATAGCTTCCACTTTTTCTTGGATTCCTGCATCATCCTTTTGAGCATCCTTTATCCTTTCCAAAAGAGATGGTTGAGCAATCAATTGTGAAAGTATTGATAATGTTCCCTTCTTTATGATTCCCACATCTATCTTCATCAAGTCTAAGAAGATTGGATCCTTCTCAATTCTCATCATTGATAGAATAGTTGGATCCTTTCTACTTAGGGCATCCACCACCTTGTTCGCTTTCCCAGGGTGGTAATGGATTGAACAGTCATAATCCTTGATGAGATCTATCCATCTTCTCTGGCGCATATTAAGCTATTTCTGTGTGAATATATATTTAAGACTCTTGTGGTCAGTATATATCTCACATTTCTCTCCATAGAGATAATGCCTTCATATTTTCAAGGCAAAGATCACCGCCGCCAACTCTAGATCATGCGTTGGATAGTTTCGCTCATGGATTTTAAACTGCCTTGAGGCATAGGATATCACTTTATCATTCTGCATCAGAACACATCCTAATCCCTTCTTCGAAGCATCACTGAATACCACAAAAAGCTCCCCACTTGTGGGTAAAGTGAGCACGGGTGCAGTGATAAGCCTCCTTTTCAACTCCTTGAAGCTTTCTTCGCATTCATCACTCCAAGAAAACTTTACTCCCTTTTGAGTTAGCTTGGTAAGAGGGTTGGACAATCGTGAGAAATTTCTCACAAATCGTCGATAATATCCAGCTAACCCCAAGAAGCTACGGATATCAGTTACCGATGTTGGCCTCGGCCATCCCTCAATTGCATCTGTTTTGGAGGGGTCCACATATATCCCATTGCTTGTGATGATATGGCCCAATAATGAGACTTCCTTCAACCAGAACTCACACTTTCTGTACTTGGCATAGAGCTTCTCCTTGCGCAAAGTCTCCAGTACAGTTCTTAAATGCTCCTCATGGTCCTCCTTGGTTTTGGAGTATATAAGAATATCATCTATAAAGACTACCACAAATTTTTCTAGGTAATTTCTAAAGACTCTATTCATCAAGTCCATGAATATTGCTGGAGCATTGGTGAGTCCGAAAGGCATTACTATGAATTCATAGTGCCCGTACCTTGTACGAAAAGCAGTCTTGGGGATATCTTCCTTCTTCACCCTTACTTGATAATATCCCGACCGCAAGTCCACCTTGGAGAAGTATTGTGCTCCACGCAGCTGATCAAACAAGTCATCAATTCTTGGGAGAGGATACTTGTTCTTTATCGTGATTTTGTTAAGTTCACGATAATCGATGCAAAGCTGCATTGACCCATCCTTCTTCTTGACGAAGAGGACTGGTGCACCCCATGGTGATGCACTTGGGCATATAAACCCTTTATCCAGATTCTCCTGTAGTTGTTTCCTCAGCTCTTCAAGCTCAACAACAGCCATTCTATATGGAGTCTTGGATATTGGTAGCGCCCCAGGTATAAGTTCAATTGAGAACTCAACATCTCTTCTTGGAGGAAGACCAGGAAGTTCCTTGGGAAATACTTCAGCGAATTCCCTCACAATAGGCATTTCTTCAAGGGTGGTTTCTTCCATGGACTCAATCATCTGAGCCAGATATGCGTGCTCATAAGGCAGTAATATCCATGCTTGAGATGATGGAGATAAAGGAGATTCATCTTCCTCCTGACACTTGTAATGAATCGGGGGTCGATTCTCTATATGGAGTGTGATTTCCCTCTCCCGACAATTTATGTTGGCTCTATATAAGGAAAGCCAATCCATGCCAAGAATTGCATCAAATTCCACCAAAGGGAGTATGACGAGGTTCGCTAGGAAATTCAATCCACAGATTATAACAGGGGAGGACTTATACTCATGGGATGCAATGATTGCCCCATTTATCGTACTCACCGACATCTTTACTTCCATGATTTGTGGTGGTGCAGGGATTGTTCTACTAAACTTTTGAGATATAAAAGAATGCATAAAACCTGAATCAAAAAGTACGTTCGCTATTCTTGAATGAATAACTAGCGTACCTGTCACCACTTCGTTGTCGGGGTTCACTTCGGCCGAAGTGATGGAAAAAGTTCTTCCTTGCTATCTTGGAGGTTGTTGGTTGCCTCCGATAACCCTTGGATTAGGGCATTGATTTGCAAAATGACCTGGTTCTTTGCATTTGTAGCATTGAACAATGCGTTGAGGTTCGAACGGAGCGTTCCTCTCCTCTGTCATAGTCGTGGGTCCTTCTTGCTGACAGTCAATAGTTAGGTGCCCTTCTCTTCCACACTTGAAGCATTTTCTTGTCCCCCTAAGGCAATTTCCAGGGTGCTTCTTTCCACACTTTTGGCAAGTGGGGTGCTGGAATTTCTTAGCGTCGTTGGATTTATCCATCGGACAACCAGCATTGAAGTCCACCTTATGCTTCTTGTCCCCATGATACCCCTGTGATTCTCTGATCTCCATTTCAACCTTGAGGGCACATCGGACAATTTCCTCATAGATGTCGAAGTCACGGATCGCTAATGCTTTCCGCAAGTTAGGCTTCATCCCACCAAAGAAGCGGTCAACCTTGCATTCGGGGGTAACGAAAAAGCCAGAAGCGTATCGTGCAAGCCTTGTGAAGTTTTCCTCGTACGCTCCCACAGATTCTTCATCTTTATGTTTGATGGAAAGGAAGTCCCTTTCCATCTTAAGATGGAGGGTGCGTGGAAAATATTTATCGAAAAACATCTTCCGGAATTCCTTCCATTCCAAAGCCTCGATCTCCTCCTCAGGCTTCATATTTTTGATCAACATCCACCATTGATCAGCTTCACCCTCCATACGATAAGCCGCCAGGAGAACCTTCTCTTTTTCAGAGCATTGGAGGATGGAGAATATATTTTCAATGGAGTTGATCCATTGTTCAGTGATCGTGGGATCGGATGATCCACTAAAAGTAGGAGGCCTTTGTCTCATGAAGCTTTCAATAGCGACTTGTTCTTTCTTAGGGGGGGTTGAACGTTTCTCTTGACCAGTGTTTCTATTCAAAACTTGAGTTAGCTGAGATAGAAGCGTGACAAAGTTCGCGATTCCCGCTCCCATTGCATTGGGCATCTCATAAGTACAATCATCACACTGATCTTCACAACGGTTGTTAGCCCGAGTTCTCCTATTACCGGCCATTGGCTGGAATAAAAGGAAAGTTAGGGGTAACACATAAAGGGTAATCCAAAGACAAAAGTTGATGACTTATAAATAAACTTTAATCTCTTTAACTCATGAGTCTATAGGATTCAATCCAGGATTTTCATGATCTTCCTTCTAACATATATTCTTAGGGGAATTTTTCCCTGAAAAAGGGTTCATACTAAGATTGTGAATTTATCAAAACATATCCCTCGGGAGTGTCATAACCAAGAGTGTATCAAGGCCCATTTTCATGCACCAGTTCCCATTCGAGTCTAGCTCAAAGCGGTGTTTTCGGGTTTTACCCCTAGGATTCATCTGTGCCAGAGCCGCCTCTACCTGCTCGTATCCAGACATGGATGTATTTGTTTGATAAACCACTTACTTAGTATTTACCAAAACTTAGGGATGTTTTTATTATTCTTAGTCTTGTATCTAAGGCTTTACTAGGGTTTCCTAATCCCAAAAATAACTAAACCTTTCCTTTGATACCAACTATGACAACCCTTCTTTTTATTACAACTTAAACATGCTTTATTACATAAAACATCACTTGATACAACAAAGAAGATCGAGAGGTTTAGTGTCTTTGGGGCTTAGGATCATTACATAAAAACTTTAAACTTGAAATACAACATCATTATTGAAAACTTCCTTTACATGACCACTACATTCCTTCGTACTTAGCATTGCATGGGATAACCTGAGGACATGCATAAGAAAAGGGTGAGTTATAAAGCCCAGTAAGGGAGTACACAATGAATAATATGAGGAGTACAATACATGTTAGGCAATAGGCATATTAATAGAGAATAAGAGAAACATGAACATAAAGGCATGATAAAGCATGATAATCATAACATGGAAATGTGGCAACAACACTTAACATTGAATTAGCATGAGCCAAGGCTCATTGCACATGGAGTATGAGTAAACCCTCATTGCACATGAAGCACGAGTAAACCCTCGTTGAACTTGAATTAGCATGAGTCAACACTCATTGGACATGACGTATCATGATACTATACCTTACCCAATGCATTGGAGCGCTATAAAGGGCGCACCCTTCTTAAACATTTCATTTCATGCATAAGTGTGCCACATGGATCATAAAACATGGATTCATAAAACATAATCATTTATTCCACGATAAAGGAATGTGGAATTAATACATGAAACTTTACAATCAATAAGTAAATGTGTGTAAAGGTGAATACCCTTGATGGAGAAATGGGCATGGTATTCACTACACAATGACATTGGCTTAGAAAATCGGGGCGATTTCGGCAGCGTAACGGCGTGACATAAGAATTCATAAAAAAGGTTGATGAGAGAGAAAGGGGTTCCTCATCATATTTACATGTAATGGACAGTAAGGAGGTCATATATATACATTTCCCAACAATAGAAATGAAATTTAGATTCATGATACAAAAGTATTGCTTGAATGTAAAAGAAGAGAGAGAAGTTCCTTTCGGAATTTCGGCATAGTAACGAGTGTACATGGGAGAAATTTAATGAGAGAGAAAGGGGCCTCCTATCATTAAAAAAATAAGAGGACAGTATGGGGGAGGGGCGGAACCATACCCCAACATTCATAATTGAAATTAAAAGGGCAATACAACTTAAAGAAAATTGACAAAAAAGAGAAAGGAAGAAAAAACCCTTACATGGAAGTGTGCTTCCAAAGGCTAGAGAGAGGCTTGTGAGAGGCTTCTTGGAAGCTTGGGGCACCTTTAGAGGATTATAGAGAGAGTAGGGCAGAGGTTGGACTAACTCCAAGGGCTTTGAGTGAGGAGGAAGTGGGAGCTTGGGTGGGTTTATATAGGAAAGGTGAGGGAATTCTTTATTATTTAGGTTTGGGAACCCTTATATTAAAATAATCCAAACCACAAACCATCCCATGGTATTTGCCCATGGTTTCTCGAAAAGGAAAGACGAAAACAATATTTTAAAAGTCCAAGGTCCGAACTTATTAAAAAATTAGGGTTTCTTAAGTGGAGGTGAGTCACACTCCCATGGAAATTAATTTAAAAAGGCAAAGTGTTGAATAAGTCTTGAGGGCTCCATTAATGCATTGAAAAGTGAGTCAAAAAAACCCAAAACCTAATTATTTTAATGATAAAACATATATTGGCCGAACATAAGGATTATGGTATTTTATTACATCACCATTGGGTCATTATGATGTCATAAAACACATTATATATTTAAATAGTATTTAATTTTTACCCAAAAATTTGACTGTCTCAGAAAATTATGAAAAATTCACTGTTGGATAATTTCGATGACCTGATTCCAAAAATAATATTTATTTTATCTAAATAATTTTCTAAATATGTGAATTTTCATTTTTAAAATAAAAACCGACATTTATAAAAAAAATCATGGGTTTTGACAGAAATGGCTTTCAAACCTTAATAAAAATTTTAATTGCATTCATAAAATTATAAGATCATTTATATTTAATAAAAATTAATGTAATATTAATAATAATATTTTATTAAAATATTATTTAATTCAAAAATCCTTTAATTTAATAAAATATAATTCTTAATTAAATAATAACTAAAAACACCATTTGTACTTTAAAAACTAATTACAATGTATCAAAAATGACTAGAAATTATATTCATTATTATATACAAAAGTAATGTTCATGAACATGGTGCTACTTATTTGTCACATAACCCCTTAAAATAGCCGCATAAGACCTAAGGGTATGGTGCGCGATGGTGACAGACTCTTGGGGCGGCTCGGATATCATCGCTCGAGTGGTAATTTTAATCAACTTCCACTTTTCCCGTAGACGATCACGTTCGAGCTTGACTTGATGAATCTCAGCTTGGGCATGGTCAAGGGAAAATCCCAAAGACGCCACCTCTTTTCCGAGATCTGAAAAATGGGCTTCGTAAGGGGAAATTCTACTGGCTGAGGCCATCGCTTCCTTTGTCTGAGTAGAAAATTGGTTCGTTAAAGCCTTATATTTAAACTACCCAGATGATCACTGTTCAACGGCTATAAAAGTAACGGTCACAAATCTTAACGTAAAACTAAAGAAGTTGACATCTTATAAAAATATTTTTCATAAAGAAACATTTAACTGGATCGAGACGGATTTTCCATTAATGAAACTTTGGGTCGTTACAGATCAGTATTTCAGGATTTGACGCATTGTGATCATTCAAATGTTATGAAACAATGCACTGATTCTGGGTAACTAGGTTCGGGGAATTACATATTATCTTCTTCAATTTAATATTCAACCTTATATCCAAGTGAAGATTAAAGAGGCTCAGAAGGAATATTTAGTGTAGTAAAATAAGGATATAAATTTTCTTGATTTTAACCTTGATCAAGATGTAATGATAAGGTTTATGACTCATGTATGTGTTCCATCTATACCATATTTGGAGAAGTTTTTATTAGAGTACTATCAGTGTTCTTAATTTTCTATTCATCTAAGAAGTATAAAGATTTATAGAGACTTGAAATAATACTTCTGGTGGGATAAAATGAAGAGATATTTCGTAGAGTTTTTATCTCAGTGCTTGTTATACTAGAAAGTTAAGCCTAAAAGACAAAAAACTAAAGGGGTGTTGCATCCATTACCCATACCAAAATTGAAATGGGAGAACATCACTATGGAGTTTTTTCATTGGACTCCCCAAAACCAATAAATGGTTTAATGATATATGGGTGGTATTCAATTATCTTACTAAGCTAGCACACATCATTACTATCAGAGGAGACTTCCCTCTGGATAATATTTCCAAGATATACATTAAAGTAGTGGTAGGGTTACATGGTGTATCAAGTTACATTATATGTGATAAGTATACATTGTTTAAGTCAATGTTTTGTTGAGGTATTCAGCAAGAACTTGATATGGAATTGATTTTCTGCAGTACTTATCATCATCAGACGGACGCTCCGTCTGAGAGAACAATTCAAAACCTAAAGGATATGTTTAGATCTTGTTCTATGGATTTTAATGTGCATGAGATCAAAACCTTCATTTAGTTGAGTTTTTTTACAATGAATTTTTTGATTCAAGACTTTATATGGATCCTTGTAAATCCCAATAAGAGAAGAAATATAAATCTCTAACAAGATGTGATAAATTTTGGGAATAATATCTATTGAGACATGAGAAGGCTGAAGAAATAGAAGGGGAGTTTATAACCATTTAATAACATATTAAAGGAACTTAAATTCATTATAAAATCTATGATGATAATTAATGGTGTCATCTAGAATTTTATATTGGAAAGAAAGGTTTTTTATTTATATCTCCCTGGAAGATGGTAATGAGATTCATGAAGAAAGGGAAACTGATCCCCAGGTATATTGATCCCTTTAAAATTATTGATCATATCTGGATAGTATAATGTTAATTGGATCCACCGACAAAGCTCTCTCAATTCCATGATGTGTTAAATGTGTCACTCCTGAGGAAGTACACACCTATTCCAATACATTTACTGAACTCTATGGTCATACAGCTAGAGTATGATCTTTCTTATGAGGAACAACCAGTTGAAATCTTAGGTCATATAGAGATTGTTCTACGAAACAAGACCACTCACCAGGTCTAAGTTTTGCTTAGAAATAACCAATTTGAGGATGTTATGTAGGAACATGAAGATCTTATGAGGAAGATGTATCCTCATTTTTTTATCAGGATGATGAATTTTGATGTGGAAATTCATTTTAAGGGGGTATAATGTCACCCTTTGAGTTTTTACAAACCTTTTATTAGATAAATTAATTTTCTTTTACGTCTTGAGTTACATGATTCACCACATTATAATTTTATAATACACTACACTAAGATAATTTTGCACAACAGGAAGTATTGTTTTGGTTTCTGTTACACAAAACACTAAGTTTCTACAATTATTCATTTTATTACTATAATTATTTAAATGAGATAGTACTAGCATATCTCTGAACCATAGTAATATAAACTTAAATAAAAAAAAATTAATATATAATTCATAATTAGTTTATATAAACAAAAGATATTGACAATTAAACATAAAAATTTTAGTAAATTCATTATATGTATGAAAATATTATATTATCAAATGGACTACTTCTTATTTCCTTCTGTTAAAAGTGAGAAAATAAATATATGAAACTTTTATAAAATGAATTTCATAAAATAAAAATAGTTTTCTTTAGAATTTAAAAATTATCTCATGGTGAATTTTTTGTATATTTCGGAAAACATTATTTTTTTTATGAATAATAAAAAATACTTAATATTAATTCAAAAGAGGATTTTCTTATAATTTATTTATATTGTTAAATTATTTTTTAATTATTTCTCATAGTGTAATTAGATCAATCTTATATCCATTAATATAATTTAATTCATCTTAAACAATTTGACCTTGAAATTATATATAAAATCATTTCGAAATTTAGGTTTTTTCACATCATCTTGTCACATTTGTGAGATTAATATTAAACTAATTTCTGCCAATTCTATGATTAGAATTTGGAAAATGAATTCCATATTTTGAATCAGGATAATTTATAATTTCTAATAATATCTTCTCTGTTTTTCAAAAAAAATTTGTGAAAGTAATTAAAATTAATTAGAGCGATTGAGGTTAAAATTAGATTACATAGTGGTTATATAATAATTTCAATGGACAAATAACTATGATACATGCCCAAAAAGAATTATATGGTTATATTTTAACAAAATAAAAACTTTTATATAATTTTTAAAATTTTTGGAGGCACATGATATAAGGGGGGTCTCTCAATAGTGTTTTCATTTTTTTTATTTACAAGAATGTCACTCCTCTACCACTATAGAAGGGAATTCACCACCCTCACTTCTTTACACCTATCAAGCCAATGGATCGGAAGAAATATGCCAATGTATCCTACCAAATTCTCACAATTTATCATATAATCCTACCTTTTGGAAGAAATCCATCCAAGGTGGCCCTTTAGTGCAATATATAATGAGTTACCCAAAGAAGAGGTAACACCCTACCACAATCCCTTTTCTTTTATTTTATTTCTCCACCAACTCAATTATTCATATTCAATTATTATATAATAACCTACATATCCTAAATATAATTCTATTTTGTTATTATAAGGGTTTATCCAATACACACACACACACAGTTCCATCAAATGATTAACGAATATAAAGATTGTGTGTACGGTAGACTACCACCTCACAAAATTATTCCATTTTTTCTTCCATTAACACCTCTCATGTTTGGTCATTATAATAAAAAGATGCTTTTTATATGATATATACGGTATTAATGATTCATTTATGCTTCTTTAATTATTGTTTTACCCATACCTTTATACTATCCATTTTGTGAAACTATGATAACTTTGTTAGTGGATGTGTGGACTATTGCCTCCTTAAAAAAATGTGATTCATTCACACTTTACATGGCATCTATTAAGGATAGACTTTGTAAAAGTATATAGTAAATATGAAATTCAAATTATAAACTAAATAAATTACACACACACACAAACACACACACACACACATGTATATATATATACTTATGTTGTTTACCTTCTTTCTTTCAGTAAGACAATAAAAGACAAATAATGTTAATACCTACGTACATCTGACCATTTCCATGAATGGTGTATTCCATTTCAAATTAATATTATTTATTTTCATAAATACACATATAATGAGTATATTATATATATATATATATCATGTTTAAAATTATTGAGACCATGATATAAGTATAAGGACCATAAATATAAAAAAATCGAAACGCATGTAAAAAACAAAGGCGTTACTACTCGAAGCATAAATTTAACATAGAATTCTTAATAAATGGGTAATATATGGTATAAGGTAAAAAAATATATGGTTTTATATAGTTTAATATTATTCATTAATATATTTTAAATAATCATAAATTTATTATACATGAGGTTTTAATGTGTACGAAGAGAGTAAATACATATGGTATTGGGATTTGTTGTCTCAATTTTATTTCAGGGAGACTGATTCCTTATTCACCGCTAATTTATTTCATGTGGTACATATTCTACCCATGAATTTATTTTAATATTATTATAATTAAATTTATTATTATTTAATTATCAATTTTATGATCTCTCGTTCAAGGTTTTTAAGGTTCAAAATTTACTAAACAAGTAAAGAAATTTTGTCTAAATTTGTGTTCTTTGAGATGTAATTTTTGTTATGAATATATTTTCTTTTAAGTGGTGTATATAATGTCCCTTTGAAAAGTTATATAATGAATATTATTATTTTAATGATATCTTATGCTTCATGTGTTGAAACTCTATCATGTGTATTATGATTTAATAATACTGAAGTTGTAAGTGTTCATTGCTATAATCTAATCATTTGTCGAGATTGTTTGTGATTTTGATTCCAATGATTAAATATTATGATCCATATCTCAAGAAAAATCATGAATTTTCTTAAACTATTATTATTCATGATATCTTAATGTATTATTACAATTTATAATCCCTTGGTTACTAAAGTTAACTAAGAAAATGTTTTTAAGAAAATATGACCTTCTCTCTCACTATGGTCAAAAACCTTTTATATTAAATAATAACTTATATTAGAAAAAATTCAATTTTTTTCTTAAATTATATTCATGGAAAATGACTATAAGTTTTTTTATGGTTTTCAATGATATTTTCAAAGAAAAACGTTTTGAAAAATGTTTAATGTTTTAAGACCTGTTTTTCAAAGTAGAAATGATATTTTCCTCATGAAATGTTTTCAAAAGATATTTCATAATTATCTTCCATCTAATATGACATTTTTTTATTTTATTCATTCCATTTTGGGAATATGATCCATGGGTACGATTCATATTCTTTTTTCTCATGGTTTATGTTATTATTGAATGTCGTATATGACACCTGTTTTCTCTTTTGAGTAACAGTAGTATAGAGACTTGTCTCTATAACTATTTGTTCGATGTAAATGTACATATATATGAATAAATTTAAGAGGGGTGAATTTTATTTTTAAATTATTTTTCTAAAAATAGAAAAAACATAGTTTAATTTAATTAAAATAATCATATTCATAAACCACATTTTGTATTTAAACAATAATCAGACAGGAACCTGGGCTCGATAGAAAAATTATCATAATCAAAAGGATACGATGAGTATTATACATGTTGTATTTGAAATTAATCGTATTCATAATAAGATAGTGATTTAATTTGAGTAAGCGTAATATGGATCGTAGTCAAATTGGTTATGATAAATAGAGTAAAACAATTAATGATCCTATCATAAAGCGTATATAATCATATTGGGTAAATGAATTGTTCATAATCACTGAAATCATAATTACAAAGATCATAATCACTAAATATAGAATAGAAAAATGAATATATAAAATCATTATCTTTATATTAAAATGAAGTAGAAATGTAAAACAAGTAAATAAGTACAATTCCTTTAACCTAAAGATAAGGGTATCCAATAAACTCCGATAAAAGTCCCTTGATTTATTATTTCATGAAAGTATGTCTTACCCACACCAAGGTAAGCCCTTAAGATGATGATTAGTGTAACATCCCAGTTCCGGAACCCACCCATAGGTGCTCCGTAATTGGTTGGTCACATGGCCTCAAGCGCATTTCCCAAAATGTCAAAGGCTGTTGAATAGAAGTGAGGGCCTTGGGTGTGATAGTGGGGAAACTATGCCCTCATTGGAAGAGTACACAATGGAAGTAAATAAATACATAAAAGAGCAGAAGTAGTAATAATGAAATACAGCAGTAATAGTAGAAAATTGAAAGTATAAACTGGTGAACATATTTAAAATGATTCATGATACATATGTCTAGAAAAATTTCAAAACAAGTCACAATGTTGAAATACAACAGTGCTAAACCAAAGTGAAAAATAAAGTAGATAAACTCCGTAGCATCGCAAGCCATAGCTCTGTCCCATGCTCTCCATCTCCACAGCATATCAAGTACCTGAAGTAGAAGGGCACTTTCCCTTATCTATAACTGCAACAATATAAACTGTTTTGCCCCAAAAGTATGGCCCAAATTGGGTGTGAGAATAAATCTTTATAGGCAACCACCCAAAAATCTATTCCTAACATTCAGTGAATATATGGTAGGTAAAATTGTAGGAAAAATTAAACAGGAAAGTGCTCTGTAGTAAACAATCCACAGTTTCAATATCAAGCAACAGCGAAACAAACAGCTAAACCTCATACAGGTAACCCTCTGGGTAGTGCAATCAGCCTAACCCCTTCGTTTCAGACATAATAATATATAAAGACTCTCTCAGGAAGCGCTCATAGTCAATTCCTCTTATAGTCAAAGGTAAAGAAAGACTCTATGCGGAAGCTCACATAGTAAATTCCCCGTATAGTCTAAGGTAGTCAAGGAATCTCTGAGGAATCTTACATGGTCAATTCCCCTTATAGCACCAAGGTCTAGGACTCTCTGAGGAATCTCACAAGGTCAATTCCCCTTATATCCCAGGTCGTTCGATTAAAATAAAGACTCTCTGAGGAATCTCACGTAGTCAATCCCCTTATAGTCTAAATCAATCAAGGACTATCTGAGGAAGCTCACTCGGTCAATTCCCCTTATATCCCCAAGTGGTCCTAGGCTCTTTGAGGATGCTCGCTCGGTCAATCACCCATATATCCTAAAGTGCTAAAAGACTCTCTGAGGAAGCTCACTACATTAATTCCCATTATAGTCTACTACACCAGGTTCACATGGCCTTGTGTAGGTCAACAAGTATAGTAGTACGATATGTCCAAAGTAAACCTACAGAACTACTTGGCTAATAGTATACAGAAAATCAAGCATGTCAGAATAAAAACCCTTCATCCTATAGCAGTAGGCATGGAAAATAGGCAAGGCAGCCAAACTGGCTAAACCGGACCAAACGGTCCAAAACAGATCATGCGAGGGCAAAACATCCAAAGCATAGAAATCAACCCTTTTCATATCCAAACAACCTCTACACAAGCATCCAAGAATGGCGAGAATTAAAAAGGGGTAAAACGGTAAATGCACAATACCCCACTCAATGGTATTGGTGGAATTTGTACATAATACTCAAATACTTTGAACGGAAAGGCACAAACCACCTACCTCAAAGGTTTTGACAAAAACCCCAACAAATAAAGAATGCACAAGAAAACCAGGTTGATTCTCCAAGAACCTACCTTAGATCTCTTCTCCTAACAAGACCAATAAAAAAACTCATCAAACTTTTCATCAACACACTTAGATCTACCAATAACATGCATAGATCTAAGAAATCGAGAGAAGAGTAGAATTATATCTAAGTAGATCTAAGAAACCGAACAAGAACGAAGAATAACATCTACATACCTCAAGAATCCGGATTCAATTCAGCCAGAGAAGCCTTCGAATTGCTTCTAGAACGATGGCAGAACCTTCTGTGACCTTAGGAGAAGAAAAATCATGAGTTATGGACTCTTAGAAGGAAAAAAGAGCCACTTAGAGTCAAAAACATGTGAGATCCTCTTTTTTAGGATCTCACTTAAGTGCCCACATGGTTTTCTCAAACGGTTAGAGAAACTGTTATTGAGTCAATAAGGTTTCCTTATGACATTTTCATTCCTTCATGTTCGGGGAGTTTGTTGAGTCAATAAGTTTTCCTTATGACTTTAACATTTTTTTAGGTTTTGAAAATCACAAACACCTTATCTTAAGAAAAATTTCATTTACCCATTGTTTTACTTTCATAAGGAAAATTTTCCTTCCCCAAGGAAATTTATCCTTACTATGTTTTTCATTATTTATATTTTATCAATGTATAAAAATAGGTTTCATATCCAAAACCAAGGAATCATAAATATACTTAGATATAAAGTATTCTATTTTCAGAATACAAATTCAGGTTACGAACTCTCTGAATTCAAACTCCAAACTCTTCTGAGTTATGACTCTGAGTTCTCAAAATTTAGACTCTAAACTCTTCTGAGTTCTGACTCTGAACTCTCTGAATTTAGACACCGAAATTCTTTGAGTTTAGGTTCCAAGTTATCTGAATTCAGACTCTGAACCTCTATGAGTTCAGGTTCAGAGTTCTCTGAATTTAGACTCCGAACTCTTATGAGTTCAGGTTTCGATTTCTTATAAATTCGTACTATGAATTCTATATAATTATAACTCTGAATTCTTCTGATAAACAGAATCCAAATATCCATGTATTATAGACTCCTAATATTCATGGGGTAGACTTCGAACATTCATTTTGGCTTACACTCTGAAAAATGAATTTACTTAAGTAACCATATTTTGGAGTACTCATGTTTTGGTTATAAAACAATGTCGTTCATTCCGTTACTAACTAACTATTGTTTGAGTGAAACATGTATAGGTCCCTATAAAATTCATGGAAAAATATGATCGTTGGAGGAAGGAGCCGACCGTTGAAGCTATTCCTATAAATAGGAGCTCATTTGAAAGAGATCATAACTTTTAATGAACTGTTCTATGACTCTAGAGATTTCATGCTGCTGAAGTGATTTCTAGAGAGATACTCACATGAATATTGTGTACTGAACATCTTGTTCAGAATTTCTTCGTGCGACCCCAAATGTAACTGAGTACATTCGAGGGCTTCCAGGGATAGGAAGACAGAGGTGTCGACTACCTTAAAATTCGGGGACTTCCTTGTTGAGGAAGACAGAGGTGTCGACTACATTGATGTTGATGGATTGCGAGGATATCAAGACAGAATTTGATCTTCATATCGAGGGCTTACCCTGGTGTTGGTAAGACAAACTTTCTTGAAAGTATAAATCAATGAGACTTTATCCAAGGTTGTTGGATACCCTTCTCTTTGGGTTAAAAGATTTACTACTTGTTACTTGTATTGTTTCATTTTTTCCACTGTTTTTGATTGTTGAGGAAAATATAACTATCTTATACTTCCTTATACTTGTACAGTCTGATTTAGTAAGATTCTATACGCTTTAAGGTAGAATCTTTATCTTTTTAAACTTTTGTTAAGTTTCATTTCCAGATTCACTTTTTTGGATTTGCATTCTCAGAATCATATTTCCGGAATCAAGTATGTGTGTAGAACTAGAGTTTTTATGAATTACCTTATTTAACCATGTTAAATATCTTCATATTTAAAAGTTCCAAATAATTTTTAATGTATAAAATTCACCCCCCCCCCCCTATTATATATTGATAATATACATTATTATTACGATACTACAATCAATATTGTCTATCATTTCGATCCTACAATTGGTATCAGAGGGATTGGATCAATCTAAATTAATATCATGATTAGATTCAGAAGAGAATTCATATTTTTCTTATTATTTTCGAAATCAGAATTTTAGACTCACAAGTTCAGACTCATACTCTTTTTAATGATACACTTGTTCTATATTTTCCTTGCTTAGGATATTTCTATATTTTTTTACAAACTTTTATTGATAACAAGTTTGGGTGGAATGTTTTTCTATAAGATGGAAAGAATCAATGTTGGTTCTATAGACAACCTAAATCCAACTATACTGCCTATTTTTCATGGGAATGATTAAGAATATTTAATAGATCGCATGAAGACATTTATTATCAATACTGGAGTAGACAATTTTTTCATGCTTACTGGAGGATATAAAATCCCTGACAAGGAAGTTACTACTTTCACCAACCAGGAAGATCATGAATATCAACTTAATTATAAGGTACACAATACATTGCTTTGTTCCATGACAAGAAATATATATATCCAAATTTAATCTTGTGAAGCATTAAATAGTATATGTAAGAAGTTTGAAGTTACACACTTCGGAACTTCCAACGTTATTGAAACCAGAAGAGCTACGCTCAGAGCTGAATATCATGGTTTTTTCTTTCCTTTTGGAGAACCTATATGTAAGGTGAAACATAGATTCATGAATATTGTCAAAAGTTTACAATCTATGGGTGATAAAGGATTAGATTATGATTCTCTTGTGGACAATACCATAGAGATCATTCCCAATGAGTGGGAATCCAAGAGAACAGCTATTTCAGAGAATAGAAAGGTTACTCAGATTTATCTTGATTAACTTTTTGGAACTCTTCTTCAACATGAGAATATAATGAATACAGATTCTGATAATATTAAGAAGAAGAATGGAAATGGCAATGTTGCTTTTACAACAACATCAAATCATATGAAATCCAAGACTCCTGAGAGAGTTACAAGATCTAAATCTAAGAAAGTAGTTATTCAATCCGAATATAATGGAAATGAATCATCAGAAATGAGTGATATAATCTTTCTCTAAGGATGAAAAAGATTTTTGGATAGGAGAACTTTAAATCCAGATACAAGAAGAAAGAAAGGAAATATAAGAAAGACTCAGAAGTCACTTGTTATGAATGCAAAAGAGCTGGACATATAAGGCATGATTGTCCTATGCTTAAGAGAAAAGAAAGAAAGACAAATCATTCTTAGAGGAATATAAATAAATAATACAAAGGTAAAGATAATAAAGTTTTGAAAGCTAATGACACCTGGAGTGATAGTGCTGAAGACTCTTCAGAAGAATCATCAGATTACGAATCTTCTAGACCAAAGAATCATGGTTTAATATCCATACTACCTATTGAAAATCATTTTTTAATGGCTAAGGTACAAAATACTGAATCGAATACCAAAGTATATTTGAATACTAATTATAGGGATAGTAAATATAATAACTCTTCTGATGAACAAACTTGTTCTGATGAAGATGATACATTACCTACTTATAAAGAAGTTTCGAGGTTTTCTAAGATTCTTGAGAATGAAAATTCTAAAGTCAATAAAAAGATTGATAAGGGAAATTCTAGGATTTATATAATAAGTAAGGAAATATTAGATCTTTCTAAAGATCTTGATATTAAAATCCTTGATTTTGAAAGTATTTCAAAAAACCTTGAGGAAATAAATTCTGAGAAGGAAAAACTTTCTAAGGATCTTGATAAAGTAATTTCTAAGAAAAATGTTTTCAAAACCTAACTCTAGTTCTAGTGTTTTGGAAGATAAGAACTTAGTTATTAGACTAAAGTCAAAAATATTTTCCTTGAGGAACTGTTTTTCAAACTTTACCTTAGGTCAGGAATCTTTTGAGAATATGTATTCTCAAATCCGACCTCTTAGGAATAATTTTGGTTTTGGTAATACAAGTTCAAAACTGATTGTTAGGAACAATTATTTTGTTCTTAAAAGTGATCCATTATGCACTAAGTGTTAGTGTGGTAGAGACTGCACAAGAAATTGTTCCTTAAAAAACATAGTATTTAGGATTTCATAAAGCTTATTTTTCTCAAAAAATGTGGGTAACTAAAATTTTTCTTTCTAAAATTTCCAGATCCAAGAAAGTCTGGGTTCCAAAAGTCTAACATTCTTATTTTCATGAAAATAATGAAATTACCTACATAAATACATGGTACATGGATAGTTCATGTTCTCGGCATATGACTGGTAACAAAAACTTCTTTGAAAATATTATCAAGATGAAAGGAGGAAAATTAACTTTCAGAGATAATGCTAAGGCATAAATTCTTGGTATAGGTAACATTGTTCTCCCTGTAAAAACTCTGATTTCAAATATTTTATTTGTTAAATGTATTAAGCACAACCTCATTAGCATAACACAATTATGTGATAAAGGTTACCTTGTGAATTTTAGGAATGACAAGTGCTTAATACAAAACTCTAAGGAATAGTTAATTCTTTCTGCCAATAGGCAAGAAAATGTTTATACACTGAAATTATAAGACCATAAGAGCCAATACCTACCTTGCCTTAGTGCAATGGAAGATCATTCTTTGTTGTGGCATAGAAGTTTAGGACACTGTAAGCTTAGAAACCTATGCAAACTCTCTAAGAGAAGACTAGTTAAGGATCTACCGGAGCATGGATTTTATTCTTCAAAAGTTTGTGATCCTTATCAATTTTGAATACAATATAAATCAATTTTCAAATCAGTCAGTGATGTCTCAACTATAGATGCATTACAGTTAGTGCATATGGATCTTTTTGATCCAACACAAACTGAAATCATTAGAAGAAAATATTAAGTATTTGTCTTAGTTGATGATTACACAAGATTTATTTGGGTCTATTTTCTAGAAAATAAAGATGAAGCTTTTTATTATTTCAAAAGTTTTAGAGCCCAAGTTAAAAAATGATAAAAATATTCCTTTTATAACTATTCATAGTGATCATGGAGGAGAATTTCAAAATTCTGATTTTGAAACTTTTTATAGTAGAAAAAGAATTACTCATAACTTCTCAGCATCCATAACACCAGGAACCATGTTAAGTGAATATTCTATAGAAAAACATTTTTGGGCTAAATCTATAAGTACTTCTTGTTATACTATAAATAGATTTTTGATTAGACCTTTTGTAAATAAAACCCCTTATGAGTTATGGAATGGTAGAAAACCTAGAATTTCCTAATTTAAGGTTTTTGGTTGCAAGGTATACATTCTGAATACTAAATATAATCTACACAAATTCACACCAAAATCTGATGAAGGAATTTTCATAGGCTAATTTACAAATTATAAGTCTTATAGAGTTTTCAATAAAATCACTTGTACTGTTGGAGAAATAGTGCATGTCAAATTTGGTGAAATTGATCCCTTTGTTTTCAAACAACCCCAACCTACATCTTCAAATGTGTTTTTATAAACTGATTATCAACCCATGATAGAAGATCCTTCTAATAAGGAAAATGTTCAAGAAGATATTTTTGACACATTTACCCCATATTATTTCCTACCCTACATTGATGAACAGGTTTTACAAAACCCAAATCAGTTGTTTCTTAAGAATCATCTCAATGATAGTATCATTGGTGATGTAAATCAACATGTAAGGACAATAAGTTCCTTAAGAAATGAAATAGAACATCTATCATTGCATTCCCAATTAGAACCAAAAGTCACTAATTAATATTTAGGTGATGATGATTGGATAAAATCTATGCAAGATGAACTAAATGAATTCGAAAGGAATAAAGTCTGGACCTTGGTTGAAAGACCTAAGAAAACTTCTGTTATTGGAGTAAAATGGGTCTTCAGAAATAAGTGTGATGAAAATGGAATCATGGTAAGAAATAAAGCTAGATTGGTTTATAAATTCTATAATCAACAAGAAGGAATAGATATTGAAGAAACCTATTCTCCAGTAGCTGGACTTGAATATATTCATATTCTACTTTCCTTTGCAGAATTCTTCAACTTCAAACTTCTTCAAATGGATGTGAAATGTACTTTCCTTAATGTTTATGTTCCAGAGAAAGTTTTTTTTGAACAACATCCTAGTTTTGAAGATACAAAAAATCCTGAACATATTTTCAAACGTACCAAAGCCCTGTATAGACTTAAGCAAGCCCCTAGAGCATGGTATGATATACTTACAGGATTTTTGCTTCAAAATAACTATGTTAATGGAAATGATGATCCAACTCGTTTTATAAAGAAAGATAAGAAAAATGTTTTTGATTGTTCAAATTTATGTTGATGACATTATATTTGGTTAAACTCAGTAATATTTAACTGATTTCTTTATGGATCTAATGAAATCTGAGTTTGAAATGAGTATGATGGGTGAGTTAACATTTTTCCTTTGTTTTTAAATTTCTTAAAACCCAGAATGAATCTATATATCCCAACATAAGTATATTAATAATCTTCTTAAAAAGTATGGATATGAAAACACTAAGAGTATTAGTACTCCCATTGGTACCTCAAACACACAAGATCTAGATGAAGCTGGGAAACCGGTAGATCAAAAATATTTTAGAGGTATGATAGGAAGTTTACTTTACTTGACAGCTAGTCGTCTAGGCTTAATGTTTTCAGTATGCTTATGTAAAAGATATCAATCCAATCCTAAGTAATCTCATTTAAAGTTAGTGAAAATAATTTTTCGCTACATAAAGGGAACCATGGATTTAAGACTCTTTTATAGTTCTGGAAAAAAATTTGTTCAATTTTTTTTTCAGTTGCTGACTTTGGTGGATGTAGAATGAATAGAAAAAGTACATCTGGAATGTGTCATTTCTTAGGAGATTAATTAGTTTCTTGGACATGCAAGAAGAAACACTCAGTATCACTTTATACTACTAAATACGAATATGTAGCAGCTAGAAGTTGTTGTGCTCAAGTGTTGTGGATGCAATACGCACTCATAGACTATGGTATGAGTTTTACCAAAACACATATTTTTTGTGATAATACTAGTTTCATTTCCCTTAGTAAAAACCCCACATATCACTCTCGTGTAAAACACATTGATATTAGCCATCACTTTTTTAGGGATCACACACAAAAAGGGGATATCAGTATTCAATTTATCAGAACACAAGATCAACATGCTGATATTTTCACAAAATCATTACCCTTTGATAGGTTTGAATACATTAAACAGAAGTTAGGAATGATAATCATAACATAATATTCCTTGTTAACATCCTGTTGAAATCAATCTCTTTATAGTAATAAACTCCTCTTTATAGGGGGAGTACAATTGCTTGTTAGTTAGATCAAGATTTTCCGTAATGAAAATTTTTGTAGTCAAATTTCACTAATCCTTCGTAATGAATATTTTAGTAATGAATATTTTTGTACTTAAAATTTTTTAAATGAATATTTTCGTACTTAAAATCATTATAATGAAGATTTTCATACATAAATTTTTCGTAATGAAGATTTTCATACTTAAAATTTTCGTAATGAAGATTTTTATACTTAAAATTTTCGTAATGAATATTTTTGTACTTAAAATTTTCATAATGAATATCTTTTTACATAAAATTTTCATAATGAAAATTTTCATACTTAAAATTTTTGTAATTGAGATTTTTCATATTAATTTTTTTTTTGTAATCAAATTTTTTTCAGAATCTAAAGTTCTTCAAGAAGAATTTTCTTCAATATGAATAATATTTCTAAAAATCTAAAAGGTTTGTTTCCTTTCTTGAGTTTTTGTAATCATCCTTTACTTGATGGTATTTTCTTTTGTTTCTAAATTTTTCGGATTCTCTTTTCCTTAAATCTGAATGTTTCAATTAAAACCTCAAAAGATCAGATTCTGTCAAAATCTCGTTGTGGCTATCTTTTCAACCGTCAGATCTGATCAGAAAGTTTCTCAACCATTGGATTGGGTATGGAAGTCGAACTGTCGCATCAATGCCTATATAAAGTACCCCTGATGTCTATCCCACATCGATTCCAAAGCTTTCATGTGCTGAAGTGCTTCCCTCCTACTTAATCCATTTCTAAACTTCTCATGGTTTTCTCAAATCTGAATGTCTGTCGAGGAATCTTCTCAGAAAGAAATGTCTATCGTCAAGCCAATCTCGGAGTGGTAGGTGTATAGAGAAAGGTTGGATCATCCAAACTTCTTCACCAAGTATGACTCCATCATCTCAAAGAACATAAAACTGAACAGATGGGAGAGTGTTTGCGTATCGAAGCCAGGAGCTCCAGATTTAGTTTATCCAGATTTTCTAGAAGAATTTTATAAAACAGTAAGTTTTGTCAATGTAGAAGGTAGAGATAATTTTTCTTTCAAACGCTATGTGAATAATTTTTCTCTTTCATACACCAAGGAAGAAAATTTTATTGGAGTTTCATATGAAAAAGAAGCTGAATTTTGTTCTCAAAAGTTTCCAGATGTTCAAGGAATCCTTGTAATTTTCAAAGCTATGGAGTGTCTCGGTCTTACAGATGTTAAGACTCCAAAGATTGTTCACCTCACTTCGAATTTCAAGATTCTCAAATTATGGATTCAAGGGTTCATCATTCTGAGGAAAGGGGATAATGATACCTTGAACAAGAGTGACATGTATTTCTTGGATTTCTTGGTGAATCTATGGAAAATTAACCTAGTCAAGCATATTCTGATTACAATCGAGAATATAAATAATGGAAATCTGTAGGCTCATATCATTATGTATCCATCCATTCTTTCGAAGTTGATTGTTCGGTGCTTGGAGTCTTTCAAAAATCCTTGTAATTCAAAGCCAAGGAATTGCAAAGTCATGTTGGTTTGTGATGATACCTTGATAAGGATGAATGTTGGATTTTCCAAAGAATCTGAAGAATTGTATGACTTACCTGAAGAAGAAGTTGAATCTATTCTAGAGAAACAGGAGGTGGATAAAATATCCAAAAAAGTGCAAGGAATAGTAAAGTGAAGGAAGTGGGAGGAAACGCAAAAACTCAATTGGCCAAGGAATTTCAGTCATCACCCCCAAATCCGAAAAAAACAAAAAGCCTATCTGGATGAGATAGTAGCTAAGTAGAGGGAAGATAAGAAGAACAGCAAAGAAGGGGAGCCCAATTTTGGACTAGACCCTACAGAAGCAATAGCTCTAAAGGAGAACACAGTTGAGTGTCTAGAAAGGGAAGAGAAAGAAATGAAACAAAAGAAGAAAATGGTTGAAGCAAATATTGTGCAATCCCTTCTGAGGGATACTGAGAAAACTTCTGAAAATATTCTGGTACCAGAATCCTTCTTCATAGAAGCTTTACCTGAAAATTCGGGGAAGAAATTTGTCACTCCGAAAAAAGTCAATGAATTTGAAGAAGCTGAAAAAGAAAAAGAAGAAAGTAGTGGTGATACCAAAGATTTGATTAATCAAGTGGAATATTTTCATGAGAATGAAAGCCCTTCAGAAAATTTATCAATACGAAATTATCAAGATGAATCATCAAATCATGCTACACTTGGAAAGGATGAAGAGAAGGATGAATAAGAAGTGAATAAGTTGTCTAAAGAATAATGTTATCATCATGATTTCATTCATCCAGAAGATGCTAAGGCAGGAGCGGAGAAGGAAGAGATAGAGGAAGATAAAATTGTTTAGCTATCTGATAGTGAACATGAATCTCTAGAAGAGGAATCCATTCCAAAAACTGATAAGGGAAAAAAAGTCATTGTTGATACACCTACAAAAGTTTTGGTTAAGAATAAATATGATGGTGGTTCTTCATCAATGTGAAATAAAGATAAAATAGAAAAAGATCCCTCACCAAGTAAAGTTTCTGATTCGGAATCATCCTCACTTGGACATGATTTCGTAGTTCAGTCGTTGAAGAAGCTTGTTGGTACCATTCCAATTTTTCAAAGTATTGAATCGAGATTCTAGATTCTTTAACACACCCTAAATCAAAAATTGGATTTAGTATCCATGGTGATGGATAAGTTTTTCAATCTTGAGGCTAATTTCAAGACTTTTCTCATAGGCTACGAGGCTCACAAGATATCTTTCAAGAAGATAACTAGTTGGTAAAATAAAACTATTCAAGAGATGGAAATCCTTGATGAATTTCAAGAAAGTGGAAAGGATACTTTTGACACCAAAGATGGGAAGATCAAGGATCTCATGAATAGCTTTGTGGAAAAGTTAACTCTTTAGCTGAATACTCGGATGCAAAAAAGTGAAATATCTGAATGGAAAGTTATACTCAGTTGCCCAAATCTGGAAGAGAGAAAGAGATCATCGGATTGAGATAGAAGAAAATCTTTTCAAGCAATAGGAAGTCTTGAAGGCTAAGGCAGAGGCTCTTAAGGCTCGAGAAGAAAAAATGAAAGCCTTAGAAAAGAAAACTGAGGATAAGGATCAGATTCTCAAACGAGAAGAGGAAGACCACAAGGAGCTTAAGAAGCTAAAAACAATAGTGAAGAATCTGATGACCAAGGAAAAGGAAGGATAACTTTTTTTGAATCTAATCTTTTGTGGTATTTTCCTTGTTGTATAAATTTTTTCCAAACTTAATGAAATTTTGGTTGCTCATTTTTGTTTTGATGTTTTGTACTAATATTTCATGTACCATATTTACTTTTCCATTCCCTATATTTCTTTTTGAAAATCACAAAGGGGGGGAAGGAAAAATAATTATAAGAAAAGAAGAAATTTACCTAATAAAGGGGGAGTGTTCATCTAAGAGGTATTTCTTATACATGAAGATTTTTGTTTCAAATAAAATGCTAAGTCTCATTCCAAAAAACTAGAATACGATACTTATTGTTCCAAAGCCTGGGGGGGTTAGTCGCATTCATCATTTCCCATGTGATAAGGGAGATAAGTTTTGTATTCAATTTCTAGGAAAATATTTTCTAAATCCTTATATTCTTTTTTGAAAGGATGTTTGTGCTTTCCAAAAAGGTGGAGATTGTTGATTCAATAAGGTTTCCTTATGACTTTTACATTCCTTCATGTTTGGGGAGATTTTTGAGTTAATAAGGTTTCATTATGACTTTACCATTTCTTCATGTTTTTAATGTTACAAACACCTTATCTTAAGGAAAATTTCATTTACCCTTTGTATTACTTTCATAAGGAGAATTTTCCTACCCCGAGAAAATTTATCCTTACTATTTTTTCCATTGTTAATATTTTATCTAATTATAAAATTTGGTTTCATATCCAAAACCTAGAAATCATATATATACTTAGATATAAAGCATTATGTTTTCAAGAGACAAATTTAGGTTCTGAACTCTCTGAATTCAGACTCTGAACTCTTCTGAGTTCTGACTCTAAGTTCTCTAAATTCAGACTCTGAAGACTTCTGAGTTATGACTCTGATCTCTTTGAATTCAAACATAGAACTTCTAGGAGTTCAGGTTCCGAGTTCTCTAAATTCAGAATCCAAACTTCTATGAGTTAAGTTTTTGAGTTCTCTGAATTCAGACTCCAAACTCTTATGAGTTTGGTTTTCAATTTCTTATTAATTCAGACTCCGAATTCTACAGAATTATAACTCCAAATTCTTCTAATAAACAGAATATTAATATCCATTTATTATAGACTCCAAATATTTTTTTGGTATACTCCGAACTTTCATTTTTTTCTTACACTCTAAAAAATGAATTTTCTTAAGTAACTATATTTTTTCTTACTCTTGTTTTGGTTATAAAATGATGTCATGCATTCAGTTACTAACTAACCATTGTTTGAGTGAAAAGTGTACATTTCCCTCCAAAATTCGAGGAAAAATATGACTATTGGAGGAAGGACAACCATTAAATCTGTGCCTATAAATAGAATCTCATTTGAAAGAGCTCATAACTTTTGATGAACTGTTCTACGACTCTTGAGATTTTATGATGCTGAAGTGATTTATAAAGAGAGACTCTGAGGGTTAGTGTGTACTGAACATATTGTTTAGAATTGATTCGTGTGACTTTTAATGTTGCTGAGTATATTCAAGGGCTTCTAGGGATAGAAAGACAGAGGTGTCGATTACCTTAAAGTTTGAGGACTTCCTTGTTGAGGAAGACAGAGGTGCTGACTACCTTGATGTTGAGGGCTTTTGGGGATTGCAAGACAAACTCTGATATTCATATCGAGGTATTACCCTAGTGTGGGTAAGACATAATTTCTTGAATGTATAAATCAATAGACCTTTATCAATGTTTATTGGATACCCTTCTCTTTGGGTGAAAAGATTTACTACTTGTTACTTGTATTGTTCAAAGTTTTCCGATACTTTTTAATTATTGAGGAAAGTAAAACTATCTTATACATCCTTATACTTGTACACTCTAATTTAGTAAGATTCTATACACTTTAAGATAGAATATTTATCTTTGTAAACTTTTTTAGTTTCATTTCTAGATTCACTTTTCTAGAATTTCATTCTCAGAATCATGTATCCGAAATCAAGCAAGGGTGTAGAACTAAAGGTTTTTTGAATTACCTTGTTTAACCTTATTAAAAATCTTCATCTTAAAAGTTCCAAAGAATTTTTAAAGTATAAAATTCACCCCCATATTTTATATTGATCATCTACATTATTTTTACAATACTACAATCATTATCATCTATAATTTCGATCCTACAACCATATGCTAACCGTGTGTTAGCCACTACGTCGGAAGACCCTATACGCATGGTTTGGCCACATGGTTAGAAAAAATGTGTGCTAACCATGCATTAGCCACTACCTCAGTAGACCATCCATGCAAGGTTTGGCTACATGGTTAGACAAATTGTGCGCTGCCCGTGCGACTTCCCTTTTGCCTCAAAACTACATTCAAAGTTCTCCCGACTCTCCCATTCATCACCTTTAACTTTGTAACCATGAAAAGAATCAAACAAGGGTCATATGCCTCAAAAGAAGGTCCGGGTTCTTATAGACTTCCCCCCTTAAAGAAATTTTTCCCCAAATTTCCCTAGTAAGGTGGTGCAGAAGAAGAAAGCCCGAACAACTCCAGCCACTTCAAACGTACATCGGCCTCCCTCTCACATGTCTCGTTCAATACTCACATGTGCTTCCATAGCACCCGTACTAGAGGAACAAACCATCCACTAAGAACCATCATACATCGATCAACAATCTAGATAGGGTGATTCTCGAATGATGCGTCCACTTCCAATTCAACCTCTTCGGGTTAGAAAACATGAGACTATTCTGAAAAGTAACGTCGAAGTTGAGATACGTGGAAAACATCATGCATAGGTCGCTACCTCTGAGATAACTGCAACTGATAGGCCACCAGCACAACTCTCACCAACACCTCAAATGGCTCTATGTACATTGGTGAAATCTTTCCATGTCTCCTAATCCTTCTGTGCCCCAACCTCAGTGTGACACATAGAAAATCCTGATCTCCGACCTCAAACTCTGTAGGTCATCTCTGCTAATCAACATAAGACTTCTATTGAGACTGTATAGTAGTCATCCTTTTCCGAATCAACTCTATCTACTCTGTGGTCTCCTGAACAATGCGAGGTCCCAAAAAAGATGCCTCTCCTACCTCCAGCCAATATAAGGGTGATCGGAATGGCCTACCGTACAAAGCCTCATAAGGTTTCATATGAATAGTAGCTTGAAAACTATTATTGTAGGAAAACTACACAAGAGGTATATGCTTCTCCCAAGAACCTCCAAAATCTAGATTTCATGCTTGGAGCATATCCTCAAGCACCTAAATCGTATGCTCGTACTGGCCATCTTTCTGGGGGTGGTAAGTTGTACTCAATAGTACATGTGTACCCAAAACCTTCAGAAGCCCCTATCATACCCAAGAAGTAAAACGTGCATCCTTATATGATATAATGGAGTGTGGAACTCCATGCTGACGTAAAATCTCATGGATGTACAACCGTCCCATATCATCAACACTAAAGGTATCCTTGATTGGAAATAAGTGAGTGAACTTCGTGAGTCTATCAATGAAAACCCAAACTGTATCATTCCCTTGAGGAGACCTCGGCAAACTGGTCACAAAGTCCATCACGACGTCATTCCACTTCCACTCGGGAATGGGTAGCTGCTGTAAAATCTATGTTGGTCATTGATGCTCCGGCTTCACCTGCTGACAAGTGGAACACCTCATGATGAAACCAGCAATGACTCTCTGTATACCTGGCGACCAATACTATTATTGTAGATCATGATACATCTTAGTGATGCCAGGATGAACTGCCCAAACTGAGGAATTAAAATCCCACATTAGCTCCTCGTGTATGTCTACTAGCACCAATACACACCCCTATAAACGCAATATCTCATCCTCACCTATGGTCAATCTTGGAATAGGTTCATCTCCTAACACACTCTCCCTTAGGACTGGGCTTTCAGAATCTGATAGTTTCCTCATTCGAACTCAATCAAAAAGAGTAGAGGTAACAGCTGCAGAAGATAGAAAAATCTGCCCCTGTCAGTCATGCACCTCAAAATGCATCTCAGAGAAAAGATCCATAAGCTGCCACTCACTACTGGCCTCCTGAACTGCTTGTATCTGAGTCCTCCTACTCAACACATCATCCACCACATTTACCTTCTCAGGCGTATAGGCAAGCTCAAAGTCAAAGGACTGTAGGTACTCAACCAACCTGTGCTGTCTCGAATTCATATCACACTGAGTGAAGATGTACTTGAGACATTTGTGGTTGGTGAAAATTAAAAAATACTCTCCCAGAAGATAATGTCTCCAACAGCATAGGGCATGAACAACAGCTGCCAACTCCAGATCATGCATCGGGAAATTCCTCTCATGTGGCCTCAACTGCCAGGACTCATATGCAATGACTCCATCTCCCGGCATAAGCACAGCTCCCATCCCAATACCTGATGCATCACAGTAAACATTATAGATCTTTCTTGGCTCTAGAAAGTCTAGTATCTATGCTGAAGTCAACCTCCCTTCCATATCCTGAAAGGTTGCCTCACAAGAACATGACCATGAGAACTACATGTTAGTTCGTGAGACCGAATGGCATAACCTTATACTCCTATAGACCATACCTACTTTGGAAGGATTTAAGAGGTATATCATATGGTATAACGCCCAACTGATGATAACCGGACCTCAAGTAAATCTTTTAGAACACCTGGGATCCTCAAAGCTCATCAAAGAGATCATCAATCCTTGGCAAGGGATATCAGTTTTTGACCATCAATCGGTTCATATTTCGATAATACACACAAATCCTAAGGGTATCGTCTGCCTTCTTTGAAAAAATAATAGGTGAACCCTAAGGAGAAGTACAGTGTAGGATGAAACCCTTTTCTTACAACTCCTCCAACTACTTCTTCATCCCCTACAACTCTGGTAAATCAATCCTATAAGGAGGAATGGACACCGGTGCCGCTCCAAGCACAAACTCAATAGAAAAGACTACCTTAAGCTCCAGAGGAAAACCTGAAAAGTCCTTTGGAAAGACATATCTGAAACAATCCATCACTATAGAAAATTATAACTATAAAGTCCCCTGGTCATCCAGATATAGACTAGAAATATGGGCTGTAACTCCTCCTAACCCATGATGCTCTGGACTTGCTCTGCTTGCCTGGACATCCCATTCGCCCTTATAAAGAAAAGATTCACCTTATGGTGATGTGAAACTCACCCTACGGTGATAATAGTAAACAACTACATAGAATGGAACTAACCAGTCCATCCCGAGAATGACATCATAGTCTATCATCTCTAGTAAATATAGGTCCCATAGAAAGTAAAATCCACCAACCTCTAGTGGTCACTCCTTGAAATGATGTACACTAGCCGTACTAGTTCCCAACGGAGTGTCTAGAATTAAGATATCAGAAGAAGAAAAGATGTAGATCCCAAGGCTCTCCACAATAGCAATAAATATAAAGCTATGGGAAGCCCCTGTAACAAAAATATCTGAAGATAAAACTAAGGCTACTAAGATTATACCTCGAACTGTAGAGGGTCTGGTAACCTTCTTCTGTTGGGTCTGCTCCACCACAAAAGTTTGGCCTATGCTGCGGCCTTGTGACCCTGCCTGACTGCTCTGAGCTGATCCAACCTGCTGTCACTAAAGAACTGGCGACTGACTACCATGGCCTCACCTTAGCCCGAATGGATAGAAGAACTCCAGTTCCCATACTGGTGAGAAACCGGTGGCGCTACTCCTTAATGTGGGGTCATAGAAAAACCCATGTCACCAGCTGATGGTTATAAGAACTGAAAAAAGCCCTGAAGATGGTTCATCGTGCTGCAAGATCGGTACTCCACTAGGTCTCTCAGGCAACATGGCCTCGTATTCCCGCTTCTCCCACACTGGTAGCACACAACCTGGCTATCGGAAGATGCATCCCACCTGCTCGGATCTCCTATTACAGCCTCCCTGTGGAGCTTCCTGCTAACAGCTGGCAGAGCACTAACTTTGGATGTCGAACCGCCATGGATCACAGATCTAGAATCCCTCAGATTACACTCTGTGATCAGTACGTGGTTGACGATAGAGGATATCAAAGTCAACCTGAAGTTGTTCACCTGAGATTGGATTTCGTGCCTTAGAACAACCTCAAACTTCTGTGCAAGGACAAGTCATCACCTCCTGGAATAGGTGTGAAATGCTGTAGATCTGTAAAGTGAGAGGAATACTCCATAACAGTAAGAGTACCCTTCTCTAGACTCATTTACTTTCGGGATCGATTGTCCCTCAAAGTCTCTAGATAGAAGTAATCGTAGAAGATGCACCAAAACTCTTCCCAAGCCATATTCTACTGGCGACTCGCCTGTGAGATTACATCCCACCACCTCTTGGCGAAGTCTCGGAACATGTAGGTAGAAAGCTTCACCCTATTCTCTGGAGTTATCTCCAGATGCTCGAAAATCATCAGCGTGGCTTCTAGCCATCACTCTACAGCCTGAGTTCCTCCATCCCCTAAGAAAGTAGAGGTATGATACTGCTTGAAGACCCACGTCAAATCAGCCATCGACAGGGTAGGAGGTCGCGCTCCCTAAAAGGTCTACATCATCCTTAGAAATCCATCCCTAAACTGTGAATCCGCACCTATTCCAGGTACAACGGCTGGTGCCAAGGCTGGCACAATAGGAGGATCTGTAGGTAATCCTTGATCTGCCATGTCCGGTGTCTGATTACTATCTGGAAACTGGCGCACAGCCAGAGGATGTCTTAGTGGCATTAATCTTAAAGTTCAAGCACACACCTTAGATCAAGGTTATCAAGGACTAAAAACAGGGAGTGTAATAAGGGAACCAGATAAACTAAGAATTCATGTTTTACAAAACATGACTGCACGGCTTATACATTTCCTACACGGTGTGTTCCCTTAATTCATTTACATGAGCGTGTACTCCAACCAAAACTGGTGGTGTAACACCCCAAACACATGGTGTGTTGTCTTAGCACATGGAGTGTACTTGAATCATATTCCCCTGCCCGAGTACTTCTACACGGTTAAGCCACATGGCGCTCCTAAGACAAGACTACATGGCATGTTCACAATAGACATGATGTGTACTAGATAAGATTCACCTAGACCATGTTGTTAGTAACATGGCATGACACATAGCTCACACTACATGGAGTGTTCTGAATGGACACAACATGTTCGTGAAGGGATAACACTAACCCATGTTGTTTGTGACACAATCGGGTACCTGGGTCAGACTACAAGGCGTGTTCAACGCGGACACGGAGTGTATATATTAAGGTCTTATCCTTCCGTGTTATTGGTTACACAGGAATACACAGGGTCGACACGACATGGCATGTTTGTCTAGTACACGGAGTGTTCCGACCGGACATTCCCCATCCCATGTCTCTACCCAAACGGCCTACGACATAGTCAGAGACCACACGGAGTGTACGTAAAGTACATGGCATGTACTTAAGAAAAATATTTTCTTCCCAAATAGAAGAACACGTGGCGTGTACTTAACACTACAAGGCGTTTATTCTGGTTTTTTCCGGGTATTAAGCCTTAGAAACTACTCTGAAACCCAGAAAACACTGAAACGAACACTGAAGGTGAAAAATTCCGATCTGTGAGGGCCCATACTCCCCACAAATCAAAGTCTATAATCTTATAAATGTTATAACAATTAAAATAGAGCAATGATCCACCAAATTCTGGTCCATGAGGGCCCATAACACCTCAAGAACAAAAGTTCGGTGTCCATTCAAGAAAAATATTACACAAAACAATACCCTACCAAATAGTAGTTATTCTTATCAAGGCATCTATCACAACAACATGCATATTCTACACAACGTCTATCACAACAACATGAAATCGCTAATGCATCCTATATGACAAGGCAAGAATGCATGACTTGTGATTTCTATAAAGTGCTTATATGATGCATGAGATGGAATACCCTCATCTTATCAGGTTGCGATATAAATAGAACCTCAATTACGTCAACAGTAATAACACAAAACATGTGAGTCACCCAATGGTCAAAATCAGATAAACCATAAACTTTCAAAACTAGAAAAAATTACAATAAATGAGGTAGATTGAATTTTCCCTATACACGGGTTAGCTACTCCCAGGAATAGCTTATTACCAAGAACCTATTCCTTCCTATCCCTGGATAAAGGCTCTAAATAGTAAATCAAGAGAAAATAATGCCTTTGATACCACTTTGTAACATCCCGGTTCTGGAAGCCACCTAGAGGCACCCCGTACCGGGTTGGTCACATGGCCTCAAGCGCATTTCCCCAAACGCCAGAGGCTGCCGACTACCAGCGAGGGTCTTGGGTGTGATAGTGGGTAAATTATTCCCTTATTGGAAGATTACATAGAAGAATTAAATAAATACATATGATAGAAGAAGCATTAATAATGACATAGAGCAGTAATAGAAGAAAACTAAAAGTATAAACTGGAGAACATATATAAAATGATGCATGATGCATATGTCTAGGAAAACTGCCAGACAAGTCACAATGTTGAAATACACCAGTGCTAAACCAAAGTGCAAAAGAAATCAGATAAACTCCTCAGCATCCCAAGCCATAGCTTGGTTCCATTCTCCTCATCTCCACAACATATCAAGTACCTGAAGTAGATGGGCGCTTGCCCTTATCTATACTTGAAACAATATAATCTGTTTGGGCCCAAAAGCATGGCCCAAACAGGGTGTAAGACAAAATCCTAGTATGAGACCTCCCAAATATTTGTGCCTAACAGTCCGTGAATATATGGCAGGTAAAAGTGCATAAAATAGAAAATGGGAAAGTGCTCAGTAGTAAACAATCCACAGTTTTAATATCAAGAAACAGCAAAACAAACAGTTAAAACTCATATAGGTAACCCTCTGGGTAGTGCACTAAGCCTAACCCCTCTGGCTCATTCATAAGAATATATAAAGACTCTCTGAGGAAGTGCTCACAGTCAATTCCCCTTATATTCAAAGGTAAAGAAATACTCTATGAGGAATCTCACACAGTCAATTACTAGTATAGTATAAGGTAGTCAAGGACTCTCTGAGGAAGCTTACACGGTCAATTACCCTTATAGCCCCAAGGTCTAGGACTCTCTGAGGAAGCTCTCATGGTCAATTCCCCTTATAGCCCAGTTCATTCAATTAAAACAAAGACTTTCTGAGGAAGATCACGCAGTCAATCCCCTTATAGTCTAAAGAAATCAAGGACTCTCTGTGGAAGCTCACTCGGTCAATTCCCCTTATTTACCCAAGTGGTTCTAGGCTCTCTGAGGATACTCACTTGGTCAATCCCCCTTATAGCCTAAAGTTCTCAGTGATTCTATGAAGAAGATCATGCGGTCAATTCCCCTTACATCAGGTTCTCACGTCTTTGTGTAGGTCAACAAGCATAGCAGTGTGATATGGCCAAAGTAAACCTATAGAACTACTTGGCTAATAGTCTACAGAAAATCAAACATGTTAGAATACAAACTCTCCATCCTATAGCAACAAGCATGGGAAACAAGCAAGGCAGTAAAAATGGCTAAAAAGGACCAAACAATCGTAAATAGAACATGCCAGGGTAAAACATCCAAAGCATTGAAATCAACCCTATTCATATCCAAATAACCTCTTCACAAGCATAAAAGAATGGAAGGCAATCAACAGGGGTAAAATGGTAAACACGCAATACCCTGCTCAAGGGTATTGGTGGAATTTGCACATAATACTCAAATACTTTGAACGAAGAGGCACAAACCACATACCTCAATTGTTTTTATGAAAATAACAACAAACGAAGAACGCACAAGAAAACCGGGTTGATTCTCCAAGAACCCACCTTAGATCTCTTCTCCTAACAATACCAAGACCAAAACTCATCAAACTTTTCATCTACACACTTAGATCTACCCATAACGGGTGTAGATCTAAGAAATCAAGAGAAGAGGAGAATTAGATCTAAGTAGATCTAAGAAACCAAATAAGAACCAAGAATAACATCTACATAACTCAAGAATTCAGATTTTATTCGCCCAGAGAAGCCCTAGGAATTCTTTTGGAATGATGGGAAAACCTTCTTTAACCTTAGGAGAAGAAAAATCCTGAGTTATGGCTTCTTAGGAAGAAAATCGAGCCACTTAGAGGCAAAAATGTGTGAGATCCACTTTTTTAGGATCTCACTTAAGTGCCTCCATGGTTTTCTCGCATGGTTAGAGAAACCGTGCGCTAACCATACATTAGCCACTACCTCAGTAGACCCGCCACCAACGGTTTGGCCGCATGGTTAGACAAACCATGCACTACCCGTGTGAATTCCCCTTTTCCTCAAAACTTCATTCAAAGTTCTCCTGACTCTACCCTTCATCACCCTTAGCTTTATAACCATGAAAAGCATAAAACAAGGGTCATATACCTGAAAAGAAGGTCCGGGTTCTTACAATTGGTTTCATTTTTTCTATCCTCACAATCCCTTGATCTATGAGGTGATCGAAACATCTCTCTTCCTAGACTTTGAATCCCTCGATCTGAAAAATATCGGCACAGATGTCTTCCTATCTATGAAATCCCTAAATCGTAATCACAATGATCAACAATGAATGAAGAAAAAACTCTTAAGAGTCACAATTAAATAGAACATGAAGTTCATATCATGTAAAATTCAAGGTTTTCAAACATATCAACCAATTTTAAAAGCTCTCATAGTGTGTGAAAATTCCACAGCAAAAACAACATCAAACTGAGCTTGTTCAATTGAACTAATATCTGTAGTTGTGTGTCAGAATAATCATTTCGGTCTCCAATGGTTGTATTTTATCTGGAAATATAAGATGGACTAGGGGTCATGTCACTCAAAAAATCGTATTACAACTAAAAAATGAAGTTGTTTTAAATTCATAATGAAATAAAACACATGAAATCATTTTTTTAATTAATGTTTTTCCATCCGTTATGATATAAGTTTCTAGATACAGAAATCTAATTGTTAAAAGGGTCCAATGATTTCCATTTCAAGAGTTAATACAATTTCTATCTTTACAAAAAATATTATTATTATGAGAACATGATAATTTGTATTATAAAAATCATATTTGCTATGTATGATAGAAATCATATCCAGGATCATTATAATATTCATGGAATGAATCATTTCTACAAAACCCATGAGTACAATTATTATCATTAGCATTTGGAAAATTTGTATTGATAGAAAATGAATCAAAAAGTCTTCATAAAAGTATGTTAAAATGATATCTGTTTCTATTCTTAATATATCTGCATGTAAAAGAGTTATTAATTAGATATTTAAGAAACAGTTTTTGATTTCCAAAACAAATGGAATAGATAAGTCAAAATAAGACTTTGGACTCAATAATCACCCCCTTTTTGGAAAGCACAAAAAAAAGTCTGAAATAGAAAATTAATATGCAAAACATGAGTCTTAAAATATTTAAAGTATTATTGTATTCATAATTAAATACTTATACTTATCTCCCTTTGAGTTTTGAAACTCTTCTAAATATTATTTGAATACGACTAACTCCCCCTTAGGAAAACAAAGTCTTTCGGTATCATAGTCTCTTTCTTTAAAAAATAATTCCACTTAATAAAGTAATTCTACTTCTATTTTTATCATTCCCCAATTCTATCCCAACAAAATGCATTCTACTCCTTTATAAATCATTCTTCAATTTTGTGATTTACAAAAATGAATAGGGAAATTATCTTAATACCTATAAAATGGATAGATAAACAAAAATACATGAATTAATAATTAATTTGATCACTAGTAAAATTTAAAAGAAAATTAATCCCAAAAATTGGAAAAAAATCAATCAAAAAAATTAAATCTCAAATTATATCTTTGATGTTTCAAAAAAATACAACAAGAGTTCAAAAAAAATTATTCTCATATTACTTCTCCATATTAAAGAGATCTAAGAAAATTGTCTTCATTTTCTTAATTTCTCTCCTATAATCCATCATCTTAACAAGATATTCCTTCTAGGATATAAAAACGTCTTCTTATTCTTCATAACACTTGTCCTAGGAATGATGATTTTTCTCTTGTGAATGCATCTTTTATTTTAGAGTACAAAACTTTACTTTCTAAGATTTGATTTTCTAATTCTGAACATCAATTCTATCAATCTTCAAGACATATTTATTTTTCAAATAGATTATCTCATTTGAGTAAGGAAATAAACCTTGATATTTCTAATTGAAAACATTCAACTTCTTTTCAATATCTTTGAATTCTTTAGATTGTGGATCATCTCAGCTTCTGAAGTCTTTCAATTTTCGAGGAGAATCACTGGAAAATTGGTATAATGCAATTGTGTCCTCATTCACAAGACATCAAATTACTTCAATTGAATATTCATCAATTTTGATACTAGAATGAGATCAATGTTACCAATTCAACATTTTATTAAAATACCTTTAGTGTTCTGTTGAGAATTATAAAAAAACATGAAATATGACCTCAATCATGATCAATTGTTGTCTTTGAATCTGGATTCAGTCTGATCTTTTGTTTTGGTTATCCATAATCAAATAAATTTTCCCTTTAATTATTAAGAGATATGGAATTGCCTTTTAAATTCTATTTTGGGTATGAAAAAAATACTAAACCCTTTTCAAAGAAATTTTATTTAATGAATCAGTGTATTCCTCATAATTAGGAAGTTCTCCTGAATGAATTTTGACATCACCTTTTTCTAATTACTGGTTATGATCTGCATCAGTTCAGGTTTCTTCCTCCTGATCTGAAATATTAATGACTTTAATTTATTCAATACCTTGATTATCATTCATTTTAGACTAAAATCATGGGGATAGTAAATTTCATTATGTAGAACTTGAAGATCTTAATGGTATTATATCAGATAGGGATTTCTCTTCTTAACCATCATCTTTATCAATATCATCTTCTTCATTTTCATCTTATTATTTTTCATTTTATTCATTTTCATCCCCTTTATTTTTCTCCTCTTTATCAATATACTCATATATTTCGGTCATTTTAGTATCTTCTTTTTCTTCTGACAATTATCTATCAGTAACCTTTGGTGGAGCTGATTCTTCACCAACATTTTTTTCATTCACTTTTATTTGACATAGTAAGTGATTGTTTCATCTTTACATCCCATATATAAATTGTGTAATTTTAGTTTTCAACACATTTCAAAAATATATCAAAAACTAAAACATCAGATTTTCTCTTTTTCAACCTCTTTTTCATCTCTTCTTTATTAAGAACATATTGAGTATGAATTCTTCCAACCAAGGATTCTCCTGGATCAATACCAAACTATAGGTATACTTCTTTTTATTTTTCCATAATCCATTCAACATTTGGAAGATATTTCATCAGTTCCTTTGTTTTTCTACTTTCATTTTAAAGATGAATAATACATATTTTTCTTTTATTTCTCAGAAACAATTGGTATTGAATGTTTTGGAACACTCTGACTTCCTCCAACTATTTCTTTTAAAGATTTAGATCCAATATATTTAAAATACTTCTTTGATTTTAAATCAAAATTAAATTTAAATCTTTTTATTGTATCATAACTAATCCACGGAAATTCAAATCTCTCGACACTAACTTGAGTGGGAGATTATAAGATTTCAAAAAATTACAAAATAAAATTACTCAGAATCAATGAAAACATAATCAGTTGAGACTTAATCACACTTTACATGTGATTGTTGATAGTTATGAAGATATAACCCATAAAATTATTTTTCCTCATATTAACCAAATATTTAAGGATGAATTCATCTGAAAACATCAATGTTTCTCTATCCACTTTTCTATGAATTAGAAATCCTTGCCATAAAAGTGTTGTAAGACAATTTTCTATTTAGAGATGAGTAGTTTTACATTTGTCCTCATGATCTACAAAAAGATATTTCTCATATATTTACTTATTGAAGGTTCTTTTTAGTTTTTTCTTCTTGTGAGATGGAAAAAATGTATTTCTTTTTTATGGTAGACTAAGAAAATGTGTGGTTGGATTTCCTGATATACTTATCTTTCTACTGTAAATCAAAAAGTATACTTTTAAATCTCTATCAACTTTAAAAATAGTATATAATTGTCTAACATCATCAAAAATAATTATATATTGATATGTTTTTTGTTTCTCTACCAAAATAGATTACCATCTGTGGACTTGAATAATTATTTTCAATAAAGAATTGTACTTACCAAAAAACTATCAATTGACTAAACATTCTCTGAAAAGATTTATAATAGATAAATATTTTAGGGAAACTAGAGACTTCACTTTCTGAAACATGGTGCAAGATGTTTTAGTTGTTTTAGACATGAGTATAATGAAATAATTCTAGCATAAAAAAGCATTGGACTCTTCTACTTGAAGGGTGGAAGAGGTTCGGTGCAAAGAAGAGACAAAAAATATTGGAAAGGTTTTGGGTCCCTTTATGTAGTCATATAAATATGAAAATTGAGATTCTATGGCTCATATTAGATTAAAAAATATACGACTGTTGGAAAAATTTAAACTCGTGATGATTTTATTAAAATAAAAAAAAATTATCATATTCATCATGAATTTGATAAAATTTTAAAACAAAGTAAAATAAATTAAAATTCCAACAAATATAATTTTAAAAATATTTTAATGTAATAAATTTTACCTTTTTGATTCTTAGGAGAGATATAATAGTCTTGATATTTTTTTCATTAAAAAAATTAATATGAAAACAAATTGAGTATGAAAAATTTGAGTTTGAAAATTTATGAGTACGAAAATTTTTAAGTATGAAAATTTATGAGTATAAAAAATTATGAGTACCAAAAAATATGTGTATGAAAAAAATTTGGGAATGAAAATTTTTGAGTATGGAAAATTTTTTAGTATGAAAATTTATGTGTATGAAAATTTATGAGTACGAAAATTTATGAGTATGAAAAATTTATGACTTTCAGAATTTATGAGTATGAAAAATTTATGAGAATGAAAAATTATGGGTATGAAAATTTTGGGTAAAAAAATTAATGAGTATGAAAATTTATGTTTATGAAAATTTTATGAGGGAAAAAATTATGAGTAAGAAAATTATTGGTAAAATAAAAGGAAAACATTTCTATCTTATGTACTCCCCCATTGATAAAGTGTAGCATAATGTAAGAAGATTATTTAAATAGGATATAGATATAAATGATTAACTTACGGTGATAATTCCTAGATTCTGTTTAATGTATCTAAATCTATCAAATGGTAACGGTTTTTAAAAAATATCAGTAAGTATTTCTTGCATTCCCATAATTGTAAAATGATATATCCATTAATTGGGTGATCCCTAAGATAGTGATGGATAATATATATTTGTATTGCATATGAGTGATATGTACGGTTTTAAAATAAATCAATGTAACTTGTGTTATCACATAGTATTTTAGTTCTAGAAAAAATCCTTCCATAATCAATGAGTGTATGATGTATCCACAACACTACAGTACAACAACTTCCAGTTGCCAAATATTCAGCTTTAACAATGGAAAGTACTGCTGATTGTTATTTCTTACAAGACCAAGAAACTAATGAATCACCTCAAAAATGAAACTTTCTAAATGTACTTTTTAAATCCATTCTTAAACAACCAATTTTAACATATGAAAAACTATTTAATTTAAAATAATTTATAGATTAATAGAATAGTCCCAAATCTATAGTTCCAATTAAATAATGAAAAATTATTTTTACAGATTTTAAATGGGATTCAATTGGATATTTGGGATACCTTACATATAATAATATTGAAAACATTAATTCTAGATGACTAGCTATTAATCATAGTAATATTTCTATCATCCCTTTAAAAGTTTTTCTGATTTTATATTTTTCCAGCTTCATCAAGTTCAAGTGTATTTTAGGTACTGATTAAAGTAACAATAATTTTAGTATTATCATGTCCATAATTTTTAAGAAGATATTTAATATACTTTTTTGGGGTTATATAACTTAATTCTGGTTTTTGAGAATTTTGAAAACCAGGAAAGAATGTTAACTCACCCATCATACTCATTTCAAACTGAAATTTCATAACATTTACAAAAGAATATATTAAAATTTTTTAAGTATATCTAAATATAATATGATCAACAAAAATATGAATAATAAAAACACTTTAGTTTTCTTTATTTATGAAAATAGTTAGCGTATAAATTCCCTTAACCAATTTTTTTTCAAACAAAAATCATGTTAATCTATCACAACATGATCTATGAGATTGTTTAAGTCCATATAAATATATGGTATGCTTGTAAAAGTATTCAGGATGTTTTTTATCTTTAAAATCATGATATTTTTTAACGAAAACATCCTCTTGAACATATCCATAAGATAATAAAAACTAGAAATCCATTTGAAAAAGTTCGAGATTGAATAATGATGCAAAGGATAATAGAAAACTAGTAGATTCAAGTCCAGAAACCAAATAATATGTTTCTTTATAATATACTCCCTCTTATTGGTAATAACCATTACCCACTAGTCTTTATTTATTTCTATTAATGACTCCATTTTCATCACATTTGTTTCTAAAAACCCATTTTACTCCAATTATAAGGGTTTCTTTAGGTCTTTCAACCAAAGACCATACAGTATTCCTTTTGAATTCATTTAGTTCATATTTCATTTATTTAATATAATATTCTTCTCTTAAAGCCTCATTAGGAATTATAGGTTCAAATTGGGAAATAAATCTAGATGTTCGACAAAATTTATCAAAGAACTTATAGACCTCATAAGTCGATTTACATCCATAATGATTCAATCACTATGATGATTCTCAAGAAACAAATGACTTGGGTTTTGTATAAATTATTCATCGATATCAGATACTATATATAGTACTCAAGAAACAATTTCTTGAGTATTCTCCTTATTAAAAGTTTCTTCTATTAAACATTGATAATCAGTTTTCAAAAACACATTATAATATAAAGGTTGAGATTTTTTAAAAATAAAAGGATACATTTCATCAAATTGGACATGTATTTTTTCCTCGATAATAAAATATTTTTTATTGAAAACTTTTTATTCCCTAGAAGTATTGGAATAGCCTGAGAATATTCCTTCATCAAATTTTGGTGTGAATTTATGTAAAATATCATTGGTATTCCAAATTAATACTTTTCATCAAAATACTTTGATGTATGATATTTTTGGTTTTTAGCAAGTCCATAACTCATAAGTTTTTTTATTATGAAATGGACTAATTAAAACTCAATTTATATTAATGAAAGTCATCCTCACAGCATCAACACAAAAAAAATTTTCAATATAATATTCACTCAACATGGTTCTATATATCTCTTAAAGAATAATATTTCTTCTTTCAAAAATAATATGTTAATAAGGAGTTTTGTGAGATGAAAATTTATATGTAATTCCTTTTTTACTACAAAAATATTCAAAATTAGAATTTAAAATCCTCCACCATGATCACTATGAAGTGTTATCAATGGAATGTTTTTCTCATTTTTTACTTTGTCTACAAAAGGTTAAAAATAACAATAGGCATTATATTTATTTTTAAAAAAATAGAGACATGTTTATATTATATAATAAACTGAAGAAAATACATTATACTTTCCTCTTATACATGAAGTAAGTTTAGAAATTAATAATCCCTTATACACCTACAATAAATCACTTATAGTTGAAACTTTACTAATATATTTAAATCTTCACCTATATTGCTCTACATATTGGAATGGTTAACAGACTTTTGAAAAATCAAATCTATGTTATGGAAGATCCTTAATGACTCTTTTCTTAGAAAATTTATAAAATCTCATATTTTATAGTTTTCTAACCTTCTATTCCATAACTAATATTGATCTTCCATTGCACTAAATAAAGGTACGTTTTGGTTACTAAGGTCTTCTAGGTTGTGTTTGTAAAAATTCTCATTCCAATTAGAAGACTGAATGAATTTATCAATGGAATTATGTACAATGCATTTATCATTTCTAAAATTCACAAGGTAACCATCATCACATAATTTACTTATTCTTATAATGTAATTTTATGACGTTTTACAAATAAAACATTTTTAATCAAATATTTTTCGAGAAGAACAATAATAACTATAACAAAAATATTTTCTTGAGAATTATCTCAAAAGTTAACTCTTGCACATTTTATTTCAACAATATTTTCAAAGAAGTCTTGTTTACCTATCATATGCTGGGAATATCCACTGTCCATGTACCATATGATTTTTGTACTTCTTATGTTTTCCTAAAACTATGACAATTAGACTTTTGGAATCAAAACTTTCTGGGATCCAAAAGAGTTAAAAATCAATATTTTTTTAACATACATTTCTTTTGAAAAGTGGGCTTTGTGGAACACCAAATATTGGATTTATTTAAGAAAGATATGTTATTCCAATGACCTATACTTTGGAATTTTTGGAAAAAGGGGGCATTTTACAGAATAAAATAATTTGTTTCTAAAAAATGGTTTTGAATGAGTATATCTAATTCCTAAACAATTACCTTATGTATAGATTTGTTTTTACATTTTATAAAATCCTTCCTTACTAGGGGTAATGGTTTTCAAAGGTTTAGTTAAAGAGAATATTTTAGACATTAGTTTTATAAATAAATTCTTATTTAGATTAGTTTTACTTCCAGATGTTAATTTTTCTCTAAAAAATTTTCTCAAAAACGAATTTCGAAAATATTTTGAATGATTTTTATTCATATAATTATATTCCTCAAAGTTTTTAGAAATAGAATCAATTTCAAAAAAAATATTATCAATTTACTTGGAGAGATTTTATACTTATTATCTCAAGATATTTATTCAAAATATTTCTTTCTCAATTTTATTAATATATTTTCAATTTTCATTATCATGAAATTTATAAAATCTGGAGACTTCTATATATTAAGGTAATGAATTATCTTATAATAAGGTATTTTATTTATCAAAATAAATATAAAAAATCACATCAATATAGTTTTAATATAATGACATATTTGAAAAATAATCATATGTTTGTACCTTCTCCAAAAAAACATTGACTTTCAAAAGGTATTCTGACATAGAGTCCAATATTATTCTATCTAAAATTTTCATTGTCTATAGAATAATTATAAGAATATACTCCACTAGAACTCCATGAGTCTTTGAATTTCAAAACTTAATTTCCTTTTGGCTTGTAAAACTTTCTCTGATTTCTTTCATAATGTATTTATTATATTTCATTTCATTTTAACATTAGAAAATCAATTCTTATATGTCCATCCATTATTTCATTCATGATAGGTAACTTTAGTATCTTTCTTATCCTTATAAGTTTTCTTATATCTATACTAAAAAATCATTCTTTCCAACAAATCTCATTCTTCCTTCAAGCAAGATTGGATAACTCATTTTCTAAATTTTATGATTCACTTGAGTGGATGAACAACCACTTTCTTTTTCTGTGATGAAAAAACTATATTTTTAAGAGTGATATTTACTTTGTTTTGAAGTATAATTAAAATAAACTCCTCCATTATTATTTTTTTATTTTTCATGATCCCTTTTAAATCTGTTCTCTTATTGAAAAATATTTCTAAACAACTCATCAAGAGTAAAATTTGGGACCTTCGTTCACTCATCAATAACTATTCTTTTTCATTCAAATTCATTTGGAATAATATCTAAAATATTTTGGACATGTATATCATCATATTATCCATTATTTCCCATATATTTCAAACTATTAACAATATTCATGAACCTTTATTGGACCTTAGCAACAGGTTCTCCATAAGGAAAATCAAAAGCATGATAATCTGCTCTTGACATGGATCTTCTAGTTTCAATAACATTAGATGTACCAAAATTAGTAATAAATAGCTTCTTCCAAATATTATTGGCTACTTCACTAGATGAAATTTGGATATGTATATTTCCAGAGATAAAATAATGTAAAGTATTCACTACATTATAATTCAATTGATATTCATGCTTCTCTTAATTTGTAATAGTTATAACTTCTTTTTCAGATATTTTATAGTCACCAGTAAGAATACCAATGTTATCAAATTCTATATTGATCGCAAAAGACAAAATTATATATCTCAAATATTCATAATCATTGCCATAAAAATTTGGCGATCTTTTGGGATTTATATTGTCTACTGAACTGATATTTATTCTTTCAATCTTTAAAATTACACAGAAAATATTTTTCCATAATACACACTAGTGTAACAAGTATTTATAAAAAAAATTATAAAAGTAATTAAATATAACATGAAAAAGAGTAAAAAGAATCATGAAGGAATAGTATAATCCTCCTTTGATACTAAATATGTGTATTAGTATTATATAGACTTGGCTCTAATAAAAAAATTTTGATCAAAATATATATGTAGATGACACAATACGAGAGGGGGTGAATAGTAAGTTTAAAAATATTCATTTTTATATATAGAGAAAACATAGTTTGATAGAATTAAACTAATCATATTCAAAAACCTATTTTGTATTTAAACAAAAATCAGATAGGGCCATGGTTCTGATATATTGAGTATTGTAATTAGTAGGATACAATAAGTATTCCACATATTTTATTTGAAATAAATCGTATTCACAATAAGAAAAATAATTAGTTAGAGTAAGCATAATATGGATCATAATCAAAATTATTATGATAAATATAGTTAAACAATTAATGATCCTATCATAAAGAATATAGAATCATATTGGTAAATGTATTGATCATAATAAAAATGATTCAATATAAAAATGAATATATAAAATGATTAAATTTGATTAAAATGTAGAGGAAGTGTAAAACATGTAAATAAATACAAATATTTTAACTCAAAGAGAAGGGTAACCAATAAACTTGGATAGAGGTCCTTTGATTTATACTTTCAAAAAATTATGTCATACCCAGACTAGGGTAATCCATCGATACGATGATTGGACTCTATCTTCCTATGTTCACAAACCCTCAATCTAAAAAAGGTCAGCATAGTTATATTCCTATCTATAGAAGCCCTCAATCAGTATTAGAACGACCGGTATCACATGAAACAAAAAATATATATATATCTTCAGAGTCACAAGTAAATGGAACAAGCCACTCACAACAGGTAAAATTCAATGTTTCCACACATAGTATAAATTATTTAGATCTCTCGAAGAGTGTTAAAAATTTTTAGTAAAAACAACAAGAAACTTAGATCATTCAAATGATATGGTATTTATAGGTGTTTTTCCCAATGGTCTTCTAGGTCTCCAATAGTCATATTATCTCTATTAATATCAAACGGAATTAGAAATATGGAACTCCAGTGGTCATATTATTAATAAAAAAATGACATCAATTTAATTGAATATTGAAATAGAATAGATGGTATCATTTTAGATTTAATGGTTTTCCTTTCATTGGATACATTTTTCTAGATACAAAAAACTAAATCTAAAAAGTGTGCAACGATTTTCTCTATAAGAGTTAGTACAATTTATATATTTAAAATTAATATTTTCAGTATGAAAATTGGAAAATGTGTATGATAAAATTCATATGCAGTGTTTACTATAGAAATAATATCAAGGATCATTTTCATAATCATGGAATAATTAATTTCTACAAAACTCATGAGTATGATTATTATCATATGAAAATGAAATAATTGTATTGATAAAAAATGAATAAAAAGTATTAAAGAATGTATGGTAAAATTATAAATGATTCTATTCTTAAACAACATGAATTTAAAATAGCTAGTAATTAGATATTTATGAAAGAGTTTTTGATTTCCAAACAAAGGAATAGAGATGTGAAAAGATGACTTTTGACTCAAAATCTCTCCCATTATATATAAACTTATTAAACCCTCTTCTTTTCATGGGTTATTCTTTAATCAAATGATAATGAAACCTATATATTTTTAAATAGTTATAATATTATGACATTTTTATGATGCTGATTTCATTTAATGATATTATGTTATGTTTATGAAACCCATCTCTTTTAGGGTTCATGATGAGATGATTGTTCATGTTCTTGTGGGACATGATTGTATGATTAAATTATGTGATAAATGGGGCCTATATATCACTCCAATGGATTGGGAAATGAATTATATCTCCTGAGATAATGATGGGGAACAATTCTAATATCTTGAATGATAATGGGAAAAAGGGGAAACCAGATCCACTATGGGAAGAAGGGGAAACCATATCCATTATGGGAAGATTGGGAAATCCTATCCAATATTATGAAAGGACTGTGATAGGGGATGGTGATTTTTCTCACCAAGAAGGTGAAGTACCAATGAATTACCCTGATAAGTTTTGGCAGTGCACCTTCAATGATAGGGAATTATATTATATGTTGAGGTGGTTGTCACAATTCGTTGTCTTATTCCTAAGTTATGCATTCAGGGATTATGATCTTGATTACCTTATAATTCATGTGATATGAACTACCAAAATTTATTCCTTTGGACTTTTTTATAATATTTTGATATGAATGGTATGATATTTTATTATCGTGATCAAGTTCACATAGCTTTATGCTCATGTATATTCTTATATATATCCCTTTTTTACAATTACTAAGAATCTGAGCTCACCCCATTTTATGTTTCCATTTTGAGGGTTATGAAGATATATATTATGAATGATGTGTCTAAGACAGATTCAAATCATGAAAAACCCAGTGGGAGTTAATATAGCTCACTTATGTACTAGTTTTTATTTCTTCTTATTTATAAAGGCACTAAAATAATACATTATTTGGGTGCCTATTTTTATAATATGTTATATATTTTGGAAAAAATATTATATTGTTATTGTATAAGAAATGAGGGTCTCTATAATAAGGGTATGAGAACATTATCATAACATACGAAACCATGCCACATATATCAAAGATCTAAATCTTAATTCATGGAATAAAGATTAGATATTAATAAGAAATGAATCACAGGGAAATAAAATAACTTGAACCATGAGAGAAAAATATTGACATAATAATTGGAATTACGGAATACACATAAGCCTAAAAATGTTATTTCAATGTCACCAACCAATACATTCATAACATATTACGCATGGGATAAAAAATTCATGTATCATCATAGAGATTTGGACAACCTCCCATTTACCCTCTTTTGGGGCTTGGTATAACCTCTAATGTATCATCTAGGCTCGTAGAATATTAATTATTACCCAATGAATTAGAGGGAAATATATCTCTCACCCATTACATAATTAATATCACACATATTTGTTCTAAAAGATCATAAAACATTCATCATATTAAAACATATGAAAAGAAATTATTTCATAAACATTTCATTATAGAATAAACTATGGAAAAGAAACAGGTTTCATAATCATTTCATCATTTCATCATAAAATAACCCATTGAAAATAAATAGAGTTCCATAATAATTTTATCAATGTATAACCCATGGAAGAGAAATGGGTTTCATAAACATCATGCCATCACAAAGATAAACCATTCAGAAAATGAGTAAGAATTGTATATGTTGATCATATCCCCATTAAAGCATGAATAACATAGAAAGATTTCATATTAGATGAAAATTTATCTTTAAAGATCACATGGAACATTTCTTGAGTAAAAATCCTTTCAACATTAAAAAATACTTTTTAAAATGAAAATAATTTTCAAAATCCTTTTTTCTTAATAACCTTCGAAACTTATAAAGAAATCATTTAAAATCATCTAAATCATATCTGGGGTAAAATATTTTTTCCACATTGAAAAACAGTATTTAATTCATTAAAATTTTCCAAATCCTTTTCTTTGAAGATATCCTTGGAAAAATATAATGGAAGCTTCAAAAATAATTTAAAACATTTCTTGAGAAAAAATACCCTTTCCAACACTACTACAAAACAAAATATTAATTTCTCTGGCCTTTATCAGTGCTTTTATTCAGTGGTGATAAAAGATACCATTTATCAGTGATTTATTTTTAACACAGATAAAGGTATAAAAAAATTAAATAATTAAATTAATAGAAACTGAAAATGGGTTTATTAAAAAATATATAAAAAAATATTAGTTAAATAATTATTTATAAAAATGAATAAATTGATTATATTATTTATAAATTATAATACCAATAAATGGTATATATTAAATATAAAGATATATATCAAATGAAAATTCAATAATTAAAAATTAAAAATAATTATATTAAGAAAAATATTAAACATTTTCTTACCAAATAATTATCGATTATTTTAATAATATATTATATTAAATATATCAATATATATGAATGTATATAAATATGATATATATATAACAAAATATTTATTCTTTACATTAAATAGTCATATATATTTGTGAAGAATGTTTTGAAATTAAATATTAATAGGAATAAAAAATACTGACTAATTACATTGAGTAATGGACATAATTGAGTGTTGTTTAAATTTTTAGTATAACATATCAAATAGGAGTGATATTGAATTCACATACATATACATAATTAATGAATTTTTATATACAATTCACACACACACATATTTACGTAATTAAGGAAATATTATATAGAAACACATACACATTGAATATATGTCATTTATTCAAATTTTTGTCTTAATTTTAGAATTTCATTATACCAAGATACATTTAATAAAACCTGTCATTAATTATAGAATTTTATTTATTTATTTTTAATTTTATTAAAGGTAGGTATTAATCCATTTTTAATATTAAATATTTAAAATTATTGATATTTTAGGGAATTTAGTTAATTTATATTATTTATTTATATTTATTTATTTACTATGTTTTAATGATTTTAATATGTATTGATATTTATTTAAATATATATCCTTGTTTTTTTAATAATTTTTTTGAATTAACAAAACTTATTCATTTTTTCACTATTGTTAATGTGTACTCATTTCTAATTATTTGATTTCCTTCATTTTTAACAAGCATTCACTTAAAATTTAATATTCAATAATAATGTTTACAATATATTTTTAAATAAATTTTATTAATATATATATTTATAAATTAACATTTACTATATTTATACATTTATATATTTATAATTATAAATAAGTAAATATTATTTTTTAAAAATTTATTTATATAATTATAAAAAAATAATTATTATATATATTAACATAATTATAAAATTATAATAAATAATTAATAATAATGGATATATTGACAATGGTTATATTTTTATATATTTATTATATATATATATAATATTTATATATAGATATAAATGTATTAATATATAAATACTGTTTTTTAAAAATGTATTTATATAATTATAAATAAATAACTATATATTTAAATAATTATAAAATTTTAATAAATATATTAAAATAATGAATATATTTAATACATTTATATTTATATATAATTATTAAATATATATAATTATATGAATATATTTTCTAAAAAAATATTTATAATTATAGTTATAAATCATTTTTCAATGCTAAACTAATAAGAGCTGATAAAAGGAATCTTTTGCAGCACTTTTTGGGTGCTAATAATGCTCAATCTTTATTGGTGCTAAAAATTGTGGATAAAGATGTATTTTATGAGTGCTTATTAATTTAGAACTGATAAATGGGTCTTTATTAGTTCTTTTTTAGGAAGCGATGATAAAATTGTCCTGGTCTATTTTCAAAACAATAGCCAGTCATGACATTCGAAGCATTCTGTGGAATCCATTTGTTATTAATGCTCCGCCTCATCGAATACTAGCACAAATCCACTCTCGAATAAAGGATCGAACAATTCTAAGGTTTGAACGATTCATGGGTTGAATGAGCCTAAAGAATGAATGAATTTGAGGTTTGTAGATATATGTACTTTCTCTCAGATGATTCAATGCATCAATCTAATATATGTTATTTTCCCCTCCTCTTCACTCAGTTATTGCTTGTTTGGTAAAGTCAATTTTTGTTTTTTAATCATCATTATTTATGATGAAACCCTTGATTTCTATCGGGTCTCCCTAGATTTCCACTATCCACGTACCCATGACTTCTACCACACTATTCCCCCATGATTTCAGTAGATGGTGGTGCAACTTTTCCCTAAATGGGGCTACAATTCCTCTCAAGTTGTTGTACGAGGAGCGCACCTTTGGCATGCCATGATGAGGTCCCACCGCCTAACTAATGGGGAGCCACACCAAGTGAACCTATCCTCACATCATGTTAATTCATTTTAAGTTGCATACCCATGCAAACAACACTCTAATTTAATAAATACTTCTTTACCAGATAATGAAACACATTCTTAATAGTTCTTAAAAATATAATCCCCTTTAGAGAATTATATATATATATGAATAAAATATAATACATATGATCTGAGTATAATTATAAATTGGTGAAATGAAATATATATATCATAATGGATAACATATTAAATTTAGGTTCTATGTATAACATAGTGAATAATCTCTAAGGGTTTTTTCATTTAAATCTCTAATTTATTAGTTTAATAATTAAGAATCTCCCAATTCATATTAAAAAAATACATATCCATTTTATATTTTAAAAATTAAAACTCTCAACCCACCCTTTTTAGTTATGTATTTAAATTTATCATTAATTAATATAATAAATTCCTCAATACCACGAATCAATATCCTCTTTGAAAATCAACTACCATAAATTTTTTCCTATACCAAATTAGAATATTGGTTTGCTAGATTTTTATACATATGTAAAAATATATCAATCTTTTAAAACATATCCCACTCATTAATAATTCTTAAAAATTACTTGATTTCATTCAAAACTCATCCAGTAAACACAATGCATGTTTTTCTTTATTCTATAAAAACATATTATTCTTTTACAATTCCATTTATTTCCAACATATTTTAAATGAAAAATATTAATCTTAAGTGATACACCATTTCAAAAATAATAAGTACCTTTTAAACATGGAAAAAATAAATAATTACATCAATTTAAATATCATATGTGAGATGAACAACCAATATTTAATATGAAAGGATATTTATTTTTTAAATCATTTAGTGTGAGAACAATAATAAATTCTTCTTACATTTCATTATTTATCATATAATATGTGTCTAATAATTTATTCCAATTTTCCTATGTTTTTATAAAATCCGGATAATCATTTATATAACCGTTTATATTTTTCACATGTTCAATAGATTTTATTCAATAGTTGAAATTCATTATCAAGTTTCCCTTATGAAGATTCACCACACATCAAAACTGTTTTTGTAAGAGTGGGCCATCTCCCCTTTAGCTTAAAACCTCTATATCTTTCAAAATTACTATTATTTCTCTCATTATGAAAAAAAAATATTATGTGTCCCAAATTACTATATAACCCATAATTTCCCTAAAATTAAAATTTTATTATAAATCATACTCTTCAAATTATTGAAAATAATTCTTGTTTTAAACCAATCTAACTATAATTCATGAACCAATTTATCAAATAATAATTTTGAGACGTTTAAACCCATTAACTTTATTAGATATATTTATTCATAAAATTATTTTTTTCATTCCATATCAATTTTCAATTTAAATTGAAATTATATTTTTGAGATGTCTTCTAATATTTTATATACCATTAATATTAAATGTAATAATTCTTTAGGTTTTTGCATCACTTATTCCAAAAAACAAAATAAAGGATACCAAATTCTATATATGATGGAATAATTTTTAGATATTAGTTTTAGGTATTCATAATTTTATATCTAAATGTATTGGTTCACCCTTTAAGAATATATTATTACTGTAAATTTATATGAAATAATACTTTATTTTATGAAAATATTTTACCAATACTTTTTTATACCTTTTAGTTGATGGAATGATAGTTTACTATTGTTTTTATCATATTTTGGTTTCTTATTACTCCTTTATTGCTTATATTATGATTTCATTTGTTTATAAGAGGCTTAATAAAGACTTGGTGAATGATTTGAAAAGAGTTAGAATTAGTCTTAGCTGGAGGATTAAAAGTATTAAATGGGGGATTTATCCTATAAATATAGAATTAATATGGGCCCTAAGGACTCATATATAATAACATGTACTAACTAAGACACTATTAATCCTATAAAAGAATGTTTATCCCCCAAAAAAATCAATATAATTAGGCCACAAGTTAATATCACATGAAAATGGTGTAATTATTACAAATGGGAGGGATTGTCCCTTTTATAAAATGCAGTTTAGTATAAATATTATCCTAGTTATCTTTATCTACCAAACATTTCTTATTTAAACTTGTTGCTTGAGACTCATCCCCTATATATTTTATGTTTCTTTTACTAATTTGAGCAATATTTATTCCATGGATGACTAATTATTAGATTATTTCAATAAACATTGGTTCATTTCCATAAGGGATAAAGGGATATTTTTCATAAAAAAATACAGTGATAACTATTATTTAGATGAGTTGATGATGAGGATAGTTCTCTATAACTTACAACATTGGATAAATTTAGAAGATATCACCAACCATTATAGAGTAATAAATTTTTAAATTAAATTACACATTCTCTTCAAACATTATTGAAATTATTTAAAAAAATCAAATGTAGGGTTTCCATTATATGAATTATCTATTAATTTCACCATTGATAATTGAATCAAAAAAAAGGTTCTTTTAATGTTTGAGATCCAGAAAACAAGAATTTGATGATTGTCCTACTGGAGACGAAAAAAATTGTTAGATGAAAATTCAATTGAGGATTAACAATTCATTAGTAGACCTGAATGGGTTCATGTTAACCTCAGTGTAGATAATGTCTTGTATGTTAGGTGAGACCACAAAGAAGATTTTTCGATTCATGATAGAAGAAAAAAATCCCTAAAACCATTATGAAAATAAAGATATATCAATGATAAGATAAAATTATTTTTTAATATTTTATGTTTTCCTCATACAATTATATATTAATTACTACATTACCATAATCTAAATTAAATTTTTGACTTCTCATGATTGAAATTTCTTCAATAAATGATGATTTTACCAATATTGTGGAAGAACAAACTATAATAAAGAAAAACCTTTGGGAATATGTAAGCATAGAGTTACATTATTCTATCTATATATTATAAAAAAAATATTATAAAATGTTGATTTAATTTTCATCATAACTTGTAGAGTTTTTTTATTTTAGACTATTTTTTTCCATCCATCATTCCATTCTTTACCAAAACAGCCACATAATTATTCTCCCTCAAAACTTTTTCACAGCTATAGTGTTGGAATTTATCACTTTTCTATATGTTCCATCCACTACCTTTGCAGGAAAAAACAATTATTTCCATTCTCAATAACATAGGTAATCTTGATGTTTTCATAGAAAAATCATTTTTCATAGAATTAATGTATTTTTTCATTTATTTTTTTAATATCTCTCCTTTTATTATTACTCAAATAATAATTGTTTTCTAATAGATATAGATTCATTTGTTCAAGTTGGGGTGGTTTTTTTGAAGAATCTCATACTCATGAGAGATTGGCCTTCGAACATGAAATTGAGATAATAACAAAAAATAAATGGGTAAATAATTAAAAAATATCATGAAAAGATAAATTCCCGCTACTTATCTAATTAATTTATCATTATTTTATCTATTATTTTTAGGTTAATTTCATAATCATTTTTATCTAATATATATTTATTTTTTTCATAGATCTTTTGGGAAGCCATATTTTTCATTCAACTATCTTAAAAAACCACAAAAGAGATAGCATGTTCATTTCTACCAATGTTACGATCCATTCAACTACCTTTCCTTATCAAATAAGAACACAATATATTAAGTTGATGTTTTTAGCCGAAAAACCCAATTTTGGATAAGAACATTTTCTCAATATGTAGAGTTCATAGATTGAAAAATAAATCTAATTTAAATCATTGTAACTTTTTTAGTTGGGAGTTTTTGAGAATTTGGGATGGTAGGAATCATATTCACCTCAATCTGACACATGGAGTTACTAGTATGACTCCAAGTGCTTATTTTTATTTAAAATTGAAAATAATTTTCGTAAAAAATACAACTGACATAATCAAGACTGTTTAAAAATATTCATATTGACTCGATACTATAGTAAAATGATATATAAGTCATTTTTGATGTCTTGGAATTAGTCTTACCTCAATATAATACATGATGTTCTCAATATCACTCAAACTTTTTGTTATTAGTTTAAAATTGAAATATTAAATCAAAAAATTTCACTAACATAAAATCAAAAAAACATAGTGATATTGTCTTGATAATTTAGAAAAATATTTTTAACTAAATTTTTGATGTATAAGAATCAATCTCATATCAAAACAATACATGATGATATTTGTATGACTCAGTGTGTGTTTCTATTTTAAAATGAAATTTTAGTAAAAAATACATGTTGAATTCTCAAAACCATGAAAATGAATTGATATTGTTTTGATAATTTATTAAAATGATCCATAATTCATTTGTTAGATTAAGTAATGAGCCACACTTCAATCTGATGCATGGTTTGACCAGTATGACTCCAACTGCTATTTTTATCTAAAATTGACATAAATTTTAGTGAAAAATAAAAATACTATACTCAAAACTAATAAAAAGCATTCATATTGTTTGTATACTTTATTATAATGATATATATGTCCTTTTTTATTTGTAGGAATCATCTGCACCTTAATCAGATACATGATGTTCCTGGTATAACACAAAGTTTATGTTATTAGTTTAAAACTGACATTTTAGATAAAAAAGTTTCAATCACTTAAAATAAAACAATGCACTCAGAATGTCTTGATAGTTTTGGAAAATTATTCACAATTCTATTTTGACATGTAGGAATTGGTCCCACGTTAAATTGAGACACAATGTGACCGGTATGACTCAAATTGCATGTTTCCAATTTAAAATTTTATTTTAGTGAAAAAAATGTAACGTACTCAAAACTAATTAAACACATTTGGACTATTTTCAAACTATATTAAAATCTTATTTATGTCATTTTGGATGTTTATGAATCATCCACACCTCAATCTGACACAAAATGTGACCGGTATGACTCCAAGTGTGTATTTTTATTTAAAATTGAGATTAATTTATTTTAAAAAAAATGGCATCCTGAAAATAGATAAAATGACTTAATATTGATTTTATAGTTTAGTAACATTATCTATAATTCATTTTTACATATAAGAATCATCCTGACCTCAATCGGATACATGATGCGCCCGATATGGCTCAATGTGTATGTTATCAGTTTATAATTTACATGTTAGTTCAAAAAGTTTCACTCACTGAAAACATAGCTAAAATTTTTCGATTTTATTTATTATAAATTAAAATTATTAATATTTTATTTTTGACATTTATGATTCAGTGTCACATCACCCCTTCACATGATGTGATTGGTATGACTCAAAGTACGTGTTTCCTGTTTAAAATGACATTTTTTGTAAAAAAAGCAATTGACATACTCAAAACCAATAAAACACATTAGAATAGTTTTGATAATTTTTTACATTGATCAAAATTATATTTTGGACATTTCACACCTCAATACAGTGCATGGATTTACCGGTATGACTCCAAGGTTTACTTTTCATTTAAAATTTTCATTAATTTAAGTAAAAAAGACAATTGACATACTCAAAACTGAGTAAAGGCATTCATATTGTTTTGATAATTTAGGAAAAAAATCCATAGCTAATTTTAGATTTTTATGAATCAACCTAATCTCAATCTAATAAAATAAATTGGTTATGAATCCATGTAACATTTATCAATTCAAAATTAAAATTTTATTTCCAAATTGTCACTCAATGAAAATTGAAAAAACTCACTCAAAACGTCTTGAAAATTTTGGAACATGATTCATAAGTTAGTTGTGACATTTAGGAATCAGCTTCATATCAAACCAACACACAATATGACTATTATAACTTTAGTTGTGTGTTTCCAGTTTAAAATGATATTATAGTAAAAAGGATTAATGAAAAACTCAAAACCCTGATAACACATTTATATTTTTTTGATAATTTTAGAAAAGAAATACATATGTCATTTGGGATGTGTAGAAATAATCCAAACCCTAGTTTGTTTCATGGTGTGACTGTTATGACTCCAAGGGTGTCTTTTTATTTAAATTATATATTAATTCTAGTAAATATCAAAATGATACACACAAAATTGAGAAAATTCATTCAGATTGTTTTGATACATTAAGAAAATGATATAAAAGTCATTAATGACATATAATAAATTTCATCACCTAAATAATATACATGATGTTCCATGTTTGACTCAAAGTTTCCATTATCAGTTTAAAATCAACAATTTAGTTCAAAAAGTGTCACTTATAAAAAAAACTAAGAAAACATGCTCAGATTGTCTTGATAATTTAGTAAAATGTTTCATGTGTCATTTTTGACATTTCAGAATCATTATCATGTCAAACCAACACATGATTTCACTAGTATTATTAAATGGGTGTTTTTTCATTTTAAATTAACATTTTAATAAAAAGATACAAGTGACATGCTCAAAAACAAAAAAAATAATTCAGATTATTTTGATACTTTAGAAAAATTATCCATATGTCATTTGAGATGTATAAAAATTAGTCACATCTCAATTTTATGCATGGCGTGACCTGTATGACTCAATGTGAATTTTTTCAATATATGATTGTCATTTTAGTTTAAAAGGTGAATCACATCACCAAAACCATGAAAATGAGTATATCATCATTCTATCGTCTCTTACATAGAAAATTTAATGATTATTTTTATATTATAATTATCAATTTAATATTCATATATATAATAATAGATGATGGAAAATAAATGTTGTGATGTGAAAGAATCGACCACAACTCAATCTAATACAGAGTTTTCCTAGCATGACAAAATGATTAGTTTAAAATTACCACATTTGTTAATTTATTTCTTTATAATGTTACTAATATAAGAATTTTTTTCTTATACAATTTTATTATATTTCTCAATAAAGGGTGGTTTGTACATAAATATCATGATTAAGGGTTAAGTTCAAAATGAAAAGGTACAATGATGTTTTTGAATGTATAAAACAATTTTTAATTATGATATTTTACAAACCCATGTTTTAAATGTCTATAATATATTGTTTTTTTCTTGAATTTTTGTTTTAAATTTTCTTTTATTTAAATTCTGTATTGGTACTTGATTTTGATGATTTATGATGGTGTTTTTATCACTATAGATTGATGTTACATCCTACTGAATTAGTGTTGTTGTGTAAAGTAATAGCACACCACATTATTCCCCTTTATCGACACTTCTATATGTTTTGATAAAGGTCCAATTTATCAGAACTAAATAGAATCACTGATAAATGTTTTTCATTATCATTTCCTCTAAAAGCACTGATAAATGACCCATTTTTCAGTGTTTTTTTAGTGCTGATAAAATCCAAGGGCGTTTAATCTCCCTCCCATAGTAAACACTTCTCTAGCACCGACAAAGGCCATTTATATCACTCTTAATAGCCTATTTTGTTGTAGTGATATTTGAAGAACACATTTTTCAAATTATAAATTCATGAAACAATCTAAAATTACATATCATTTAAGATTAAATTGGAAATACATACAGTATGATTTAATGAATATAATGGTCACAGTGGAGATAAATTCCATTCATATCACACACACAGAAAAAGATTCATTTCACATTTTTGATAAAAGAAAAATAAGACTTATTTAAAAAATTACATAAAGATTCCAATTCATTTCTTTTAAAAAAATTCAATCATTTTTTATAATGACTTTAAAAACTACTAGAGGAACATTAAAAAACTGATTTATTTTTGAAAACTTTTATATCGAAGAAAAAAGGGTTTTCGACTGAAGAGAGAAATAAAATCATTTTTCATTAAAAAAACTTTTATTCATATCATGAGTACATAAGGATAGAAAAATTATGGGAAACATTAATTCACATGAAAAACCCAAAGTAGAAAATAATTCAGGGTATTTTTGAGAGTTAGTTTACAATATTTCATTATTGGAAGCATAAACATGAACAACCCCATTAAATTATAAGATTTTATCATAAATCCCCCACCACTTTGGTAAAATTGAATCATAAACCACATAATGTAATAAAATTAAATAGAATATGAAATATCATGAGAATAAATAAATTCATGATATTAAATTTCAAAATTCATTATGTAGACAACACAAAAGAAAGGAGTAGTGAGTATTTCATACGTCATCCAGAAATAAAAGAGAGACTATAAATATCTTACCTTAAGTCCAAAATTCCATCATAAATGCTAAAAATACCTATTTAATAAATATATATTTATGATAAATCTATTAAAATCTATTATTATGTATCATACCGTATATGTTTTAATTATGACATTTTATTACCCAGTTATTAACAATTCCTTGTTACAATCATGCTTAAGGTAACAACTGCATTGTTTCTCTTTTATGTTTTGATTTGGTATTTTCAATAATTTTACATTGATCATTGTTAAAACGTATCTATAATATTAAAAATGAGAATAATATAATATATATTAGTCATATAAGTATTTATAGTAATCCTTAAAACCTAGAGATATAAAATAAAATACACCATTCATGGAGATGGTGGGACAAACATACACATGAACTCTATTTGAATTGTTTAATAGATGAAAACAGGTATGGAAAATAATAATTAAATATTAAATAATAATTTTTATTTTATATATATCACATATATTAATTAATTTTTTCTATATTACCTTCCATAAAAAGTGTTAGTGAAAAAAGAACCACAACTCTTCACGAGGTGGTAGTTTACCACACACACAAGTGATGTTATCTTATCCTACATAGAATGGAAATTAAGAAGGAATATGTGATATGATGATTAAATAAGTTTAATTTTTTTTAAAAAAATACAATATATATTCATTTAATATATCCATATTACAATCCATGTAAAACAGAAATTTTAAACACATCACATCAGTTCTTAAGGTAGTAGTCCACCATACAAGAGAGTAACACTATTAATTTACAATGAGATTGAAGGTAAGAATGTAGTCATGATAGTATAATTACATAAGAATTAAAAAAAATAGAAATATATTATACAACATTAAATCCATCATTATATCCATTTTTTATATGTGGTGATACAAAACAAATAATATCAGTTCACGATGTGGAAGTATGTTGTACACATGATCAATGATTTTGTTTCCTATTTGATGGAAGATGATACGGATAAAAGGTCTATAGTTAAAATAAAAATAAATTCATTATATGAGATATATTTCAGTTATTATATCAATATAATTGACAAATAGCCTATTTAGTTAGATGAAGTAAAAAAATGCAATGTTTATAACTTTTCCTCTTCTTCAGACAACCTCTTTATGTTTAAACTAATGTCTTCCAAGATTAAATTTATGAACTAACCAAGGCCTATATGATATTGTGAAGGATTTAAGGAAGATATATTTCTAGGTATTTCTTAATCCAAAGTGTTTTTTATGTGTATATATGAGATGAGTTGGGTGGCCTTTTATTAGTGGGGGAGTGGATCCACATAAATTTATTGAAAAGAATAATTTGTACCCATATTTTTCACATGCTAAAAGACTCTAAAATTGACCATTAATTAATATTAAAATTTACAAGGTTCAAAATATCGACATAAAATTTTATTTTTGTAGGCTATTTGGTCATTTACAACATATCATTTTTGTTTAAAACCAGATAAACCCATTATAACCACAACCACAAAAATTAATTTTTTGTGATTTCACTATTAATTATGGTCAATAATTAATTAGAAGAAATTATATAATTCTAATTTATATGATTCAGAATATTTAATCCATTTTTTCAAATTCAATTCAATGAAGTGGATAGAATTAATTTAATATTAAACCTACAAACCTAGTGATAAATAAATTTTCTAAAGAGAATATGTTCAAAATTTTAAAAGATATTTACAAAAAAATTAACTATTAAATTGATTAAAAGAAACTAAATTGGATTAATATATATGTTATTGAAAATTAATTTCTTTTAAATACTTATATAATGAATATTTATCCAATAATTTAATTGTATAAAAAAGTAGATTTTTTTAAAAATAAATATTTTTCACTATCCACTAAAAAATTTATGATTTCATAAAATTATAAAAAAATAACACAAAGTTATTTATAACAAAATGATATCAAAAAATAATTTCATTTCTTAATATAAATATTATAAAATTTTTTAAAACTAATTTTAAAATAAGTTCAAAAAAGAAACAAAACTACTTTTTAGAAAATAAAATATTGTTTTTAGTTATAAAATTGGGTTTATTCTTATCTCATTACACTAAAACACATAATATGAATTTTAAACATTATATTTAATATATAATATATTAATTTAATTAATTTAATTATCCAAAATTAATTATATTTCTTTATTGTGATAAAAAAATGTTTATGTGAATAAAAATAGTTTTTTTAGAAAAAAAAGATTTACAGTATCTTCAAATGGTTTTTTTTCATTTATAATTAAATAGATTACCAAATATATAACTTCATATACAAATATAAAACACATTTTATGTAATTTAGTTGATCCTTTCCATAACTTCTATTCCAACACCTAGGTGATAACTTATAATATTATATAATAATATTTTAATAGTCAGTCACATTTCATTAAAAATTAGTGTTATGTGTAGCACAAGATATTGAAGAAATTAAATTTATTAGAAAAAATATTTCATAAAAATATGGGGGTAAAATTATATTTCACCAATTGAATTCATTTTGGACATATGAGTTAAATATCATCAAAACATTTAGTATTAACTTAAATGATTAATTTACTAAAATTAATATGGAAATAAATAAATTAAAACCAATAATAAACATCCAAAGGCTATATACTAACATAAATGTTTTATTTTGTAACATTAAGGATATATGTGATGATTTAAACTCGAGGTAACAATTTTATAAAATTAAAACGTCATATTCAATTTTTTTAGTGGTTTATTTTCTAAATATTTTAAATCTATGTTCATATTCTTAAAATAGTATTATTGATTTATTAATGTGGAGATAATTGAAATATAATGGTAATTTCATGATTCTTTTTAATTAGACACAATTTTATCAAAATGAATTGTTTTTGCATACATTAAAAAAAACTTCATGACTTTATTTATAATGTAAAAAATGGAATGATCTCTTTTAACATATATTATTTGATAAAAATTTTCCCATCCCCATACATATTATTAAATGTTTGGATTTCATTACATGTTTCCTTGTTTTCGTCAATGAAAACCCAATTTTACATTTTTTAGGAATACTTGTTTGGATAATGGGTCTTTAAAAGGTATGAGTGTTTGAATAACAAAAATTTTTTATATGGGTTCAATAGAGCTTTTTCAAGGGTTTTTTGATGAACATGTGCAAGAATAAAAGTTTTTATTCATGATATTGTAATTGATAATTATAGATGGTTGGGGTTGAGCCCAATATAGCTTACATGATAGGATACCCCAATACAAATTATTTTATAGGTAAGCCCGATATATATCACCAATTAATTAAGAAATGTTCTTTGTGTTACATAGAAAGAACAAGGGAGATAACTGGTTAGGTTTTACCTATGGATTGATTTATGATCCACTTATTTTTTTAAATTGTTTAACAATATTTAGTAATAAAATTATTTAAGATCCCAATTCCTTATATTTATTAAATCATTTTTTATTTTCATTATATGGGTTTTAAAGGCTTTCCTTGAGAAGAAGTTATGTTTTTTTCCTATGGTTAAGATTTATTTTATATTAATAAATAATATTGTGATGAAGTTTAACATTTTATGGGTATTATTGTTTTTCAATTGACAAATGGGTTTCTTACTTTTATGTCCCTTAGTAAGAATTTTTTTCTCATCGCACTTTTTAAAATGTATTTATAGGGTTTAACAGTGAGTAATAATTTATAGTAATTGAAGTTTAATGTCATGAATAATTTCTATGAAAATAAAATGGGTTTTATTTTAAAAGTTTTATATTGTGGGAAACATTGATACTATTTATCTAAATCATTGAACCTAAATGATCATTGGGAATAAAAGAAAGTGAATTATATTCTGAAGACACTATATTATTAAATTTTTAAGGTTGGATCTTAATATTTATAGTTCCCCATGTATTGAATATATCAGTTTTAGGTTAGCCTAGTTTGTTTTATATTTTTCCGGTTTGTGAAAGTGTGAATGGAAAATATCTGTTGTTGTGGGATTTTTTTCTACTTCATGTACAACTATATGTTTTTACTACTGACATGGACAAACTATATTTTATAATGATTATCTTAAATTTTATTTTAGTAGGGTTTTATTCTATGATGTGGGGGGAAGGAATATATTATTCATTGTAAAGTGGGATTATTATATTTTTCACATGAGTTTGAATCCCCTTTTGTCTCACCAAGCTATGATGTCATTAGATTATGTGGAGGCAAAGGTGGTGCAGTTCACTAGTGTTGTAGGGGAGTCCATTGATGTTTCCTCCTAAGTGGTTGTGATTCTACCCTAGTGGTGGAATATCCACTTCATAATAGATTTACTAAATGGCCTTTCCTTTATTTATATGGATCCTTATCAGTTGAAACCATTTGATTTGTTATAGTTTAGGATTCAAATTAAAGCTTTGTTGTGGAAGGGTTTCATCTAACCCAATGTTTTATTATGAGGTAATCTAATGTTATATTCCTAAAATGTGGATGGTGGTATGAGGTTGTGTAAATATTACTGGTGTTGTACTAGGAGATATCCATGAACAGTAGTGTTTTTATATTGATACAGGATTTTTTTAGTAGATAAAGATATATTGTTGGTTTTCTATGATATATTTTTGGTTTGGGTATTATCCAATGAGGGTGAAGGGGAAGTATATCTTGATGACTTCCTTTATATTACACTATATAAATTTGATTTTGAGGTTATGTTATTTAGTGTAACAAAGTCCCCTAATATTTTTATGAGACTCTTGAACTCTTTATTTTTGATCTCCTGGATCAATACATGGTTTTATTAACCAATGAAATTCTCATATAATGGAATTAATAAGAGTAGAATGATGAGAATCTTATGGTTGTTTTAAATGTTTTTAAAAACCAACAACATTATGTAATGTTTTCCTAGTGTTTTTTTTTTGACATTATAGTTTCATTTAATAACAAATTTGTTTTACTGGATTGGAGTGGTTGTTGATCAATCAAAGATCAGGGATATTGTTTATTGGTAAGTACCCAAGAATGTTTTAGAGTCCATAGTTTCCATGATCTCATGCGCTATTATCAAATTTTTATGTATAGTTTCTCATGGATTAGGGATTTTTTGATGTCCTTGAAAATAAATGTCAGTAATTTCATATGAAATAATCATAATAATGATTATTCTGACTACCAAAATGAGTGGTTGATCGGTTCTCACATTCATCATCTTTTGTAGGAGGGAGTGATTTTCATGGTTTTCATCACACTTCATGTATTGATTATGTATGTTTCAAGATGTAGCTAAGTGTAATGATTGTATATGGTTCTAAGAAGTAATATCTTCATGAATAGAAATATTCCAACCATGGTCTTTACTTGAAGTGGTGGTATCTTCGTTAATGTTATCGATGCATTTCTTTATTAGTGATAACATTATGATATTCATAGATAAAAATATATTGAGGTATATTTTCATATAGAGGGATCTAAATCTATTTTATTGGCAGTGGATTATGTTCTTTCCAGACTATCTTATCTATATCTCTAATACCTCAAGGAAATGGAATGATGTTATGGATGAAATGAGTATAAATCTATAAGGAGATACTATTTAGAAGTATAGTGATCCATGGAGAGTAATGTTGGCACTTACATAAATCTATCTTGATATAGAAGAGGTAGGTCATATATGATGCCTTTATAAGATTATTGTGCAGTCTTCATTGATATAGTTGGTGGGGGAGTCAATGTTCGGATATATAGTGGTATTGGTGACATATGATCACATCATTCATAGAGGAACATTTTTGGGGTTCTCATATGATGATTGACATCTGATTTAGATTTATTGGATGTTATTTTTTCAACCAATGATATAGATAGTGGTTATTTGTGAGTTCCATGGTTTACCCATGGTAGTTTATATGGGTATATCCAAGATGTATAATACCTTTATGATTAAGTTTTGGTGGTCTAGGATGAATTGGTCAATAAAATAGTTTGTTTCATGATGTTTAGTCTTCCAGTAGGCAAAGGCATAACATCGTATTCAAGGTGGGATATTGTGGACTTTGGATATTCCTAAGTGGAATTGAGAGGACATATTAACAATTTTTTCATTTTTATTTCCTAAAAAAGGGTTTTATTATACTGTTTGAGTAATCATTAATTGGTTAATGAATTAAGCTCATTTTGTATCCATATGGGAGTTGAGAATTTCATATGTTCTATCCAGGATTCATATGGATGAGATACTATTGATTCTCAGGGTACCAAGGACCATTTATTTGATTAGAATCCACATTTTACCTTGTAATTTTTGGAAGGTGTTGTTTATTATTTTTTATGGAAGGTACGCCTTATAATTTATTTTTATCCTTAGATATAGATGACCATCAAAATGTTGTATGACATGTTACAAGCATGTGTTCTAAATTTTTGTGAATCATGGTTGTATAACATATCTTCTGTGGAGTTTTTTTATAATAATTGTTCGCAATTTTCTATTAAAATGGATATTTTATAGGAATTGTATGAGTAAACTTTCATTTCTATATTTAGTTAGACCAAGGTTGGGAAATCAGCAGTCCTTATACTAGTTGTGGTGTAAAGAATAACAAAGAAGGTCAACATTATTGCAGAGTGGATGAAGCTGGTGTAGGATTTTCATATATTTTATGCTACCTAAATGAGGATACCTACAATGTTCTATTTTGGTGATCATGACCTCTAAAGATATTCCCATTATCAGGGACAATGGAAGTCTATTTAGAAAACAAGGTTTTTCCTTATAAGACTTTAAAATACTACTATATGTATTTTAAGAGCGAGGCATATAGACATCATGTGATTCCATGATTTGGTGAGCCGAAAATTAATTTTATAAAAATATTATATATATATATATATATATTATATTACACATGAAAAACTTATTAAAGAAAATATGATAACTCTTATACATTTGATCAGATCAGAAATCAGAGATCACAGTTCAGTCTGGATTGTGGTGTCTTCCCTAGTTGTGACATAAAATGAGTCAGTGTGGGACATTTAGACCCCAATCTCATTGGAAATTAATTTATGTTTATTAAGTACTAAATAAATTAACTAATTAATTACTTTTAACCTAAAATGAAACATTATAAAATTATCACCATTCCAAACTTTTCTAAGATCAACTCACAAATTCCGGAATGGGTGGGGAGGGACCCTGTAACACCCTGACCCCAGTTACCTAGAGTCGGTGCATTATTACATAACATTGGCATGATCACAAGAAAGATCAAATCTCGAAAGACTGATTAGTTTATTAGCCTTGGAAACACTAGATATATTCATAAAGTTTTACATTACATCATAAAAATGAAAACGAAAACAACTTAGTCTCCATAGTCCACACTCTTATCCCCTCATACTATCCCTGCAAGTCATTCATAAATTACTTCTTCACATCCTGGGAAAAATAAAACATAGATAAGGGGTGAGCTCAAAAGCCCAGTAAGGATAACAATATAGAGAAAACTTTCATAAATAAGAATAATCATTTAAGGCAATGTATTACTAAAACAAAAGCCTTTTAAACTTGATCTTCAACGTATTATGGAAAAAATAAAATGAAATAATGTCATTTACTTATTCACATGGATATTCTACTAATCAAATAATCACATTCAATAATAATAACCACTTTCATAATGATGGAATGCATAATTCCAAACTATCATAACCACATAGCCAAGGCCTCAGGCCAAGACTACAAATAAGATTTTGCCAAGGCCTTTTTCCAAGACACTAGTTTGTCTCATGAGACCTACCGAGGCATCGAGGAGCTATAGCGGGCTCCACCCGTCACATATTAAGTCCAATGCATTCCCATATGAAAAGGTTTAAACATAACATAAACATTCGTATTAAAACTAGAATACGAAATGTAAATAATTCATTCATAAACAATGAATGGTATAAAAATAACACATCCACAGTCAAATATATCACAAAACCTTCAATACAAAATTGAAGTTTTGTATAATAATAAATTAACTTCAAATAAGTGTAAAATCCATCAAAGGATGTTGACATAGATGAAATCAAAACTCTTTTTAGAGAAATATATCTTTTTACTTTGAAATCATTTAAGAGTCATGTATTTATAAAATAAAACATTTTCTTTGAAAATATTCTTATAATCTTGTAAGGGAAGCTTCGACGGTTTTATAATGGCGGAAAATAGTCGTACCCTCCGTATAAGTTAAAAAAACATTCTTACCTTAATTCTGTCGAAAAGGTTAAAAAGAACCTTGTTTGGAAAATGACGGAAAGATTATTTTATAAACCTCTTATAAAAAGTTAAAAAATGGTATAAATGACTTTAACCCATATTATAGAAAATAGAAAAAAAATTGAAATACATTTTTAAGAAACATGGATGTGGATGATAAAGAAGTCCCAGTAGATTATTACGTATAAACAACCTCGGATAATGAAGAGATTGCGAAATAAACCCTTACCTTGTACTTTTTCTTGGTTGGGGGTAGGTTAAGATACTATATAATGGTGAAATAATTGTTATTAAATTATACAAGAATCATATATATTAATATGATATCATATACGATCTTTTAACATTGATTTGTTAATAATATCTTAGTATTATCGTTGTTTTGGGTGTTAACTTACTCGTTTTCTTTTATATGTTTTGTTACGTAAGTCGTGTTTGTCAGGGATAGGTTGTATCTTAATCATATCCATAATGATATCAAGTCCTTAGATACTATTATTAATCATCAAATGAGAATTAGACTTGAATGGATATGATGGAGAATTAATCCCATCACGTTCGTGGAGACGGTAGTCCGTACGTACGCACGAGCGACAATATCATTCTTTTGATATTAAAATAATATATAATTGGATGGTATATCATATATAAAAAATCATTATCATGTTATATTTATTATTTACATGAATTACACATCATTATTATACCCATCCAAATAATACTTTATTGAATAACAATTACACCACGACGTGGAGACGGTAAGTCATACGTACGCATGTATGGTACATGTTATTCAAAGGATGGATAGAATATTGAAATATGGTTGTAAAATGTTTATAATAACATCAAAGTATATATAATATACTGGAGTTATTATTTTATAATGGTAATAACAAAGAAAGAAGAAGTGGAAGAAGAAAGGAACTTAAAAAAGGTGGTGAAACCATTACCTCTTCTTCGGGTTCTTTCTTTTGATTTGATAAAAAGGGCTCCTTAAGTTGGCTTTATAACTAAATTAAGGCCTCTAGGATGAATTTAGGGAAGTTTATAGAGTATTTGGGTAGATTTTTTCCGAACCAAAAGGCTTTGAAGGTGTGAGTTAATGAGAAAGGAGAGTGCCCTTTTATAAGAGGGGTGAGGGGCACCTTTGGAAAAGCTAGAAATATTATTTTATAATAAATTCATATTCGGTTTATAATGGCTCCAAAGTGGATTATTTAAAGATTAAGGTGGTTATGGGTCTAAAACCACTCAACCAATGGAATTTATACAGGTTTGGGTTACTAAATTAACCTTACCTTTATGTATTAACTCTTAGTTAATTAGTTTCACTTTTACAATGTCTCTTTGTATTTTTATATTATATGGTTAATAAACTTACTATATACCTCCAAGAGACCCTCAATTTGTCCATAAATGATACACATATCATGATATAAGTCTCTTGGACGAACCTTATATTTTTATGAATTTAATATCAATTAATAATATAATATTTGTTTTAAAAACTCTTTTATGTCAATTTTGGCACTACTCAATAATTGTTTTTTTTTGAAAATCATAACAGAATGATTACTTCAAAAAAAGTTACTTAAGTCAATACTAACATGTCATATTAACCTAGAAAATTAGTTTAATTCATAAAAAGTCTAAAATTATATTTATTTGGGTATTTATAATATCAATTATTCTAATTTTTCATTAATTAGGTAATTACTTCATCATCATTGTGTCATAAATAAATTAAATTATTTAATGTCTAAAAATTATAAATAAAATCTCATTATGTAGTAAATCATTTTAGCTTTCTAATTAATATTTACAATCTAATTTATATTATGTATAACCTAATATTAAAAATGTTTTAGTAAATAAACATTGATTTTAACTCTTTTAACTCTTCTTTGAATTAACTAATAATAAGTGTCCTAATCTAATACAAGTGGAACTAAATGATAATATTTTATTCATAAGGTTGTTTTTGGTCGAGATACACTTGTCCAATAGATGTAGGACATGTATTAGGGTAATATTAATATCATTTTTACCCTTAATTACCCTATTTACTTTTAACCGTGGTAAATAAAAGTAAAAAAGTTATTATTCACCAAAAAATATTTTCATCTCATTGAACCACATTTTACTACTTGATATTAACTGTGCCTCTCGGATTTTCGAAATTCCATTCACGGAAGCGGTAAAATTATGTTTTATGAAAAATTCAGTTTTTTAACTACCACTTAGTGGTTTCACTATTCATCAAAAATTGAAGTGTTTCAGAACAATGCCAGAATTTCACCCTAAGCTATAATTGATATTCCGAATTCAAAAATGTTGTCTATTTACAAAATTCCAAAAATATAAGTTGCATTAATTAATTTTATAATTAATTCGCGTTGTTACAACAAATAGCTTGTTTTTAAGAAACAATATATATCAAAAGATTGACAATTGTTTATGTCCAATTTCAAAGTGAAATTAATTCTAATCAACACCATTGTATAAAATGGTAAAAATATATTCTAATTATACTTTAAAACCACTAAATAATATAATTTATCACTACAAATTATTTTGATTAAAAAAGTTGTTTTTAAGTATTTTTCACTATTCATAGAAATTGGAAGTTCTCAGAAAAATACCAAAAATTCAACTTATGATAATTTCGATATTCTGAATCCAAAAATGAAGTCCATTTTGAAATATAAAATATATATAATTTCAAAAAGTAGGTATTACTATTCATAACGTCTCGTTTGATTGGTTGTGGTGTGTTAGAACTCGATGTTGCGTACAACACACGTTATCACATTATCCAAAGAGAAGCGTACCGTAGAAGCTTGGGGTGTTACATTCTCCCCTACTTCAAATAATTTCGTCCTCGAAATTTCTAGAATACTACCACATGAGAAGACTCGGGTGGTTCTTCATCATAAGTTCCTCGGGTTCCCACGTTGCCTCTTCCATCTTATGGTTTCTCCACAAAACTTTTACCAGACGCGTCGTCCGATTTCTCAGCACTTGTTCTCTCGTATCAAGAATCTTGACGGGCTCTTCGCAATAAGACAGATCGGGTTCCAATTCTAATTCCTCATAGGTGAGTACATGCGTTGGGTCAGGCATGTATTTCCCTAATAGAGATGTGGAACACATCGTGAACTTTGGAGAGACTTGGCGGCATTGCCAATCGGTAAGCTACAGCCCCAATTCGTTCTAGAATTTCGAAAGGTCTGATGTACCTAGGACTCAATTTACCTTTCTTACCAAAATTTATGACTCCCTTCTATGGAGATACCTTCAGGAAAACATTATCACCGACTTGAAATTCCAAATCCTTCCTTCTATTATCGACATAGATCTTCTGCCTACTTTGAGATGCTTTGATGTGATTTTGGATTACCTTCACCTTTTCCATTGTTTCCTCCACCAGTTCTGGACCTACAAGTTTTCTTTCACCAATGTCATCCCAACAGGTTGGTGTGAGACATCTCTTTCGGTATAACGCTTCATATGGTGCCATCTGAATACTCGAATGGAAGCTATTTTTATAGGAAAATTCTACCGGAGGTAAATATTGATCCCACATACCCTGAAAGTCATGTGAGCAAGATCTCAACATGTCTTCTAAGGTTTGAATAGTCCGTTCTGATTTTCCGTCTGTCTGAGGGTGGTAGGCAGTGCTCAAATGAAGTTCAGTATCCAGGGATTTATGAAGACTTTTCTAGAATCTTGAAGTAAAACGGGGATCACGATCAGAAACAATCGATAGGGGTAATCAATGAAGTCTCACAACTTCATCAATATATATTCTTGCTAGACGTTTTAGTTGTAGATCTTCTCTTATAGCAAGAAAATGTGATGACTTGGTAAGACGATCAACAATTACCCATATTTCATCGTTCCTTCTAGGAGTCTTTGGTATCCCCATGACAGAGTCCATCATAATATTGTCCCATTTCCACTCTGGTATGGGAAGAGGTTGCATGACTCCTCCAGGTTGTTGCCTTCCAGCTTTCACTTGTTGAAAAACCATATATCTTGACACAAAATCATCAATCTCCCTATTCATATTGTCCCACCAAAAATGTTCCTTCAAATCTCTATACATTTTGGTGATCCCAGGGTTTATAGAGAAATTGGAACTATGAGTATCATCCAGCAATTCCCTTTTTAGATCAGGTATATCTGGAACACAAAGTCTCTACCCGAATATCAAAATTCCATCTTCATATATAAAGTCTCTCAGTCTCCCATCATTCACACCTTTAATCTTCTTTTGAAATTCTTCATCATCAGTCTAAGAACTCTTAATCCTTTCTAGTAAAGATGGTTTGGAAACCATTTGAAAAAGAATTTATGTTTCACCTTCCTTGGTTATTCCCATTTCCATATTCACTAGATCCATGAAAATTGGATCCCTTTCAATTCTAATATTGTTAAAAACTCCATGATCTTTTCTGCTCAAAGCATCTGCCACCTTATTTGCTTTCCCCGGGTGGTAGTGTATCGTACAATAATAATCCTTGAGTAATTATAGCCATCTCCTTTGCCTCATGTTGAGTTCTTTTTGTGAGAAAATATACTTCAAACTCTTGTGATCAGTATAAATCTCATATTGTTCACCATAGAGGTAGTGCCTCCATATCTTCAAAGCAAAGATCGCAGCTGCTAACTCGAGATTATGAGTAGGATAGTTTTGTTCATGAGTTTTCAACTGTCGTGATTCATAGGCAATAACCCTATCATTCTTCATAAGGACACAACCAAGTCCTTTCTTCGATGCATCACTATAAATAACGAACCCATCATTCCCCGATGGTAGAGTCAATATAGGATCATTGAATTATCTTCTCTTTAGTTCTTAGAAACATTCTTCACACTCTTTTGTCCAAACAAATTTAACCCATTTGCGTGTGAGCTTCATTAATGGGTTAGCCAATTGGGAAACATTCTGGACGAAACGTCGATAATAACCTGCTAAACCAATAAAACTACGTACCTCAGTTATACTCATAGGTGCTGGCCATTCTTGGATTGCCTTGGTCTTAGAAGAATCAACATAAATTACATATTTAGAGACAATATGGCCAAGAAAAGAAATCTCCTGAAGCCAGAATTCACACTTGCTAAACTTCCCATATAATTCATGTCTTCTCAGAGTCTTCAGGATAATGCACAAGTGATTTTCATGATCTTCATAGCTTTTTGAGTATACCAAGATATCATCAATAAATACCACCACAAATTTATCAAGATATTCCTTGAAAACTCTATTCATCAGATCCAATAATACAGTGGGTGTATTAGTCAATCCAAAAGGCATTACTGTAAACACGTAATGCCCATACCTGGTTCGGAATATTGTCTTTGGAATGTCTTCCTTCTTCACACACAACTGATGGTATCCAGATCGAAGTTCAATCTTTGAAAATTATTGAGCTCCATGTAGTTGGTCAAATAAATCATCAATGCGAGGTAGGGGATACTTGTTCTTTATTATTATAGCATTGATCTCCCTGTAGTCGATACATAACCTCATAGATCCATCTTTCTTTTTAACAAAATGAATAGGGGCTCCCCATGGAGAAACACTAGGGAAAATAAATCCTTTATTAATCAATTCCTCTAGTTTTTTCTTTAGTTCGACTAATTCTATAGTGGTCATTCTATAAGGGGTCTTCGATATAGGCCTTGATCCAGGAATTAAATCAATGGAAAACTCAACTTCTCGTTCTGGAGGATGTCCAGGTAAATCTTCCGGAAATACATCTACATATTCTTTCACAATAGATACATACTCTATTTGAACATTCCTTTCCTCACCCAGAGTCATTTTTTTCTCTTCCTCCCCAATAATTGAATTTAGTGGAGCTACTGGGGGTGGATCTAGATAAGAATTAGGTGGTGACGATTCTACTCTAAAGATAAGGTGTTTCTTATCATCATCATCAAAAATCGTAACCTCCTTCTTCTTACAATAAATATTCGCATCATAGTCCAAAAGCCAATCCATACCGAGGATTATATCAAACTCAATCATAGGTATGACGATGAGATCAGCAGATAAAGAACATTTATGTTCTCTAATGGGGACTGATTCACAAAACTTTGTTACAATGATACTTCCCTTAGGAGTTTTAACTAACAACTCCCTTGTTAAATCAAATTGGAAATATCTAATTTTATTAGAAAACTAGGAAGATATGAAACAATGCAATGATCTAGAATCAAATAATGCATTTTCTAAACTTGAGGAAACCATTAAATTACCTGCCACCACGTCTTTCGAAGCTTCTACCTCAGCAATAGTGATAACATAAGATTGGCCTTGATCCCTTGGCCTTTTCTGAGATACGTTCCCCTAACACTTAGGATATTCATTTGCATAATGTCTCATCTCCCTGCAATTGATCATTGAACATTGGTAGCTTTCTTCTTCCCTTTGCAATCATGAGCTTGGTGGCCTTTTTCACCACACTTGTAACAGAAACGCATTCCCTTCAAGCAAGTACCGAGGTGTTTCTTCCCACATTTACCACAGGATAGATATTCAACCTTTACCTTTTTCCCCTTATTTCCATTACCAGATTGATCAGTAGATCTCTTCGTCTCTTTCTTTGCTTTAAAGTCATAAGACTTAGAGAATTCCTTTTTGGTCTTGATATCACATGAGACAATGTCTTCGTACGATGAAAAGGATTGTGAGACTAATGCTCGACGGAGAAATGGTTTTAACCCATCAAAGAAATGATCAATCTTACTTCTAGGGTAACTTATATAATCTCCAGCATACCTTGATAACCTTGTAAAGTTAGCCTCATACTTTGTGACATTCTCATCCTCCTTTTGTCTCAGACTCAGAAATTTCCTTTCCATATCTACTCGATGGTCACGAGGAAAGTATTTTTCTAAAAACAGATCTTTGAACTCCCTCCATTCCATATTTGATACTTCATCATCTTCCTTCGTGTTTTGAATCAATGACCACCATTGATCAGCATCTCCAGTGAGGCGGTAAACTACCATGATAACTTTTTCCCTTTCACTACTCCCCAAAGCCTGAAATATTTTCTCTAGGGAATTTATCCATTGCTCAGCTACTAGGGGATTTGTACTCCCATTGAACGTTGGTGGTTATTTCCTCATGAATCGATCTAACATTGATCCTCCACGCTGCGGATCAGGGTGCTCCATACGGGTAAGGTTATTATTCATAACCTGAGTGAGTTTTCCCAGTATGGTGATTAGCTAATCGGCACCAGCTGCATCACCAGCTCCACTATAATTGTCTTGAGTAGGAGGGAAATCCATACATGGAGTGATTGCATTGATTCGGTTTCCATTTCTTCCACTAGGCACCATTTCTAAACAATATCATAAACTAGATTAGTTTATGAATCAAAATACATAATCCCATACTTATAAAACACTTAACATAAATTGAACTATTTATAGATATAATACATAATCATAAAAAATGTTTTCTTTGAGGAAGTATATACTCATAAAACCTTCATAATGATTTGTAAATAAAATGAGAGTTATCCTAAGCATATCCCTTGGGAGTGTCATAACCAAGAGTGCAGCAAGGCCCGTTGTCGTGCACCAGTTCTCATTCGAGTCTAGCTCAAAGTGGTGTTTTCGGGTTTTACCCCTAGGTACATCTGTGCCAGAGCCGCCTCTACCTGCTCGTATCCAGACAGGAATGTATTGCTCGGAAAACTCACATAATCTCTACAATACCAAAATTCTAGAAAGTTCTTCTATAATAATCCTCAAAGTCCATCTTAGGTCTATGTTCTCTAATCAGAGTTTATCTAAATCTAGCTTCTAATATTTGTACTAAACTTCCTCTGATACCAACTGTAACACCCCGACCCCAGTTACCTAGAGTCGGTACATTATTACATAACATTGTCATGATCACAAGAAAGATCAAATATCGAAAGACCGATTAGTTTAGTAGCCTTGGAAACACTAGATATATTCAAAATGTTTTATATTACATCATAAAAATGAAAACTACAAAAACTTAGTCTCCATAGTCCACACTCTTATCCCCTCATACTATCCCTGTAGGTCATTCATAAATTACTTCTTCACATCCTGGGAAAAATATAACATACAGAAGGGGTGAGCTCAAATGCCCAGTAAGGATAACAATATAGCGGAAACTTTCATAAATAAGAATAATCATTTAAGGCAATGTATTACTAAAATGGCCTTTTAAACTTGATATTAAACATAGTATGGAAAAAATAAAATGAAATAATGTCATTTACTTATTCACATGGATATTCTACTAATCAAATAATCACATGCAATTACAATAACCACTTTCATAATGATGGAATGCATAATGCCAGACTATCATAACCACATAGCCAAGGCCTCGTGCCAAAACTACAAATAAGATTTTTCCAAGACCTTGTGCCAAGACACTAGTTTGTCTCATGAGACCTACTGATGCATCGAGGAGCTATAGCGGGCTCCACCCATCACATATTAAGTCCAATGCATTCCCATATGAAAAGGTTTAATCATAACATAAACAATCATATTAAAACTAGCATACGAAATGTAAATACTTCATTCATAAACCATGAATGGTATAAAAATAAAACATCCACAGTCAATCATATCACAAAAGCTTCAATACAATATTGATGTTTTGTATCATAATAAATCAACTTCAAATAAGTGTAAAATCCATCAAATGATGATGACATAGATGAAATCAAAACTCTTTTTAGAGAAATATCTCTTTTTATTTTGAAATCATTTAAGAGTCATATATTTATAAAATAAAACATTTTCTTTGAAAATATTCTTATAATATTGTAAGGTAAGCTTCGACGATTTTATAGTGGAGGAAAACAGTCTTACCCTCCATATAAGTTAAAAAAACATTCTTACCTTAATTCTGTCGATAAGGATAAGAAGCACCTTTTTTGGAAAATGATGGAAATATTCTTTTATAAACCTCTTATAAAAAGTCAAAAAAAGGTAAAATGACTTTAACCCATATTATATAAAATAGTAAAAAAAATTGAAATACATTTTTAAGAAACATGGATGTGGATGATAAAGAAGTCTCGGTAGATTATTACATATAAACAACCTCAGATAATGAAGAGATTGAGAAATATACCCTTACCTTGTACTTTTCCTTGGTTAGGGGTAGGTTAAACTCCTATATAATGGTGAAATAATTGTTATTAAATTATAAAAAAATCATATATGTTATTATGATATCATATATGATCTTTTAACATTGATTTGTTAGTAATATCTTAGTATTATCGTTGTTTTGGGTGTTAACTTACTCGTTTTCTTTTATATGTTTTGTTACGTAAGTCGTGTTTGTCATGGATAGGTTGTATCTTAATAATATCTAGAATTATATCAAGTTATTAGATACTATTATTAATCATAAAATGAGAATTAGACTTGAATGGATACGATGGAGAATGAATCTCATCGCGTTCGTGGAGAAGGTAGTCCGTACATACGCACGAGCGACAATATCATTCTTTTGATATTAAAATAATATATAATTGGATGGTATATCATATATAAATAATAATTATCATGTTATATTTATTATTTACATGAATTACACATCATTATTATACCCATCCAAATAATAATTTATTGAATAACAATTACACCACGACGTGGAGACTGTAAGCCGTACATACGCACGTATGGTGACATGTTATTCAAAGGATGGATAGAATACTGAAATATGGTTGTAAAATGTTTATAATAACATAAAAGTATATATAATATACTGGAGTTATTATTTTATAATGGTAATAACAAATAAAGAAGAAGTTGAATAAGAAAGGAACTTGAAAAAGGGTGGTGAAATCATTACCTCTTCTTCGGGTTCTTCCTTTTTATTTGATCAAAAGGGCTCCTTAAGTTTGATTTCTGACTAAAGTAAGGCCTCTATGATGAATTGAGGGAAGTTGAGAGAGTATTTGTGTAGATTTTGGCTGAACTAAAAGGCTTTTAAGGTGTGAGTTAATGAGAAGGGAGAGTTCCCTTTTATAAGAGGGGTGAGGTGCACCTTTGGAAAAGCTAGAAATATTATTTTATTATAAATTCATATTCGGTTTATAATGTCTCCAAAGTGGATTATTTAAAGGTTACGGTGGGTATGGGTCGAAAACCACTCAACCAATGTAATTTAGACAGGTTTGGGTTACTATATTGTCCTTATCTTTAAGTATTAACTCTTAGTTAATTAGTTTCACTTTTACAATGTCTCTTTGTATTTTTATATTATATGGTTAATAAACATACTATATACATCCAAGAGACCCCCAATTGGTCCATTAATGACACACCTATCATGATATAATTCTCTTGGACAAACCGTATATTTTTAGGAATTTAATATCAATTAATAATATAATATGTGTTTTAAAAACTCTTCTATGTCAATTTTGACACTATTCAATAATTGATTTTTTAGAAAATCATAACAGAATTGTTACTTAAAAAAAAGTTACTTAAGTCAATCTCAACATGTCATATTATCCTATAAAAGTATTTTAATTCATAAAAAGTCCTAAATTATATTTATTTGGGTATTTATAATATCAATTATTCTAATTTTTCATTAATTATGTAATTAATGCATCATCATTGTGTCATACATAAATTAAATTATTTAATGTCTAAAAATTATAAATAAATAATCATTATGTAGGAAATAATTTTATCCTTCTAATGAATATTTACAATCGAATTTTTATTATGTATAACCCTATATTAAAAATGTTTTAGTAAATAAACTTTGATTTTAACTCTTTTAACTCTTCTTTGAATTAACTAATAATAGGTGTCCTAATCTAATCCAAGTGGACCTAAATGAAAATATTTTATTCATAAGGTTGTTTTTGGTCGAGATACACTTGTCCAATAGAATTAGGACATGTGTTAGGGTAATATTAATATCATTTTTACCCTTAATTACCCTATTTACTTTTAACTGTGGTAAATAAAAGTAAAAAGTTACTATTCACCAAAAATTATTTTAATCTCATTGAACCACATTTTACTACTTTATATTAACTGTGTGTCTCGGAGTTTTGAATTTCCATTCATAGAAGCGGTAAAATTAAGTTTTATGAAAAATTTAGTTTTTTAACTACCACTTAGTGGTTTCACTATTCATCAAAAATTGAAGTTTTTCAGAACAATGCCAAAATTTCACCCTAAGATATAATTTATAATCTGAATTCAAAAATGATTTCTATTTTACAAAATTACAAACATATAAGTTTCATTAATTAATTTTATAATTAATTCCCGCTGTTACAACAAATAGCGTGTTTTTAAGAAACAATATATATCAAAAGATTGACAATTGTTTATGTCCAATTTCAAAGTGAAATTAATTCTAATGAACACCATTGGATAAAATGGTAAAAATATATTCTAATTATACTTTAAAACCACTAAATAATATAATTTATCACTAAAAAATATTTTGATTAAAAAAGTTGTTTTTAAGAATTTTTCACTATTCATAAAAATTGGAAGTTCTCAAAAAAATACAAAAAATTCAACTTAGGATAATTTTGATATTCTGAATCCAAAAATGAAGTCCATTTTGAAATATCAAATATATTTAATTTCAAAAGGTAAGTATTACTATTCATAACGGTTGTTTTGGTTAGTTGTGGTGTGATAGAACTCGATGTTGCGTATAACACATGCTATCACATTATTCAAAGAGAAGCGTTCCGTAGAAGCTTGGGGTGTTACAGACTCTCCCCCCTCCCTTAGATAAATAATGAAAAGACTCCAGAATTGAGCAGATCAGGATTCAATGAATGCAAAAAATCATTCCAAATCATTTTTGAATGTGTTCTTAATCCTGTAATGATCTAAAACATGGTAGGATTCATCTTTTGGTGTTCTTAAGAAATTATAATAAATTATTGAAAATATCAACCCATTTTCATGGATATACACTAGTTGTACACTATGAATGTTCCCATGTGTATAAATTACTTGATTCATTCATTTTTTTCTAATTCTTGGATCACCTTTCTTATTTTTTGGCCAAGAATAATTGGATAAAGATGCTAAAACCTTGGGTTTTATTTATTTTCTCTCATATTTATTTTTATTCTCCGCTAATTGGATCTCTTCCATCCTTAATCAACCTTGTCAAGCAATACTGATCTTGATTAAACCCCTAGATTCATGGTGTATCAACGAAAAAAATAATGGATTGATGATTAGGGAATTTATCTGGAATCATTGTGAGGATAGGATTTCCAATTTGATGATTTGGGAATGAATTGAAGGGAATCGATTATGGCATGCCAAATGAATAGTGAAAATACAATGATGATTAGTGGCCATTTTCTAGTGATCGGTGGATGAGATCCATGATTTCATGAAATATCAATCATTTTAATCCCTAGATAGCATAGAAATTGAATCCATTCAAACAGGTTAAGAAATATTATCATATTTGGGATTTCTATCAAAATCTCGACTACACATCAAGTTCTTAATTGAATACATGGTGTGTTGACCCTCAGTAGAAATGCTAGGTTTTTAGAAAAATTGAGGATGAAACAACCTGTACTCATACCTTATAAAATTTTTTCTCTTTACTAATTGGGTAACATGTGTGGCAGGCCAAAATGGTGGGAGTCCATGAAAAATTAAAAAGACACTGGGTTCAGTACACAGACTCGGCCAATAGACACAAACTCAATCTTGGTTAGCATGGACATGTCATGTAATCAAACTACACAGAGTGTACTACAACATGGGATGAATTCATGTTCCAACCAGGGACATGGGCATGCTGTAAAGCTGGACCACACAATGTGTGGGTCACCCCACATGTCATGTACCCCTTGATCTCTTCTAATAAATCATCAAACATTAATATCTCCTTCATTTTATCTCTTATTTTTTCATAAAAGTTGCTTGTCCTAAGATTTTTTCTACGTAAAATGTGACGGTGTCCTTGGTTGTTGATTTTGATAAATGATGTGTAATTTTCTGGGCATGGAACCTTCTTAGGTGATTCTCAATGATGGCAGTGGTCAGGTAGTACCACCAGATGATTACTCCTGATTGGAACCCTCTAGTTGTGCTACTCATGGGTCTGTGGTAACTTCCATAGTGAGACTCTTCAGATGCAGTGGGCATTGGTCCTCTATAAAATTCTGTGTGGAACCCACATGCAATATCAAGGAATGGGTTATCAGTGAAAAAGATTTTACCCCTTTAGTTGGAATGGGCATCGGTCCTCAACCTACCGAGTTGAACCCTCCTGCAATATCACAGCATGGGTCCTCAAAGGCTCAGAGTAGAACCCTACAACTGGGATGGGAATGGGTCCTCAACCATCAGAGTGGAACCCTTCTTCTAGATACGGCATGGGTCCTCCATTTACTATCAATGGGGAACCATCCTACAGTAATCGGTAATGGGTCATATACTTTGACTTTGTGTCCCTTAGACTATGTGGAAAAAATATGAGACATGGTTGGCATAGCTTTATACTCATGAGGAAGATAGATTCTTTCCCCACCGAGATGAATTTTTATGATGTGACCTAAAACCATGCAGCTGAGTTAGTTCTGCCCAAAGAGAATATTTTCAAGGTTTGTTTAATGAGTTACATAGACTTGTGTGTTTAGGGAAGATGCGTCGGATAATGGGCATCGTTGATGGACTTTAGGAACTATTGTCTACTCTTCTTCCTGGCATGAGAAATGATATAGATATCCCCTTAATCTTTCATTTGGGATTATTTTGATTGAGAATATATATATATTTATATATTTATATATTTATATATATTCGGTATCCAGTCCTTGGATCACGACAGTTTTCTTCCAGGAGAGGCGAATACACATAGGGTTTTCCATGTGGTTTCTATATTAATATTTTCATGGTTGGATGTGTTTACTCTCTTTATATAGGAATCTAATACTCAATGGGTAATTCATTAACTCACCATGATTATCCCCTTGTTCTTGGATGATCTTACATTCACTCTGTTTTGGGTTGAGTTAAATTCTTTCACTATACCTTGTTCTACCTATGGTCTTTCTCATCATCTTGTATATCTTACTACTTCCCATTTAGTTTTTGAGGCATGCTACTGGGTTTGTTTATACTCACCTATGTGTGGTATTTTCCCACATACTCATGTATTATGAAGATAACAAACATGTTGACCATGAATTTAGTGGAGATTATAGATATTAGGTGTTTGGACCTTGTATGGTGGTTGTTTCTTGGGATTCAAAAACTGATCAATATTATCATTATTTACATTTCTAGTTTTTAGTTAGGTTGGGACCTATTTATATATGGTAATTTATTTTTCCCTTTTTCTTTTAGCTTATGTTGTCGTACTTTTCTATTGTCTAGATGTTCATGCATGTTTTGTTTACTTTATTGTAGTGTAGCATCTTTTATTCTTTACCTCTTCACTTTTTCATTAAGATATATTTTTGTGTGACTATAGGAAATTAGGTAAAGGAATCCATAAATTAGGTATGCCTTCAACACTGATCATCACCCCAAGCCTACGAAAGTGAGCTTGGGGAAGTTGAGGCTGAAGCCTCATCTTGGGTCGGGTTGTGACAAATTGGTATCAGAGCCAGTTCATTCCATGAGTTGTTGTTCAGGTGTACCCCTATAAAAGGATTGTTTGGGTACAGGTAAATAGTGTTGAGGTGTCTCGATTGCATCTCCTAGGATAGGGGATCCAGTGATGGTAGGGTGTGCAATGTATCCATTCATGAGTTCCTTGACTACCAGCTTGTACTACTGGAAATAAGATCTATACCAATAGTTTTGGGAAAACCGTTGGTATAGTTCACTTATATGGACCTATACCAATGGTTTGACCAAAACTGTTAGTATAGGTCACTAATTTGGACATATTCCAATGTGATATATACCAACAGTTCTGGGAAAACTGTTTGTATAGGTCACTTATATGGACCTATGCCAACAGTTTTCGCCAAACCGTTGGTATAGGTCCATAATAGATACCCTATACCAACGGTTTTCCCCAAACCATAGTATAAGTCCTACCTATACCAATGGTTTTTCCAAATCCATTGGTATAGGTCCCAAAATCAAAGAATCTATACCAATGGTTCTCAAAACCTTTGGTATAGATCTATACCAACAGTTTTGAGAACCGTTGGTATAGTTAAATATATTTTTTATGGAGTCTTCTTACATAGAACATTAAATAAATCAAAATTTAAAATATTTATGATAATACATATATATATTTAAGAAATTATGTTCACAAAAGTCATGTTAGGTTAGTGGTTAGGTCATTCAATGATAAACTATAGGTACTGGGGTCAAAACCCACCGAATGCTTCTTTTTTGAAATACATATACCAACAGTTTTATGGAACCATTGGTATAGATTTTTCATATTACTTATACCAATGGTTTTTAAAACCATTGGTATTTACCTATCCTCACATCACACTTGGCCATGGTTCTCTAAACTGTTGGTATAGGATATACCAATGGTTTGGAGGCCTATACCAACAGTTCCAAACCGTTGGTATAGGGTGTTTTTCTACTAGTTTTGTTGACTCGGTATGTCGATACATTTGTTGTAAGGATTAATGGTACATGCATCATATAGAATTGAGTATTTGTGTGTCCTTCTTGAATTAGATCCAAATTTTTTTTAATATATATATATATATTCACATTTGTCTATGTTAATGCTTTATAAATTTTAGAATGCCTCAGCAATAATAGCCAAATAGGATATCATCTTCGGTTCATGTTCAAGATCCTATGAGCAATGAGGCCTTGGTTCAGGGTCCATTAAGTGACCCCTTCCTCCATGTGGGTATTTAGCATCACCTCCTCCTATCGAGTAGTAGATCAACCCATAAGATAAAGATGAGGACATGCACATATCCGTGAGTTCCATTGTCAGAGAATGTAGAGGTTCCATGGCGATCTAAATCCTTAGGAAGTAGAGGATTTTTTGGAGCATGTGGTCCATATCTTCAAGCATGATCAGACCTCAGTGGATTAGGTGGTGGTAATGAATGATATACACCTCCACCGAGAAGTTGGACATTGATTGATCATGGTTACATAGATACATTACGAGTCGACACAATCATGTGGTGTCATCTAACAGCAGTTCTATGAGGAGTACAACCCCCCAGTCATACACTCAGTCTACATACATAATAATTTAGATATGATTTAGGGAGGGATGAGGGTTCTTGAGAATAAGGAGTGTTTTTAAGACATTATGTGTTACTCCCTAGAAATGATTCGATACGACTACTTCTGAGATCAGAAGTTTGACCAGGGTCTCCACAGATAGATCTGACCTACCATTGTAACCTTTTTCATCCCCACCTATTTCGGGGTGCTAGATTGGGAACTTGTGGTGGAGAGTTTTCTATTATAAGGATAACAGATAGATGGAGATGGTAGTGGGAACTACAGATATGATTCATCTGCAGAAGTTAGTAGACATCAGGAACAAGGGTATCGACATAGAAGATCATTCCATGATCAGAAAGAGGCACATGTTCCGGGGAATAATTGAGTGATTGTGAATTTTGGATAGGGTGTTTCTTTTCTTTTTATGGGTGAGGTCAGATGGTAGGAGACTGCTTGATGAGACATGCAGAGCAGCCTAAGCCGATAGCTGATAGACTGCCATTGTAGAGGCAACATTATGATTTCAGATCTATCAAACATGGATATAGTGGTCCTCATTTAGGTGGAGAAATCATAGGTGTAGGATGAGCTTTATTTGGAGGATGAAATTATTATATCCTTCTAGTAGGGCCACCTAGCATCCCACAGTAGGGTCAGGGGACTAGCGGTTGAGACCACAGATAGCTACAAGCTTTGGATATCTACAATCCCACAACACATGAGATGATAAGAGGTATGATATGTATTTATTAAATTGTTTATTCGATACTAATAGACATAGGTTTAATTTATTATTTTATATTCACACTCTTGTTACAAGTGTTGGAGCTCCCAGTTGAGGTTCTAGCACAAAAGATTCTTCTTGAAGTTCTTCCAGGGAATGCTTCTTTTTTATCTCTTATCTGTCAACAATTTGAGAAATCACATGGGGGATAAAGGTTCCTATCTGTATTTTTATTCATCACGATAAAACCCTATAACTTCATCTCTGGTATGGATTTTATTTCTATGGTCTAATACAATATTTATTTTCACTGTTGATAAGTCAGATTCTTATCCACTAATGGGATGAGATTATACTTTTCTATCAAGAGATATCTCATGGAAGAATAGGTGGATGCTATTATAATGAGGCTATATCCCATGACACATAATCTAGTGAGTATAGAACTTTTTGTAGAATCCTCTTCCGGAATCTAAGTTCCTTCATTTGTTGAGGATTATCTACAACTCTTCCCCAAATACATTTCGGGACAACCTCCAAGGAGGGAGATGGTGTTTTTCACTGATTTTCAACCCAACACTGTTATGATTTATTATTGTTATATCATATGGAACCTATATAGATTTGGGAGATTCATTTTCAATTGGAGGACCTTTGTGAGAATGGTTTCAACATACCTAATGTGTCCCCTTGGGTAACTCATGTTCCATTTGTGAAAAAAGGCAGATTAAATATAATGGCTTTGGGTGGATTATCGTCACATAAACCAGGTCACAATAAAGAACAAGAACCAATTCCCAAGGAATTATAATATCTTCTATCATTTTTACGGTGATAGATGGTTCTTGAATATTGATCTCATGTTTATATACCACCAATTGAGGGTTTACGAATCCGATATTTCAAAGATGGGATTTTGATGTTGCTATGAACACTATGAGTTCCATGTGATTCCCTTTGGTGTGAAAAATGCCTCTATCATGTTTATTATTTTTATGAAACTGAATTTCTAGTCCTACTTAGACCAGTTTATATTTTTTTCATCGAATACATACCCAACTACTCTACATCAGAGGAGGATAAAAAAGATCACATGTGGATGGTCCTTCATTTTCATCAAGAGAAACAGGTTTTTGGAATGATCTTGAAGTTTTGGTTTTGGATTCAAGATGTTCAATTTTTGGGGAATTTCTTTATGAACATGTTTTAGTCTTGGACCTATTGAAGATAAAACATGTATATAAATGGTAGTCAATAAAGAATGTGTCATAGGTATAGATCATTCTTTTCTTGATAGTGTACTATAAGAGTTTTTTGGGGGACTTCTCCAAAATCATTGTCCCTTTGACAACCCTAACATGGAAGGGGAATTCATTTAACTAGTCTAATTAGTGTTAGATAGACTTTTACTAGTTGAGGCATAGGCTATTGAATGCACTAGTGTTTATGCTACTAGGGGAATCCATTGAGTTTGTAGTGTATTCTGGTGATTTAGAATTTGGGCTTAGTTGTGTGTTGAAGCAGCAGTAGGAAGTTATATTATAAGGGTTGAGATAGTTGAGACCCCATGAGAAAAACAGGATGACTCATGACCTAGATATGGTTTTGGTATTCTTCTCACTAAGGATGTAGAGACCCTGCCATCTGGAAGAGTGAATTCTGGTTCAATCAGACCACCAAAGTAGAGACCCTGCCATCTGGAAGAGTGAATTCTGGTTCAATCAGACCACCAAAGTCTCGAATACGTCTTCACGTAGAGTGACCCGAACCTAAGATGGCAATGTTGTTTGGAAATATAAAAGGTATACGAATTCGAGATAGTTGATACTCTAGGGAAGGGAAATGTTGTAGAATATTTCTTAGTAGGAAGTCCTAGGATTTCTTACTTCATGAAGCTTTATAGAAGTCAGCTTCCCTACAGCTGACCCCAGTGGAGCATGAGGTCCCTGTTCTTCTTCAGTCAATGGTGTTAACTCATTATCTTCTCTAGTGTGTGAGAGTATCCCATTAGAGATACATTTACTGTATGGTATTACATGATTATATATCCATAGGTGACTCACTATATCGATATTCTGAAGGATGAAATTATGTCCTCTTGTTTGAGGGGAGAGTAGTGCTTCTAGTCATGTTACGGGAGGAGGTGATGCAAGAAAACCACAATTATCCCCTAGTTATACATTCTGGTGTTGGAAAGTTGTTCAAAGACCTTTCTGGATAGTTATTTTGGTCTTGTATGAGATAACGAATTTCTGATTTTGTCTCTTACTACCTCACATGTCTACAGGTGAAAGGTGAGCACCATGTTTCGGTAGGATTGTTATAGCTGCTCGATATTTTGATGTGGATATGGGATAACATGTCCATGGAAATTTTCATAGGTATTCCATCCACAGTGATGATCTATGATTCTATCTAGGTGATAGTTGACTGAATCATGATGTATGCACACTTCCTTTCCATCATGGAGTAGAGTTTGGTGGAGTGTCTTGGAAAACTATATGTATAAAATATCTTTTTCCTTCACTGGGTTCCCTCGATTATTGTATATGATAATGATGTGTAGTTTACATCATGATTTTTTAGAGGCATTCGAGATAAATTGGGGACTCATTTGTAGATTAGTACAATCGTTCACACCCAGAATGATGGGAAGACCAAGGAAACTATTCTGGTGTTAGAGGATATACAGAGGGCATGCATGTTAGACTTTGGTTGAAACTGGGAAGATCACTAAACCTTGGTAGAGTGTTCATACAACAAGAGATACCACCCAACCATCAGCATGGCACCTTTTGAGTCCTTTAATGGGAGACCATACATGTCACCCTTATACTGGAATGAGATTAGAGAGTCATCTATTATGGGATGAGAGTTGGTGTAGGTGACAATAGATAAATTATAGGTAATTCGTTATCAGATGAGGATGGTCTATAGAATATATAAATATTTTATAGATAAATGTCAAATTATCATAGATTTTGAGCCGGGAGACCACATTTTCCTACAATTTACCCCATGATAAATATTATAGATATTTGACTGATGTAGTAAGCTATCCATGAGGTTCAACCATATATTTGAGATCATGAAAATGGTTGGAAAGGTTGCCTATAACCTAATCCTAACCCCATAGATGGAGCGGGTGCACGATGTCTTCCATGTGTCATAATTGGGAAGATATTTTCATGACCCCTTGCATGTCATTGACTAGGGTGAGCTGAAAATTGAGGATTGAGCCACCATTGTAGAGTACATAGTGATGAAAGAGGATCTATAGGAGTATACACTACATTGATTTTCCATCCCCTTGCTACGCATATTGTGGTAGCAAGGAAACATTCAGGAGAGTTCCTTAGAGTGGGAGATCCATGTGATGGCTCAGTATCCTATGTTGTTTTCAAAGTTTATTCTTTTCAAGGAAAAAATCATTGCAGGATTGAATAATGTAGAGATCCATTTTTTTCATTGTAATACTTTAAAATATTTATATATATATTTCCAGATCTATGGTAAGAGAGGGCATGTGATTTTACTATCTGGTGTGCCCTGAATTAATTTTCTAAAAATATTAATTCTATTTTATATTTTACGTGCACATATTCTTAAAGAAAAAGGAATAACCCTTAAATGGTTGATTGGATCAAAAATATGGGACCACATATGATTGTAAAATGTGATTTTTTTCCCCATATACGACATAAAATGAGTCAATGTGGGGTGTTCAGTCCCATCCCTTACTGGTGATGCCTTTTAGAGGATTAATTAATTATTAAATTTATTAATTAATTCATTTTAACTTAAAATAATAAATTTTAAGAGTATCATTTAGGAAAATTTTATAGGGTTAGCTCATAATTTCTAGAATCTACAATGAGAACTCATTCCTCCTCCCTTTGATGAATGATGAAGAAACTTCATAATTGAGTAGATCTGAATGAAAAGAACACAATAATGCCTTCTAAATCATTAGATAATAAATTCTTCATCATCGATTGGCCCAAAGCGAGTCATGACATGTATTTTGGTGCTTTCATACCCTTATATTAAATTTTTTATAATATCTAACCATTTTCTTGGATATGTTCAAGTTCCAAACATTTCATGTGCCCATGTACAAGAAATTACATGGTTCTTTCATTATTTTCTAAATCTGGAATCCTCATTCTTGATCATTGGCCAAGAAAGATAAGTCAATGATGCTAAAATAACGGTTTTTGTTTCTCTTATCCCTCATTTATTCTCATTCTTTTCTGGTTGGATCCCCATCGTCCCATTTGGTCCTTGTCAGGTTGTACTGATCTTGATCAGAACCCCATATTCATAGAGGATCAGTGAAAAAACAAAAAATCAAGGATCAGGGCATAGATACCAGATATTTATAAGGAGAGGTAGTTCTATTTGATGATTGGGGTATGAATCAATTGTTGTGGAAGCCATGTCGACATGAAAAATGAATAGTGAAAATTTAGTTATGAACAGTGGCCATTTTTCAGTGAACAATTGCTGAGATATGCGATTTATGGATAGATCAATATTTTTTGGCAATAGATAGAACCAAAATCAAATCCATTGGAATATATCCAAGCATGGATATTAGATATGGTAATTCTATCAAAATCCTGACTACATGCCCTATTCAAGGATGATCACTCTGTGTATATCCCCCTTGATGGTGGCCCTAGGGTTTCAAAGAAACTAAAGATGACATAGTGTGTAGTCCACACTTACACGTTCTTTACCCTATATCGGTAGGATAATCAGTGTGAAAGACCACCTGAGTGGGTGTCCACCTAAAAGTACACTAACATGGGGTCTGGTACATGGATGTGGAAAGCGAAATCAGACTCAATCCTGGTTATATTTCACACTCTGTGTAGTACACCTACACAATATTTACTACTATATGGGATAGTGTCTTGTGTCGAATAACGACATGGGTAGGTTGTGATGTGGGATCACATACTATGTGGGTCCACTCAAATGTCATTTACCCCATTATCTCTTCTAAAAAACATTAAACATTAGTATATCTTTCATTAGAACTTGAATTTTAGCTCACAAGTTTCTTATCCTAAGTATTATTTCATATAAAACACGATGGTGTACTAGGTTTTTGATTTCAAGATTTAATGTCAACTGTTATGGGAATGGAAAAATCTGAGGCAATACCCAATGACTGTACTGGTTATGCAATATCACCAGAGGCTTACGCTTGAGTAGATCCTCTAGCTGGGCTTATTATGGGTCCTCGATGACTTCACTAGTGGAACCCTCTAAATGGGTTGTGCATGGGTCCTCAATATAATTCTGACTGAAACCTTACAACAGTATTATGGAATAGGACATTGGTGAATTAGAGTGGAAACCTCCTGTTGGACTGGGCATGAGTCCTCAACCTCCCAAATGGAACACTCCTACAATATCATGGCATGGGTCCTCGATGAATTATATTTGAACCCTCCAACTATGTTGGGCATGGTTCCTCAACCATTATAGAGGAACCCTCCTTATAGGAAGGGAATATGTCATCCATTGACTATTATAGTGGAACCCTCTTATTATACCAAGGAATGGGTACTCTACCTTGAGTTTGTGGACCCTTCACTGTGTGTCATAGAGATGATTCCTTTTTCATGTATCTTTGGAATCATGAGGAAGATGGAGACATTCCCAACATAGATGTGTTTCCATACGCGAACTAAAACCATTCATGTGAGTATGTGCCACAACATGTGGATAGTTTTAGGATATGGTGAATGATTTCCTAAGAAATATTTGTTTAGGAAAGTCATGTGCGATGTTGGGCATTGATGATGGAATTTTGGAACTATTGGATACTCGTATTCCTAGGGTGAGCTATGATATGCATATCCCCTTACTCTCTCGTTTGGGATTATTTTATATGATCATATATATTTGCTTCTTCTATTTTAACTCATTGGATATTAAAAATATCATTCTAGGAGAGGTGAATATTCATAAGGTATATCATGTTCTTTACCTTTCTAGATTCTAATGGTTGTATAAGTTTATTCTCCTACTATATATTGCGATGTCTGGATAGGTAGTTCATCTACTCACTGTGTTTAACCCCTTGTGCTTGGATGATCTTACTTTCACTCCTAGTTGGGTTGTGATGTACTATTTTACTATACCTTGTGCTATGTACTATATTACTATTCCTATTATATCTATTACTTCTCCCCCTACATCATTCAGTATGTCCTACTATGTATGTTTATACTCACCCCTACATGGTCTTTTCAATTACGACTTGTGTCTTATGAAAACGATGGACATGTTGACCTTGACATCTGAGGGCCATAGAGATACTGGAGTCTAGGAACATGTACGGTGGTCATATCTTGGTATTGAAGAGATATAATCTCATTAAACCATTTAATTTTTCATATTTTAGTCAGTTTGGGACCTATTTCTAGTTGGGTGTGTATTTTTTCCCTTTTTCATTCAGCTTACAATACCATACTTTTGTTCTATCAAGATTTTCATACATGTTTTGGTTACATTATAGCAGTGTTGCATCTTTTATTCATTCCCAACGAACTTGTTAATCAATATTTTTGGGTGTGTGTTTCATTGTACACATACTTAGGTAAAGGAACCCCTGAGTTAGTTATGCCATCGGTGTTGGTCATCACCACCTGGCCAATAGAGGTGGGCTTGCAGTAGTTACAGCTTGGGCACCAGCTTGAGTTAGGTTGTGACAGATTGGATGAGGGTTTGGTATTTATCCTTGGTTTATCAATCCTTTTTAGGTGTTGGAGAACATCATCTAGGTGGATCTCATTTTTTTCTTCCCCCACGATCTGATCTGATCCATAATGTTTTTATATGTCATAGATTTTTTGAAATACTCATAAGGACTCCCATGTTAATTTTTTGTGAGAGTTTGATATAGAGGATGATGAAATATTACAAGAGTGTTCAATCAAGATTAAAAAGAATTAAAATATGATAATATGTTTGAAATTTATCCCATCAGTTTTCATTTGTGGTTTCTAGTGGAATAGTTGAATATATATGATAATGTGAGTAAACAATTCATGATTAGTATCCCAAGATATTTGGAGACTTAAATTTATTTGATGATGTAATGTATTATTTGATATGAATAATTAGATTTTATTTTTTGCATATTTGGATATTTTTTTCAATCCCTTGTGTTTCTTTATGACTTAATAGTGGTGATGTCTTAGTTTGAGAGGTATCTCCCATGGAGTTTTGTCTTTTCTGTTTTCTATTTTCATTCTCAGGATTTCTTTTGAATCTCATAAATGAAATGGTAAGAGAGGTATCTGATATAAGGGTTTGGGTTTCCCTGAATTCTTTATTTTTCATATAGGTGGTACTGAAGCAGCCCATTGATGTTTTTTTTTTGTTTTGGTGGATGAGTGAGGGATGTGTCTATATTAATTGAATTTTAATATAATTATTCATTTTTTGATTTTAACATAAATTTTCCCCCTGATATGAAATGTAATATCAACTTGGATAAAATTTACAATTTCAAAAATAGATGAGTCCCTTTTAGAGAAATAGAGTCATTTCCTTGGTAAAATGTCATTTTATTGTAGAAAACAAAGATTTTCTAGGAGTTATATAAGAAAATATAATGGTTGTGTGAACTTTTAAGGATCGTTTGTTAAAAATTTATGAGTCTTTTCTAAGTCCATATGAGTCATATTGATTTTATAAGAGTTTATTGTTATTTTATAAAACTAAACCTTGAATTTTATATTTGTATTTTTTTCATAAGATTCATTTTTTAATTTATATTGTCTATTGGGATTTCAAAAGATTAAATTTTTAAAATATAAGAGTCTTTCTGAATTTTTATTAGATTCTTTTAAAAATATAAGTTTATTTATGATTTTAATAAGGGACTTTATGTTTTTTTAAGAGTAAAGTAACGAATTATAAGGGAATTTCTAAAATTTCATAATAGAATTTTTAAAATGTTAGTATTTAGGAATTTTTTAAGGGTCTTTTGGTTTCTGAAAGAGTAAATTATAAAACTATAAGATTCATTACCTAATGAAGAAGTGTAGTTTCTTTACTAAAATTTATAATTTTTTTAAATTTATACAGAATCATATTTTATAATTTTTATTGAAATTTTAAATTTTTAAACCTTAAATATAAATATTTTAATTCATTAATAAAATTACTTCACCTCTGAGATATTAAATACATATTTTAAATAATTGTTATGCTCTTAAAAGTGGATAAATCTATATGTCTTATTTAAAAGGAAATTTTTGGATTAAATTATATTTTATGGAATGAAATTAAGGAGAAATGTGTTGGAAAATAGTTATTTTATTCACTATATCTAAACTCTTAAAATTTGAATTTCCCTCTCCCCTATTTCGATCTTCTTTTAATTACATTAATATTAGATGATGAGATCACCCTTTGTTGGTTATTGTGAGTGGTATTTGGTAATTTCTGATCATTGTTTTTAGTATCCAACTATTTTAAACCAAGATAAAAACTTTTTATTTTGAGTTATTGGTGGCGTGAAACTCTCCCTCATCATCTTGGTAATGTGAAATGATGTGAGTTTGAGCATTTAGAAACTCTTCTTTTTATTTTTTGTGAAGCATGAAATTATCATGTTGATATATTTTATATATAAAATTTTTGAATTAACTATATAGGGATAAAAACTAGAATGGTATAATTGAATGTTAATGTGTTTCAACTATATTTTTTATATGTGTTATATCATGTGAAAGCTTGTTGTTTATATTTCTATTGTATTTTTATAGTTGACTTGGTTTTTTAACATATTAGTATGATTAAATTATAAAATAACCTATAAGAAATTGTTATTAACTTATGGGTTGAACTGGTTTCTATGCTTAGATAATCAAAAAACTATTATTATGCCCATGGTATCTAGAAATATTATAAATAAAAGAATAATAAAAATGTGATAGATTTGTTTTTGTTTTTTATTAGTTTTGGGTATGGTTTTTTATAATTGGTTGTTTTTTAATGTATGTGGTGGGTCTTATTTGGGAGTTGATGTAGTGATTGTGGAGGAACTGTTATGTGGAATTGGATTTTTTTTCAAATTATTGTAAATATTGGAATTGGCTTGCATAGTGGTTGTTGTGGTGGATGTTTGAGTTGTGTGGGGTTCTGTCAATTGATTCATAGTAGTGTGGAATGAAATGAAATATGGTGTAAATTACTAATAAAATATAGAAAACGGAATAGAATTTAATATATATTAGTCATTAATGATTTCTATGATAATAAATGGAATGGAATACTTATAGGAACGAATATAGGTATTGACTTATGAATGGTTTTTCATTAAATATAATTATTGAATAACATAATCAATATTATATGGATGGTAAAAGTATATTTTAAATTGGATTATTAAATTATTAAAAATTTAATATATAGTTTTTATTATGGTTTTTTGTGTTGAATAGGGGGTCAGTTGATATTGTAGTTGTAGAATTAGTTATTAGTGGGAGATAGTGGATATGTAGTGGTGATTATGGGTTGTTATAGAGATTCCTACTATAAATTATTAGGTTTGTGATTTTTTGTGATTGTAATATAGTTATAATTTATTTTTTTGTGATTTCATATGAATCCAACCCTAGATTAATAACCATACAAATGAAAAAATGTGTTAGGTTCTGTATTTTTTTCTAGAATTATCTATGCTGTTGAGGGAAGAAATGGATGATTATTCCCTCTTCCTCGCTCTATATTTCATGAATGGATAGTATGTGATGGGTAAAGGTTTATATGAATGTGTTTTGATATCCAAAAGTCAAAATAATGATTTAATTTATAATGACTATATGATGATGTGGTATATAGTGGATTTTATTCCTAATAGGGGAGGGTATAATGTTGATGTCCTCTATATTAAAAATAACTTGATATGTAGGAAACATTACATGCAGTTAGGGTGTGGATATGTTTTATATGACAATGTATACATGATTATGTGACTATGATGTTGATTTTTTACATGCGATTGTATTGAAATGGTTGTGATGATATGGATAGAATGGGAGTGCCAGAAATTTTTTTCTTGGGTGTGAGAGAAAGAACAAATGGGTAAGGGGTTTGAGGAATACGTTTTTCAATACTATTTTTTGTAATTTTATTTTACATTGAGGTGATGATTTTCTAGGAATCATTTTTTAGGATTGATTAGTTGTCCAGGTATAAGTTCATGTTGGTTTTTCAATTTACTCTAAGAGAAATCAATATGTATCTTCCACTTTTCCATGAGAGGTCTTAAGGAGGATCATTTTTATTATACATGTTTCCTCACCCATATATACATAAATCTATTTTATAGGATTCCAAATGGTATTTAAATATTTACCAGAACCTTATTTTATTTAATTTGGGAGTTGTGGTTGGAGTTGCATCCTTAATATTTTTTTTGTTATTACATTTATAGACTTGATTTTTTCTAAAATTTTAATACATTATAGTCATTATAAGATATTGGTTTTATTTATATTATATTATTTATGAGTTGTTTTATTATTATATTAATTCTATTTATTAGGGTAATTACCCCATATGTATGATTTATACTCGAGGTTCTAGTCACCAACCCATGACATATTTGAAGTGAGCTTCAGGAGTCAGTATCATATTTACTGCAGCACCAGGAGGGGTTCTTGGTTGGTGTGGGTTATGAAATGAAATTTTATAACAATGAATTAATAAAGTACACATGAAAAGAGATATTTAAATTTGAGGATATGATTTATCATGGTAATTGTTCATAGATTAATTGTATTTTTTCTAATATATTGATTTAATATAAGAGTTATAATTAATATTATAAAATGGGAATTAATTATTGTCAATTAAGGGAATTATTATTTAATAAAAGGTTTGGAAAGGGTTTAATAGTTTGATATTTTATTATTTCATGGGGAATGATGAATAATATTACACCACCATATTATTATGGGGTAATTGGAAAAGATAATAGAGGTTTTAACTTGATATTATGATGAGGGAATATAGAGTTTTATAGAGACATTTAAAAGGGTTATTTTAAATCCATAATTAAAGGGATTTAACCATTGTTAATTCATGTAATGTGATATAGAAAATTTGTTACATAAATAGTAGAGTCTTTTATAATGACCTCCTATTTCGATTCATTTATACATAATTTTTAGAGGTAGTTTAATATTAGTATGTGGAGATTAGAGGACAATGGGCTAGATAAATTATCTTTGGATTTTCAAGGAACCTTCTTATGTAATATTGAATAGTTGGAAATATTTTATAATTTTTAGATAATATATCCTTAGACCATGTTGCTTTAATCATTATATTTATCTCTCTACATGTCAATAATGAGGTATTTATCATGTTTGGCATGGGGCTATGCCAAATGAATGGAAGGTAGTGGCACTCCTTATTCTTTACCCTTTTCCCTTTCATATTTACAACCTCTAAGGAAGGTAGTTACATGATTACATTACAATTAAAATGGGTTTCTCACCTCTCATTGTGGATTGTGTACTCAAAACCCAAAAATCACATGGGCGTTATTCCATTCTGGAACATGTTTTCCCATTCATCATGGGGACATTATGAATGTTCTCAATTCATTCCAATATCATTAAAAAAATTAGTATGGGTGTTTATGTTTAGTATCTTGTTTCATAAGGGATTAAAATTATAGGGATTTATTATTTTCATTATAAATTCATTACTTTGTGAATTTTTGAACACTTTGGGTGAGATAATCTATGGTTGGTGGATTCTACTTATTCCTTTGATGTTTAAATTTTTTTACATGTGATTGATGTAAGTTTCAAATTATTTTTTAGGGTAATATTTCATCAATTAATTTATGTTATATTGATTTTTTAAATTGATAATTTATTTGGATTTATAGTTAATGAAAGATTGTAATTTTATAATGGCAGGCATGGATATTGGATTTTGGAATTATAGTGTTCATTTATGGAAAAATTTGGTTTTCATCTTTTTTTATTGAAATTAAGATAAGTTGGTTTCATAGTTTTGGGATAAATGGGAAATTATTTTGGAAATAAAATTTTGTATTTCAAAAGGCATTCTAAAAGGTAATGAGAAACTGAATTTATAAAGTTAGATATAAAAATGTGGCATGGTTATAAATAGATATATTCATGTTAAAAATGACTTATGTGAACTCCTAAATGGGAAAAAATTCATTTCCGATGCATTATGATCATAGTTATAACAGTTTATGAATGGAATAATATTTGATTACGTTTATAATAACTATGATTCCTATAAATAGGTAATTATAGTACATTTTATTAATATATAAGAACATTATATCATTGGAGATAGGTTTTATTTGGTAAGCATGCTTGGGTACTAATATTATTTTTTTAAATTAATTATGAACTATTTAATTGTAAATATTTTTATTTTATAAATGGAAACGGTTACATGGTTTAAAATATACCATACATAGAAATTCATATGAGTTATTTGGTAAAATCATACTAATTAAGTTTTTACTCACACCTGCTCACTCATCTCATTGTGTTTCTTGATGTTATTGTTATCCATGAAAGGGAAATATTACATATTAATTGATGTTGAATCATTGGAGCTATGTTATTAATTGGGATTGACATTATTCAACTAGCCATAATCAAAAGAGAGTTTTATTATAGAGGGATAGGTTTTGATATTTATCCTTGGTTTTAAAAGTTGTGTGTGTTAAATTTATTTTTCTATACATCATGTAACATCATTTTTAAGAAAAATCATTTCAAAATATTATTTTTGGGGAATTAAAATAAAGTGAAATCTTCAGTTACACATATTGTTTTTTATTCATTATAATGGTTAATTATTCCAAAAAGATTTTATGGAATCTATCTATAGTAGTTTTCAACCATTGGTTATCAATGATTGTGCATGAGGCCACATGGTGATCAGGATTAGGTCCTAGGATTTAAGTACCAATTATGGGTCATTACAGAATGGTATCAAATAATTGTTCAACTTTGAGTCTTATATTTTGGTATACAGTAGGACTAGGTTGGTTAAAACTCATGAGGTAGATATAAAATGGTTCATCTAACACATTTAGAGTAAAATATTAGTTGACATGTATTTTGATATGATATGAAATTGGAGGATATCATGTGGGATGTTATACAATATAGGTGTCTAACCTTATGATAGGATGGGATAGAAAAAGTTTTCATATATCATGGATGTCATGTGAATGAATTATATTCATGTGAATTTAAATTTTAAATTATTTCATTACATGAATGTGGCTTTCTAAATAGTGTTTAATTGTTTGGAAATGAATTATATTTAGAAAAATATTTTGATTTAAATATTTTCTTGTAAATTTGTACAAACATGAATGGAAGGAATAAAGGGAATTTTAATAAATCTAGTTATATATAGATAGTAATTTATGATTTGTGTGGAAAAAAATTATATTGAATTTGGATATGATATATTTAGAACCATCAGTTGACCATTGGTTTCATGATATTAGAGTTATACCTATGAATACTGTAATTCATCATGAGAATAAAGATATAAACATTTCTATGACCATTTATAAAAAAATTTATATGTATCTTCAAAGTGTCTATGATATTTTTAACATATTAGTATATGAATTTCAATATCTTGATAGTGTAATGAATCAGAAGCAACTAAAATAATTAAATAAATGTTTGATATTCTAAAAGATAAATATCCCAATATTTATGTGGGATAGATGAGTGTAGTAAGATGATATTTGATTGGAGATAATCAACAAAATATTATAATTTCTTTATAACTTATATATATCGAAGGTGGAATTTTCCACTTATATGATCAGGGGAGTAGCTCTTATGTGGTGAGAGACTACTATAGAAGTGAAGCACGATTATAATTTGATATGGGATGTATTTTTTATTTTTTTTAGTTGGAAATTTTATAAAATATCATTATATATAAAGATGAACCAAGATTTATTGTATTATAAATAGAAAAAATTGATCTATATAAAATTCATATATTGTTTTACATAGTAGGAATTCTTTTCAGCAAAATTAAATACAAGAATAATATTTTCTCTATAATATTTGAAATCACTATTTTACATAATATTAGATAAAGGATTATATTTTATATAAATACACTTATCCAATAGTGTAGAATTAAATATTAATGGTGAAAGAATATTTGATGGGCTCACTGAGTGCTGACACATTTCTCCCATAAGTGAATAGGGTCTAACATTTTTGTTCTTGATATAATAGAAAAATAATGAATCCTATAAACCAAGTTGTCAATGAAAAATTTAAAGGTCAAACTATTTTCAATTATAGTAGTTCATTTTTTGTTATAGGTGTGATAGAAAAATTCATTTGAAGTGTAATTTCCTTAAATAGCCTAAATAGTTTCATATATGTGGACGATTAGATACGTAAAGTGGGTTTTGTGGGAACTTGTGGTTGGAGATTCCAATATAATGTAAGGATTGATTATTATTTTTGAGAGACCAAATAATGATAAAATAAGGTCTTAAGTATTGATAGGTTGTAACCCTTGATAGAGGGAATTAAAAAAATAATTAAGGATAATAATTCCTGGAAAATAAAAATCCAAAAGCGCTGAAATATGTAAATGTTTCAATATGAGGTACCTTTCTCATTTAAATTACTAAAATATATTCTAGGGATGATATTATTTTATCAAATTAATTTAAATATTCATGAGTATATGCTAAATTAAATATTCACATTGAATTTATTCCTTAATATATAAGGAATAAGATACCTCTTTGAGTGAGGAAAATTTATACTTCTTTTATTGTGATTAATGTTGTGGAAATATCAACGAACTATTGTACATAGAGATTGGAACACAATAAATTATAATTGGAATGGATTTGATGATAATTTTTAAGGCCAATATAGGCTAATATTGTTTAAAATTCTATTTTACCTTACTCAATGGGAGTGTTCACACTTTTCAGAGAGAGTGTAACATTCATAAAATCATAGCATGAATTTTTTATAAGATGCATATATATTTATCTTAAAAATTAGCTATAATGATTCTTACAATGGTTAATGTAAAACAATAGATCTCCACTACCTTTCTTATTGGAATATTTCTTTATTTAATTTCTAGAATATTTTTGATACACAACCTCTAGAGATAGAAAGGGTCTCTTGATCGACTTGTTTCCAAGAACCAGTCTAATGTCATTTTTTCATATTATATGATTATTATATAGATGTGATTGTTAATAATCCAATTATAATATTTTGAGTGAAATTATTAAATTAGATAGTGTGTCACCTAGGGAAACCTGAATTATTTTTATTAATAAAGAAGATGAAATCTTATAAGTATACTCTATCTAAAAAATCAAAACAATAAAAATATAAAAAATAAATATCATATATCATATACTGATGGTTTTTATCAATTAAAATGTGATAAGTGGTTCTAAAACATAAACATATGTTTATTTTATCACCATTTAAGGGTGAATTGTAAAGACATTCCAATGATTTGTTTTATGACTATCTACGACATTAAAGGTTTGTAGTGATGTTGTTTTGGTCATTGATTCCCAAACTATTTTTATATATCCAATGAATAATATATTTCACAAATATTTTATCTTTTTCATAGTGAAATTTCTGATGATATTTGTATTTATTTCTTTTTATAGAAAGATCATAAGACAAATTTTAGGATTGAAATGGATGTATTGAAAGAACATTGACTATATATGTAGGATCTAAAACATTTAATTTTGGATTTAGGTTGTAATTATAATGGGGCACATTATTTTTTTATAGTAATTTGAATTTATATAGAGAAGGTTGAAGAATTAATTTCATGGGATTACCTTGAGAATTTCTTTGAGATACAATGTTTTTTAGAGTTATAAGGATATTATAGTTATTTCAATAAATATTTATTGAAAAAAAACATCAACTATGATTTCTTAAGAATGGAAGGATGAGATGTTTGAATAGAGAGAAATTTTATTTTGATATTTAATTAAAATAAATATAATCATATATTCAAATATATTATTTGTACAACATGAATCTAATATGGGATATTCATTATATTTTAATATAACTACAGTTTTATTGGTATGTGTTCCCATGAAAGGAGAAAATATGGTGGAATATGGACCAAGGAAATTATATCCTCATGATAAGAATTATTTGATTCATGAACTAGAGTTCAAGTACATTCCCATTCTTTGAATAGATGAAGACATTATTTGTTTGGTGATATATTCATGGTATACATTGATCATAATAGTATAAGGAATATTTTTTCTAGAAAGGATTTAAAATTTAGAAAGGTAGATTTTTTATGTACCTTTGTACTTTTATCTTTGAGTTAACCTATACACTAGGCATTGGTAATTCCAAAGCAAACGGATTTATTAGAAAAACATATGTGGTAAAGGAATCATAATAGTGGTAGACAATGGGTTTCATAGGGGATATACATCTCAAGGATCAAGAAGGTCGAGACTATATATTGTTATTTCGTATCGATATAACTTCTATACATTTGGACCAATTGAATAAAGAAACATGAAATTATATTGAATATAAATTTATATTTGATGCCCAAAATTGTGGGGACTATATAAATGAGTGGTCAATAATGATGGATTTTATGATCTATTTCAAAGATTTAATGGAAGTTATTTAAATTTTGAGATAAGATATTATGAATTAATTTCATTACCTTAGTTGTGAAATTCATCTAAGAAATATAAATAGTACCATGATACTAAATAATAGTTCTGGTGGGTGGGAATATTGAATAAGATAACAGGGTTTGTAGATCTGTGTTTAACATGTCAATGAGTGAAGGTTTAGAATCAATAAACAATGGGAATATTATTACAATTACATGTCTAGACTTGGATATGGGGGAATTTTATAGTGAATTTAGTAAGTATTTTACCATGTTTATATAGGAAGCATGAACCAATAAAATTGATTTTTGATTAACATACAAAAAAGCTCACTATTTACCTATTAATGAGATAACATCGGTTAAATTATTTTCTTATTTATATATAGAAGAGAGAGAAAAGTGTTATATAGTTATTTAATCATTGTATTGAATAGGAACCCTTTTTTCACATAGAGATTTTGGGGACGGTTGTGAATTTTGATGAGTACTCAGTTAAAAATAAGTACATCATATCACCCTTAGATGAATTAATAATATGAGTGAACCAAAAAAAATTGAGGAAATTATTTGAGATTCTATGTTGTCTTTTGTGAACTCATGTGAGAATTATATTAATTTGGTGAAATTTTTATATAAAAATAGTTATCATAAATTGATTCAAAAGGAACCATTCAAATATATATCTATAAGGTTGTGTTGATCACCTATATACTTGATCAAAATGGGAGAGAGGAAACATATAGAATAGATCTTAGTGTGATAGAAAATGAGTCATATTAATTTAATATCATAGAGTTTAATGAATTCTTTGATATGATAAGAGTATTATGTAGACCATTGGTGATGATCATTGCAGTTTCTAATAGGTTATAAGGTTTTTTATGAGTTCCACCATGATTGGTAAATCGATAACTTGAGAAGATAGAAAATTTGAAAAATTAGTATCTGATTCAATTTTTAGATCTTTATGAGTGTTAGGAAGGTGGATTATCTATTATTGTTTAAAAAAATGTATATTTGATAGAGTGTTCTGGAAACATAGTTATGTTTAATAGGAAACATGGGATAGAGAAGCTTACATGTGACAATAATCTCCTTATCGTATCTTCTGAGTGATAATCAACAACTTTTATTTGGTAAGCATTCCAATGGTGGGGAGAATTATAACATTTATTATTTTGGAAGATAAATTAATTAATAAACATATAATTTTGAATTTCTAAATTAAATTCAATACAACGTAAAGATGTAAATTTTCCTTTTAATTGTTGGATTACATTATTAATGGATAATCACTGATGTGGGGTTAGTAGTAGAATATAATTTGACCTCAACCCTAATATCATAAAGCATATGTTTAATTTATTACATTTTCATAAGATACAAGGAATCACATCCTAAATGAATTATAAGTTTTGTAGTTTTAGAAAAAATTATATACATGATTATTTCATTATATTTTAAAATGAAAATAAAATCATAACATTTTATCAAAAATAACATTGTTCCCTCTAGAATATCCTTGAATATCAATCATAGTATACAACATGAATTTCTTTTAAAAGAAATATAACAATTTTGATCACAAATTATCTTTATTGTTTATGTATATATGATACTATCCTGAATTAATAATCATAATCAACAATGAATGCTAATAAATTTCACACATATTCCATTCAAAAACACTAATATCAAGAAAATATAAGTCATAATCAATATGGAAAAGTAATTAACTGAAAAGACATTCAATTTAATCAATAAACTAATAATGAAATGCATCTATATATAATATCATTGTGAAAATATCATGTATACCAAAATAATTCATATAAAATATATCAAGGTAAATAAATAAAAACACATGTAATTTAATCAATGAACTAAGAATGAAATGAATTTAGATATAATATCTTTGGGAAAATATCTTTGATAATAATAAAAAAAACTCAATTAAGGAAATATTAAACTGCTGGACATCATGATCTCAAAAATCATCACAACTCTATTGTCAATTCATTTCACAAGACAGTTTAAAACTACCAATAGAAACCCATTTAATGTGTTCTTACGGATTCACCTCATGACACTACTGATTCATAAAGGGGATATATAGTTCTGGTCCCCACCAATCAATAAATGTACAAAGAATTCCTAAAATATTAAATATTCAATTTAATTCATAAATAATGTTACTTAACATAAAATATATATATTTAGTAATGAATAAGGATTTATCAATATTTAAATACATAAAAAAACTTCCAATGTATAACACCATATATATAAATGATATATAGTTTAAGAATCAAACATATCAATGATAAAAAAATATATTTATAATTAGGGTAAATATAATGGCCATTGTTTACATGAATGTGTAAATTTCAAGTTAAAGTTAATGACTAAAAATGAAATCAAGAATGTTTATTATAGTAATGATACAAAATTATCACAAACCACTGTTAGAGATAATAAATATGGTATCAATACAACATATACCCACTATAGAATAATTAGAAAAATGGCTGTTAGAGTTGATGGATAGAAATTATATAAAAATATCCTTTAAAACATTCTTGAGGAAAAAAAGTTTTGTAATTTTAAAACAAAATTTTGAAAAAACAATTTTTAAATAATATTCTTTGAAAAATAAACATTGAAAATTATAAAACTAGCTCTAAAACATTTGATTGGTCAAGATGGAATGAAATTCTATGCATGCTACAACTGATAAAATAAATAATCCGTTCACATTTTCTATAAAAGGAAAATGGAAAATTCTAAAAATGACACGAATATTCCACTAAAAATGATTAAAACCATATAAATGGATAAATTTTTTAAAAAAATCATTTTTGAAAAATGCTAAAAACATTTATGAAAAAAAATTATAAAATTTTATATTAGAAGGAAATAGATTTCTAACAGAAGAGAGGAATGAAATTAGATTTTCCTAAAAACATTTTCTCAATTATTTTAAGTACCTAAGAGAAGAAAATGGAACTATTACTTGAAAATATCATGAATAACTAAAAGGTAATAAAATGATATCGGTTTATTATAAAATGTTCAAAGAATTTTCTCTATAGAATATTCATATATAATTAATCCTGATTGAAATTATATTTTGAAATATACCCTTATAAAATCATAATTTTTAAGTAAGGATTAATCAATGATTCTATTTTTTGTATCAAATATAATTCAACATAAGAAAAATTGAAATAAAACATAATATAGTGAACCTTATTTACACACATAATCTCATAATTTAAAATACAATAAAGAATTATTATAACCTAGTGAAAAGAAATTGAGTTATGAAATTATTTAAAACATGGTAAATTTTATGTCAAAATATATTTGGATGAAATAATTCAATTTTAAGGGTAAAAACCATGAATATTGAATTATTCGTCATATTAATTTAGCATCCCAGGTAATGATAGGAAAAAAATATTTTAATATTTAGCCACATTTTTATAATTTTTAAGATTAATTTTTAAGTTACATAATTATAATTTGAGAAACTAAATTTTAAATTCATCATTTCAAAATTATCTAACAATTAAATTTTTTGAAATTATTTAAAAATACTGATTTTTTATTGAAAAGTAAAAAAATTTGTTTCATTGAAAACTATATTTTATTTATAAGGTTATCATTATTCTTTATATTAGTTTAAAATTATTATCAATTCATTTATTATCCAATTATGATTTTCTGAATGGTTTTTATACAAGAATTTTTTATAGAATCATTTTATATTTTTTAAAACAATTATTTTTTGGAAAAACCATTTTTCAATGCCTTATATATGTTTTTTTTAATTAAATTCTTCCGCATGTGAGATTTGAATTTTGATAAATGGAATAATTATTTGGAATCATAGGTTCCAAATTTTCTGAATAAGTACCTTTTATTTTTGTTCAATATGAATTGTATCTTTGATAAAAAAAATTAGCATGGTAAAGGGAAAATCAGGTAATTAGTAGAAAAAATATATATAAAATTTCCCTAAAACCTTTCCATATTTTATTGGAAGTGTGGCATCCTAGACTCAAATTCCAATTAATTGGATCCTAGAGCCCGATGAGCTACATAGACTCAAGCACATCACCCCAGAAACCAGAGGTCGCCAACTAGTAGTGAGGGTCTATGTTATGTTTATTGGGAGACTATACCCTCATTTTCAAAGTGCAGTGTAGTGGATAAATATGAAAAGAGGTAAATAGAGGAAGCAATATTAGTAAACAGAAGTCATAGAGTAAAATAGTGGCAACAATAATAATAACTGAAACAACTGTAATAACATTCAATAGATGATGATATGTCATGTCACTAGAATATTACATAACATGGATACAAGATAGGTAGAATAACATGTTCCGCATAAGTATAAAGGAAATAAAAAGACTATCCCAAGAATCCTAAGCTCCAACTTGGTTATCTTCTATCAGAATCCACACTAAACTACAAGAAATAATGTTTTTCAAGCTATATGCTTCCCTTTGTCAACACATGTAACCATGTAATATACTTCGGATACCAAATGAAGCATAAAGATAATGTGAGATAAATCTTAGTGGGCCACCACCAACGGTGTCTATAACATTCGTCTTGTGTAATGGGAATGTAATGGTGTAAAAGAAGGCATATTTAATGTAAAGCATTAAAATGTAACTAAATACCAAAGTACCTGCTACATCCCTCAGCTGGAATCTGAACAAAACTAGTCCATTAAATGATTATTACTACTTTATAAATAAGTCACATTTTAACAATATTGAAGGTTCCATGTATTAACATGGAAACCAATAATGACATTTAATATTGATTTTACAGGTTAATAACCAAGGAAACATAGACCTCAAGGGTATCTAACTCAATAATAATTGTTTCCTAGATAAGGGTAAGAGTGTAATCTAGGGAACATAGTCCAAGGAATTCCACAATCAGATTCCTACTAAGTCTAAAGAGTTTATAGAAGGTGAAATAGGGTTAATAAATGATTGGGCCGGATGGGATTTTACCTTGGAATCAAATTTTCAATTATATATCCAATAATTGTATCCAATGAATCCAATAATAACATTAAAGGGATCCTATAGTGTCATCAAGAGCATCAAAATAATAGACATAGATCGGGAACTAGTTGGGTCAAAACCTAAACAAGTTGTATCCTGGAATTGTAATGGGGTTCATGATTGCTCAAGTAATTCCCTGATAATAATCCAAGGCAATATTGACATAGAAAACCCTTATTTGATATGGAATTAATTTAATATTTCCTTTCGTTCAATACATTCCTTTCATTATTGTGATAAGTTCATGTGTCATGCCACCTTTTAATCAATTCATAATTAATTAATAATTCTACTTGGTCCAAGCCTTTCCATTCATTTACGTTACAAAGACAAGTAGAATGAAACCTTTTTTAACTACATTTAAAGAATATTAAATTATTAAGTTTCATTCCGCTACCTTCCATTAATGTGGTAATGGGTACTACATACATGAAACATTTTAATCATTCACAATCAATCTGGTCAAGTCATATACTTGGTATACTTTCCATTTTCCATTTCATATTTAATTATCCATTGATTCACTTACCATAGTTGGGTCACTTGGTGAGCATACATTGTACATTCAATTATGAAATTCATAATATAAATCAATCCATTTAATATAGAAAAGCTTACCCATATAAGGGTCAAGAAAAGTCACACCCAAATAGTGGCTCAAACATGTCAAATACTAAAAACCCAATTGTGTCATAACATCAAACATGGGATGGATGGATTTTTGGGTGTAAACACCATCATTTAATCACATATATGTAATGATCTTGTACCTAAGGTTCTAATTATTATAAGGATGACTTATAAATTCTATTAATGAACCCTGATGATATTGATGGGCCCCAAATGAGAATTCCAGAATCAAAAAACTTAGGGGATGAGTTATAGACAACCCACCATAGGATTGTACAACTCCCATCCTCTAGTACTAGTACTTTATTTTTATTATATTGGAGTAGATTTAAGAAAAGATGAAAAATAGCCACACTTTAATAACTTGGTCCATAGCAAGAGAGAAAAATAATGGCATAAAAGGACTCGAGTATATACGGTTGTGCATCCAATGAGATGAACGGAAGATCAATCAGATACCGAATGAAGGAGATCATTCAATCCAACGCATAGGCCTTACAAGTTCCCCAAAATTAGAGTAAAAATGTTAATTCTTCTGGATCTCAGATTAAGAAGAATAAGGGGAATTAATTAGATTATTAAGGGGAAATAAGATATTTTACCCATAAAATAGCCTATGCACGGTTTGTCCGCATGGTTTTCCATACCATGCACCAACCATGAATGGGTACCTAATAATGAAAGATAACATTCATGGTTAGGTTTCATGGTTAGGTAAACCATGTGCTAACTATACAGTAAGGCTCTATCTAAAAACATGACACCGGCATAGTTTACTGTAAACTGTATGCCAAGCCTATTTTTCCCAAAGAGGTGGGTTAGGGGCTCTGAAAAAGATATGGACACCCTTGGGTTCTTCACTAACCCATTAGGAATCCAAATAAGGTCCAAAATATATAATTAAATTGAAAATTAAAGGCTCCATACCAAAATTAAAACATGGGCACTTACAGTATTCCCTTGTAAAAAGACTCATCCCCGATTTCACCTTCCAAGGGGGGAGAAACGTTGTCTTAGAACAACTTTGTCCACTAAGCACATATGTCAGTTTTCCTCTCCCAAGTATCATCTTATTCCCAACCATGCTGTAATATCACCCATACTAGAGGGACAGACCAGCCTCAGAGAGCCTTTATGCTCTATTCAAAGATGAGTACAGGATACTACTCAAAGCTATTAGCATCATCTTACTCAATTTACTCAGGATAAAAAGTATGAGATGGACCAACATGATTCCATAAAATATATGAGACCTGGAAGATGTTGTACATACTCTAAGGTAGTGGGAAACAATAGGATACCAGACCGACTCTCTCTAGAATATCAAAAGTCCCTACATAACGTGGTGATAAATTCCATTATTTTCATAACAGTATATTCCCTATACTGGGTGATACCTGAAGGAAAACACGATCCCTAACCTCAAACTCTAGAATAATTTGATGGTGATCTGCATAAGATTTTGTTCTCGACTGAGCAGTAGTCATACTCTTTTTGATCAGCTAAAATTGCTTTGATGTCTTCGGAATGAGATGATGTCCTAGTAGGACTACCTCTCCTACCTCTATCCATCATACGGGTGAACGGAATGACCTACTGTATAAGGACTCGAAAGGAACCATCTAAATTGTCGCATAAAATATGTTATTATAGGAGAAATTAAAGAGATGTATATGTTTCTCCCAAGAACTACTAAAATTGCATACACATGCTCGAAGCATGTCCTCTAGAACCTTTATTGTTTGTTTCAATTTTCCATAGGTATATGGGTGAAAAGATGTTCATAGAAACACATGTGTTCCCAAATCCTTTTTCAATCCCTTGCATAACTATGATGTAAAATGAGAATCGCTATCTGAAAAGATAGTACATGGGACCACGTGGAGCTGTATGATCTCACAGACCTACAATCTCCCTATATAATCAACTGAAAAAGTCTCCCGAATATGTTAGAAGTGATCCACTTTCATCAGTCATTCAAGGACAACCCATACAGTGTTACTACCTCTAGGAAACCTATGAAAACTAACTTAAATGTCAATGGTAACATCTTCACATTTCCACATAGATATTGGAAGAGGTTATAACCATCCTGTAGATATCTGGGGCTCCTCCTTCACTTACTAGAATGTGTACCACCTAGTGATAAATCTTTATATCATACATTTCATTCGAGGACACTAATATTAGTGTCGCACATCTCGATACCTCTTTGAGATACTTGGATGATCTACCCACTGAGAAGTGTGGTACTCACACCTAAACTTCTCTCTCATATCTGTATGAACCTAGACACATCCATGGATATGCAGGATGTCGTCTCTATCTAAAAATCAATCCAAAGGAGGATTATCTCATCATATACTCTCATGGATTACCAAGCCTTCAGGATTTGAAAATTGACTACCCTTCACCATATTAAGGCTGGAAGAGGTAACATCTAAAAAAGAGAGATAAGAATACTCATGACTATCATGAAAATCTAGGTTATTCTCAGAAAAGAGGGCCGTTAACTTCCATTCATCATAGGTTTCCCATACAGACTATGATTTAGTTTTCTGAATTAGCACATCTATAATAAATTTCCCTTCCAAGGCATATAGGCAAGCTCAAAATCAATGGATTGTCGATATTTGACCCATATCTATTGTCTTAGGTTCAATTCATGCTATAAAAATATATATTTGAGGCTCTTGTGGTCTCTATACATCAGAAAGTGCTCACCCAATAGATAATGTCTCCAACAACAAAAGGCATGGATAACTGCTGCTAGGTCAAGGTCATGCATCGGGTAGCTTCTCTCAAGAGGCTTTAACTACAAGGATCTTTATACAAAAAAAAATACATCCAACATCATCCCAACTCCTAGGATGATTCCTGATGCATCATAGAAGAATATATAACCTTTTCCAAGCTTTGGAAGAGATGGAATATGTGATGATAAAAGCCACCTTTTCATCTCCTAAAAGGCTTTCTCACATGATTATGGCCACAGGAACATGACACCCTTATTTGTAGGACCATTAAGAGGTGAGGAAAGGCAGAAAAAGTCCTTTATGAAACACCTTTAATATCCATCCATCCCCATGAAACTTTTTATGTCAAAAACTATCACGACTCGTCCTTGGGGCTCGTGTCGTGACTACCCCAAGCCTGCCTTCCATAGGCCAGGGGCTGGGGACTAGCACCAAAGGTGTAAATTCCGATAACTGTGAAGGCATTGCCTTTATAAAAGTAAACAAAACACCACATAGTACAAGAAGAAGTAAACACTAAGTACAAAAGAAGTGCTGAAAAGGAAAAGGGCCAGAATACAAACCCAACTGAAAAGTACAGCTACAACTAAATGGAAGTACAACAGAAAAGACAAACAGCTGGAAGAATAGAAACAGATCATGGGTCTTCCACCTCGGATCCTACCTGAAGGGTAGGTACAGATAGCGCAGCTCCTGGCTCGTCCACCACGGATCCTACCTGAATGGTAGGTACAGATAGCCCAGCTCCTGGATCGTCCACCACGGATCCTACCTAAAGGGTAGGTACAGATAGCCTCCACAACGCTCTCGCCCGTCAACCTCCTCCGAGTGTCGTCTCGTCGTGAAGTCCACCTCTGGATACTGACTCGTCGTGAGATCCACCTCCGGGTACCGTCCAGTCCTCAAACACTCGGCCTCTGTCAGCGTTGTCCGTCGTCTGCAACCAACACAATGAGGTGTGGGCATAGCCCGTGTAGGGGTGAGTATAACGATACTAAGTAGGGACCCCGAGACCCTCAAGGTCTCACTAAATCCAACAAGGGTAACCACAAAGAAAGATCTCAACAGATAACCCCTACTTAGGTATATACCCATACATATACCTAAGTTATCAAGTAACCCATCTCAATCATGAGGAAACACAAAGATTATGAAATCAACGGATAACCACTACCCGGGTATATTCCCATACATATACCTAAGTTATAAAGTGACCCATCTCAATCATGAGGTAAACACAAGATCATAGACTCAGCTCAAACCATGATTTTCATTATCGAAACCGTAGCTGCTGAAGAGCCCCGTCTCTAGAGTGTACAGTGGTTCTATCACGACTCTGAGGTACTTCTCACTAACCTAAGACTGCTGAGGTACTCCTCCTATCGAGTACCGCAGGTCAACCACCCAAACACAGTAGTGCTTCCCGCCGGGGTATGCCACCCAAACAAAGTAGTGCACACCCCCTAATATCCTGCAGAGGTACTCTTCGGACGAGTATCGCGGGTCTGCACTGTCACACAGTAGTGCTCCATCCGCCATGGGTCTTCACCCAAACAAAGTAGTGCTCCTTCCACTGGTCTAGTCGACTCACACCAAGTCGAGTCGGTCAAGCAGTCGTCAGGTCTCAGTCGGCTACACGGTCTCTGTACTCCGTACGCTCGTCTCCGGGAGGGTCTGCTCCACGACCTATAGTTCGATACTCTAAGTATCTCAAAGTCCCACGAAGAAGTATCTCAAAGGACCGCCTCGTCATAGGGGTCTCAACGCAACAGACGGCGCGTCAATCGGACGCCCGGTATGTGAGTTATTATCCTTTTCGTCCTAGGGGCCCGGTTGGTTTTGTGTGCGAACCAACCCGGCCATATCTCAATTATACCCCGAACTCTCATAGGGTATACTCATAGGTACTGTTTCTCAACATGATCACCAACGTCGCTGGTGGTTCGTCAAACAGACGTCCAGTCTGAAAGTTATCACCTTTTCCGTTCCAGGGGCCCAGTTGGATTTCGGGTACAATCCAACCCAGCCACTATCCAACTGCAACCAAAACTCAGGCGAAGTATGCCAAAAGTTCCGTCTCATCAAGAGGAATCCAACAAAGTCGACGGAACGTCAATCGGACATCCAGAGCTCAAGATATAAGCATTTTCGCTCCGAGGGCCCAGTTGGTTTCGGGTTCGAACCAACCCGGCCGTACTTCAAATGATACTGGTTAATTAAACCGGTCACACCATTGCAATCCAAATGGAAAAACACACGATATCGACTACCCATTGGTCCAAAACGGATAGCCGGTGAAAAAGTTTCATTTCACCGCAACACGCGCGAACCGGGCCTCATGGGGCCCGCTTCTCGACCTCGACTTAAATATCAAAAATTGGTCTTTAAACATCCGTCTTAATTCCAGGGTCGCAACCTCGCAGACGGTTCGACATTCCGATACCGTATGAGAGAGATATGTCTGATACAAGATCCCGTAATAATAATATTATTATTATTCGGTGTTTCGTGGGCCCGAGCCGTGAACCAGAATTTAGTATTCAACATTAGACTTGAATCGACCGTATTGATGTCAGGATTACATTGCCACTGACGGCAAGCCAATCGGACGTCGCACGCATGAGTTATGGCGGGTCGAAGATTTAATAATATTATTAAATCTATTATTTTCCGAGCACTTCGGGTACCCGATCCAAAAACCCAAAAAAAGATATCCAATATTGGACTCATAAATTTTTTCTTGGGGTCAGGGTCACACTACCGCTGATGGTTCATGAAACCGAGGTCGCACGAGGAAGAAACTGTCAAAATACAGTTTTCCCAACGAAAATCATAATAACATTATTATTTTATTATTATTTTTAATTTAATTTAATTCCTTAAATTATCCCATCCAATATCCACGCACCCACAATCCCCATGCACCTCACTAATAGGTGTCACCCTTGCTTTTATAATTTCTATTGTTATCTCTATCTCATTTTATTATTATTATTTCTATCTCCTTATCATTTCTCTCTCCAATTAACTCCTCCCTTCACGATTTTGTTCTCCAATTTAGCGCCCCAACTCCATCCTTCATCCGCACGGCCAGAACCGCCACCGCCTTCGCCTGCCCGCCGCACCTCCCCTGGCTACCCACGCCGGCGCGCCTCAAACCAGTCGCATCGCATGGCCCCTCGTCCGCTCGCCGCGCCACCTTCCATTACTACGTACCCGACCTCATACCGCCGCACATCAAGAACTAGTTGGTGGTGGGTCCGGAATTGTTCATAGTCTGTACCCACCATGTTAGTAGTTCGAATAAACACCAAACAGAATATTCTTCCATTCTCAAGGGAAAGAATCACGTAAACTTAAATAAACAAAAACCCCTACCTCGAAATTGACGTCGCACGTCGTCGAGTCCCGGAAGATGGACGTCATGGTAGTCAGGCGTCGCGGAAGAATGGTGTTGTCCCATAAACATTGGAGGAAGAGTTGTTGACGTAACTGATGCTTTCTCACAGCGGTGTCTCCTCTCTTAACACAGAGGAAAAAGAAGGTTGGATAATGAAATGCTTCTGGTTCATCGAGTCATGGAGCGTTCTTCGCGTTCTTCGTGGAAGAACTCTCCCTTTCAATATCTCCAACATGCTCCCAACACCGCAAGTGGCAAAACTAAATAATAGCCTAAGCTATTATTTTATTCTCACATGATATAACATTGCTATCAAATTCAAATTAATTCAAAAAGACTATTGAATGAATTATGGAATTTGAGTTGGCAACTTTAATGGAAGGGAGATGAAAAGGATCCACATAATTAATGGGAGGCGTTGTCAAAATAAATAAAGGGAGTGTTTAAAGGGGGGTTTAAGGGAGGTGAAGGGTTAGACCTCGTGTGGGTCCCAACTCACAAATATCCTCCCATGGGAGGTTATGTGGGGTGTGGGCCCGACCCCTAACTTCCTCTTTGAGGATATAACCACCCAAATAAATAAAATAATGCAAAACCATTTTATTTATTTATTTTTACAAATCCCCAAAAATTAACTTTCAACCCGCATAAAACGCAACTATGGTAAAGCTCCCCTTAAGTGAATACTGGCACTGCAAGTTCATCGGTGTCCTCAGATTTCAATTCCGAGCACCGGTTCAAAAGTTATAAAATTCCAAACGTACGTTTACTAAACGTACCCGAAAAAAAGTTGGGAAAATTAATATCAGTCCCCCTCGACCCACTGCGGTCAAGTTTAGGCTCTGACTAGGTGAAACACACCCCCAACGAACCCAACTGTACTCTCGGATTTTCAATTTGATTTACCGTTTATAAGTTATGAATTTTACAATAAAATAATTTTCATTTAATTATTTTATTTGCGGCCAAAAACTAACTTTTTATGGTGGCTCACGGTGTCCATAGTTAGTATCTACTTAAATAAATCATGCCCTCACGAGTTCAGCGGTGGTCTCAGATTTTTAATCAGAGCTATCGTTTGTGAGTTATAAGCATCTGAAAAATAAAATAATTTATTTAATTATTTTATTTACGGTTATGTCATTTTTGGGATTTCTCATAGGAGGCTCGTGCCGGCTAAACTTAAGTCGCGCCTAGGGTAATCCCGCTATCCTGAGCGCAACGTTGCCCTCGGATTTCTGATCCGAGAAACCGTTCAATAGTTACTACACTTTTTTAGGAAAACTGCTTACGCGCGTAAATTTAAGCTGAACAAAACTTCGGAATATTATTCCTGGCACATCGGGCCTCAGAATCAGGTGTCTTATGAAACCGCGCACTCGCAAAATTCCAAAAAAATTAAGAAAAAAAATTCCTTGAAATTTTCGGGTCATTATATTACTCCCACCTTAGGACTTTACATCCCAGTAAAGCTTCAACACACACTAGGGGAAACAAAACATGGTACTGGGCACGCATCTGAGCCTTCCACTCCCATGTGCTCTCCTAGAGGTTCATGTGCTACCTGGGGTTTCCTTTTCGCCGACCAAGGAAAACTCATCCCATCGTTGTAAGTAAACCACAACCTTTTTGCCTAATACCGTCAATCCGTGTATGAACTGTGATTTCCCAGTCCATACCCAAACTAACGTCGTAAGGCCTCGACGCTGTCACCAAGAGGTTTCAACCAAAACTCTCGCCTCAAGGGTCAGATCACACCTGTCGGCGTAAGTGTGTTTATCGATTCTCCTCTCAATGGTATCTCCAGACATGATGGTCAAGTCAATGGTTTTAACCAGAAACTGTAGGTTTGGTACAAGATTCGTGGAAGGAAGGAATGATTTGTACCTATGTCTATTGATATGGAAGCTCGTAGTAGACACAGATCGTACCTCAAATCATTCTTAGAGCCCTTGGGTCACACTTCGTGACCGCATGAAACTATTATCTTCCCATACCCTCCAGCTCCCTGAGCCTGGTGGGGACTACAAAGGCGGGTGGTTATAACATGTCGAAATGTACACAACCTCATGCTGCACTCTTAGCTCTGCTTCCACATCTGATACTCTGCAGATTCATCTGTCCTTAACACTTCCTCTTCTTGAAACATTTTACACACCCAAGTCTCTGAGACTGGCGCTAATTCCATGCTCTTATACTGCTAACATTCTCTAGCTTTATCCGTTCAGCCAATAACACTCAACCACAAAGGTCTTCTCTAGCTCTAAGGTCTGATCTCTAAAGAACTGATCTTATCATAGTCATCAAGTACCAGGAACGATCGGTACGCCTTGATGAATACTCAGCTACCGACATGTCATCCTGCTGAAGCTGTATAAGCTCTAGAAAACTCTCATCCACCTCCTCAAGCCAGTCCTCAACCGCCTATGAGTCAGGTTCACCTCGGAACTTGAGGGTATCTGATGTTAGAACACGTGTAAGGAAGTAAGCTTACATGTGTCACCTACCGGTACCGCCGGTTGTAACTGATGACCAACAGGTAGTGATGTATAGCTGACACACTACCTGAAGGCACTATCTCAGGCAACGGTCCATGTACCGAAGCCTCATCACAATGCGGACAATCCTCATGGTCATTCACTGGAAAACACTAGTTTCCAATTCCACCATCCACTCTACTGATGTCTCAGCTAGGCGGAAAACTCTAGCAATCGCCTCCAGCCAGTGCTCTGCTGTCTGGGAATCTGTCTCGCCTCATAACCTCGGAGGCCTCTGCTGCTGGAACTCATGCAACGTGTTCTGCCAGCGTGCACCGTCCACTAGTACAGCTGGTAGAATCTGCTTCCCAACATGTGGTGGTGCTGCGTGTACACCACCCAAGGGTGCCAACATAGTAAAAAGGGCCCTGCACTGGAGCATCGTCGCTTGGTTGGCCGTCATCGTGTAATATCTCAGAACACCGACACATTGTCTGTATGGAGACATCCGGAACAGATACGACACGGTCAAACGATTTATACCTGGTGAGCTGACCTGGTTTAAGCTGACTTTAAAACTCTTGGAAACACACACGCAATCAGTGTTTTCTTGCAAAAAGTCGGAAATCAGTAGTCAGGTTCCTGGTGTACGGATACGTCGGCCACCGCACCAACACTGGACTCCCTGAACTGAAAACCACACTCAGTACCCTTAACATTATTGCTTCACAGAAAGGGAATATCAGAGTTATAAGTTCTGCGGTAGAACAGACTCCTCTGATACAAATTTGTCGCGACCCATCCTCGGGGCTCATGTCATGACTACCCCAAGCCTGCCTTCCATAGGCCAGGGGCTGGCGACTAGAACCAAAGGCATAAATCCCGATTACTGGGAAGGAATTTCCTTTATAAAAGTAAACAAAACACCACAGAGTACAAGCGGAAGTAAACACTAAGTATAAAAGAAGTGCTGAAAATAAAAAGGGCCAGAATACAAACCCAACTAAAAAGTACAGCTGCAACTGAACGGAAGTACAACAGAAAATAAAAATAGTTGGAAGAATAGAAAAAGCACCTGGGTTGTCCACCTCGGATCCTACCTGAAGGGTAGGTACAGATAGCGCAGCTCCTGGATCGTCCACCACAGATCCTACCTGAAGGGTAGGTACAGATAGCCCAGCTCCTGGATCGCCCACCATGGATCCTACCTAAAGGGTAGGTATAGATATCCTCCACAACACTCTCGCCCGTTAACCTCCTCTGAGTGTCGTCTCATCGTGAAGTCCACCTCAAGATACTGACTCGTCGTGAGATCCACCTCCGGGTACCGTCCAGTCCTCAAACACTCGGCCTCTGTTAGCGTTGCTTGTCATCTGCAACCAACACAACGAGGTGCGGTCATAGCCCGTGCAGGGGTGAGTATAACGATACTCAGTAGGGACCCCGAGACCCTCAAGGTATCACTAAATCCAACAAGGATAACCACAAATAATGATCTCAAAAGATAACCCCTACTTAGGTATATACCCATACATATACCTAAGTTATCAAGTAACTCATCTCAATCATGAGATCAACGGATAACCACTACCCAGGTATATTCCCATACATTTACCAAAGTTATCAAGTGACCCATCTCAATCATGAGGTAATCACAAGATCATAGACTCAGCTCAAACCAGGATTTTCATTATCGAAACCGTAACTGCTGAAGAGCCCCGTCTCTGGAGTGTACAGTGGTCCTATCACGACTCCGAGGTACTGCTCACTATCCTAAGACAGCTGAGTTACTCCTCCTGTCGAGTACCACGGGTCAGCCACCCAAACAAAGTAGCGCTTCCCGCCGGGGTATGCCACCCAAACACAATAGTGCACACCCCCTAATAGCCTGCAGAGGTACTCTCCAGACGAGTACCTCGGGTCTGCACTGTCACACAGTAGTGCTCCGTCCGCCATGGGTCTGCACCCAAACAAAGTAGTGCTCCATCCACTGGGCTAGTCGACTCCCTCCAAGTCGAGTCGGTCAAGCAGTCGTCAGGTCTCAGCCGGCTCCACGGTCTTCGTACTCCGTACGCTCGTCTCTGGGAGTCTCCACTCCACGAGCTACAGGTCGATAATCCAAGTATATCAAATTCCCACTAAGAAGTATCTCAAAGGACCACCTCCTCATAGGGGTCTCAACGCAACAGACGGCGCGTCAATCGGACGCCCGGTCTGTCAGTTATTAGCCTTTTCGTCCTAGGGGCCCGGTTGGTTTCATTGGCGAACCAACCCGGCCATATCTCTTCTATACCCCGAAATCTCATAGGGTATACTCATAGGTACCGTTTCTCAACGTGATCACCAACGCCACTGACGGTTCGTCAAATGGACGTCCAGTCTGAAAGTTATCAGCTTTTCCGTTCTAGGGGCCCGGTTTGATTTTGGGTACAATCCAACCCGACCACTATCCAACTGCAACCAAAACTTAGGAGAAGTATGCCAAAAGTTCTGTCTCATCAAGAGGAATCCAATAAAGTCGACAGCACATCAATCGAACGTCCAGAGCTCAAGATATAAGTGTTTCCACTCTGAGGGCCCGGTTGGTTTCGGGTTCGAACTAACCCGGTCGTACTTCAAATGGCACTGGTTAATTAAACCGGTCACACCATTGTGATCTATAAGGAAAAACGCACGAGATGGACTACCCATTGGTCCAAAACGGATAGCCGGTGAAAAAGTTGCATTTCACCGCAACACGCGCGAACCAGGCCTCATGGGGCCCACGCCTCGACCTCGACTTAAATATCCAAAATTGGTCTTAAAACATCCGTCTTAATTCCAGGGTCACAACCTCGCAGACGGTTCGACATTCCGACACCGTATGAGAGAGATATGTCTGATACAAGATCCCGTAATAATAATAATATTATTATTCGGTGTTTTGTGGGCCCAAGCCATGAACCAGAATTTAGTATTCAACATTAGACTTGAATCGACCATATTGATGTCAGGATTACATCTCCACTGACGGCAAGCTAATCGGACGTCGCACGCATGAGTTATGGCGGGTCGAAGATTTAATAATAATATTAAATCTATTATTTTCCGAGCACTTCGGGTACCCGATCCAAAAACCCAAAAAAAGATATCCAATATTGGACTCATAAATTTTTTCTTGGGGTCAGGGTCACACTGCCGCTGACGGTTCGTGAAACTGAGGTCGCACGAGGAAGATACTGTCAAAATACAGTTTTCCCAACGAAAATAATAATATTATTATTATATTATAATTATTTTTAATTTAATTTAATTCCTTAAATTATCTTATCCAATATCCATGCACCCACAATCCCCATGCGCCTCACTAATAGGCATCACCTTTGATTTTATAATTTTTATTATTATCTTTATCTCATTTTATTATTATTATTTCTATCTCCTTATCATTTCTCTCTCCAATTAACTCCTCCCTTCACGATTCTGTTCTCCAATTTAGCGCCCCAACTCCAGCCTTCATCCGCACGGCCAGAACCGCCACCGTCTTCGACTTCCTGCCGCACCGCCCTCGGCTACCCACGCCGGCGCGCCTCAAACCATCCGCATCACCTAGCCCCACGTCCGCTCGCCACGCCACCTTCCATTACCACGCACCCGACCCCATATCGCCGCACATCAAGAACTAGTTGGTGGTGGGTCCGGACTTGTTCGTAGTCCGTACCCACCGCGTTAGTAGTTCGAATAAACACCCAACAGAATATTATTCCATGCTCAAGGGAAAGAATCACGTAAAGTTAAATAAACAAAAAACCCCTACCTCGAAATTGACGTCGCACGTCGTCGAGTCCCGGAAGATGGACGTCACGGTAGTCGGGCGTCGCGGAAGAACGGTTTCGTCCCGTCAACATTGGAGGAAGAGTTGTTGATGTAACCGACGCTTTCTCGTGGCGATGTCTCCTCTCTTAACACAGAGGAAAAAGAAGGTTGGAGAAAGAAATGCTTTCGGTTCTTCGAGTCATGGAGCATTCTTCGCGTTCTTCGTGGAAGAACTCTCCCTTTCAATATCTCCAACGTGCTCCCAACACCGCAAGTGCCAAAACTAAATAACAGCCTAAGATATTATTTTATTCTCCCATGATATAACATTGCTATCAAATTCAAATTAATTCAAAAAGACTATTTAATGAATTATGGAATTTGAGTTGGCAACTTTATTGGAATGGAGATGAAAAGGCTCCACATAATTAATGGGAGGTGTTGTCAAAATAAATAAAGGGAGTGTTAAAGGGGGGTTTAAGGGAGGTGAACGGTTAGGCCTCATGTGGGTCCCAACTCACAAATATCCTCCCATGGGAGGTTATGTGGGGTGTGGGCCCCACCCTAACTTCCTATTTGAGGATATAACCACCCAAATAAATAAAATGGTGCACAACCATTTTATTTATTTATTTTTACAAATCCAAAAAAAATTAACTTTCAACCCGCATAAAAAATAAACTCCGGTAAAGGTCCCCTTAAGTGAATATCGGCGTTGCAAGTTCATCGGTTTCCTCAGATTTCAATTCCGAGCTCCGGTTCAAAAGTTATAAAATTCCGAACGTACGTTTACTGAACATACCCGAAAAAAAGTTTGGAAAATTAATATCAGTCACCCTCGACCCACTGCGGTCATGGTTAGGCTCTTACTAGGTGAAACACTCCCCAACGAACCCAACGGTACTCTCGGATTTTCAATCCGAGTTACCATTTCTAAGTTATTAATTTTAAAAACAAAATAATTTTCATTTAATTATTTTATTTGCGGCCAAAAACTAACTTTTTCTGGTGGCTCGTGGCGGCCATAGTTAGTATCTAATTAAATAAATCATGCCCTCATGAGTTCAACGGTGGTCTCGGATTTCTAATCTGATCTACCGTTTGTGATTTATAAGCATTTGAAAAATAAAATAATTTATTTAATTATTTTATTTACAGTTAAGTCATTTTAGGGATTTCTCATAGGAGGCCCGTGCCGACTAAACTTAAGTCACGCCTAGGGTAATCCTGCTATCCTGAGCGCAATGGTGTCCTCGGATTTCTGATCCGAGCAACCGTTCAAGAGTTACTCCACCTTTTCAGGAAAACTGCTTGCGCGCGTTAATTTAAGCTTAACAAAACTTTGGAAAATTATTCCGGGCACACCGGGCCTCAGAATCAGGTGTCGTCTGAAACCGCGCATTCAAAAAATTCCAAATAAATTAAGAAAATAAATTCCTTGAAATTTCCGGGTCTTTACAAACACATTCTTAGGATGCTCCCAGGAAACCACATCACTAATCTTATTAGGGTAAACAAATACTCCTAATTCCAATTTTATATGACCCAAGAAGTGAAGTTTTTCTCTCTAGAAGTGACACTTAGCGATCTTGGCATAAAGATGATTCTCTCTCAGTGAACTTGGAATGATATCAAGAAGTTTGGCATATTCATAATGAGTGTGAGAATACACCAAGATTTCTTCAACAAAGACTACGACAAAAGCATCCAAATAGGGGTGGAAAAACCTATTCATCATAGCCATGAAAATGGTGGGAACATTTGTAAGACCAAATAGAATAACAAGGTACCCATACAAACCATACCTTCTATGGAAATATGTATAAGGTATGTTTGATGGCTTGAATCATACCTGATGATAACCTGATCTCATGTCAGTCTTGGAGAAGACCTTTGCTCGTCAGAGCTCATTGAAGAGATCATATATTTGAGGAAGTGGGTATTGGTTCTTGAATGTAAGATAGTTTAACCATCTACAATACACATATAAATGTAAGGTTCCATCTTTATTCTTGGGAAAAATAATGGTCGACCCCCAAGAGGATGTACTAGGCAGTATAATATCATTGGCCTATAAATCCTCTAACTATTGTTTGAGCTCTTGGAGCTCAGTAAGTGCCATCCTATATAGAGGAATGAACACTGAAGATACTCCTAAATCAAGCTCAATCATAAACAATACCTCTCTATTAGGATTTTGACCAGAAAAATAATCATGAAATACATCCCTAAAATGATCCAATATTGGAGGTAAACCATTCATACTGAAACCCTAATCCTCCATGAGGTGATTTTCAATTTGTGTGGTCACTCCACCAAGCCAATGATGTTCTGATATTACTCTTGGAGCCTAGATATCCCACTCAAACATATGTAGATAACTGGTACCCTCTGGTGATGTAAAGATACTCTATGAGGATCGTAGTCTACAAAAGAGTGATAGTGAAACAACAAGTCAATCCAATGTATGACATTGAATCCCATCATCTTTAGAATAAAGAGGTTCTTTAAGAAAGTGTACCTACCTAACTCAAGGGGATAATCCCAACACCAGAATATACACTATGTTCTTATTCCATATGGTGTATCTAGGGTAATCATAGAATTTTAATAATTTATCTCTAGTCTGAGACTCTCCACAATGAATACAGAGAAAAAAGAGTTCGAAGCAACTATATCAAATAAAGAAGATACTATAGTAGATTCCACAAGAATATTACCTCGTACTATAGATGGTCCCATAGCCTGATCTTTGGTTATCGACTGTAGTGTATTGACGATTGTGGTTTTTCATGAACAACTATTTAATTAAATTCTTATTATCTTATGATTACACCATAGTGGAACACCCTTGGGTTGATCACAAGGAGGCCGCTCCGACACACATATTTTCCTATTATCACTATTATATTATATCAAATATAAAACTAGCATAAATAATATAAATGAGGGTAGATTATGAAAATAAATAAAATATAATATATATTGTTAATAAAAATTAAAAACATAATGAATAGAATGAATACCCAAAGAATTTAGTGAAGGACCATTTTCATTCTAGGGAGATCATGATGATAAAATAATTTTTTTTCAAAGAAACTTTATTCTCAATATTCTACCCAATGTTGAGATCAACCCTATCACTCAAAACATTCCCATGAACTATCATTATGCTACACTAACCCTCCGTATGCAAGATAATACTCACTCACATCATCACTGCAATGCTACTATACCATAGATGCAACATTATGACAATTAAGGAGAGGAAAAGATTAAAACGAGAAGAAGAACTTAATAGTAGTGAATGTGGGGTGAACCCTAAACTAAAACCATTTTACCACTATTGGAATTATTAGAATAAAATTAATAGAATAATTTAATCACAATGAACTCAAGAACCACTACTCCCCCTCAAACAACAATGAGAGTTAGTTCTCCACTTACATGGAGATTAGAAGGATCACGGTGGGGTAACAAAAAATAGAAAATTAAAGACAAGTGAAATGTAAAGAATAAGAAGAATAAGTAAAATAATATATAATAAATGTAAAACTAAATATTACAACATAAAAAATCCACCTTATCCCCATGAAATGGAAATATTTTGTAATGTGATGGGAGGTGAAAATTTATAGAGAAAGGGTTGAGACATTTTCACTCTAAAATTTGACCTCCAAATGTATTCTCATGGATAGACAAATAAATGGAAAATCATTGTAATATTCCAAAATAATAGTGGTTCTATTTTATTTAATGTTTTTACCCTAAAATTTTTAGGTTTAATGAATACATGTGGAGAGAGTTAGGACTATTTTAGTCTGAAACATTTATTCTTGCCCGGTGACTCTTCATCTTCTAATTCTCCACTTCCAATAAATTAATTACCCTGATTAAAGATGAATATTGCATGTAAGACTTTATAAAATTTTGGCCCCTAGGTCCTCCTTATCTCCATGCCAAATTGGAGCTTTGTTGGACCTTCCCACATAGAGATATCATTTCAATAGTAAAAGTATTCATATCTATACAAAGTTTTTGTGGCCTGGTTTGTGAGCTAGATTTGGGCCTCTAAAGGAAATATTGAGCATTGAATATACAAGGATGAAATCAGTCTCAATATATATTTAAACCTAAAAAATAATTTCACAATTTCACTAACCTTATAAAAATTTATGGCCGAAATACAGAATAAAAATAAAACATTTAAATTCAAAATTAATCCAAATTTGTATTTAAGCTCAAAATTAATTTAAAACATAAAAATGTGACAATTTACTATAAAATAACACTATAGTGTGATTAAAAATTTTAATTAAAATATAAAATATGTGAAAATTTTGTCTTTATCAATCCCCCAAACTTAACCATTGCACTCCCAGACAATCATCATAAATTCAAATCATAATCCACACAACAATAAAAAATGAGAAAACATCCAAGATCATTTGAAAAAAAAAATCCCATCATGTATTGTCTATGAAAAACAATTACATTCCTTTTTTATTCCTCAATTTTTAATTTTTCAACCACATAAATCCATCCATGTCCCAATCACAACCTACCTCGCATTGAATTTTATGTCACTCTTCACTCAAGAGAAATTGTATGAAGTGTTATGCTCATAATTGGAAATATCATGCATTACCACAGGCTTGTGAAAATTATTATTTATCCACAGTGTGATTCATGAAAATATTCAGAATCATGAGGTCTTTTTCTAGGTTAATTATATGGATTATAGTTGGTGGGAAAATGAATGAAATTTTATGGATGAAAAGAGGAGTTTAAACTCTTATGAAGAATGCATGAATATTTAAGTGAAAAAATATGATGAACCTCACTGAATACCCATTGAAAGTTTGAAACACAAAACCAACCCATTTTTTGACATTCTAAAAGATACAATTATGGAATAAAATGAATGATATCATCCAATTTATCCCCCTTTTTTCATTTTTTTTTTGTATGGCTCCAGAAAGGAAAAATTTTTCTTGTTTCTCTTTTTTTATTTTTTTCATGGAGAATGAGCTGAAAATTGAATAAATTAAATGAATAAAAATCATTACCTTGATTTTTTAAAGGTATATGAGTCATAAAATAAATCACAATGAGAAATTCAAACTCATCTCCATATTGTTAGTTTTTTTATTTATTTTTAAAGTGGGACCGGATGAAACAAGTGAAGCATAATGAAAAGATGAATCAATCCCAAATCTCTAATTATACACTACCCAGAATTTTTAAACACACCTCACATCACCAAAAAATGAAACACGACCCAAAAAACACACACAAATAGCCCTTCCCCCACACTAAATCTTGAAATATCTCAGCAAAGAAACTAAGAGTGCAGGCAGGTATGGATAAATTATCTTGTAATGTGACTTAAAACTATAAGGAAACTTGTGGAATCTAAGGTATAAGGAAAGATAAATGTAAGGTTCTTTCTTAAGATAAATATGTGGGTAGCCAAATATATTCCCCAATCATTACAAAAACCATCAATAAATATGATGCATCAAAACAGAAAAATCATAAATTCTAGTTCTCAGAAAAAATCAAAGTCTCCCTCAAGAAAGTGTGCGTATTAGGAAGAATATATCAATGTGATTCATAATACCTAATAGGAATAAAAAAATGTTTTGAGTTAGTGATTCATGGGAATGTATTTCAAAAAAATCCAAACTCATAAAAATTATTAAAAATCTAAATTAAGAAAAAAATTTATCAAATCTAGGATCATTTAAAATAAAATTTCCAAAAATCAATTATAATTTCATAAAATAAATTGACATGTGAAAATTATCATAATATTCATTTAAGATCAACGATCCTAAAAATTAAAGAAAAAAAGTAAGAGAAAAAAACAAAACAGCTATGCAGGTTGAAACTCCCCCTTCACTTAATCTTAACTAACCCTCATTTTAGATCAAAAAAATAATAATAAGGGAAAAAAACAAAGATAATGAAAGAGAAAACTTGATTTTATTTTCTAGTGGATTTTTTGAGACAATCTCTTAGATGCTACCATTTATTCCTAGAATGAAAAGAAAAAATAAGTGACTAACAAAAATAATAAAAAATAAAGATTAAGGTAAAATAAGATAAAACATTGTTTGGACCCCCATGTGGGTGGTAGGATTATTATTTCCCTAGTTAGGAAGTTGAAGTGGTTTAACCCCAATCAAAAGGTGGATGGGGTTTCTTTGAGATGAATCACCACATGTGGATTTTCCTAATGTCCACGACTTAACACCAATAATTGATAACCTCAAATAATATAAGAAAATTACCAAACCCAAAAAACGAATAAAGAAATAATTTGGGGACCATAGTCGGATGTAAATTAAAGTAGGTTTACTCCATATTGACTTCCATGGTGTCCTCCTCCATATGTTATATAATTTGTTGTAGAGGAGATAGTCGCAACACATGATTCTTTATATATTCTTCTTCTTCGACCAACACCACTTGGGTGGTTCCTTCCTTAATATCCATGGACATACCCATTTATAATATGTTAGAAATTTTAGGAAATGAGAAGTTAGAAAATAGTTCGGCATGAATAATATTGAAACATGATGAATTAATAAATAAATATACCCTCCCATGTAACCCAGCCTAGAAATTGATCTCTTTGGGTAAGACCAATGGAAACTCTATCTAAGAAATAACAACATAATATTCTTCCAAATAAAGATAAATTTATGTAGGTGTTGATTTTTTATTATCCAATATGGTAGAATAACATACCTTTTCAGCTTCTACAAAATCGGCTCAATATTCTTCCAATTCAACTTGATATCCCACATGTGCATCAAGAATAATTTCTTCTTATCCAACATCCCCTATAAATGGTTTGGATATGTTTAAGTCTATTTACTTCAAAATTTATTCCACACATGGATCTTTAACTAAAAATTTTAGAAAAATAAGCCTTGATTCTTCTTTTTGTTGAGGCTCCTTTTGAGTTTCCAATTCTTTTAAAGAAGATGAAATAAATTATGTTTGATTCCTCAACTATTCTGAAATTTTAGTATTCTCATAAAAATAATTCTTCATTGATACTTTATTGATATACTCTTGAAAATAATATAAAAATTTAACTTCATATTCCATCTTCAAACAAATAAAATAAATATATGTAATGTATTTCAATTTTTTTTTGAAATTTATTATTTCTTTGGGAATTTATGAAAAGAGTGTTTCTAAGAACATTGCATCCATATAAATAATTCCTAATTGATTATAGTGGTTTTTATTTAACCATTATTCAATTTAATTATAATTATCCTAAGAATTCACCATAGTGGAATACCCTAGGGTCAATCACAAGGAGGCCGCTTCCACACATATTTTCTTATTGTCGCTATTTTATTCTATCTAATATAAAACTATAATAACTAATATAAAGGGGGGTTTATTATGAAAATACATAAAATATAATGTATATTAATAGTTAAAATTAAAAACACAAAGAAAATAATGAAAAATAAAAGAAGTTAGTGAAGAATTATTATCATTCATGGAATATCATGGTGATAAAATCATTGTTATTCAAAGAAAATTTATTCCCAATATTCTTCCCAATATTGAGATAAAACTTATCACTCAAAACCTTCCCATGAATTTTTATTATCCCACACTGAGCCTACACATTCTAGAACATACTCACTCACATCATCACCACAATTATACTCCACATTAGATGCAACATTATGATGATTATGGAGAGGAAAAGATTAAAAGGGGAAGATGAACTCAATAGTAGTGAAAGTGAGGTGAACCCTAAATCAAACCAATTTCCCCAATATTGAAATTTTAACATAAAATAAATAGAATCATTTAATAATATTGAACTGAATAACCACCACTCCCCCTTGAACAACAATGAGAGTTAGTTCTCCACTTGCATGGAGATTAGTTGGATCACAGTGGGGGAACAAAAAATAGAAAATGAAAGAGAAGTTAAATGCACAGAAGAAGAAGAATATCTAAACTATAATATAGTAAAATTAAAAGAAAATATTATATCATAAAAAATCTTCCTTATCCCCCTAAAATATCTATATTTTTTAATGGGAGGTGTGGTAATAATTAATAGTAAAAGGGGTGAGGCGTATTCTCTCAAAAATTTGAACTCCAAAAATACTCACTTGGATGTCCAAATAAATGGAAGAATATTGGAATGTGTCCTTCATAAAAGTTTTTCTATTTTATGTCCCACATACACCCTAAAAATATCATCTTTAATGGACAAGTGTGGAGATAGTTATGAATTTTTTAGTCTAAAACATTTATTATGACCTGGTGACTCATCATCTTCCTATTCTCCACATTCTAATGAATTAATTACATTGAAAAAAGCTGAATCTTGAATGTATATCTATATAAAATTAGGTTACCATGTTATTTTATATCTTCATACCATATTTTAGATTCATTGGCCCCCGAAGTGATTGAGCTTTGAATCCTGGAGGTTGAAATGAGGCCCAAGATATATAGAAACCTACAAAAAAGGAATTTCACTATTTCAGTTAGTGTAGAAAAATTTATGTCCTAAATACATAATAAAAATAAAACATTTAAAATAAAAATTAAAACAAATTTTCATTAAAGCTATAAATTCATCTAAAAAGTAAAAATGTGTAAATTTCCTATAAAATAACACTATGGTGGAATTTATAGAATTGGATTAGAGTACAAAATATGTCAAAATGTTGTATTCAACATGCATACAATTGGCCTGATCCATGTCCTTGTATGAAATATGGACTACCACTATCATAACAACTCCTATGTAATTTTAGGTGATCAGGTTTCTAGCTACCACTTCCATGACCTCCTCCTTGGCTAGATCTACTTATGTTATTCCAACTCCCCACCTGACGTGGTGTAAAAGAACCTACTCTTATAGGTGGAGTTTGTGAGGATATTTTTCTACTTGAGGCTTGTGGAAATGTCCATAAGAATCACTGGAGATGACTAACATAGTCAAAATATCTTCATTCCATTGGTTCTCTGTCATAATGAGGCATCAGGTGCCCCCATCATCCACACTGATGACACACATTTGAGCTATCGAAATAGTTACTTTGGTTGTCAATGCCCTGACAAGAAACCTTGAGAGAACACTTCCTACCACCATAATAACTACTAGCCTATAGCGACACTGGTCCTCTATTCCTAGAACTATTTTAATCCCTCCGATTATTCTTTGTGATTAGTGCCTAATTTACTATCCCAAAAAAGGTAGGTAGGGAAAATACAATCAACTATGTATGGATGGAATACAGGAGGCCATCCTTGAAATGCCTGGCACTCAAAATCTCATCACCTACTAGAAGTAGTGAAAAGTGATAAAACTCCTCGAAACATGTTAAATACTCCATGACTGACATAGAACCCTTTTTGAGATGCATAAACTCTATGGCTCTGTCAGCTCACAGCATATGAGGAAAGAACCGATCATAGAAGGTAGTCTGGAAATCAACTCATAAAATGCCTTGATGATGACCAACCAAGGTAATGACATCCCACCAGCACTTAGATAGGTCCTAAATAATGTATGTTTAAATCTTGAAACTACTCTAGGCATCTCTAGATTCTCAAATATATACAGGGCGTCTTCTAAACAAGTCCCAATAGCCTGCAGACCACCATCCCCTAAAAAGGATGGAGGATGTTGCTCTTGGAACTCATGAATGAGATCATCCATTGTAGGTTCAAGTCATGGAGAACCATGAATTTTCTAAATTAGACATAAGAAAATATCAATAACTTGTAAATCATTGTCGAGAATAGGTACAATAGGTTTCTCCTCGAGTGGAACTCTTAGAGGTAAGAGTGGTGGCTCGGGGCCCACCCCATCTAGAGAGTGGTCGTCAACACCTTCCTTGTGTATGACATGGGAACATTATGGTTAAATTGACCTACAAATGCCAATAACATGCCTCATAAAAATGTTAATTAGAAACAAAGCATCACTAGAGGAATTTGAATGTCGGAAAACTCACTATTTAAGGCATGCAGCCCAAACTACCCGCAAAGACGTCTAGGAACCATTAAGTGATCAAGTATAATTTTCATTTCATTTTTCATTTAGTTACAAGGTTCACTCATTTACCTTTCATAAATAGAAGATGGAGGGATAATCATATACAACCAATCCATTTTAGATTTTATTATTTAATCGATAATGGATATCCAATTCCTATGAATTAGTGCCTATACACCTTATCACTAGAAATGAAACCCATTTATTTGTAGCATAACGGCTCGAATAGGTAAATTACTTTTACCAACCCATGAGGGACCATACACCTTCTAAATTGAGACATAAAATCACTCAATCTGAACCAAGATTAATATAGTCATATGTTAACTATCACAACATCACTCAATAATCATAGGAATATCAATAAATGAAAAATATTGATATTGACCAATATGGAATGGAAATATTCCTAAGATGAAAATTATAGGTTCCTGTAATGAATCATGCAACAATGCACCCTACCCCCGTATCATTAGGCTAAGGAGGAAAGAAAATCCTCAAGCAGAGTAATAATAAACAAAACAAAATGGATTTTGTGTCACCCAACAATGAAATAATGTCAACTAAAATAGGAAAAAATAGAACAAAGATTATAATTTTGGTAACTCGGATTTTACCCTGAACATGGGTTCATGAAACCCAAGAATGGTTATAACAAATTTCAAAGCATTCCTAACTTCCAATATATAGTCTCCAATTCATAAGGAAAGAAAGGAAACCACCACTAATAACAAATTGTGATGTACCAGACCTAGATTCCACATAATAGGTTCCTTATACCATTTTGGCCACATGGCCTCAAACACATCTCCCCAAATTCCAAAGGTTATCGACTAGTAGTGAGGGCCTAGGGTGTGTCTATGGGGATACTATTCCCTCATTACCAAAGTGTAGCATAGTGGATATATATATAAACAGAGGTAAATAGTAGATGAAATATAAGTAAATAGAAGGAATAGAGTAAAATAGATAAATTAATAACAATAAATAAAACAACTAGAATAGAATTCAATAACTGATGATATTTCATGTCACTAGAAAACATAAAAACATGGATACAAGATAATAGGCACAACCTGTTCAACATCGGTATAAAGGAAATCAAAGACTATCCCAAACATCCCAAGTTGTGACTTGGTCATCTACTATATAGATCTATACAAAACATCATGAAATGAATTGTTTGAAGTCGTATACTTCCCTTTATCAAGAACTGCAACCATGTAATCAACTCCATGTACCAAATGGTGCCCAGAGAGGGTGAGAGATAAATCTCTGTGGGCCACCACTAAGTGTGTCTATAACATCTATCCCATGTAATGAAATTTTAATGGTGTGAAAGCATGCATATATAAAGTAAATTAGTAAAACGTAACTAAATACCCATGTACCTACTTCAAACCCAGGGTGGCATCTGAACATAACTAGTCCATTAATTCATTATTACAAGTTTATAAATAAGTCATTTATTGACAATAGTGATGGTTCCAAGTTATTACAAGGAAACATGTAATGACATTTAATAATGATCTTCCAAATTAATAACCAAGGAAATGCAGACCTTAAGGCTCACCAACACAGTAATAATTGTAGACAATAAATGTGTAAGATTGTAATATAAGGGGCATAGTCCAAGGAATTCCCAAATGATACACCTACTGGGTCCAAGGATTTCATTCAAGGTAAACGGGGCTAAGAAAAGACTGCGCCTGATAGGATTTAACCATGGAACCTACTTTTTAATGCTAGATACAAAGAGTGTATCCAAGGCATCCTATAATAATATTGAAGGTATCTTATGGTGTCATACTAGGAAACTAATGAATAGACACGGATTGGGGTGTGGGTGGGTTTAAACCCAAGCAAGTCATATCCTCGAATAGAAATGAGGTTCCCGAGTCTTCAAGGAATTCCCCAATAATAATTCACAGAGAGCTTGATTCAAGACACTTCTATTTTATATTTAAGACATGTAATGTTTCATTTGGTTCAAGACTTACCTTTCATTAGTTTGATAAGGTTGAGTAGCAGACAACCTTTTAATCAAGTCATAATTAATCAATAAATCCCATTGGACAAAGTCTTTCCTTTCAATAGTGTGACAAGGCCAAGTAGCATGAAACCTTTATTAATTCCATTTAAAAAAATATTCAATAATTAAGTTTCATTCCTCTACCTTCCATTAATTTGGTATTGGGTGTTATGAACATGCAACCTATTAATCATTCATAATTAATCTAGTCTTCTCATATACTTGGTATACTTGAAAATTTTCAATTCATATTTAATTATTCATTGAAGCACTTACCTTAGGTAGGTAAAGTGGTGACCATACATGGTACTTTACATTATGTAATTCATAATGTAAACCAATCCATTTAATATAAAAAATCTTTTTTTAAAAGGGTAAAGTATAGTCACAAATGAACAGTGGCTCAAATAAGTCAAATACTAAAAACCCAATTATGGAATAACATCCTACATTGGATGGATGGATTTTTGGGCTCAAACATCCACAATAAATTTCATATATAGGGAAATATCATATCCATGTGGTTCTAATGATTATAAACATGTCATATAAATTCTATTAACGGTGCTCGATGAAATCGGTGTGGCCCACATGACAATTCAAAAATCAACGAACATGAGGGATGTTTTTTGACCACCCACCTTAGTATTTTATAACTCCCAAACTCTGGTATTGGAATTTTATTTGGAAAGGATTGAATTAGATTTAGAATAACAGGAAAAGTCATCACACCTCGATAACTTGGTTGAGAAAAGAGAGAATAACTTCTTAAAAAGACTCGAGTACTTACTGTTTTGTATCCAATGTGATGAGAAAAAAGCTTGATCAGATCCCAAATAATGGAGATATTTAAATCCCTATATTTGGCCTTCAATGAGCTCGTAAATGATAAAAAAGGTAAATCCTGCAAGATCTCAAATTAGGAAAATTAATCGGACTTAATTAGGACATTGAGGGGAAAAGGACATTTTACCCATAAATTATCATGTAAATGGTATGACCGCATGGTTTTCTAAACCATGCGCAAACAATGAATAGGTACTAGGAAATAAAGGGCACCCACATAGTTAGGTCGCACAGTTACGTAAACTTTGCGTCAACTGTGTGGTAAGGCTCTATCCAAAAACATGCCACCCACATGGTTTGCTCAAATAGTGAGGTATCCCCAAACGGTTTACTATAAACCTTGAAGAAGCCCTATTTTTTCCAAAATGGTGGGTTTCAAGCACTGTACAAGCCCCAAAAACCCTTGGGACCTTCATAATCCCATTAGTCAACCAAATAAAGTCCAAAATAAAGAATTATGTTGAAAATTAAAGGATCCATATGTGAGTGAAATCCTTGGTTATTATAGGATGATATATATTCATCCCTTAACACATAAGTTTTAATTTTAAATACTAAATGGAATCTATTCGATGAAATAGACATTAATATTAATTAAATTAATGAAAACAATATATCTCTTTAATTGTCTTAAACATCTCTTTTGTGTCCACATAAGGCAAAAGGTTGGTTAATATTGAATATAAGAGTCCATATTCAACTTAATGAAATTATTTTTAGGAATAAAATTTTATTTATGAATTTTGGGGGCATTTTGATGATGCTATGATATTTAAAATATTTTATTTAATGAAAATAAAAATGTGTCACATTCATATTTTTTAATAAATATATTATTTTTAATATGAAGTAATTCTGAATATATCTTCATCTATAGATATTATTTTGAAAAATAAATTATTTATATACATCATGATATTTTATATTTAATTTTTATTGAAGAAATAATTACCTTAAATTATTATACAATGATGAAGCAGTAATTATTTTATTAATAAAACAATCTAAAAAATGATATTGATAATATTAAAATAAATATAAATTGAATTAATTTAGGTGATCTAAAAAATTTTGGTTTTATTATAACATATTAGGGATGTAATAAATGTTTGTATCAATTTTATCAAGTTTTCATGATTTTCTTAAATTCAGTGTGATGAATAGTGTTATAATTGACAGTAATGATATTTTATCAAAAGAAATATTTTTTAAATTTTATAAAAAACATAAACAAAATAATTAAAAACAAAATATGACTATTATTTAGTCTAAAATTTCCTAAATATTTCATTCATGGACCAATTCACATTTTATATGTAAAATATACCACCTTTTAATATTAAATAAATTGTTACCGTAATTAAATATAAAAGAAATTAACTATGGAAAATCCCAATTCTAAGCATCCAAATTAATCCAAAACATGTAAAAAATTTATTGGATTATGTGACGAAAACCACAACTCATCATAGAATCCATGTCCATTTGTTTTTATTTTGATATAAAACTAAATTATAATAATTTAATATTTTGAGGTTTTACAAAGGGGTCCCTCACCTCAATTATAAAATGACAATCGTTCCTTCATTTAATATCACCACATTAACCCTTCTAGATTGAAGAAACTCTATAAATTTATCTTCTAAATATCCATATTTATGTTATTGACATCTTGGTACTTCCACAAGACCATCCCTAGATCCCATAATTAGATTTTAAAGGAAGTCTGCTGAAGAAGAGGCAATCATCTTTATTGATTCTTTCATGTTTATTTGTTCTTCCACTTCCACCACATTTTTTGTTTCAATGATAAGGTAATAAATAAAATATAATATATATTATGATATTTTATTTTTACTATGGGAAAATCATATTATACCTTTCATATATCTTATAAAAAATAAAATCATTGCGCGTGCATTCGTACGTACGCCATATTGTCTGCACATAGTGGTGTGATATGTATTTCATCAAATCTATTGTTGGATGGATATAATGATGAAAATTATAAATATATATGATAAATATTAAATTGATTTTTTTCTGAATAGGTTTAAATAATGTATTCTTTAACCATGGTCTAGCGAATGAAGTCATTTTGGAATTTTAATCCAAATATCATCTAAACATCTGACGTAAACTTAAATGATTAATAACATGGTAATAAGAGATAAAAATGAATAATTTTTTTTAAAAGGATATTATTTGAGTATAAATTAACCAATTTTAATTATTTAGGAATATAAATATTTTACATGATGATTTAGACTCCAGATAATGGAATTTATTTTTAGAAATCCTCTTTTAAAGTTACAAATATTTTTACTATAGAATTTTTTTGACATATGAAACATGAAAAGAACATATCAATTTAATGATGATATAATATTTTTTTCTTACATTAAATGTTTAAAATTTTATTATCAAATAAAATTTTTTCATTTATATGCTTGTGGATTTATAAAAATGAATAGTGTTTTCAAAATTGAAATGTTATTTTTCTCAATAATGTTACTTTTACGAATGATTTATGTGTTATGATTATGTTGTGGTTGTTGGGAATTATTTATGTGGATGGTTGGTTCCATGATAATCCATTGGTGGGTGATCCCATTATAAGTTTATAATGCATTGGATAAAAGGATGGAGTTAACCAATTAATTTTCTTTACAGATATTATGGGAATATATTGTGATGGTTATTTGATGAATAACCATGTTGGTTACTGTAACAACCCGGAACACTATTAGTGTCATTTTCCTTATTATTTCTATACCATATAATATATATCATATAAATTCACTTATAGAAAACAATACAATATTTATAAATGAATAAATAATGAAATAAGAGGTATTTCTTGAAGTTAAAGAACCTATACTGATGAAATAGTTACATTGACTTAGGAATAGTAATTTGGCCCTTTTGAATAGTAAACTGAACAATAGAATAGTAACCACACCAATTAATGTATAAAAAAAATTTAACCATCCAAAAAATAAAAATATGACAAAATTATATCATAGTATATGTCAATAAATATTTTAAAAATTAGTAATGAATTATTGGTATTTCTATGAGTCATAAATAATTAGTTACAATATTATAATTAATAAAATGATTTAAAAGAAAATTAATTTTCATAAAATGTATTCATAAATAAATATTTTCGTTTTATAATTATTTTAGGGTAATTTAATGTTACATTAGTTAATTTTTCAGAGTGTTATCAAATAAGTTATAATTTTAAAAACTGTATTTTTTTAGTAAATAATGATTTTAATTAAAAATTAAATTTATCATATTTGGAAAACTATTTTCATAAAAATTATTTCATTTTTTAATTCTAAATGTAGAAAAAAATTTACGGTGAATTTTTGTATTTTTCAAAAATACATGAATTTTTTGAATAGTAAAATACGGTAATTTACGGTATAATTTCATTATTAGTTAAATACAATATCCATTAAGTCATCATTGATGTAATAACTATAATGTAAAACTTACCTTATTTATTTTAATATATTTTATGATAATAATAAAACATTCCATGTTCTTTAGAGAAAATAATAAAAAAATAAATTAAATGTTCAAAAACCACCCCACCCTATCCTCCACTATAAATAGAACACCACACCCCCTCCTCTCCTAAGACCACTAAGCCTTGAAGCTTTTCAAAATGAAAAAATCATCTTTCCTTATCTCTCCCCACATCCAGGATCTCTTGGTGATTCCAAAACACCAAAACCCCTTCCCCTAAGGAGGTTCTCATGGAGGAAAAATCATTAGACAAACCCTCTTCCTGTTTCTTTTAATTTCATTTCAATTTATTTTTGTTTCTTATCCTCTCCTCACCTCATATGTCAAAATGATCATAATAACTACAGTATCTCATATATACCATAAATATATTATTTTAATGGAATATCCATTATCATTCTCCTTAATCTCTCTCTACTTTAATTTTTAAAATGAAATCATCGTCTGGGATGTGCTGATTTACAACTTCCATAGACAACTAACTTTCATTCTTTAATTTATCCTTAAATAATGGTTATGAAACCATTTTTATGGTTGAACAAGATTATATGGTATTTATTATATATTATTTATTGTTCTAGGACAATTTTATCTACAAAATATAATATAATAGAACAAAACTTGTTCATTGTGATCGAAAAACTGCTAAAATTAAGCTAAACGATTATCATTAACATGTTTTCCAATGAATTGTCCTCATTTAATGGAAAAAACAATAAATAATACTATTTAAACATTGTTTTGTTCATAAATATCATTTAATTTAAATTCTTGATAATTATACCCATTTTACATAAACTCCATTACTTATAATCAAGCAAATCGGTCATGAAAATCAAGGAAGCAATCACTCTAAAGTGACTGAATTCAACATTATTACATAGAAAAAAAGGAATAAATGAATTAAATATATTCAAAATAAAATATATACATGTATAATACATTCTGAATTAAATTATTAATGAGTCTACTTTCATTTTCCATGACCTTAATGTCATGTGCAGAATACATTCAGACATAAGGTAAGGGTTTCTACCCGAACATCCATTTTCTTTCGACACACTCTTATTATCTCTTTAACCCAATGAAAATTCTTAATTATTATTATTTACTCCTAATAAATTATTTTTTAATGTTTTATATATGTGTACCAATCAGAAACATTCTTTATTTTATGTGGAGTTACATGTTTTAAAAGGATCTTTCTCAAAAAATTCTGATATAAAAGTTCAATTCAAGGGAACTTCTCAAATTCTTACCTATTTTCAAGTACCATATATAATATATTTTAAGAAAACATTATTTTTATAAAATCACAAATTTTATTATGAAAAAAATTCTTAGTTCACATCTGTATTTATACAATGATTTTTCAAAAAGAACTCTTCTTTGTAAAGTAAAATAGTATGTCTCTCAATAATTACTCAATAATTTTACTATATTATTTTCATCTATTTAAACAATCTTGATTATTCATATGTTTAATTAGGATTAATATTCTATGATATTTTCTACCATATTTTATTGAATTTTTTATGATTAGTTTGATTGTGGTTTTACTATCTTGATACCATTCAATATATTACTCTGAATGGTTAGTAGTTATGTTTAATGATTAGGGAAAATTATATGCATTTCATATGTTAGCATCTATGTGAATTAATATGTTCATTATGTTTCAAACCTTTCATATGAGGAATTAATTATACTTAGTAATTGTCAGGTGAGACCCACTATAGCCCCCCAATGCATTGGTATATCTCATGGGACAAAATTGTTTGGGTTTTCACCATTTCATGTATGGTCTTGGCACGAAAACTTGACAGTATGGTTATGATGTCCAACATTATACATTCTCTCATTCTGAAACTTGTAATTGATAGTCCATGTGATTATTCAACAAGTAGAATATCCATGTTAATGTTTTTTATGGAATTATTAAATCATTATTTATTTCTTCCATATTATGATCAAGATTATATTTTAAGGGCATGTGAACTTTTTTTATTCACTGTGCCTTATAATTTATGGTTATTCTATATTTCTTGTCCTCACTGAGAATCTGATCTCACCCCTTTATTAGATCACAATTTTCCCCAGGATGCAATGAGGTATATTAAGAATGAATTTCAATGATAATATAGGATATGTGGATGTTTCCCAAGGAATTTCTATATTTTATTTCATTTCAAGTTGTAATGTTGAACTTATATATGTATCTTATTTTTCAAAGCTATAAAACTATTCATTCCTGTGGGATGAATCCTACCTATAATCATACCAATGTAATAAATCAATACATCAGCTTTGTCCTACTAGGTTTGGGGTCCTTATAGTTGGTATCAAATGAGGTTTCAAATAAACCTTGGAAACTATATTTAAAAAATGTATATTAAGGAAGAAAATACAATGATATACATTAAGGATATTTATACAAGAACATCATATAATTTGGGTAAGGTAGAGATTATTTTCATATTCCTAGAAATTCATCCATATCAGTATACTACAACTTGATGTGGTTCGTGAAGAGATTTACCTAGGGGTAGAAACTCTGATAAGGTGTTCTGTGCATAACCGAGGGTAACCTGGTACATGAAAATGGGCCTTACAATGCACTTAGTTTTGAAATATTAAGGGATATTATTAGGATAATTCACATTTCCTTTATAAACCATTATGAAGGATATAAAAGTAATGATGCCCACAAATAAATCAGGTTTATAATTATGATATTAACAATGAATATAATTTTAATTTATATTATGTATATTTATAATATTGAGATTATACATTATTACTCATAACCTAATCTAGTATATTCCATTATTTAAGAATGTATCCTAGTTAAAGGAATGTAAATTTCATGAATATGCAGATCCCATGTAGGTATTTCCCTCTTATGCAAGAAAATTAGGTTGGTTCTGGAGCTATGACTTGTGAAATGAAACTCAAAACTATACTAGGACATCTAACTTATGTTATGAACAAAAACATTACCCATATGAAGCATCCAAATTAACAATGTGGAGGAACAATGTTAGACCACTTTAATCGACAAAAACCTTTATCATTTAATAGAACTACAAATCCATTTGTATCATAGAAATGCATATGTTCTTTATATAAGATATTTCTCACGTTGGGAATTAATGAAATGGAGAAGGTTGTTGTGTAAATTTATCATATTTCAGGAGATAAATATCAATTATGGTCAATGATTCATAACACAAAGGAGGAGAAATAAATAGAAAAAATATAATGGAGATAATTTAAATAAATTTTATTAGGAAAATAATTTCCTCATGAATAGTGTGTGGATATGGAAATTAATTTTTTAAGTCTCAAGAAAAGAAGTATGAGAATGTTTCAAAGTATAAAGATAAATTAATAAGGTTAGAAAGTAATTATGAAGACTATATATATAATCCAAGGATTAATATTTATTGGTTCCATGATGGTCTAAAACCATTCCACTAAGGGGCATTGATCTAATAAATATTCTCATTATACAAAGATATAGTCTCATGTGATATAAAGACAAACCAAAATCTCTAAGTCCAATGACTATAAAGAGAATTAAGAGAAGAAGAGGGATGTTGAACACAATGGAAAAGGAAATAAGGAAATGGGGAATAAGGGAAGATTTGACTTTCCACCTTCTATAAATTATTGGAATAGACACCCTGGTACTTGCCTGAAAGGAATGGGGGTCTCTTAAAAGTGTGGAGAAAATGCCATCAAGCCCGTGAATGTAAGGGAAAGAAATAATCTTCTGATGTTCAATGTAATAATTGTAATTATATGTGACATTATGTGAATTAATATCCTAGAATTCATGGAAACATTCCCCATTAAAGGAAAAGGGAGAAAGGGAAAGCTTATATAATCAAAACTGCAAAGGTTGAAGTTCCTAATGATGTGGTGGGATGTATATTAATAATTTACACAAACATAGACAATGATTTATTTGATTTTGGATCATTGAATTCTTTAATATCATCTCAGTTTTCCAAGAAAATTGGACACTTCCAATTTGATTTAATAATGTTGTTTTCAATCAAAACTAATAAGGGAAGTATAATTTTAAAAAAGTTGTATTAATCATCCCCCTTTATGAAGTATTATAATGATTTAATTATTCATTTTATCATCATAACTATGATTTATTTTGATATAATAATCTGAATGGATTGGATTTCAAACTATGATGAAAAAATCTATTTCAATATGAAGGAAGTTATAGTTTTTGAGAATGATGTAGAGTTTTTTATATTTAGAGAAGAATCTTGGACATTGAATTGTTAAATAGATCTATCCCCAAGAAATATTCAAATTGAAGATATACCTATTGTGCAAGAATATGTTGATGTATTTACATAGGATTTACATGGAAATCCTCTATAGTGGGACATTGATTTTTCTATTAATTTAATTCCTGGTAAAAGGACAATATAAAAGACTCCATATAGAATGGGCACAGTGGAATTAGTAAAATTGAAAAGAAAACTAGAGGAGTTGATTAGTAAGGGGGTTACTCTCCCGGGTGTTTCTCCTTGGAGAGCTCTTTTTCATTTCATTAAGAAGAACGATGGATCTATGTGGTTATGCATTAACTACAATGATATCAATGATATTATGATAACAAACAAGTATCATCTACACCAAATTGATGATTTATATTATTAACATTATAGAGAATAATAATTTTAGAAGATTGAATTTTCATCTGGATATCATCAGCTGTATGTGAAGATAGAAGATATTCCAAATAAAGAATATCAAACTAGGTCTAGGAATTATGATTTTATCATAACGTCTTTTAGACTAAATAATGCACCCTCTTTTTTCATGGATCAATTAAATAGATTTTTCAATGAATATAAGGATGGAATTTTTTTGGATTTTTTAATGATGTCTTTGTATACTCCAAAAGATACGAAAATCATGAGAATCACGTGTGCATTATTCTGAAGACTCTTAGAAGAAATAAGTTATATGGGGAGTTTTATAAGTGAGAATTCTAGCTTGAAACAGTTTCTTTTCATAGTCATATAATATATAATGATGGAATATTAGTTGATCATGAGAATAGAATCTAAGTTAAATAATGTCCTCACCAACAAACTAAACCTAGGTACATAGTTTTATTCTTTCAACAAGTTACTATCAGCATTTCATTAGGAATTTTTGCCAATTATCTAACCTATTAACCAGGATTACACATAATGGGGTTATGTTCATATAGAAAAACGAATGTGAAGAATATTTTGAAGAATTTAAAAGGAGATTAGTTATAACATCCTAGTTCTAGAAGCCACCCAGAGGTGCCCCATACCTGGTTGGTCACATGGCCTCAAGATCATTTCCCCAAATTCTATAGGATTTCGACTAGCAGTGAGGGCCTTGGGTGTGATAGTGGGGAAACTATGCCCTCATTTGTAGAGTACACAAATGGATGAGAAACAATATACAATAGCAGAAGCAATAATAATCCATACACAAGTGAACAATGGAAGGCTGGAGATAATAAACAATTGGAGTAATGCATAATAAATGATCCATGATACATATTTCTAGTAAATCATCCAAACAAATAAAAATTCTGAATACAATAGTACTGAACCAAAGTAAAAAAAAAGATAAACAGCTCCTCAGCATCGCAAGCTTAGGCTTGGTCTCAGGCTCTCCAACTCTATAGCAAGTCAAGTACCTGAAGTGGAAGGTCGCTTGCCCTTATCTATAACTGCAACAATATAATCTATTTGGGTCCAAAAGCATGGCCCAAACAGGGTGTGAGACTAAATCCTAGTAGGAAACCACCCGAAGATCTATGCCTAATAGTCAGTGAAAATATGGCAAGTAAAAGTACAGAAAGCAGTAAACTGATAAATACTGAGCATTAAACAATACACAGTTCCAATATCAAGCAACAGCTAACAAGAAGTTAAACACAAACAGGTAAACCTCTGGGAAGTACTCACATCCATCCCTTCTGGTCCTACCTAACAAGTACCAACAACCCTCTAGGTAGTACACTCAGCCTAACCCCTCTGTTTTGGTCATACAAAAAATTATAAGACTCTCTGAGGAAGCTCAATCGGGAAATTCCCCTTATAATCTAAGGTAGTTAGGGACTCTCTGAGAAAGCACACAAGGTGAATTACCCTTATAGCCCCAAGGTCAAGAGTCTCTCTGAGGAAGCTCACTCGGTCAATTACTCTTATAGCCCTAGGTCGTTCACATACTCTCTGAGGAAACTCACCAGGTCAATTCCTCTTATATCCTAGAGTGGTTCAAGTTAATTCATGTAAAACAAAGACTCTATGATGAAACTCACTCAGAATATTCCCTTATAGTCTATAAATATCAAAGTCTCTCTGAGGAATATCACTTGGTCTATCCCACTATAGTCTATAATGTCCAAAGACTCTCGGAGGAAGCTCACTCGGTCTATCCTCTTAGAGACTATAATGTCAAAAGACTCTCTGAGGAAGCTCACTCGGTCTATCCTCTTTTAGTCTATAACACCAGGTTCTCATGGCCTCATTTCAGTCAATGCATATTAATGCTATAAGTCCAATGTAAACCTATAGAACTACTTGGATAATCAGTCTACAGCATCTCATGCATGTCAGAAAACAACACTCCATCCTACGACCACAAGGCATGGAAAACAGGTAAACGTCCAATAGGTTAAACAAGACCAAATGGTCGTAAATAGAACAAGGAATGATCATAACATCCAATTCATACCAATTAACCCAATTCATCTCCAAATTTCCTTTACACAATCATACAAGCATGGAAGGAAAGCAATTGGGGTAAAAAGGTAAACACGCAACACCCCATTTAAGGGTATTGGTGGAATTTTAACATAATACTCAAATAATTAGAATTTAAAGGCACAAACCACCTACCTCGGGGTTAGAAGATCAGTACACTTGAACCCCGAAGCTTGAATCTCCTTATAACATCATATATCTAAGAAAACATCCAAAACGTTCAACCCATAATAACCTGTAAAAGAAAAGAAATTGGAAAACAAGGCTCAAGCAAAAGAGAGAACTCACCGATGTGATTCCAATGTAATCAATGGTTCTCGAATCGGAGGCCAGATGGAGGATCGAGGGTCATCAAAGATCCATAGATGCTCGGCGCTCTCGAATGAATGAAACCTAGAAGGAGTGGTTTCTGTCTGTCAAACGCGACCCCGGTGCATTTAATGAAAAAAAAGTACATGGCATGTAATTTTGGAGTACACGGAATGTACTCACCTTTTCTATACTTCACTTTAAGTGGCCTCTACGTCACCCCACACGATCGTGTGTGTGGCCAGAACACAGCCAGCACACGGCCTCCTGTGGAAATGAAGTACACGGCGTGTACTCAAAAAGTACACGGTGAGTACTTCAAAAATTTATAGAAACTCATCTTTTCTCAAAAACTCTAGAAAAAGGAAAAACATACCTGAAAAAAAGATTTGGGTTCTTTCAAACTCCCCCCCCCCCCTTAAAGAAATTTATCCCCAAATTTCCCTCGAACGGCGTAGAAGAAGAAACCTCGAACAACTCCAGCCACTGTGATCGTATGTCGGCCTCCCTCTCCCAAGTCTTGTATTGTACCCGACCATGCTTCCATAGAACTCGTACCAGAGGAATAGACTGGCCATGGATAATCTTTTTACTATGATCCAAAATCTAGATAGGATGCTCTTCAAATGATGCATCCACTTCGAGCTCAACCTCATTGGGTTGAAAGACATCAGAAGGGTCTGAGAAGTAATGTCGAAGCTGAGAATTGTGGAAGACGTCATGAATATCTTGGTACCTCTGAGGTAATTGCAACCGATAGGAAACTAGAACAATTCTCTCCAATACCTCAAAAGGCCCGACGTACCTCAGCGAAATCTTACCCTGTCTCCTAATCCTCTTGTGTCCCAACCTCTGTGTGACATGTAGAAAAACCTAATCCCCAGCCTCGAACTCCATAGGTCGTCTCTGTTGATCGGCATAAGACTTCTGTTGAGACTTTACAGTAGCCATCCTCTTCCAAATCAACTCTATCTTCTCTAAGGTCTCCTGAACAAGACAAAGTCCCAGCAAAGCTGTCTCTCCTGCCTTTATCCAACATAAGGGTGATTGGAATGGCCTATCGTACAAAGCCCCATATGGATCCATTTGAATAGTTTCTTGAAAACTATTGTTGTAATAAAACTACAAAAGAGGTATATGATTCTCCCAAGAACCTCCAAAATCTATAATGCAAGATCGGATCATATCTTCAAGCACCTGAATCATATGCTCGAATTGGCCATCTGTCTGTGGGTGGTAAGTTGTACTCAAGAGTACCAGTGTACCCAAAGCCTTCTGAAGCCCCTTCCAGACTCGAGAATTAAAATGTGCATCCCTGTCTAATACAGTGGAGTGTGGAACTCCATGTAGATGTATAATCTCACGGATGTACTACCGTCATATCTCATCAACACTAATGGTCTCCTTGATCGCTAAGAAATGATCAACCTTCGTGAGTCTATCAATGACAACCCATACTGCGTCGTTCCCTCGAGGATACCTTGACAATCCTATCTACTGTGCACCTCCAAATGCATCTCATAGAACAGATCCATAAGATGCCACTCACTACTAGCCTCTTGAACTGTCTGTATTTGAGTCCTCTTACTCAGTGCATCAGCCACAACATTGCCTTTCCCAGGCATATAGGAAAGCTCAAGGTCAAAGGACTGAAGGTACTCAACCCACCTTCTCTACCTCAAATTCAAGTCACACTGGGTGAAAATGTACTTGAGACTTTTGTGGTCAGTGAAAACCACAAAATTTTCTCCCAATAGATAATTTCTCCAAGAGCATAATGCATGAACAATAGCTACCAACTCCAGATCATGCGTCGGGTAGTTCCTCTCGTGTTGCCTCAACTGCCGAGACCCGTACATAATGACTCAATCTCTTTTAATAAGCACAACTCCTAGACCAATACCTGAAGCATCATAGTAAACAGTATAGTTCTTTCCTAGATCTGGAAAGACTAGTATCGGTGCTGAATTGGACCTTCCTTTCAGCTCCTGAAAGGCTAACTCACAAGAATATGACCACAAGAACTTCACACCCTTCTTGGTCAGACCTTTCAGCGGTGCTTCTAAGTGTGAAAATTCATGAATAATGCATTTGTAGTATCCAACCACCCCTATAAAACTCTGCACCTCAAAGATGTTCTTCGTATACTCCCAGGAAACTACTGCCATCACTTTCTCTGGATCTACTGATACTTCTGTCTCGGAGATAAAATGACCCAAGAAGTGAATCTGATCCATCCAAAAGTGGCACTTTGAGAGCTCAGCATGTAACTGATTCTCACTCAGTGAACTCAAAACAATCTCAAGATGGGTAACATGGTCATGTTGAGCATGAGAGTACACCAAGATATCATCCACAAAAACAACCACGAAGGAATCCAGGTATAGATGGAACACTCGGTTCATCAGTGCCATGAAAACTGCAGGCACGTTCGTGAGACCAAATGGCATAACCATATACTCGTATAGACCATACCTGCTCTAGAAGGATGTGAGAGGTATATCAGATGGTCTAACGCGTAACTGATGATAACCGGAACTCAAGTCAATCTTCAAGAACACCTGGGCTCCTCAAAGATGATCAAATAGGTCATCAATCCTAGGCAAGGGATATCTGTTCTTGACTGTTAACTGGTTCAACTTCTGATAGTCCACACAAATAATAAGTGTATTGTCTGCCTTCTTCGTAAACAGGATAGGTGAACCCCAAGGAGAAGTACTGAGTCAGATGAAACTCTTGTCCTGCAACTCCTCTAACTTTTTCTTGAGCTCCTGCAACTCTGGTGTAGCCATCCTATAAGGAGGAATGGACACTGGTGCCGCCCCTAGAACAAGCCCAATAGAAAAGTCTGCCTCACGCTCCGGAGGCAAACCTAAAAATTCCTCTGGAAATACGTCCCTAAAACGATCCACCACTGGGGGAAAGTCCATCTATGAAGTCCCTTGGTCATCTAGATAATGACTAGAAATCTGGTTTGTAACTCCTCCTTGCCCCTGATGCTCATGTACTTTTTGAATACACGCCGTGTAGTTTTTAACCGTGTCACCTATACTTTCTTTTACATCCCACTCGCCTTTATGAAGAAAAGATCCACCCTCTAGTGATATGAATCTCACCCTGAGGCGATAACAGTCGACGACTTCCTGGAAGGGAACCAACCAGTCTATTCCAAGAATGAAATCATATCATGTCATCTCTAGGACATAGGGGTCCCATAAGAAGTGACACCCAACAACCTCTAGAAGGAACTCCTTGTACTGACGTACACTAGCCGTCCTAGTCCCCAACGGTGTATCTAACGTCAAGATATTGGTAGAGGAAAAGATACAGAGCCCAAGGCTCTCCACAACAGCAATAGAGATAAAGCTATGAGAATCCCATATATCAATAAGAGATAAAGATAAAACTAAGGCCACTAAGATCGTACCTCGAACTGTATAGGGGCCGAGATTCTGCTCCTGATGGGTTTGCTCCATTGTAAAGGTCTGACCTTCTCCACGGCCCTGTGACCATGCCTGACAACTCTGAGTTGATCCACTCTACTGTCATTGGTAGCCTGGTGACTGACCACCACGGCTGCGACCTCCACCTCGGCCTGAACAGCCGGAAGAACTCCAGTTCCAAGACTGGTGAGAAACTGGTGATGCTTCTCCTGAATGTGGGGTCATAGAAGAACCCCTTCCACTAGCTGTAGGTGAGAAGATCTAGAAGAAATACTGAAGATGGCCCATCTTGACGCAAGATCGGTACTCCATCAGGTCTCTCTGGAACTGAGGCCTAGTATGCTCACTCCTCCCATATTAGTAGCATACTGCCTGGTTTCCTGAAGATACATCCCACCTACTCTGATCTCCTCGAGTAGACTCCCTGTGGTGCTTCCTGTTATTAGTAGGAGGAACACTAAATCTGGATGTCAGACCACCCTGTCTCACTCCTCTAGAATCCCTCTGATTGTGCTTATTGATCAGAACCTGGTTGACGATGGAAGATATCGAATTCAACCTGAAGATGTTCACTTGGGACTGGATGTCGTGCCTCAGACCTTCCTCAAACTTCCATGCAAGGAAGAGCTCATCGCCTCCTAGAATAGGTGTGAAACCCTACAGCTCAGTAAATCAAGACGAGTACTCCATAATTGAAAGATTACCCTACTTCAGAACCATAAAATTTCGAGCTCGATTGGCCCTCAAGGTCTCTGGTTGAAGTAATCGCAGAAGATGTGCCAAAACTCATCCCAAGTGATACTCTGCTGGTGTCCTAACTGTAAGATCACCTCCCACCACTTCTTGGAAAAGTATCATAGCATATAGTTAGCGATATTCACCCTCTTTTCTGGAGGTATCTCTAGATGCTCGAAGATTTTCAACGTGTCATCTAGCGATGATTCTACAGCCTGGGGTCCTCCATCCCCTGAGAAAGTAGGAGGATGCTGCTATTTAAAAACTCGCGTCAATTATGCCATCGACGAGGCAGGAGACGGTGCTCCCTAAAATTCTGCATCATCCTTAGAAAGACTTCCTTGAACTATGCATCAACACCCATGTCAGGTATAACGGCTGGTGCCAAGGATGGCACAATAGGAGGATCTGCTGGAAGTCCCTGATCAGCCATATCTAGTGTCTGATCACCATCTAGAAATTGGCGTACAACTGGAAGACGTCTCGGTGGCATGACTCTGCAAGGTCAAACGCACACCTTAGATCAAGATTTTCAAGGACTGAAAACATAATATTACAAGAAGGGAATAGGAGAAAGAAACATTCAATTTTTACAAAACATTACTACACGGAGTGTATAAACACTACACGGAGGGTTCTTTTAAGCCATTCACATGGGCGTGTACTTCTGCCCCAACTGGTCGTGTAACACCCCAACCACACAGCATGTTGTCCCCACAAACGGCGTGTACCTTAAATATATTCCCCTGCCCGAGTCTCCTTACATGGAAAACCCACCTTGTCCTCTTAATCCTAGACTACATGGTGTGTTCATGAAGGACACAACGTGTACGAGACAAGCTTAATCGGCCCGTGTTGTTAGTGACACGGCATGTGTACCTAGGTTACACTACACGGCGTGTTCCAAACAAAAACGACGTGTACTAAGAAAGGATAACACCAACCCATTTTGTTCATTACACAGACGGCTACATTGTTCACTATACACAGCATCCTCCATGTGTACATGGTGTGTACTTGAAGGATTTACCCGACCCATGTTGTTCATGACACAGCTGGGTACCAAGATTATGTTGCATGGCATGTGAAATCAGGACACGACATGTATAGTCAAAGTTTCATCCATCTGTGTCATTATTCACATGGGTAGACACACGGTCACTACAACACGGTGTGTACGTACTATACACAGTGTGTTCCTACAAGATTTTCACAACCTTGTGTCCCTTCCCACACTGTCAGTGACACGGTTAAAAACTACACGGCCTGTATTTATAAAGTACACGCCGTTTATTCTGGGTTTTTCCAGATAGTAGCCTTAGAAACTTCTCTGGAGCCCAGAAAATAGAGAAAACAAATGTTAAGCTTCCAAATTATGATCCGTGAGGGCCCCTACTCCCCGCAAATCAAATCTTGGCATCTTTATACAAGGGAAACAAGTCAGTGATCCACCAAGTTTTGATTCATGAGGGCCCATAACACCTCAAGAATCAAAATTTGGTGTTCATTCAAACAAGACCTTACATATAGAAATACCTATTGAAAGAAGGTATTCTATCATGCATCCATCACAACATCTTGTGTATTCTACACAATATCTATCACAACAACATGCAATCACTAATGCACCTTAAATGGCATGGCAAAAATGCATGACATATGATTTCTAGTAAGTGGCTATATGATGAATGAGATGGTATACCCTCATCTCATCGAATTTTGACAGAAATAGAACCCCAATAATATCAATACTAATAGCACAAAACATGTGAGTCTCCCATTGGTGAAAATCAGATCAACTGTAAACTTGAAAGACCAAAAAAAATTGCAATAAACGAGGTAGTATGGCTTTCCCAAGTACATGGGTTAGCTACTCCAAGGAACAGCTCATTACCAAGTACCTATTCTATAATATCCCCAGCTAAAGGCTCTAAATAGTAAATCAATAGAAAAGAAATCCTTTGATACCACTTTGTAACATCCCAGTTCTTGAAGCCACCCAGAGGCACCCCATACCCAGTTGGTCACATGACCTCAAGTGCATTTCCCCAAATGTCAGAGGTTTCCTACTAGCAGTGAGGGCCTTGGGTGTGATAGTGGGTAAACTATGCCTTCATTGTAAAAGAACATAGCAGATGAGAAACAATATACAATATCAGAAGCACTAATAATCCATACACAAGTGAACAATAGAAGACTGGAGATAATAAACAACTGGAGCAATGAATAATAAATGATGCATGACACATATGTCTATGAAAAGATTCAAACAAGTCACAATGCTGAATAAAAAAGTAGTGAACCAAAGTAAAAAAGGAAATGATAAACATCCCTTCAGCATCACAAGCATTGGCTTCGTCCCATGCTCTTCAGCTCCATAGCAAGACAAGTACCTAAAGTGGAAGGGCACTTTCCCTTATCTATACCTGCAACAATATAATCTGTTTGGGCCCAAAAACATGGCCCAAATAGGGTGTGAGACTAAATACCATTAGGCAACCACCCAAATATCTGTGCCTAATAGTTAGTAAATATATGGCAGGTAAAAGTACAGAAAGCAGTAAACTGAAAAATACTCAGCAGTAAACAATCCACAGTTCCAATATCAAGCAATAGCTAACAAGCAGCTAAACACAAACAGGTAGACCTCTGGTAAGTAATCACATACATCCCCTCTGGTCCTACCTAACAATTACCAAGAACCCTATAGGCATTACACTCAGCCTAACCCCTCTAGTTTGGTCATACGAATAATTATAAGACTCTCTGAGGAAGCTCAATCAGTCAATTCCCCTTGTAGTCTAAGGTAGTCAGGGACTCTCTGAGAAAGCACAAAAGGTGAATTACCCTTATATTCCCAAGGTCAATAGACTCTATAAGGAAGCTCACTCAGTCAATTCCTCTTATAGCCCCAATTCATTCACAGAATCTCTGAGGAAGCTCACCTAGTCAATTCCTCTTATAGCCTGGAGTGGTTCAAGGTATTTCAAGTAAAACAAATACTCTCTGAGGAAGGTCACTTTGTTTATCCCTTTAAAGTCTATAAATCTCAAAGTCTCTCTGAGGAAGCTCACTCGGTCTATCCCCCTATAGTATGTAATTTCCAAAGACTCTCTGAGGAAGATCACTCGATCTATCCTCTTACAGTCTATAATGTCCAAAGACTCTCTGAGGAAGCTCACTCGGTCTGTCCTCTTTTAGTCTATAACACCAGGTTCTCACAGCTCTGTGTAATTCAACGCATAGTAATGCTATAAGGAAAAATTAAACCTATAGAACTACTTGGATGACCAGTCTACAACATCTTTCACTTTTCAGAAAACAACACTCCATCCTACTACCACAAGGCATGGAAAACAGGTAAACGGCCAATAGGGTAAACCGCACCAAACGGTCGTAAACATAACAATGCATGAGAAAAACATCCAAGGCATAGAAATCAACCCAATTCATATCCAAATTACCTTTATATAGTCATACACGCATGGTAGGAAAATAACAAGGGTAAAACGGTAAACATGGAATACCATGTTCAAGGGTATTGGTGGAATTTGCATATAATACTCAAACACTTCGAATAAAAAGGCACAAACCACCTACCTCGGGGTTTGTAGATGAATATAAATGAACCATGAAGCTTGAATATCCTTGTAATGTCATAGATCTAAGAAAACATCCAAAACGTTCAACCCACGATAACTTGAAAAAGAATAGAAATTGGAAAACACGGCTCAAGTAAAAGAGAGAACTCACAGATGCGATTCCAATGCAATAACTGGTGCTTGAATCAGAGGAAGGACATAGGATCGAGGGATCATAGAATATCCATAGATGATCGGTGCTCTTGGATGAATGAAACCAAGAAGGGGTGGTTTCTGTCCCACAGACGCGACACTGGTGTGTTTAATGAAAAAAAAAGTTCACTTTGTGTACTTTTGGAGTATATAGTGTGTACTCACCTTTTCCATACTGTGCTTTAAGCGGCCTCCATGTCACCCCACATGACCGTCTGTGTGTCCAGAACATGGCTAGCACATGGCCTCCTATGGTAATTAATTAATGGCATGTACTTCAAAAATTTCCAGAAACTCTTCTTTTCTCAAAAACTCCAGAAAAAGGAAGAACATACCTAAAAATAAGATTTGGGTTCCTACATTAGTGAATGCTATGATCTTGACTCTAGCATCAAGGTTTGGTGGATTTTTTGTCTATAGTGGTGTATCCAAGAAAGGAATTAATTGTGTCCTTTTTTAGAATGATATAGTTATTTCTTATGGATCAATGCAGCTAAAAACTCACAAACAGAACTATCCAACTCATGATCCTGAGGTAGAAGCTTTAATAATTTCTCTAAAGATATGGAAACACTATCTCTGTGGTTAAAGATGTGATATATATATATATATGGATGAAAATAATTTTAAATATATATTCATAGAAAAAGAACTAAACATGAGGAAAAAAGTGAGGGCTTGAGATACTCAAGGATGAATATTGTTTAATAAAGTACCACTCAGGGAAGATGAATATGGTAGAAGATTCATTGGCCGGAATGATCATGGAATTATGAACAAAATGAGTATTGATAAGGATCTTGTGTTCATGGATCAAGTAAGGATGTATATGGAAATTATCAAGGGAGGGGAACATTGCTAATTTTTCAATTGGTTTTCAAACCATATTTAATGGAAATTACTTGAAGTTATTTATCTGATGATGAGAATCTATAAAAGAAAATTGATGTTGTGAATGATGGAAAGTTGGGAGACTTCATTTATGAGGATGGAATTCTGAATTTTGGGAGGATTATATGTGTTCCCTATATCCTTGAGCTAAAAGGGGAGTTATTGGATGATCCCCATAGCATGAATTTCCTTATAAACTATGGAAGCACTATAATGTATAGAGACTTGAAGAAATATTTCTCATGTGATAACAAGAAGTGGGAAATTGGTGATTATGTAACAAGATATTTAGTTTTTTGATAGGTGAAGTCTGAAAGACAACATCCTAGAGGAGTTTTGAATGTTATTCCTATAACTACATAGAAATGGTATTGCATAACTATGGATTTTTTTACTAGATCACAAAAAATTCCAAAAAAATAATGATACAATATGGGTAATTATTGATCAACATACCAAATATACACATTTACACACTATAATGAGAGATTTTCCACTACAGCGCCTTGTACAACTTTATATTAATGAAGTTTTACGACTTCATGGAGAACCTCTATACACTTTTTCTGATCATGACCTTTGATTTAAATCAAAATTCTTGAAAATTATTCAAAAAGATTTGGAGACTGAGTTTCATTTGATAACTTCTTATCACCCTCAAACTGACAGGAAGTCATAAAGTTTGATCCAATATTTAGAAGTCATGTTGATATCATTATCACTTTCTTTTCAAGGTTTGTGGGATTAGTATTTACCTTTGGTCTAATTTTCCAATAGTAATAGTTTCCATTATAGTATATAAATTGCATCATATGAAGCATTGTATGGAAAGAGATGTTGTACACCAACATGTTGGGTTGAAGATAGTGAAAGGAAGTTTTTAGGCCCATAGCTTGAAGATGAATCAACAAAAAAGGTAAATACAATTCCAACCCATATCAAAGAAACTCAATGTAGGAAAAAGAGCTAGGATAATAATCAAACGAAGGATTTGGAATTTCAAGTGAAAGATCACATTTTCTTGAAATTAGTCTCATGGAAGGGTGTTATATTATTTGGGAAGAAAGGGAAACGAGACCCAAGTTGATTTTCCATTTTGAAATTATACAGAGAATTGGAGATGTGGATTATCATTTAGGGATGGAACCTAGCCTTTCTAAAGGACATGATGAGTTTCATGTCTCTTTGTTGAGGAAGTACATTATAGAACCAATACACTTACTCACTTCTGAAGGTATTGAGTTGAAACATGACTTATCGTATTGTGAGGATCATGTCTTGATTCTGGATAGTAATGAATACGTGTTGATGAATCAAACTACTCTATTTGTAAAGTTACTTTGGAAAATGAAACAAATTAAAGAGCTAGAATGGGAGCCTAAGGAAGATATGATAAAGAACTACCCAAATCATTTTATGAGGTAATAATCTCGAAATTTTGTGTATGAAATTTTTTAGGAGGTGAGAATGTAATGACCCAAAACTCAATAATTGAGATTTTTATTATTATGTTTATTTAATGTAGTATATATCACATAAATTCACTTATATAACAAAATAAAAACTTTATCAATTAATAAAGAATAAAATAGGATGTATTTCTAGAAGTTAAGGAATCTATACCGATTATATAGTAACATAGCCTTAGGAATAGAAATTCAACCCTTATGAATAGTAAACTGGCCAATGGAATAGTAAACTCACCAATTATAGTATATATAAAATTTACCCCTCCTATAAATAAAAATAAGATATAATTATATCAAAGTACAAGTAAATAAATATTTTAAAAATTACTAATTAAATGTTGGTATTTTTGTGAGTCATAAATATTTAATTACAATTTTATAATTAAAAAATAATTTAAAAGAAAATTAATTTTTTGAAGATGTATTGATAAATAAATATTTTTTGTATTATGAATTTAGGATAATTTAATGAGATTATAGTTAATTTTTCAATGTGTTATAAAATGAGTTATAATTTTAAAAAACTGAATTTTTTGAGTAAATAATGATTTTAATTAAAAATTAAATTTCTTATATTCAAAAAATTATTTTCATTAAATGGATTTCAATTTTTATTTCCAAATCCTGAAAAAAATGTATTGTAAATTTTTTGTATTTTTCTAAAACACATGAGTTTTTATGAATAATAAAATATATTAATTTACGGTATAAATACATTATAAGTTAAATACACTATTCATTGATTTATTACTGATATAAGAACCATAATATCAAAATTACCTTTATTATTTTAATATATATTATGATAATTATTAAACTATTCATAGTATTGAGCTAAAATAATAAATAAATGAATTAACAATTCAAAAATCACACCCCCCCACTATAAATACCACCCCTCACCCCCTCCTCTTTTCAAACCTCTAGGCCTTGAACCATGTGAAAATTATACAAAAATCCTCCTCCATATTCTATCCCCAAATCTATGTGATATTTTTATTTCTATAATACCATGACCCCTTCCCCTAATTAGGTTCTCAAGGAAGATAATTCAAGAGTTAAACCCAATTCATTTTTATTTGAATTTATTTTCAATTTATTTTCTTTTATTATCCTATCCTCACCTAATCTATCCAAATGACAATGATAAATATTATACCATCTATATAATAAAATTATATCATTCTAATAGAATATTAATTATCAATCTCATTATTGTCACTCTTTTTTTATTTTAAAAATGAAATCATCATTCGAGAGGTGTTGAAGTACAACCTTCGTGTACAATGAACTTTCATTCATTTATTTATCCTTCAAGGCTGGTTAAGAAACCAATTTTATGGTAGAAAAAGAATATAAAATAATTATTATATCTGATCTAACATTTTGTATGTAACATCCCAGGTAAATGAAGAATAAGACATATTTCATATTTATTAGTATTTTTGAATTAAATATTAATTTTACTTTAAAGGGGTTTCTATGTTCAATAGCGTACCCGATATGCAACAACGGGTTTCTTTGGAATCTTACGTTGCACACTAATAATATAATATTATTATTTTAAATGGTAGTTAGCTCCTAGCCGTTGTATTGGAGAGAATGAATGAAACGAACTACAAAATGATTATACATGTTTGTTAAATGTATTTACATTATCCAATAAAAATTTAGAGGCTTAAAATGTGAATGAATCTAATTTTAAGCATAATTTAAATTAAAAGGTCGATTTATCGTCTTTTAAGGGAAAAACCTCTTTAAATATAGTTTTGGTCACTTTAATACATTCTAATTGACTAAATAAAATCCTTCTTTATAATGGGGACATAAAATCTTACTTTGGGTAATTTTTTTGTATTTTTCTGATAAAGTTCATTTCTTAATGAATAGTGAAAAATATTGCATTTTAGTTCAAAATTTCATTTTAATCTAATTTATTTATATGGTTAGATTATATTTTTAATTTGTTTTAAAGTGAATCTAAAATATATTTTTACCATTTAATACAATGTTGTTCATTAGAATTAATTTCACTTTTAAATTGGACATAAATAAGTATCAATCTTTTGATAGTTATTGTTTCTTAAAAACACGCTATTTGTTTTGATAATGGGAATTAATTTTTAAATTAATTAATGCCACTTATATGTTTTGAATTTGGAAAAATAGACATCAATTTTAAATTCAGAATATCAAATAATGCTTAAGCTGAATGTTTTGTAGTTTTCTGAAAAACTTTAATTTTTATAAATAGTGAAACCACTTAGTATTAGTTAAAAAAACTAACTTTTTTATTTAAATGAAATTTTACCGCTTCTATGAATTGACTTTCAAAAATCCTACATACATTATTGTTATCAAGAACTAAAATTTGGTTCAATAAGATGAAAATAATTTTTGGTGAAAACTAATTTTTGACTTTTATTTACCACGGTTAAAGGTAAATAAGGTAATTCATGGTTAAAAGAATATTATAATTATTACAAATTACCTTAACACTTGTCCAAACCTTATTTTATGAGTCATGGTAGACCATGGTCATCTTGGGGTAGATTTTGGGACTTCATTGATCCACTTGGGAGTGATCATGACAATTTAGATTAATTAATTTAATGTAAAGACAAAATTGACATTAACAAAACTATTTTAGTAATTAATTTTTATATGGTGTTATATAAGTCCTATTTTATACTATAAATATTCATTGTAAACTTAAAAATATTTCCTACATGATGGTATTTTTTTATAATTTTTATACATCGAATAAGTTAAATTATTTATGACACCATAATGATGCAGTATTTACCTCATTAATAAATGATTTAAATAAATAAGAATATAATGATTAAAATATTATCCAAAACCTGTCCAATTCCTATTGAATGATTTTATTTCTACCATGAGTCATCTTATATTCATATTTAATTATTTGTGGACTTTTTGAAACGTAATATCATTATATAATAAAATAATATTTTCACACTTTCCAAAAGAGCCCCTCATCCCCCTTATAAAAGGAGAACAATTCTAACCAATTCATCACACCTCTCAAGCCATTTGGATCATCCAACCTCTATCCAATTACTCTCTATACATACCTATCCTCCCCCTAGAAGCCTTAACGTAGTCAGAAGGCACTTCAATAAGTCCTTTTGGTTCAAACCAAAGGAACTTACCCAAATTAAAGGTAACAGTTTCTCTTAATTTGTTTTCTTTTATTTTACTTATCCAACCCATAAACTCTTTTTATTCATTTATTTTGTAACAACACCAGTATCCTCAATATACTAGGATGATTTTATGAGAATTATTCGAACTACACTTACACACACCTCCATCTAATGGATGAAGAACATAATGTTTCTGTGGATGGAAAACTAACGCCTCACGAAACGATGATTGTTCAATTACATCTTACCGCCACTCATGGTGGACATTACGAGGGAACTGTATTTATATATGATATATATTATTTTTATGATTTCCTTATGCTTATGTACTTCCCAATTATATCAAGCCTTTATGGTTTCCATAGTGGGTAAATACGATAATCTCATTTGAGGAAGTGCGGACTACCGCCCCCTCAAAGTGATGTGACTCGTTAATGACTTATGTGGGATGTATAAAGGATGTATTTAATGATATTATATATGATATTATACTGTAATTAAAATATAACTATTTATAATTATGCTTTAATTCCATAAAAATAAGAAATAGAAATGAAAGTAGCGTTCATGCGTACGTACGGCTTACCGTCTCCAGGAACGGTGCATTTCATTTCTTACCTCCAAATTTTATGTACTATTATAAATACATGTATATACTGGATATATATGATATATATGATATCAAAATAACTAATATCATTCTAGATATAATGTACAATTGACCACATGGACAACTTGTAAATATTAGGTGTTTATTATTGACTCAAGTACCAAATATCAACAAAATGGACGTTATTAACTTAAATGATTACATAATGTTTCTAGCATGGTAATAATTAATATAAAAGGAATAATAAACTTGAAAAGGGTTCTTAAGAAAGTATAAATTAACTTTAGTTTATTATTCAGGAGATTAAAGAACGATCGAGTCAAGTCGGACACGGGGTAAGAGACATCGTCTCAATCTCCTTTCATTGAGGCATTTTTAGTTTTATACACGACTTTAGTTTATATGGTGTATAAAATCCTTTGACTTTTCATTTTATACAAAGGGAATATTTTTATATAAAGTGTTTTACTAAACAACAAAAAGTAATGTCTCTTTTTTTTACGTAAGCGGTGACAAAGACCTTTCCGCCGCCATGAGTATTATTTGATCTTTGGATTACTTAACAAGCTGGAATGTTTTTAAAAGGAAAAATAAATACCATATACTCTTTTTACGTATTTTGGTATTGAAAATGATTTTGGGAATGGATTTATTTTTTAATATCTTGAAATGATATTTTATGTGGAAATGTTATCTTTCCTTTATGCTTATGTTATGTGTTATGATCATGTTATGGTTCTTGGGCATTATTTATGTATACGGGTGGTTCCATGATAAACCAAGGGCGAGTGAGCCCGAGATAGCTCTCCAATGAATTGGGTAATGTGACGAAGGTAAACTTGAATGTTTCTCCTAATATATTTTGGTGAATATACTATTATGGGTATTCCGATGTAACTCCCTATGTAGTTGTGATAGAGACAATGTAAGTATGATATGGATGCCACAAGTTACCTTTATGATTTATGATTTCTATGTGTCTTTCATAAATCTTGTGATTTCATGAGGTAAGTAAAAGAGTTCATGTTTTGTATGTATTTATGAACAAATGGTTTTATTCTTTGTTTTACAACCCTTACTAAGACTTTTATGCTCATCCCATGTTTTGAAATGTTTTCACAGGACTTAAAGATGAATAGGGTCAAGGATGAGATCAAGGAAAAGTCATGATGTCTAAAACATGGAACTAGACATGACTCTTTTTTTCAAGAGTTTATATTTTATGAAAAAATGGATGTTTTGTAGAAGTTTCTACCTTGTAATATTTTGATATGTAATAGTTATGTCCTAATTCTCTAAAACACTAAACCTGAAAAGATCATCAATGTGAATTATTCATTTAGTTCAATATTATGTAAATGTTTAAGGTTGGGTCCTTATAGTTGGTATCAGAGGTCGGTTTAGACAACTTTAGGAGTTAGTGTATTGTTAAATTAATATCCATAAAGTAATTTATGTTAATATTGAAATCATATAGCATTTACAGATTAGCATGTTACTTCGCCTAAGATATTTTTGTGTTCAGAATGGTTTTCCACAGAGGAAACAGGGCAGCTATGTTGGAAAGACATTAGGAGGAAGACAACCTTCCAAATCAGCAACCTGAAATGGTCAGAATTGAAACTAAACAGTTTGTTACAGTGATGGCACAGTTGAATCAGGCTATAAATGGTGGTGGTATCCATGTACGAGATCATCCAGATCAACCACAGAGGAACATGTCAGTAGTAGAGAATTTCATGAGGCAACACCCCCCATCATTCAGAGGATCATCTGACCCTATTCTAGCTGAAGGGTGGATGAAAGCACCGGAGAAGATTTTCAATGTCATGGGTTATTCATAACACCAAAAGGTTAGTATCACTATTTCCTTTTTTGAAGGTGAAGCTGATCAGTGGAGGTCGATGGTGAAAAATATCAGGGATGGTGAGGAGATTGATGCTCTTAATTAGGATGAATTCAAAGGTATGTTTCTTGAGAAATATTTTCCTAATGTGGTTCATATTAGGATGGAAAAGAAATTACAGGAATTGAGGAAGGAGGATGACTCATTGGCTTCTTGTGAATAAAAATTCACTCGAATGGCAAGGTATTCTCTAAATTTCATATGAGATCTTGATAGAAAAATCATCTGTTTTTACTCAAGATTAAATCCAAAGTATCAAAGGTCTTTAGCTTCTCATGAGTTCAAAAGTTATGAAAAACTTGTTTGTTCTGTAGAGAAGGTGGAAATGGAATTTTCTGATGATCAGGTATTCTTTGAAAAACAACAAAATAATAGGTTGAGGTGGCAGGAGAAAGGGAAGAACTCTTAGAAAAAGTCTGATGGTAAGAAACTTAATTTTACAGTTTGTGAAAATTGTGGTAAAAATCATGCTGGGGAATGTCTTCTGAATTCTAGTAAGTGCTACTGATGTGGTAAAATGGGACATAAGGCTCGTAATTGCACTGAAAAAGATTAGGGTAATGGTAAGACAAAATCTGATTTATAGTCAGTAAAATGTTTTAAGTGCAATAAAATGGGTCATTATGAAAATTAGTGTCCAACAAAGAACTCAACTGAAGGAAATCTTCCAGACAACAAGCAGAAAGGGGTGGTGAAATCCATTGCAACTACTTCAGCAGATGTTGGTCCATCAAATGAAGTTGTGTCAGGTACACTGTTTGTTTGTTTATATTTTGCCAATGTGTTGTATGATTCAGGGTCTACACACTCTTTTATTTCTGAGAATTTTTCTAATAAATTGGGAATTTCATCTCATGATATGAATGTTGAACTTACAGTAAAAACACCTGGAGTAAATGTTGAGACAAAAAATAAAACATAAGAACATTCATGTCCTTATGTGCGTAAAGAATCTACCGGCAAACCTTATTGTTTTGCCTCTAGTGGAGTTTGATGTTATATTGGGCATGGATTGGCTTTCTGTTTAACATGCTAAGATTGACTATAGAGATAAAGAGGTTTCTTTTTAGAATGATTTTCAGTTTGTATACAAAAATGAAACCTTACTGTTGATAACATATCAGGAAGTTGAGAAACTAGTAAAAGATGGAAATGAATGTTACCTTGCAAATATTGTTGAAAACAAAGGAACAATTTAAATTAATGATGTGCCAGTGGTAAATGAGTACCTTGATGTCTTTCTTGAATAGTTTCTTGGTATTATACCTGATCGGGAAGTTGAATTTACTGTTGACTTAGTTCCTGATGCTTAGCCAATTTCAAAACCCCCTTATCGAATGGCTCAAATTGAACTTTTAGAGTTAAAGAATCAATTGCAGGAGTTATTAGATAAAGTTTTCATTCGACCTATAACATCACCATGGGGTGATCCTATCTTGTTTGTTATAAAGAAAGATGTTTCAATGAGACTTTGCATTGATTATAGAGCCTTGAATAACATCACTATTAATAATAAGTATCTTTTTCCTCATATCGGTGATTTGTTTGATCAGCTCTAGGGAGCTCAGTATTTTTTGAAGATTGATTTGAGGTCGGGGTACCATCAGTTGAAAGTAAAGGAAGAATACATTCCGAGGACCGTGTTTCGTACTAGATATGGTCATTATGAATTTGTAGGTATGCCTTTTGGTTTAACCAATGCATCTATGGTATCCATGGATCTTATGAATAGAATTTTCCATGAGTTCTTGGATAAGTTTGTAGTTGTGTTCATTGATGATATTTTGGTTTATTCAAAAAGTAAGGAGGAACATGAAAATAATTTAAGGGTTGTCTTAAAAACCATAAAATAGAAGAAACTATTTGGTAAATTTAGCATGTGTGAGTTTTGGTTACAACAAATTTCTTTCCTTGGTCACATTGTTTCAAAAAATGGCATAAATCTTGATCCTGCTAAAACAAAAGTTGTTGAAGAATGGCCAAGACCCAAAAATATAACTAATATTCTTAGTTTTCATGGTTTGGCAGGTTATTATTGGAGTTTTATTGAAAATATTGCATGGTTATCTAGTCCAATGACTAAGTTAACTCAAAAAGGTGTTAAGTTTATTTGGAAAAAAGAATGTGATGATTGTTTTCAGGAATTGAAAAGAAGATTGGTGAATGCTCCAGTTTTGGCACTGCCATCTAGAAATGGTAAGTTTGTTATCTACAGTGATGCTTCGTTGAAAGGATTGGGTTGTGTCCTAATACAGAATGATCAGGAAATTTCGTATTCTTCATGTCAGTTGAAACCTCATGAGTTAAATTACCCTACACATGATTTTGGAATTAGTTGCTATTGTTTTTGTTTTAAAAACTTGGAGGCATAATTTGTATGGAGTAAAATGTGAAATATATTCTGACCACAAAAGTTTAAAGTATATATTCACTCAAAAATAATTGAACATGAGATAGAGGCGGTGGTTGGAATTAATCAATGATTATGATTTCATAATCCATTACCATCCGGGAAAAGCAAATAAAGTGGTTGATGCTATGAGACGAAAAATTAATACTTCATTAACCATGTTACATTTGGAACGAGATCCTTTGGTTTTTGATTTGATGAAATTTGGCATAGAAGTTGTTGATACTGGAAATTCTTCTTTTTTATCAGGTGTCAGTGAGATCATCTTTATCATACAGAATAAAGCAAGTGTAAAAAGAAGACAGTGAGTTACAGAAAAAGGTAGAGTTGGTTCAGAAGGGTAAGTTTCCTGAAATTAACATTGATAATGATTGTGTTTTGAGATTTGGAAAGAGACTATGTGTACCTTGTGATTCACATTTGAAGAATGATTTGTTATGTGAAGCTCATAGTTCTCCGTTTTCATTCCATCTTGGTAGTACTAAGATGTACAGATTTATTCAGGGGTATTACTGGTGGGATGGAATGAAAAGAGATATTGCTGATTTTACTATGAAGTGTTTGACTTGTCAGCAGGTTAAAGCAGAGTGGCAATTACCAAAGGGAATGATTCAGCCTTTACCAGTGCCAGAGTGGAAATGGGAAAATATATCCATGGACTTCACTGTGGGATTAATGAAGACATCTCTAGGTAATAATGAAATCTGGGTTATTGTTGATCGATTGACTAAATATGATCATTTCCTTCCTATTCGAGATACTTTTTATCTAGATCAACTTTCTCAGTTGTATGTTAAAGAGATATTCAGGTTGCATTGAGTTCCCCTTTCCATTGTATCTGATCGTGATCCCAGGTTTACTTCTAACTTTTGGAAAGGCCTTCAGAAGTCATTGGGTACTGAATTAAATTTTAGTACAGCTTTTCATCCGCAATCAGATGGGAAGTAGGAATGAACAATACATACCTTGGAGGATATGCTACATTCTTGTTCACTGGATTATCAGGGAAGTTGGGACCAACATCTTTCTTTGGTAGAATTTTCTTATAATAACAGTTTTCATACCAGTATACAGATGGCTTCATTTGAGGAATTATATGGAAAGCATTTTTGAACTTAAGCTTTTTGGGATGAAGTAGGTGAAAAGAAGCTGATGGGACCAGAATTGGTGGAAGAGATGGCAGAGAAATTTTAGTTTATTTAGAATCACATGAGAACAGCTTAGAGCAGACAGAAAAGTTATGCAGATAACCAAAGGAAGGATCTTTCTTTTGAGGTAGGTGATCATGTCTTTCTCAAAGTTTCTCCATGGAAAAGTGTGATGTGTTTTGGTAAGAAGGGAAAGTTGAGTCCGAGGTTCATTTGACCTTATCAAATTTTGGAGAAAGTTGGATCAGTTGCATACTGAGTGGATTTACCTCCAAGTTTATCCCAGGTACACAATTGTTTTCATGTTTTGATGTTGAGAAAGTATATGTCAGATCCATCTCATGTTTTTATCCTAGAAGTAGTTCAGTTGGAAGAGAATATCTCTTATGAAGATCAACTAGTCCAGATTCTTGTCTATAGAGATCAAGTGTTATGAAATAAGGTAATTCACCAGGTAAAGGTTTTGTGGAAAAACCATATAGTTAAAGAGTCAACGTGGGAATCTGAAAATACTATGAGGGATAAATACCCCCACTTATTTTGGTAAATGAATAAAAATTTCAAGGACGTAATTCCCAAAAGAGAAGAAGGATGTAATATCCTAGGTAAATGAATAATAATAGATATTTCATATTTATTAATATTTGTTAATTAAATATTAATTTTAATTTAAAGGGGTTGCCATGTTCGATAAATACCTGATACGCAACAACGAGTTTCTTTGGAATCTTACGTTGCACCCTAATAATATAATATTAATATTTTAAATGGTAGTTAACTCATAGTTATTGTATTGGCGGTAATGAATGAAACTAACTACAATATAATTATACATGTTTGTTAAATGTATTTACATTATCCAATAAAAAGTTAGAGGCTTAAAATGTGAATGAATCTAATTTTAAGCATAATTTACATTAAAAGGCCGATTTATCGCCTTTTAAGAGAGAACCCTCTTTAAATATAGTTTTGGTCACTTTAATACATTCTAATTGAACAAATAAAATCGTTCTTTATAATGGTGACATCAAATTTTACTTTGGGTAATTTTTTTGTATTTTTATGATAAAGTTCTTTTTTTAATGAATAGTGAAAAATATTGTATTTTAATTCAAAATTACCTTTTAATCTAATTTATGAATATGGTTATATTATATTTTTAATTTGTTTTAAAGTAAAATTAAAATATATTTTTACCATTTAATCCAATGTTGGTCATTAGAATTAATTTCACTTTGAAATTGGACATAAACAAGTATCAATCTTTTCATAGTTATTGTCTATTAAAACACGCTATTTGTTTTGATAAAGGGAATTAATTTTTAAATTAATTAATTCCACTTCTATGTTTTGAATTTTTAAAAATAGAAATCAATTTTAAATTCAGAATATTAAATAATTCTTAGGCTTAATTTTTGGTATTTTTCTGAAAAACTTCAATTTTTGATTAAAAGTGAAACCACTTAGTAGTAGTTAAAAAACTGACTTTTTAATTTAAATGAAATTTTACCACTTCTGTGAATTGAATTTCAAAAATACTACATACATGGTTGTTATCAAGAAATAAATTGTCTTTCAATATGATGAAAATAATTTTTGGTGAATAGTAACTTTTGACTTTTATTTACCACAGTTAGAGGTAAATAAGGTAATTCAAGGTTAAAATAATATTATAATAATAACAAATTACCTTAACCCTTTTCCAAACAATATTTTATGAGTTATTTCCGACAATGGGAATATTTGGGTCGATTTTGGGACCCCATTGATCCACTTGGGAGCGATCATGACAATTTAGATTAATTAATTTAATGTAAAGACAAAATTGACATTAACAAAAATCTTTTAGTAATTATTTTTTATATGGTGTTACATAAGTCCTATTTTAGACTATAAATATTCATTTTAAAGATAAAAATATTTCCTACATGATAGTATTTTTTTATAATTTTTAGACATCGAATAAGTTAAATTATTTATGACACCATAATGATGCAATACTTACCTCATTAATAAATGATTTAAATAAATTAGAATATATTGATTAAAATATTATCCAAAACCTGTCCAATTCCTATTGGATGATTTTATTTCTAACATGAGTCATTTTATCTTCATCTTTAATTATTTTTGTAGCTTTTGAATCCGAATATCATTATATAATAAAATAATATTTTCACACTTTCCAAAAGAGCCCCTCCTCCCCCTTATAAAAGGAGACCACTTCTAACCAATTCCTCACACCTCTAAAGACATTTGCCTCGTCCAAACTCTACCCAATTAATCTCCTTACATCCCTCTCCTCCCCCTATAATCTTTACCTTAGGAATAAGGCACTTCAATAAGTCCTTTTGGTTCAAACCAAAGGAAATTACCCAAATCAAAGGTAACGGTATCTCTTAATTTATTTTCTTTTATTTTACTTCTCCTACTCCTAAAATCTTTTTATTCCATTATTTTATAACAACACCAATATCCTAAATATACTAGGATGTTGTTATGATAAGGATTCAAACTACACTTACACACACCTCCATCTAATGAATGAAGAACATAATGTTTCTGTGGATGGAAAACTAACGCCTCACGAAACGATGATTGTTCAATTACATCTTACTGCCACTCATGGTGGCCATTATGATGGAACTATATTTATATATGATATATATTATGTTTATTATTTCCTTATTCTTCTGTACTTCCCAATTATATCAAGCCTTTTTGGTTTCCATAGTGGGTAAATACGATAATCTCATTTGAGGAAGTCCGGACTACCGCCCCCTCAAAGTGATGTGACTCGTTAATGCCTTATGTGGGATGTATAAAGGATGAAGTTAATGATATTATATATGATATTATACAGTAATTATAATATACTTATGTATCATTATGATTTAATTCCATAAAAATAAGAAATATAAATGAAATTAGCATTCATGCATACGTACAGATTACCGTCTCCATGAACGGTGCATTTCAATTATTACCTCCAAATGTTATGTAATATAATAAATACATGTATATAATAGATATATATGATATATATGATATCTAAATAATGAATATCATTCTGTATATAATGTAATATTGACCACATGGACAACTTGTAAATATAAGTTGTTCATTATTGACTCAAGTACCAAATATTGACAAAATGGATGTTATTAATTTAAATGATTACATAATGTTTATAACATGGTAATAATTGATATAAAAGGAATAATAAACTTGAAAAATGTTCTTAAGAAAGTATAAATTAACTTTAGTTTATTATTCAGGAGATTAAAGAACGATCGATTCAAGTCGGACACGAGGTAAGGGACATCGTCTCAATCTCATTTCATTGAGGCATTTTTAGTTTTATAAACGACTTTATTCTATATGGTGTATAAACCCCTTTGACTTTTAATTTTATTCAAAGGTAATATTTTTATACGAATCGTTTTACTAAATGACAAAAATGAATGTTTCTTTTTTTTACGTAAGCGGTGACAACGACCTTTCCGCCGCTACGAGTATTATTTGATCTTTGGCTTTCTTAACAAGCCGAAATATTTTTAAAAGGAAAAATAAATACCATATAAAATTTTTTTTGTATTTTGGTATTGAAAATGATTTTGAGAATTGATTTATTTTTTCAATATCTTGAAATGATATTTTATGTGGAAATGGTATCTTTCCTTTATTCTTATGTTATGTGTTATGATCATGTTATGGTTCTTGGGAATTATTTATGTATATGGGTGGTTCTATGATAAACTTAGGGCAGGTGAGCCCGAGATAGCTCTCCAATGCATTGTGTAACATGAAAGAGGTAAACGTGTATGTTTCTCCTAATATATTTTAGGGAATATACTGTGATGGGTATTCCAATGTAACTCCCTATGTATTTGTGATAGCTACAATGTAAGTATGATATGGATGCCACAAGTTACCATTATGATTTATGATTTCTATGTGTCTTTCATAAATCTTATGATTTCATGAGGTAAGTAAAAGAGTGCGTGTTTTGTATGTATTTATGAACAAATGTTTTCATTCTTTGTTTTATGACCCTTACTGAGTCTTTTATGCTCATCCCATGTTTTAAAATGTTTTCAGATGACTTAAAGATGAATAGAGTCAAGGATGAGATCAAGGAATATTCATGATGTCTAAAACATGGAACTAGACATGACACTTTTTTTCAAGAGTTTATATTTTATGAAAAAAAATGGAATCTGTGTAGAAGTGTCTACCTTGTAATCTTTTGAGATGTAATAGTTATGTCCTAATTCTCTAAAACTCTAAACCTGAAAAGATCCCCAATGTGAATTATTTGTCTAATTCAATATTATGTAAATTTTTAAGGCTGAGTCCTTATACTATAACCATTTTATATATATAATATAAAAATAATAGAATAAAACTATTTCATTATGATCGAAAAACCGCTAAAATTAAGCTAAATGATTGTCATTAACTCATTATCTAATTATTCAACCTCAAATAATTTGAAAAAATAATATATAATACCCTATACCCTTATTTTTGTTCACTAATAACATATAATTCCAATTCTTTAGAATTATTCCCACATTATGTTCACTCTATTACTTATAATCTAGAGACCCAGTCATGAAAATCATGCAAATGAACACTCCAGAGCAAGAGAATTCAATAGATTAACATATCAAAAAGGAAATAAATGAAATTATAAAATTAAAGTAAACTATATAAATCTATAATTGGTTATTAATTAAATTTTTAATTATTATAAATTTCATATTCCATGAACTTATGGTCATGTGTAGAACATATTTGGACATAAGGTATGGGTCTCTACCCGAACCTATATTTTATTTCGAGTCACTATTTTTCTCTCATTAACCTAATGAAAATTTATAATTATTCTTTTTTACTCCTAAAAAAATTCTATTTTAATGTTCTATATATATTTACCAATCATAATTCTTCATTATTTTATGGTTAGTTATATGTTTTAAAAGGATATTTCTCAAATTCTTCCCGATAAATAAGCTTGACTCAAGGGAACTACTCGAATTATTACCTATTTAAAGTACAATATATAATATATTTATAGACAAAATTATTTTTCTAAAATCACACATTTTATTATGAAATAGCTATTTTCATTCAATTCTATATTTATAAACATATTTTTCCCAAATAACTCTTATTTGCAAAGTAAAAGAGTATTTCTCTAAAAAATTACTCGATGATTTTATAAAAGTATTTTCAACTATTTCATAAATCTTGTTGACTATTATTTTTAATTGGGATTAATATTTTATAATATCATCTGCCATATTTTATTTATTGGTTTATGACTAGTTTTATTATGGATGTTCTTTCATGATAAAATTTACCATATTACTCTAAGTGTTTAGTGATTTTTATTTTGATTGGTAAATAATATTTACATTTCATATGTTAGTCTCAATGTGAATGTATATATTGATTATATTTCACCCCTTTCATAATATGAATTAATTTTAATTATTAAGTGTCTTATGGGGGGGCCACTATAGCCCCTCAATGCATCGATAGGTCTCATGAGACAAACTAGTTTGGGTTTTTACCCATTTATATATTGTCTCGTCATGAGGCCTTGATAGTATGGTTATGACGTCCTGCATTATGCATTCCATAATTATAAAAATATTAATTTATAGTCCATGTTATTATTTGAAAAGTATAATATCCATGGTTATGTTATATTATGATATTATTTAATCAGATTTTATTCCTACAATATTGTGCTCAAGATTGCATTTTAATGGCATGTATACTTTTAACTATTCACCATACCTTATTATTCATGCTTCTACAGTATTACTTACCCTTACTGAGCATTTGATATCACCCATTTCTTAGGTTTTATTTTTCCCCAGTATGTGGATAAATATATTATTAATGACTTCCAAAGATACTCTAGGATTTTTGGTTGTTTCCATAAGAATTTCTATATTGTATTTCATTTCAAGTTGTAATGTTAACCTTATGTGTGTATCTTATTTTCCAAAGTAACTAAAGTATTAATTCATAAGGGATTCATATTCCTTGTAATCATACCAATCTAATAAATTAAGGAACTGGCTCCAGGCTACTAGGGTTGGGGTCCTTACTCATTCTCGTTTTGTATCCGATAGAGCTACATTATATGTAAGAGTGATATGAAAATTATTCCACAAGTTACCATAATGATTTTTATATGAATTTAATTGTTTAATATTAAACCTATTATTTCATAAGGTAAGATAAAGAGAATAAATTTTATATTTAAAAGTTATAACATTGTGTAAATATTTTCAATCATGGAATAATATTTTATTTCTTTCTTTTTATTTCCCTCAATGAGATTTTTTTGGTCATACCAAGGTTTAAAATCTATTTCATAGGGTATGATTATGGCTAATAAAAAGGAGTATATCAATATTTGAGAAGATTTTTCATTAAAAAATCATGTTTTATTTTAAAAAGTTTTATGTTATGGAAAAATAGATATTGTTTTAGTAGTATTCTCTTTGTATGATTGTAAGTTCTTTTATATTAATTATGACCTACTTTTATAACACTCTAAAGAAAAAAAATATTTGTGAATTAAAATGAAGTGTAGTCTAATGCTTTTAGGATATTTAATGATTAATTTCATGTCCTTACAGTGTGTATTATACAAAGGTATAGATTACATTGAGGGTTAGGATAATGTTAATGGAATACACATTAATAATTTTTACATTATGGTTAAGTATAAAAGATAAAGAATTTTAATATTACCATGATTCCTTGTCTAATATAGGTCTTTTTAGAATTGTTTTCCATAAAAGTAACATGGAAGATAAAGTTGGAAGGAACTAAGGGGATGACATAAATCTGAATCCTTAACTTGGAATGTTGGGAATTGGAACCAAGATGTTTTTGATTGTAATGGATCAATTTATGGAGGCTATAAAATAGTAGCCACGTCCATGCATTAAATCAAATAGATCAACCATAGAGGAATATGTTAGTGGTGTAACATTTAATGTGGAAACACACTATATAATTCATTGTATCATCCAACCAAGTCATTGTTTAATGATGGATTAAACTCCTAGAATATATATTTGATGTCGTGGCGTGTTTAAAAAATAAAATGTTCCACAATTTTTTAGCTTCTGGAAGGTGATGTCAACTAGTGGTTGTTAATTTTTAATAATATCAGGGAATATGAGGATATTGATTCTTTGGAATGGTAAGAATTCAAAAAAATGCTGAGAAATATTTTCCTAAGGTGATTCAATATAGGATAGATTAACAATTCATAGAATAGAGATAGGAGGATGATTTATTGTCTATATTTGAATCAAAATCTTCATGATTGGAAAGGTATGATCCAAATTTTATTGGTGACCATGATAGTAAAATCAATTTTCTTTACACAGGATTGAAGTTAAAATATCAATGGGTGTTGGATTCCGATGAATTATAGAGTTACAAAGGACATTTTCAATGTATGGAGAAGGTGGAAATGGAGTTTTAATATGATCATGTGTTCATTAAAAACTAGTAGAAAAATGAGGTTGAGGTGGAAGAAAAATGTGAATAATTTATCAATGAATTTTTATTGTAAGAAAATTATGTCTCCAGTTGGTAAATATTGTAACAAAAACACACTAGGAAATGTATTTTAATGACTGGTAAGTGTTTTTAAGTTTTTATGTTTGGTAATATGGATCATAATTAAAACTAAAGATCATGGTAGTGCTAAGAAAAATTCTGATATACATTTAGGAAATGTGTTTTAAGTGTAATGTGATGGGTTATTATGAAAAAAAGTGTTCAAATATGAACCTTAATGACAAGAAATAGCTAGATTATAACAAAAAAAAGGTTTGGTGAATTCCTTTTCAAATACATTAGATGATGTTGGGCCTTCAATATAAGTGGTATCGGGTATATTTTCTATTTATTTAGATTATACTACCCTCCTGTTTGACATGGGTTTTACTCATTTTTTAAGTCTCAGAAATTTTATGGTAAATTTGTAATTGCGCCTAAAAAAATGAATATAGTGTTAGGTTACGAGGCCCACAGAAGAAGCCGGTGGGTTGGGGATTTTAAAATTTTCATTAGCGAGACAACGGAACTTGTTGTCGCCGACAATCCGAGCCTCAGAAAGGTCTGAGGATCTCACGTAGATTTTAAAGTACACAAAATAAAATGAAAACGTACCTATTTCAAATCCTAAGATGCGGTCGACAACAACGTGTCGATGGAGATTGTTTCTTGAAGGATCCAAAGTAGGAACCCTCTAGATCATCCACATGCACTTTAAAAACCCGCTGGAACATTGATCGTCGAACTTCGGGTTCTAGAGCGGTGATCTGATGATGCTTTTGACGTCCTAATGATCACCGCATTGAAAATCCTTCGATGCAAGAGAGAGATCTTGATTCAATCTACATGGATCGAGAGCTTCTCTCTCTAGAGAGTTGGAGGAGAGAGAGAGGCTCTGGATTTCACTCCATGGAATGAGTGAATAGTGAATTGCCTATATAGGGAGAGAGTCTCCTCTCTTATATATAGTGGATTTCCAAAATACCCGGTTGGGTTCCCCGACCCCCATTTATTTCAATTTCCACTAAATAAATAATTTTTATTAACTAAACTACACCAATATTATTTATTATTTTATCACATACTTGTAATATATAAAATAAATATTACGTGATAAAACTCGATCCATTTAACTTGACTCATTGTCCTTCTTAATATTAAACAAAACTTGAATATTAAAATAATATTCATTCAATTAATATTTTTCTTGTATGTACTAAACATGTAAATACATTAAATAAGTTCAATCCCAATTTTTCATAACTTAAATAATAATGAATTTATTTAATTCATCTGTGATTGACAACTAGGACAACACGCGGACCCTATGGCGGAGCCCACTATGTCCTTATACCTATTCAACTGAATTGGGAGGATTCTTGATTAAATTATTGTGTGCGACCCTCTAGGACCTTATTTTGATAGAAGTGAATAAAATCCACAGACCAAGATCGGATTCTAGCAACCCATCATGGCCCCTAAAGAGATAAGGATAGTCATAGAAACGACTACCATCCTAAAAACAATGACTGTGTATTATAATATCTTTGTTATTAAATATCTCATAAAGCAGGATGTACTCTTGTGTCATTGTCCTTATATTTCTTTATTATTTGTTGACCTTACCAGGTGGATTTACCTTTTTACTACTTTGGCCAAAGACTTATGAAGGCAGCACCATCCTGATTAACCAGTCCTGAGATATAAAACTTCCTTTACCTGGAAGAGACAAATCCTTTCTTAACTATTCAGCCAATGTCATACCACCAATGACACACCCAACACAAACTACCTCACCACGACATCATTTCCATGGTTTTCATCTTGCATCAAAGTATCTAATCAAATGATATACATTGGTAATGGTATCAAGTTAGGAGACCAATACACATATCCATAGTTAGGAATGACCAATGACACCCAAAACATGTGGTGTTCTTATTGGCGGGTTTGTCCTCATGATCTCACTACTATAGATCACCGAGTACGAACTTCATGAAAAAAGTCTCAATTCTTATGAGCCCCCAACACCTGATATTCATACATCTACTGTGACTAGTTGGTGAGATCTATCTAGACTATAAAAAATATATTTAAGATTAATGTCACAGTATCTCAAGGTTATCATTTTAGCCACGGATCTGCTATAACCTCTCAACCTGAAAATTAACCTTTGGAAATTACTATTATAAAAGTGGATGTAGAAAATTACACACTATAATGGTAAGATAACATCATTCATAGCTAACTGTACACATGATATGGTAACCAAAAGTACTCTATAGTTGGTTCTAGGGAACCCACTATTTTAACATATTGAACTAATGGTGAAAATAGTAGGGGGGATATTAAGGTATAAACGAGTTATAAGAATGTACATTTTATCTTTTTTATGAATATTGATACCTTTAAAACATATTTTCTTACCCTTAATAGAGTTTTATTTTATTTTGGTTATGGATTGGATCACTATTAAACATGATAAGATTTATTTTAGAGATAATGAAGTGGTTTTTTAGATAGAGTTATAGTTTTTATATAAAAATGAACACATATCATTGAAATCATATTAGGTAACTGAGAAACATTTAAGATATGGAACTGAAATTTATATTTCACATATTATTGAAAATAAAAGAATAGTTCATATTATTGATTTTTCGGTAGTAAATGAGTACCTATATATTAATCCAAATTATTTTCTTGGTGTTATACTTGATTAGTAGGTTGAATATAATATTGAATTTTTTTTAGATAATAAATCAATTTCAAAATCCCATTATCAAATTGCTCAAGTAGTACTTCTAGAATTGATAATGAAGTTACAGGAGTTTCTAGATAACTATTTTATTCAACCTTTTACTTCACTATGGGATGCATTGGTTTTTTAGTTAAAAAGAAAGATGGTTCCATGAGAATTTGTATTGATTATAGGTAACTGAATAATATAATTGTTAAGAATAACTATCACTTGACTCATGCCAATGACTTGTTTGATCTGCTCTAGGGAACTCATTATTTTTGAAAGGTTGAATTGATATTCGGGTACCATCATCTGAAGGTGAATGAGGATGATATTACAAAAAAAATAGAATTGTCTACTCGATATGTGAATTATAAGTTTGTGGTTATTCCCTTTTGTTGGAAGCATTATACTTCTATATTTATAGATCATAAAAATATGATATTTCATGAATATTTGGAAAAGTTTTGCGATGTTTTTATTGATTATATTTAAGATAATTAATAAAGTTATGAGTATCAATAAAAACAACTATGTATTGTTTTCCAAAACCATATTGAAATGAAATTGTATGGAAAATTTAGAAAATGTGATTTTTTGTTACAATATATTTCTTTTTTTGGAACATTGTAAAAAAATATTAAATTATATTTTATCCTTAAAAACAAAATTTGGTTTATAAATGGTCTAGACCTACAAATATTTCTGATATTCATAGTTTTCATGAATTAGAGGGTTAAAACTGATGGTTTTTTGAAAAAATTTCTAATTTTAGTATCCCTATAACTATGTGACACAAAAATAAATTAATTTTTTCTAGAAAAAGCAATGTAATTATTGTTCTAAATAATGAAAATGGAGATTGGTGAATGATCTAGTTTTTTTTCCTATAAAAATTGTGATTTTGTCATCTATAGTGATGCTTCATTGAAGAAACTTGGTTGTGTAATGATTAAAAATGACCAAGTAATTACGTATTATTTAATGAAAATAAAACCAAATGATAAAACTTATCTATCCTAAGATTTGGATTTAGCTGGTGTGGTTTTTTAGAAGAAAATTTAGAGGCATTACATGTATGGAGTAATGTGTAAAATATATACTGATCATAAATGATTGATGTATATATTCACTCAAAAGAGTCAAACATGAGTCATTGAATCTGGATGGAGCTGATTAAAGATTAAGATTACATGATTCACTACCATATTGGAAATGAAAATAAAGTGGATGGCGATTTCAGTCATAAAAATAATTCTTCATTAACCTTGTTACATTTTCAACATGACACTTTGTTTAATTATTTTATGAGTTTTGGATAAAAATTTATGGATTCAGGAACCCACTCTATTTTGTTTTAGGTGTTAATTAAAATTCCTATATCAAACATAATTAAGAAAGTTGAGAAGAAATACCATGAGTTTTATAAAAATGAAGTATGTGTTAATATGGTTAAGTTTCCTAAATTTAATGTTTATAAATAATGTGTTTTATGATTTGTATAAATATTAAATGTACCATGTGATTCCTAGTTAAAGAATAAGTTATTGATTGAATCACATATTTCTTTAATTTTATTTCATTCAAGAAGTACTAAGATGTATAGAGGCCGTTGAGAACACTATTTGTGGGATGGATTGAAAAAAAAACATTTCCAACTTTACCATGAAATATCTGATTATTCAATAGGTAAAATTATAATGAAATTTACCAAAGGGGATGATTTATACTTTTCTAGTGTGAGTGTCGAACTGGAATAATATTTCTATGTATTTTGTTGTGGGATTACCGAAGACACCACAAAGTAAAAATGTGATTTGGGAAACTAGTGACTGATTGAATAATTCTACTGATTTTCTTCCTATTTGAAATATTATATCCTTGGATAAACATTATTGGCTCTATGTTAAAGAGATAATTAGATTACATAGGGTCACTATCTTAATTGTATTTGATCATGATCATAGATTTACCTATAATTTTTATAAATGGATATAGAAGGATTTGGGGACTGAATTAAATTTCATCATTTCTTTTAATCCTTAATCTGATGGATAGTCTATGCTGACAATTCAGACCATGTAGGATATGCTACTTGCATGGTCAACAGATTTCAAAGTATTTTGGGATCAAAATATTTCTTTAGTTGTGTTTTATTATAATAATAGTTTTTATTCCAGAAAATAGTATTGTGTTTTGAGTAATTCTATGGAAAGTGGGTTCAAAATATAGTATTTTGGTAAGATTTCATAGAAATGTCATTTTTGGTCCTATAATTGGTTGACAAAATGGTTGAAAATGTAAATATGATAAAGAATCACATTATTATAGAATATATCTAAAAGAAAAATTAGATTGATAATCGAAGGAAAGATCTTTTATTTAAGATATGTGATCATGTTTTTCATAAAATATGTCCATGAAAAAGTGTTATGCATCTTGGTAATAAAGGATTGTTATGTCCATGGTTAATTAGACTATATGGAATCTTAAAAAAAGTTGTATCAGTTTCTTACTGAGTAACTTTTCCACAAAGTTTGTTCCAGGTAAATTTTCTTATTATTTTGATGTTACTAAAGTATCTTCCATATTTATCTTATGTTTTGAGCCCTAAAATTGTTTATTTAGAAAATATAAATTCTTATGCAGAACAACCAGTTCATATTCAAACCATTTGTAGAATGTATTACAGACTAAGGCAATTCACCAGGTTAAAGTTTGTTGGAAAAATAATATGATTGAAGAAGCAACGTGAGAATATGAAAGTTATATTAGAGAAATATATCATTACTTATTTAAGAAGTGAATAAAATTTTAAGGATGTAATTTCAAAAAGGGGGGAGAATGTAACAACCCATGTAATGATATAATAAATATTTTAATTTTTAGCCACTTTTTTATTGTATTTAAATTATTTTTTCAATTAATATAATTTCAATTTGAACAAATATTTTTTATTTTTTATATTAATCATGATAATAAAATCATACAATGAATTTTTTATAATTTTTCAAAAATATTGATTTTTCAATGAAGTGTGAAAAATACCTATTTTATTGAAAATTATATTTTATTTACAAGGTAATTTTTTTGGATTATTTGTAAATAATATTATTTTTATTTTTATTTTGTTCCAATAATGCCTTTTCAATGGTTTTTATACATTAACTGAGTATAGAAACATTTTAAATTTTTTTAAAATAGTCATTTTTTTCAAAAAACAATTTTTCGAGGAATTTAATTGGTTTAATTTTAAATTAATTTCTTCCAATTAGGTTTTTTAGATTTTTTAAATTGGATCCAAATTTGGAATCATGGGGACTAAATTTAGTTAAAATTCCCCTTATATTTTTTGTCAACATGAGTAGTAACATGGGTAAATTTTTATTACCATAGTCAAGGGTAAATCGATTAATTAAGGGTAAAAAATGATAAAAAATCACCCAAACACTTATAAAAATTTTATTAGTTGATATATATTAGACCATTAACACTTATTTTTATAATTTGAGTTACTTAATTGACTATTGTCCATGAAATGGACTTTAATATTATTTAAATTGAAGAAAATAAATAAAATGTCACTTTCTTTGTCTTCAACTCCTGTTATGTGTCCACATGGGGAAAATGTGGGTAAATAATGAATTTAAGTGACAATTGTTAATTTAATAAACTTATTTTATTAAATAGAATTATTTTTATCTTTAGAGCTCAATTGGGTAAGGTTAAAATATTTATAATATTTTATTAAATGAAAACACAAAGGTGTCACATTCGTGTTATCTAATAACTGTATTATTTTTATTATGGTGATAAGGAAACTCTCTCTACACACTCTGATAATATTCATATTGATGTTGAATATGAAATAATGCCCCTCTTCTGCACTGAATGTATGGTTGTTGGGCATTCTTTGGAGTTAGGTCGGAGGAAGATTTCTTGCGAGAAATGTGGGTTGAAGGCTCATCCATCTGACCTCTATAGAAGGAAACCGGAGAGGAAGCATGTTTCACAGTCAAAGTATCTTGATCATGATGGAGATGTTATCAAAAAATCATTTTCTACTATGGTTGATATGATGTCTGCTGATAAATCTGTCTCTCATGTGCCTATTTTGAAAGGAAAAGCACCTATGGTGGATAAGTCTCCAATGAGTGGCCCCTCTACTGCTCGGGTTGGATTTGTTAATGATAATTCATCCAATGATGGTCGAGTTGAGACTAGAGAGAATTCTTGACCCACTTTTGTTGGGCATCCTACTTGCACCGACACTCCAAATCCTCCCACGCTTCCTGGTGTTATTTTGACCCGTGATGGGACTGGTGTGCCTGATCCTAGCTTCGATGACCACATTGGGATTCCTCAACATGTTTATTGTCACCATGAAATTCAGAATTTTTTGAAATCCTCTAGGATTTCTGAGAAGTGGGGTGACATCTTTGATGTGGAAGGGGTGAAAATGGGCAGCGCTGGTCCTATCTCTTTTAAGGATGCACTTTTATCTAAAAAAGGGAGGACAAATTTCACTCATTCTCCCTCTAATAGAAGGCTGAGGAAGGAATGTTCTGACACACCTCGCATTGTGTCTACCCGAGCTTCTTCAAAGTTTTCAAGAAAGTTCAATTCTGATACACTAAAGATCTTAAACCAGGGCCAGTCTCAGTCTAAATGGGAAACATGTGATGATTATGACTATGGGAATGACATGTCGTATTATGATCTATAATTTTGTACTTGATTGATGAGGGAAAGTTCCTATGTTTGACCTCGATCATCTCTTTTTTACTTTTTCTTTTGTACTTTTTATTTTTTACTTTTTCTTTTATTTTAATAAATGGTCAGAAGCTTAGCTTCTGACTGAAGTTCCTGGTATTTTTAATATGGTGTTATTATGAAGATATATTTAACTATAGACATTATTTTTAAAACTAAACTAATTATATACATCATGGTATTTTATTTTTAGTTTTATGTGATGAAATAATTATATTAAATAATTATACCTTGGTGAAAAAGTAATTTTTTATTAATGAAACAATCAAATAAATGATATTAAAAATAATAAATTCAATATAATTAAAATTAATTAATGTTATCTACTAATTTTTTGGATTATTAATACCTATTATAAGTTAATTTAATTTTTTTAAAGTCATCTTTTTTCCTTAACATTCTTAATGTCAATGTATTGAATAGTTTCAAAATTGAAAATAATGATATTTTATCAAAATAATATTTTATTAAATTATTTAAAAATATTCAAAAAAATATTTAAAAATAAAAGTTGGTTATGATTTGGGATAAAAGGTCATATATTTTTCAATTATGGTTAAATTGAAAATTTATAACAAAAAAATATGACTTTTAATATTCGATAAATTGTTTCCATAACCAAATTAAAATAAGATAACTATGGATAATCAAAATGATAAGGATTAAAATAAAAAAACATGTAAAAGTATTATTTTATGATTATATTAATAATTATTTCATATAATCTTAAAATCCATGGTATTTTTTTGTATTTAGATAGAAAATTAATTTATTATAATTTAATATTTTTTGTTTTTCCAAGGGTACCCCCTCCTCAATTCTGAAAGGGCACTCCTTACTTCATTACATTTCACCACCATTAGCTTTATACCTTGAAACAATATTTCAATTTATCTTATAAACATCCTTAGTTAATAACTTTAGGTTCTGGTCCTTTTAAAATACCATCCTATGATCCCTTAATATGATATTAATTGATGTTTTCTGAAGAATAGGTAATAGTATTTATTGATTCATTCACGTTTATTTTCATTTAACTTCCCATTCATGTGTTGTTTAAAAGATAAAGTAATAACAACAGTATCATATATATGATGAGATTTTATTATTATTATGGGACAACCATATTCCACATTTCATCAATCCAGTGAGAAAAAAGTAATGGGCTTGCCAACTTACGATGTACCATCTCCAAGGAGGGGTGTGTTTTTTTCATCACCATATTGCAGGGATGGTAATAATGATGAAAATGATAAAAGTATATGATAAATATTACATGAATATTATTCTTTATAAGATGAAATAATTTCCTCTTGGACCAAATTCCACTGAATTAATTCATTTTGGACTTGTGAACCGAATATCATCCAAAAATATAATGTAAACTTAAATGATTAATAATACAGTAATAAGTGATATAAAAGTAAAAATAAATGTGAAAATGTATCTTAATGAAGTATAAATTAACCTATGTTTATTATTCATGAAGATAAATACTTTACATTCTGATTTTGGCTCAAGGTATGGGACTTTCTTTTTAAAAATCATCTTTTAATGTTATAAGTATTTTTACTAAAGATGTGTTTTTAACATATACAACATGAATTGAAATTACCACATCCATGATTCTTTAATATTTTGAATCTTCTATCATATGTTTATATTTTTATTATCAAATAAAATTTTTTCATTTATGAGTTTAGAACATTGTAAAAATGAAAAGTGGTTTCAAAATAGAAAATTTATTTTCCATAAGAATATATCTTTCATGAAATAATTGTATGTTATACAAATTTTATGGTTATTAGGAATTGTTTATGAGGATGGGTGGTTCAGTAATAAAATGTGGGAGGATAATACCATTATATTTTTTCAATGTATTGTATAATGGGTCAAAGTTAACCAGTTTGGTTTCTCTTGAGATATTATGGAAATATACTATTGTGGTTATTCCAAATTTAAACATGATGGTTACTCCCTATGTAACCAAACGAGCTATACTATATGTAAGAGTGATATGATATTGATGGAATATGTAACCCGTATGATTTATGTATTCTTTATATATTTTTAAAAGAAACTTATGATTTCTCAAGGTAAGTTAATCATCTATTGTTTTATGTGTAAAAGTTATAACTTTCTGAAAATGTTTTCATTCATGGACTAAGGCTTTCTTAATTTATTTTTTACTTTACTCATCTTTTTATTATCATAGATATTTTTAAAATGTTTTTCATGGTGTATATGTATGGTTAATATAAATTAGGTATCCAATATTTGAGGATATATTTCATAAAAATAAATCATGTTTTGTATTTTAAATTTTTTTATTATGAAAAAGTGGGCACGGTTTTAGTACTATCCACATTGCATTATTATGGGTTATTATTTATGAATTATGACATAATAATCTAAAACTAAATGCATAAATTATATTTGGTAATAAAAATTAATTATGTTATAATGTAAATAGAATATGAAATTGTTACTTTTGGGTCCTTAAAATTACATTTCAAAGGGGTATTATATACTCTATTAAAGAGAAATTATGTTCATAACCTTGAAATATGTCTCAATAAAGGGACATTGAGATGAATTCTCATAACTCAAGTTTCCTTTTTTTTATTCTTTAACCTCTGTAATAATGATTTTAAACATTTTATTAACTTATACTAGAACCATATTGATATTTATAAGAGAATATATGATCTTTTTATAAACTTTCTTCACTATTTCATTAATAATACTCCATTATTTTCATTGTTTTGAGTGTTAATTGCCTTCTTTTATCATTTATTAATTTCAATAAATGTTATGGTTCGTATGAATATGATGTAGTTTCATAATATCTAGATTAATAATCGTAAAAAATTTATCATATTTAATATCAGTTATACATTTAAGATGAATAATAAAATAAAACATTGAGAATTGGTGAACGTTTCGATAATGGAGATGGTAGGTCATACATACGCATGGGTAACATTTACATTTTTTAATGATAATTATGGAAATGAGATAAGTAAGATTTTTTCATCCCAAAATTTACATAATATTATAAATGAAATATTATATATTTAAATATACTTATATATATCATCCATGTGGTGTGGCGATGAAGAGAGATTAACATCGCTTTATGAAGGTGGTAGTCCATAGGTATATGAATGATGTTATCATCTTTAATGGAGTGAAATAGAAAGATATAAAATGATATATTGTCTTTATGAATGAAACATATGTCATTAATACCATATTTATGTCATCTATATAACATTTATTTATTAACTTTATCCTTATTACCTCACTTGTAATGCATTAGTAAAAATCACATCATATCGCTTCATGAGGTAGTAGTTCATCATACACGCGAGCAATGTTATCAAATACTATACCAAATAAAGAAAGTATATATATTATAAAATGACTCTCTATGTATAAATATGTTATAAAAATAATATATATACTTTATATCCATCATCATACCTAGCCATGAGAGGTGGAAATGGAAAAATGAATGTCATCAGTTCGTGAGGTGGTTGTTCGTTGTACTAAGGAATAAAGATTTAGTAACCCATTTGATTGAAGTTTGTATAGTTTTTGGACCTGAATATAACATAAAAACATATATGTTTATTTAAGATACTTATTTTATTATATATCATGGTTTAATACTAATTTAATTAGGTGGAGAAATTAATAATATAAAAAAAATATTGTTAAAGAACATTGCCTCTTCTTCATGTAACCTCCATTGGATTTCACGAAAAGACTTCATATTTTGGATTTCATCCAAAAATAGGTCTTTTAGGATGATATTATGTAATTTTTGAAGTTATTTTGGTATGGATTTTCTGAAAAATGGTTTGATTGTATGAATATTAGTTGTGGGGGGATATCCTTTTATAAGTGTGGTGAGTGTCCCGCTTGTATTTTTTGAAATAGAAGAGTTTTACCCACATTTTTAATATTAAAAAGGGTGAAAATGGATTATTATCACTCCTTTGAAATTATAGTCTCTAAATAGTTATATAAAATAGATTTTATACTTTTTTTAGTTCATTTTAAAACTTAACTTTTTAGTTTAACAATAAGTAAATCCATTTTTACCTTAACTATGGAAAATAATTTTTATTGTTTTCACCATTTATTTTGAAAAAAATTTACTCTAAACTTATTAGATAATATATATTATTATGACTACTAATATTTAATATAGTTTTCAAAATTAAATTAACATAAGTGGATTAATAAAATTTAAAATTAATCTCACAGGTGTTATGAGAAAGAAGGATTTCAAAGAGAAAAAGTTCAAAAGATACTAATTTTTTATATCAAAATTAAATATAAAAAAATTTCCAATCACATAAATCTTAAAAATATATATATAATAGACAAAATATTTCTTTAAAAACATTATCAAATATAATTTACATTTAAAAATAATTTAAACATAAAGGAAGTTTTTGTTTAAAATTCAGTATTTTTCACTATACAACAAAAAATGAAACATTTCTACAAAAAATACATAAAATAAACCAAAATATAATTTTTATTTTATGATTTATAAAAATAATATTTTTTCATATAAATTTTCTAAAATTCATACTAGTTAATTTTAAATTATGTATGAAAAATGTGACTGAACCTTGTTTTTTTTTTAAATAATGTCTTCCATGAAAAAAACTATTTTAAATGTTTCTTATTTTATTTGTAATAAATATATGAAATAGAATTAGAATTTATTTAGTTATATTTATACACTACAATTTAGAAGTTTGTTTATAATGATATACTATATTATCATTTATTTCGGATTGGGGTTTTGTGGTCTGCAAGCTTTCAAAGAGATTAAATTTAATGAATTATATTTAATGGGTTATTTATATTTGGTGTCCCGTGTCAAATATTCTATCAAAAAGTGTTATTATTTTAAAGTAATGGGGATTTACATTCTTTCCACCTTAAATAAATTTTTTCCTTTCAATTTAAACATGATATTAGTAATCAAGGGTTTGGCATTTGAAAATTCCTTTTTAAAACACGCATCATAAAGGATTTGATGAAATAACATCTTAATAAGATATAAAGGGAAGTACAAGGATCATATGGAATAAAAAATAACTAGTTTTCCAAGTAGGATAACATTGTTGGAATGTAAATATTTTTACACGGTAGATAAACATAAATAATCCTAGAGAGTGGTTGTGTCCATTAATCACATGAAAGTGAATGATCAAAAGAATGTTGAGGGCCTCAAAACTATGAATATATGATGATTTGAATACCATTTGATTCATTGGATATGAATGTATTAGTAAAAAATTCACTACCCTTTTCCTAATTTTGAGTAATTCTCCTACGGTCTAATAATATAAGGAAATATACTTACTTCACTGTTTCATCTTTTAGTTGTTCCTCAATAAATTTCCAACTCAACGCATATTTCAAGAAATGAATAAATAAAATAATTCTTTATGATTGAAGACTAAAAATAAATTTTAACGGATTTTAAGATCCATATAATAGTAAAAATTATCTCCATATATCTATTACTATTTTCCAAATTCAATATGTTTTACAAAAGTTATACAATAAATTAATCTCTAAATATCAATTGTAACACCACTTGTTCAACATTAATATTTATACAACAAAAAAATTAACAAAAACAATGAAATATTAATTAGCATATCAAATAGTCTTGAGGTAGTTGTTATATTCTTATCATCCATTAGTTGTATGTTCAAGATCCATGACCTTTTCAATTGTGATGGTTTGTCACCCAATATGTCGGTTTTCGTTTTTCCAAAAATATATTAATATAGTTCCTATAATATTCCCAAAATGTGATGACTCATAACTACATCACCATAACTATTAGATTAACCCTAAAGGTTATCAATACTTTTAAATGCATTCATATAAAATTTAACTACATTATTCCTTAAATTAATTTTTAACTAAAATATATACTAATCAAATGGGTTGTATTTCTATTAATGTCTCCAAATAAATCCTTAATCATGGTATACTTAAATCACATAGAACTTACAAAATAGTGTTTAATACTTTGAACATATAATCAATAATAAATTCATAGACCCATTTTGGTATCTGTAACTCTTATGTTAATGAATACATATATATTTTTGAAATTTTACATAGTCTTTATATGTTTCAAATATTTTATAACCATAAAAACATTTATAAAAATACATATACAATTTAATTCATGAATATAAATACATAAATACTTCATCTATTTTATTCCCACATAGGTCCTTTCCTAGACTAGGTATAAACCTTTATAAGATTCCATTGATTCGTATAATTCCTATTTTATAAAGATTTAAGACAAAAAAACAATAAATGGATCCCCATTATGAGATTTATCTCCTTCCATCATACTCTTCATTTTTCATGAACAATTCATTTCTTTATTCCATTATTTTCCACACATAAATAAATTTACCATTCCTTTTAGAAACATTATTTTCAATCTAAGGAATCATAGGCTTTCCCTAGATCATTAAATATCATAATCAATTCAAATAATTCATAATATTTTATAAAAAAAATTGAATTATACCAGGAATATCCCATAGGATCATAAGACATGATGCATAGAAAGCCCCACAGTCATGTGTTGGATGACGATTAAGTCAATTCCAATGCACCCTTTTTTGATTAATTACCCCTAAGTAAATCTTTTCAAGAGCCATGTCCATTTATAATATCCTTTTAAGTATGTATTTCCAGGAAAAGTCACAAAATCCTTACCTTACAGAAACCATAAGTTGTTATTCTATACTTATCATCAAAGTATATCATAGGGAAATACTCACTAATCTATTATTTACTAAATCTTGATCTCACGGTTTAAAATAATCTTTATATGATAAAACTTTAGAGACCCATACCCTAGTAGCCCGGAGTCAGTGTCTAATTTATTAGATTGGAAAATGATATAATAAATCACATCAATATGGACTGAATAGTCCATAACTCATGATAAACTAAACACATAATTGATTCTTTCAATACATTTAAAAAATATATTTTTTAGAAAATTATATTATTCCCATTATTATTTCATTTATTATCAACCATATTACGCATCATAAATTCTTGGGAAAGGAAGAATAATTAGTGTGAGCACAAATACTCAGAAAGGGTAAAATAAAATGGATGTTATCCTGAATCAATAAGCATAATCAACATGGAAAGGTAAACAATTGAACATTCATAACATTTAATAACATTATTATCAAGACAAGATAAGTTATAATAAATGTGGGAAGGAAAATAATAGAAAACACTTGAAATTTAATCAATATAATGAGAATGAAATGCATCGCGAGATAATATCATAGATGAAATATCCTAAATAATAACATAATGAATAATTAATATGGATAAGAAAATAAATAAAAACACATTCCATTTAATCAATAAAATGAGAAAAAAATGCATCATGATATAATATATTTTTGAAAATATAATGGATAATAATAATTTAATTATCAATAAAGGAAATACTTAATTATTGTAGAAATCATCACGATACCTCTACCATTAAGACCTCTCATAAGACAGTTTTAAACTATAGGTAGAACTCCATTTAATTCTAGCTTACTAATTCAACACATGAGACTACTCATGCATCTATAAGATATATAATTCCAATCCCCACACATCATTCATGTCCAAATCATTTCTTAAATATCAAATAACTGATTTAATTCATAAACCAAGTGTATTATCTTTAAATATCTGTACTGTGTAAAGAATACAGATTTATCAATATTTCCCAATAAAAAAATAAAATATCAATATAGAAAAATGTATATATAAATGATATATGGTCTATGAAATAAACATGTCCATAATAAATAATATTTGTATTTAGGGAAAATTTAATGTATAATGATCCCCAAAAAGATAATATTTCAAGGTTACATTAATAACTACAAAAATTAATCAACTGTGTGAATGCCAATACTTTCCATGATTAAAATTATCATAAACTATCTATAGAGTGAATAATTATGGAATCAAAATAAAATATCCCTAGTATAGAATAAGTAAAATAATGGTTATATTCAATAATGAATATAAATTCCATGAAAAGATCTGTTAAAACATTCTTGAGGAAAATAAACTTGTTCACATTGAAAATCACCTTTTAAAACAAAAACAACAAAAAAAATGATAATAATTTTCAGTCATAATGAAATTTGATTCCTATAAATTATTATTTTAAACAAAGTATTGTTCATGATTGGTGTAATTTTCATTCATATCATACACATTAAAATAAATATTCCTTTCACATTTTATTTAAACCTCAAATGGGAATTGTTTTTAAAATGACATGAATACTCCACTATAAATATTTATAAAAAATTTAAAACTGGTTAAAAGTTAATTCAATAAATCATTTTGAAAAGTTTAAAATCATTTTTGAAAATATTTTTTTAAAAAATGGTTTTGTAAGAAAACTGATTTCTGACAGAAGAGAGAAATATAGTTATAAATTCCTAAAAAATTACAAATTATTTTATGTACCAAGGAGTGACCAAATAATAATATTACATTAAAATGTCATGAATAACCCAAGTATAATAGAATTAAATTTTTTATTAGACAATGGTCAATTAATTTCCTTTAATATAAATTCATATATAAACAATCCTTATTAAAATGTGATTTTTAAATAAACCACTACAAAGATCATATTTTTAAAGATAGGATAAATAATTGAATCAATTATTTGTGTAAATTTTTAATCCACATAAAATTAGTGGAAATAAAAAATAATATAGTAATAATTATTTACATGCATAATCATAAAATTTCAATGATAGAAAGAAGTAATATAACCCAATAAAAATAAATTGAGTTATAAAATTCTTTACCACCTCTAAAATTTTATTTCCAATTAAATTTGGATGGAATAATTCTAATTGAAGCATAAAATAACATTAATAATGAATTATTCATGATATTTCATGATAATGGGAATGTATATTCACTATATAAAATAAATAAGGGGCATACCATTAAAATTTTCCTCAATGAAGAGAAATTATGACAAAGTCCCTTACCTCCCATATCCTTTTGGTTGAACATGATTCAATATAATTTATAATGGATTTAGACATTTTATTAACTTATAATATAGCCAAATTAATATTTATAACATCATATACAATCCTTTAATAAAATGTTATGAGTTTTTTGTTAATAATACTTCATTATTTTCATTTTTCATGTGTTAATTTCATTAATTTCTCATTCATTCATTGTCATGAATATTGTCATTCATGTGCATATTATATAATTTCATCATATAAAGAATAATAATAATGAAATAAATATTTCATTTATATATTAATTTTAATTTTAATACCAATAATGAAGGATGGTTTTGAAAAATGAAAATGTTACAATCATGGAGAAGTTTGGTCGTACACACACATGAGTAAAGTTTCCATTTTTTCAATGATCATTATGGAATGGTGGTAAGTAATATGTTATATTCATATAAAAAATATAATTAAGAACATATTATATCATTAAATGTAATGTTATTTATCATCCATTTGTTGTGGTTATTAAAAGAGAGTCACATTTCATTATGAAAGAGGTAGTTCACACGTACATGAACGATGTTATCATCTTTATGTGGGTGAAAATAGGAGAAAAAATGTTTATATTATATCTTAAGAATGAAAAATATTTAATTAAAATCATAATTTTATCATTTATTTCACATAAATTTGTTATCATTTTCCATATAACCTTCCATTTAAAGCATTATTGAAAAAAAAACCACCTCACTTAATGAGGTTGTAATCTGTTGTACACGCGAGTGAGGTTATCGTATCCTCTCTGGAATTAAATATAAAAAATGTATATATGATATAATGAATCTAGATATATAAATATATATAAATATCATATATATTTATATATACTTTTGATCCATCATCGTACACAACTGTGAGAAGTTGTAATGAAAAAATAAATGACTATGGTTCATGAGTTGGTAGTCCATCACACATACGAATGATTATTTAATAATCCATAAGAGGGAATATGGGATGTTTTATGACATGAAAATAACATATAAACATCAAATTATATGTAATATAATTATTTTATTATATAATCATCATTAAATAATAATTTAAGTATTTGGAAGAAGAAATAAAATAAAAATTCTCGTTAAAGAACATTACATCTTCTTCAGGTAACATCCTTAAGATTTCACCAAAATCCTTCTTATGTTTTTTTTATTTAAAAAATATTCATTATAATATGATAGGATGGATTTTGGGAAATTATTTTGTTTGGGATTGACCAATCCAAATTGATTTGAATGAGTGAATGGGAAAAGCGATATGGTGGCCTTTTATAACACTACCACAAAACAGGTCAAGGGAAGCACTGCCCTTTATCAGCGCTAAACAGAAAGCACTGATAAAGGGGTATGCCTTTATCAGCTCTTTTTTTAGCGCAGATAAAGGTATCGCTTTATCAGTGCTAAAAAAGCACTGATAAATGAATGTTTTATCAGCACTTTTATTTTATCGCTGATAAAACATACCTTTATCAATGCTTTTAACGAGAACTAATAAAGGTTCTGTCTGTTTTTATTTAATAACCCTAACAGGACATCCTCCCTTGCATGCGGTCAAGCTCTCGCGGAAGCTAAACCAGGCCCCTCGCCACCGCGCCCTCGTCCTGCTCGTCCTCCTCGTCCTCCTACTTCTCCGCCACCACCGCTGCCTCCGCCCCTTCCCCCGCTACCGGAACTGCCGCTGCCTCTGCCGCCTCCATCCTTTCTACCGTGACCGCTGCCACCTATGCCACTGCTGCCGCCTCTGCCTTCATCGTCGCCATTTCCCTGCCGCCGTCACCGCCTCCACCTCCGGCGCTGCCTCCACCGCCGCCGCTACCATTATTGATATTCATTTTCCAGTAAATATTTTTTCTACCGCTTGAATTGAACGTGCGAAATCCTGATTTAAGGTGTTATTTCAAGAGTCAATGGATTATTGATATTATTGAGTTCTTTATTTAACCCTCTCACCTCAATAAACACCTATTTAATCTTGTTTCATGGGTTAGATGTTCTTGAACTCTTCTATGTACACCCCTTGAGTGTGCCAAGTAAAATTATCCATTTAATGTCAAATTATTAACTGCCCTGAACTCCTATTTAGCTTACGTCAAAGCTTTTAAATGAGGTTTCCCTTGATACAAGGGTATATAAATGGAATTGAAGACACATTATAGGTGTTTGGCCTAGATTCTTAATGCAATTTACCATGTTGGAAATTTCCATGTTGATTATGGCTCATTTTGAAGACCCTTTGAGGCTTATTAGTGAATTTTCCATTCTTGGTAAAATTGAATGTGTAATAATAATGAGGATTGAATTTTACATGATGGATTTATTTTAATTTAATGAATTAATTAAATGAATTGAAATGATCTATAATGGGTTGAAAGGGGACACCATCTACTTCATGTTATATAGAATGATAATTGTGTATTTCATTTTGTTGAATGAAATTGTACATGGATAATGGAACATATGAGATGTTTTTCTTCATGTTTTGTAATATAAATATGAATGTGAATAATGCCATACTTATACAAATGGTCCTAATTAAATTGATGGATGTGAGGTAATTCCCCATTATAGTTAAAATTAAAATACACCTTTATATAGGATAAGATAAGATAGTAAGGTAATTGTGGAGAATATTGGAAAATCACACTCCCTTACATAGGGTGTTGAGTATAACATATCTCACCACAAATACTAATAGGATGTTGGGCTTTTTTCACTACACCAATTTCTTAGAGTTATTACCTGATGGCTTACTCCCCATCTTGAGTTCCATCTAGTTCACATTGTTCTATTCTTGATCACTATTATGGTTGGATTTCTTTTCTCGAGGTATGTGATCCTTCTGATTCCTATTTGGATTTGTTTACACCTATGGTTTGAATAAAAATTAGTGATCATATAGTGATTTCTATCAATAAATTTAAATTTATTTGCATGAATTGTCTTTTGGGGTTTGTGGGATGTGGTAAATGGTGTACTCGGTTTTATATTATTTTATTCTCATGGGTTTCCCCTATTTAATGATTTCTTTTCAGTTGGAAATCTCCTCTGTTGTGCGCCTCTCCTCTACCACATACACACCTCTTCCGTGTGTGTAACGACACCTTCGCGATGAGTTTTCTCCTGTTACTCATTGGTTTCCTCTTGTTTGCATGTTATTACTATTTTATATTGATGGTTATAATGTGAAATGTACGGGCTAAACGCCCCGTTGAAAAACGTGGTCGTTGGTGGTCCTTGTTTGCGCACTAAATGAATTGAATGTTTGTTGGTTCTTGTTGAACATTGGAATATATAAATTGGTAATATATATATACTTGACTTATGAATGAACACCCCAGGATGATAAAACTTCTGTGATAACCCCTGAATTAACAAACAAAATTGAATAAGGGATGCTTTATAAAATCTAAATTTTTGATTGTTTGGTTTGTATGGTGTTGCGATTGAGGTGTCATTCTTATAAAAGATTCATCCACCTAATGTGGTTTTCTAGGGGCATGCAATAATAGAGCCTTTGTAGGGGAACATGAATCGAACCAGATATTGGGAAGGACTCAAACACTCCTCTGATAATAGGTAGCTAGAGTTTCATTGGATGTTTTGGTCAAGAGAGGGGATGTTATACCACCATGTCGGGATGACAGTATAAGGAAGAGTATATAACACTGGGATTCTGGCTCCAGCCTAGGGTTTAGGGGCTGGTCATATGCATGTTATGTAGTCTACTATAGATATTGTGGATTCTTGATCATCTACTGTCAATGGTACAATTCCTATATCATCTACCCTTTATTTTATTTTTTATAAAAGAGAATCACATTCCTTTTTTTCACTCTTTTTTAAAATGTTTTAGGCTTGGAGGTGTAAAACTTGGATATTGTTATCACCATCAACACATTATTGGTATTATAGTCTAAGAATATAACATGTTGCAAGGAATGATCTCTAGATATTGGTGGTTATAATTTATTTTGTGAACCACCCATGCTTTATATGATAATATTTTATTTTAGTTTTGTTATGGATTAGTTTGTCTTATAAAAATCCAAAATCATTTGTTCCCAGATGAGAGTTACCTTTTTATCTCCAAAATAGACAGTGTTATTTTTACTTGGATGAGAGGAATATTCTATCTGGTCATGTAGAACCAATTCAATCTTTATTGTATTTTATCATGGCTCAAATAGTCAGGCATATTGTAGATGTTTCTAGAATGCTGTAAGATTCTTTTTCCCCAATGGTAGTACATATTTAGGATGTTTTCACTGATGAGTTATAAAATTTACTTCTTAATAAAGAGATAAACTTTATAATCTAGTTATTTTTGGGAAAAAATTCAGTTCCTATCACAATTTCTAAAATAACACCAAAAGAGAATCAGTTGTTTGAATTACAATTTGATGATATAGAATATAATGGTTTCATATGGCATAGTAATTTACCATGGGGTTTTATAGTTCTATAAAATAGACGGTTGATTGGTATTTATTCTTTTGTTGGACTATTGGAGATTGAACCTGATGAGAGCCATGAATATGTATCCTCATCCACGCATTGATAGTCACATTGATCATCTATGAGGTTCTATGATCTTCTCCAAGATAGATTTGACATTAGGATACCATTAGATGAGTTGGACATTGATGGACCTACCATGGACTACATTTAGGAGTAGTTATGGCCTGTATGAATTTTTAGTGATGATATTTGGTTTAACTAATGCATTGGTTGTATTAATGGACTTGATGAATAAGATATTTCACCATTTTCTGGATTAGTTTTTAGTAGTTTTTTTCAATTAAATATTAGTGTACTCCCAACCCATAGTTGATCTTGACCAAAATCTTATCATCACCTTGAGTACATTGATATAGCATCATATTTATTATTATTTTCTCCTTCTACTCATTGGTTTCCTCTTGTTATCATGTTATTACAGTTTGATATTAATGGTTATAATGTGAAATGTACGGGCTAAACGCCCCACTGAAAATCATGGTTGTTGGTGGTCCTTGTGTGCGCACTAAATGAATTGAATGTTGGTTGGTTCTTGTTGAACATTGGAATATGTAAATTGGTAATATACGTATACTTGACTTATGAATGAACACCCCAGGATGACATGTGTTTTACTTCACTCACACCATGTATAGATACCATAGAGACTTGATGTGTATAGACTATACACCCCTAGTGGTCATGTAAGGACTACACACTATGTATTCCACAAAAATGTGATGCATAGCTGGTGAGGTGACTCAATATGTATCTAAAGTACATGCCTCTAGCTCAAGTTTTTCTAAATGTCATGTATTTTCAAAGGCATCATTCAGTATTTGTAAGACTAACTTGGAATAAATTTGATATACGTCAGATTAAATCAGGTATCTTATATATACACGATGTTCACCCTACTGGACACACCATGTATATGGATTTTACATGTGTTTAAAGGCATTTGTACCATGATTTTTTTTTATAAAACCCAAACAATGCTACCTGATTAATTAAAACATAACATTAGGCAAGTTCTCGAGATCAAACCCATAAAGACGATGAATATGAATAAAGAATGGATGAATGTCAATCGGTTGACAAAAGAGTATGAAGATGGCGTGAAAGAGTTTATCAAGTTTTCAGAAGATCATGCATGTGACCCTTCTCAAATCCTTTGTCCGTGTTTACGCTGTTGTTATTCATGAAAAATTAGTCCAGAGGAGTTGGAAGAACACCTGATCTGTCACGGAATAGGTTGAAGTTATACATGTTGGAATAAACAAGGGGAAAAAACCAATGTAGGTAGTGACTCAGAGAACACAACATTTTATAGATCATCTGATACGATTAGAAGCATGAATAGTGAAGATGGTCGTATGGAGGTTGTGATTACAGATGTGAACGATGATGAATATCGTATTGAGTAAATGACAAGGACAGTTGAAGATGAACTTCGTGATTCCCAAAAATTGTTTGAGAAGTTAAAGAGTTGTGAAAAACACCATTGTATACTGGTTGCACTTAATATACAGCATTTTCAGCTGTATTGAAGCTATATAATTTGAAAGCAGGAAACGGGTGGAGTGATGCCAGGTTTATGGAACTACTTTCTCTCCTAAATGACATGCTCCCAGATGATAATGAACTCCCAAGCCGAACATACGATGCCAAAAAAATGCTACGATTGATGGCTATGATATCTGAAAGAATACATGCTTTCCCGAATGACTGTATATTGTTTCGTAAGGACTACAAATCGCTTAAAGAATGCCTAAAGTGTGTTGATTCTCGATACAAGAAAGATGATTCTAGTCCTATGAAATTTGTATGGTACTTTCCAATCATTCCTAGGTTTAGAAACCTATATGGAAGTGAGGATACTGCAGAAAAATTGACATGGCATTCAGATACAAGAATTAAATATGGGAAACTACGTCACCTGATAGACTCTCCTCAGTGGAAGAGAATTGATCACGAGTATCCTGAATTTGGGAACGAGCCGAGAAACCTTCGTCTGACGTTATCTATAGATGGGGTGAATCCTTTTGGTTTTCAAAGCAGAAGTCACAGTAAATGGCTGGTTATGTCGGTAAATTATAACTTACCACTGTGGTTATGCATGAAACAAAAATAAATCATGTTATCTATGCTTATATCAGGACCAAAACAACCGGGTAATGATATTGATGTTTATTTGGCCCCATTGATCGAGGATTTGAAAATATTGTGGGATTCAGGTGTTACGCTGTATGATGCTTACAAAAATGAACAATTCACTTTGAAATCCATGTTTTACGGGATGATAAATGACTTTCCTGCTTATGGAAATTTTTCAGGATATAGCATTAAAGGAACTCAAGGGTGTCCCATTTCTGAAAAAGGTACACAGTCAATTAGGTTGAAACATTCATCAAAAACCGTGTTTCTAGGACATCGCGGATTTCTACCCTGACGACATAAGTACCGATCTTAGACGACATCATTTGACGGATGTTCAAAAGAATGTACAACACTGTATCCACTAACAGGTGATCAATTGTTTGAGAAAGTAAAAGATTTGGACACTACTTTTGGTAAACCGTTTTTGATAAACCTTACGAAAATTGGTTGGAAAAAGAAATCTGTTTTTTGGGAATTCCCATACTGGAATTGTCTGTATGTCAGAAATTTTCTTGATGTTATGCATGTTGAAAAAAATGTATGTGATAGTGTCATTGGCACGTTGCTAAATGCACCCGGTAAAATAAAGGATGGAATTAAGGCTAGATTGGACATGGTAGAGATGGGAATACGAGACGAGTTGGCACTAGTGAAGGGTGAAAAATCAACATTTCTTCCTCATGCTCCTTACACTCTTTCTTGGCAGAAGAGATATCAGTTTTGTAACTTATTGAATGACGTAAAGGTTCTAGAGGGGTATTCATCAAATATCAAGAACATCGTGTCAATGGGCGATTTAAAATTAAAGGGCATGAAATCACATGACTGCCATGTTTTGATGCAAGGTCTAATTCCTATAGCTTTACGTTGCATTTTTTCCAAGAATGTCTGCCATACATTAACAAATCTCTGTTTCTTATTCAAAGCTATATGAAGCAAAGTTATAGACCCGGCGAAATTTCCAACTATGGAAAGAGAAATTTCCGTCATATTATGTGAATTGGAAATGTTCTTCTTGCCAACATTTTTCGATATGATGGTTCATTTGATGGTTCATTTGGTGAGAGAGATTCGACTATGTGGTCCTATACATTATAGATGGATGTACCCCATTGAATGGTATATGAAGATTTTGAAAGGGTATATCAAAAACTGAAGTCAACCAGAGGGTTGTATTTCGGATCAATATATTATTGAGGAATCTGATGAATTTTGTACCAAATACCTGTCTAGTGTGGAAATCGTTGGCCTACCGAAATCTCTTCACACTGAGCGTCTTGAGGGTGAAGGAATTTCTGGAAGAGAGGTTGTCACAATCAATATTACAGATCAGGAGAAGGCCCACCTTTACGTTTTGTATAACAGTTTCGATGTTGACCCATATGTTCAAACCCACAAAGAAATTCTTAGGCGTATGAATCCTTCTAGGGCTGAAAAATGGAAACAGATACACATATTCGATAGTTTATAGGATGGTTTTGAGACCATATTTTTAAGTAGTTAGATGAAAATCTAGACTCAATTTCAGAACAGCTTCGATGGATGGATGGAGGATCAAGTGTGTACGTCTTATCTTACAATTCTTATGTAGTTAACGGTTATACATTCTATACTAATGAACATGATGAAGACAGTACCATGCAGAATAATGGGGTTACACTTGTAGATGACGCAATTCATATTTCTGATGCTAAGGAAAAAAATACAATTTATGCGAATATGTCATAATTTGGCATGATTAAACAAATATAGGAGTTGGATTATACGAAATTCAAAGTGCGATTTTTCAATGAAAGTGGGTTGATAACTGGAGTGCTGTTAAAATAGATGAATTAGGATTCTTGAAAGTTGATTTCAGTAAGGAATGGGAGAAAGACGAACCATTTATAATGGAATCACAGGCAGTGCAAGTATTTTATGTTCCAGAACCCGCAAACCGAAATTGGTCAATTGTTCTGTTATCGACCAAAACAATTGAAGGGTTAGATGAAAGTTCAACGGAGGTTGAACCTTTTATAGGGACTTCAAAATCATTTCTCAGCGGTCCCAATGTAGACGGTGTTTTTTATGTTAGAGGAGACCACAATGAAGGAATTTACATAGTCGATAGATGAGTCAAATCTCTTCAGCCTTTAAAGAAAAAAAAGAGAGTACAACAATCAGGTTATTTTTTTATTGTAACATACATTTTGTTACGTTATGTTATTATTTATTCGTTGTTGTTTTTATGTATACTAAATTAAATATTAAACTAATTCTATAGATAATGACTTCTGCACCTACAGATGCGCCCAATCCAGAGGCACAAAAGGCCTCTCAACCAGCAGCTGGTGGTCCCACTGTAGAGAAACAACAGGTTTCTCAACCAGATGCTGGTGGTCCTAGTGCAGAGCAACAACAGGTTTCTCAACCTATTGTTGTTGGTCCCAGTGCTGAGGTACAACAGGTTTCTCAACCTGTTGCTGATGGTCCCATTGTCGATGATAGTGCTTCGGGGGAAGATATTGATCCTAATTCTGAGGAAATGGTAGGAAATGAAACCCTAAAAGTGCAAAAAAACAAGAGCATTGTAGTTTGATAGTGTTATCCAAAATCCTTAAGACAAAAGCAAAAGGCATCAAATTTGAGGTGGGATGGAATAAGTGAGGCGAACATGTTAACTCCAATAGAGCCATCTTTAGTAGCTGCATTGGAATCGTCACTCGGCAACATGTGTCGATTGATGTACAATCGTGGCACCATTTTATCACCAGGTTGAATACACTAATGTGGGAAGAGATTATGGTAACATTATGATATCATTTTTGTAATTTATTAAAATAAAATAAAATACCAAAACATTGACTTACTCTTCATCATCCATTGCAGAGTGTATTTATAGTAGATGCCTCGCACAAGGAAGATGTATTAAGAGGTGCAGGAAGGATTCATAGAGGTTTCCGCATAATTTTAACGAAATATCATCTTAAAGATGCAAAAGGTAAAATCAAGTCAGACCCACCTCGTCTTTACACACACTTGATATCCCAAGGAGTGTGGGATGCATTTAGAAACCGTCGTGGGGAGCATACTTTTCAGGTACATTGTGTGGGGTAATACGTTGTTTGACGTTTTCTTGTATTCATCACTTTGATTGACAGTTTTTTATTTATGAAACAGCTACTGAGTTCTAAAAATAAAAAAAAGCGCAACAGAACCAGCGTACCCTTACCGTAAAGCAAGGATGGGGTACGCTGAACTTGAGAAAAAATTGGTACGTCTTTTAAATCTACCCTACTACTAGTATGTGACATAAAACAACACCATAAACATGTTTCTCTATTTATATGAAAATTGATGAATCGAAATCGAAAGCCATATCCATCCCACGCCATGTGCTATAGAAAGAGGCTCGTGTAAATAAATAGGGGATATTTATAGATGAAAACACACAAAAAGTGTGGGAAACATGTGTAAGTATGACATAATATAAATTTTATTTGATTTAAATCGCTATTACATTACAATAACTACTTATTTTCTATATTTTCTATCTAAAATAGTTACAAGAATCAACAACAACCACACCAGATGCAGACATACTTTTATCGGCCTTGATGCAACCAGAAAAGTATGGTCACGTCAGAGGTGCGGGTTTTGGGGTGACACCTCGAACATATTTTCAAAAACAAAAACAAGTGGGGGAGAAAAATGAAAAAATGGAAAAGCTGTAAGAATAATTATCTATTTTTCAAGAATAATTACAATACCAGAGAAAGATGATAGAAAAATTGATGGGGGAGAGGTGAAGAGAAGAAACAAATCAACAACAACTCGTGCGTGACGATCTCACCCCACCCCCCACCAGCTTTGAGGCGAGCCATTCCCCTAAAAAAACCTGACTTAGATGAGGTAATCAATGTTTTAATAATTGTTTTTGTGAAATGTGATTTACATAGACACTGATACCTTTCCTGTACTAATATTCCACAGGGTGAAAATGACTGTGATTTATATTTATCAACTCCCACCTATCGCCTTGTAGTGAGGGATACGGTGTTCAATATGCAAAATGACATTCTATACAATAGAAAGCTTCCAAAAGATCATCTTAGAGTGTCAATTAAGATAGCTAATGATCCGAGTGCCGAGCTACCTGTTCCAAATGACAATTACGACATTTATATGGTTGAACAAGTTGTTGGAACATTCATCGTATGGCCGACAGTTCTTGTAAAAAAACATGTCGACAAAAATGTATTCGTTTCCAATTTATTTTTCAAGTTGGACCTTTAATATTTAATTAAAAATGGTCTGAACCAATGAATTTTATTACAGAATGACAAAGACTATGGGGTGAAACGAAATATCAGCTCAAAACTATATCAAGGATCAACTAACCGATTGAAACTGTCTACTGAGAGCACCTTCACCCTGCTCGTTCTATATCCATAGTTAATATCAGTGCAGGTTCATGTGGATACAAATTTGAAAGACGACAGTACTCACATAGTTGATTTCGAAAAAGATATGTATGGAGAGGAAATATTAGATTTCATTAGTGCTGAAAATGTAAATGAACTCCTCAAGTATGAATGGCTAGGCGCCTCAATTGTAAATGTATACATGAGGTAAGTTTTCATGATTTGATTTTACAAAAGCTGATATACTCTGATAATTTTTACTAAATACATTTTATATTTCTCGCAGACGTATATATGAAAAACAATTTAAGGGATTTCCCCATGAACAAAAATTTGGACTCGTTAGTCCTCACACCACCTCTTCAAACGATGAAATAGATTCTAATAAAGAGGCTGCAATAATGTCATCCCTACTCAAATCGTTTGAAAACAAAATTACAGATGACAGACCCTTTTTAATACCAATGATGTAGGGGTAAAACTCTACAATTTAATCATATCAACTATATTTTCATTTATTTCTTTACTTATTCCTTTTTGTATTTTTAGGGATCATTGGATGCTGATTGCAGTCAATTTGGATACTCCAAAAATCTATTTTCTGGATTCAACGCATGGATATCCAACAAACCGACCACGCATGATGGCGTTTGTTAATTTCTAATACACTAGATCCAACATTTTAAAACAAAACATCTAGTTATATAATTTATGTTATATTTTAATTAGGATTCTATTATGATAGGGCAGTGCATCAATATCGTCTAATGCATGGAATGAATCCAGGGCATAAGGATGAGCGTTCCTATAAGATCTACAACTGGAAAAGTATCCGGGTACATATAATAACATTTCACTATCCAAACACATATCAAAACAAATTACTTATTGTTGTCGATGTTTTTGTAGTATCTAAAACAAATAAACGGAAAGGACTGTGGTTATTATGTTTGTAAATTTATGAAAGAGATTGTATTTCATCAACAAACTAGCATCCCTGATGAGGTATTTTCGAAAATAATTACGATTTCATTTAAAATATTTATTAATCCTTTGTGTATTTATATTTTTTCAGTACTACCATGACTCTCGCAAAAACTCATATTCAGAAGATGATATACATGTGTTTAGAAAAGAATGGGAAACTTACCTGATGAAAGATTGTACACAAATAGGATGAATGTGAATTACAACTACTTATGTTATCTATATATGATCATTGATTATCCGCCAACCTTCTTTGGTGAATTGAGAATGCTCTGATGTATTGAAATATTAATTTATTACTCAATTTTTTCTATCCCTGGATTCATATTATTGATCTTTGAACAAATCAATATTGAAGTAAGTCATGATGGTGTGCAGTGCGTATGGGGTGAATGACGAAACCACCGAGGATCAAAAAAATCCATTTTATGTATCTCGTTTGTTTGAACTTGTATCTGAGCACATGTGTTGTTGTTTGACTTGCACAATTATTTCTAGGAAGATGCATGAGATAATCGGTATCGTTGAGGGATTTTTTGGAACCAAAATATGTGTCCCAGGATAATTCAAGTAAGGGAAAGGCTAGTTGAGATGAAATCCAAGCTCAAATGACCAGTACATCATCAAAATAATCAACCCTGTGATGCACCATCATGTAGAATCTGGTCCTCGTGATGTTTTGAGGTGTTTATGGAAGGTATGGGGAGTCTGATGGGCTCCATGGCCACCATAAATAATTTTTACAGACAGCTCCACATGTTTGTTGTGCCTCATGCCTCTTTACAAGGATCACGCCATTCACATGGTCCATCTTAGCACGTATGTCCCATTCATCCCATTGCTACTCTTGGAAGAACCTGAGAATCTGAAAATGCATAAGCCCCACAAAACCCATACTCATCCAACCAAGAGTATTCCTAGTGTGAAGGGAAGATAACCATGGGTAATACCCACAACATACCTCTTTTAAATATATGGGTTTTGATCCTTTTATTCTAAATATGGTATGTAGGAAGCCTCCATGAGGTTAAATCCCAACCAATGGTAAACCATGGTGACCCCCTCGCTGGGGTACACCTTATCTTATTTTCCCTCTTGTATTTCCCTTAGTGGCATCCGAATAAGTCTTCAAAATGAGAAACCTTACCTTTATGGGATGTACCATACTTGGGTCAGACCTCATTGGGCGTTTTGATCCATCTATCAGGTAAACATTCCAGGTGATCCCTCCTAGATATGTACCTACCTGATCCACCTTTATAAGTGTTTTGATCCACCCAGGTCTTACATCTCTATAAGACATTAAATCATGACCCTCTATCCTTGTGGGATGATAAACTCATGGAATACCACAATTTAAACATGGGTTTCCATTAATATATTCAATATTAATGTTTAATCAGTCCTTATTAAGGTATTGTGGAGGTGTGGTTTTATGTTTTCCAGCAGATTTCAGAAGATTCCAAGTTTTATGCAGGTGATTCCATGCTTTTACATTATATGATGATTTTATTATGTTGTATTTTCTTTCTAAGTGTACTATATGAAATGTTTGTGTGGTTAAAAATGTGTTATCAAAGGAATTTGGGGTGTGTATAGACTTGAAAGTTCTTTTTAAAATGAATGCAGTTGTATTTCTTGTGGATTTTCATGCTTAAGTCCTTTAAATGTGTTTAAAGAAATGAGAAAGTGGTGTGATGGGTGTTTTCAAATGGATTTAATGTGTTTGTGAATTTTAAAGAGGGTTTTCTTATGAGATGTAGAGAGTCTATATATGTGTATTAAAATTGAATGAAAGTACATGAGAATGTTTTGATATATATGATGTGTATAATGTAAATTGGGAACAATTTTCATACAAGGTATTTTCTTTATGATGTGTAGGGGACAGATTGAGAGGGAAGGGGTGGTTTTCTGGGGGAGGGGGAAGGGGGAAAAGTGGTAGGGGGAAGGGGTAGGGGTGTGATGGGTTCTTTTGAAATATGTAGGGGGTGGGCAGGGGGGTATGAAATGGGCAGGGGGGAAGTGCAGTGGGCAGGGGTGTGCTGGGGAATGGGGCAGGGGGTGTTCAGGGGGCAGGGAGTGTGCAGGGGTAGGGGGTGTGCTCGGGGGTGGGCAGTGTGTAGGGGGTGTATTGGGGAAGGGGGCAGGGGTGCTTCTTTTTTATGGAATGGGGGGACATATAGCCATGGTATTAAACCGTGGCTATAGGTATATACCCAAGGATTAATGTCGTTGAAAAAGGCCCATCATTGGTATCCAATAGCATCATGATGCTGTGTAATAGAGACCAAAATCTCAAATAGTTGAAACCAAAGTTAGGGGAAGAAGGAGAAGAATATAGAAGAGGATAATAGGGTTGAAGATATTCCACCACTCTTTTAATGTAACTGATAATATTTGATTTATCTCAAAATTAAGGGAGATATCTCATTGGGGAAGGGAGAAGGAGGAGAGTGCGTGTAAAGGATTTTGTTGAGTGGAATGAGGGATATATGAGGGTAACCCGCTTTAATGGTTGATAGTAAAAATTTTCTAATTCAACTCATTAATTAGGTGAATTATTAGGCCTAAGGGTAAAATAAATCATTTTCCAACAACATGGGAATCAATATGCACACACTTCTAATCCATATAGTTTCATTGAGTGGCTTACAATCCATTATTCAACCATATAGAGATACTTCCCCAAAAACTCATACCTTACACAGGTTCATCACATTATTTGACAAACTATTAACCATCAATGTGAGACCATCATAACCTTAGAAGAAAACTGTAGGTTTATATATTCCCCCTCGAATCATTAAATATCCCATGTTCTACTAAACATTGGGCCATTTGATTATTATAGATTATTATCCCTAACCATGCTTCAATTTCATTAATTGGTTATTTTATGTTTTGTGCCTCACTAGTATAATTCCATTTAGTAACCCCATTCTTTATTTCATTATTGTATTACTAACATAATATTTTTTTATTATGTAGGTGAAATGTTTTTCTTGATTTCTTTAGAAACCGCCGCCATGGACGACAATGTTTTAGAGCGGATGGATGCAAAAAAGAATGGAACATCATTTTTTTAACTGTTTGTTGGATAAATGTAATTGTAACCAAATTAAACATTGTTTTAAATGTATATAGAAGTGTGTTGTTTTGTATTCATGATTTCAAGTAAATGTATGTATCGTTTTTTTCTTCTGTGCTTTGTTTGTGGGTGTTGTTTGTGCTGTGTGCAGGTGTTGTTTGTGCTCTGTGCAGGTGCTATAATGTGTGCAGGTGCTGGGAAGGTTCTGTGCAGGTTCTGGTTTTGCATAGGATCTTTGGCCTTTATCAGCACTAGTTAATCGCTGATAAATTGATAATATATCAGCGCTATTTTGAGTGCTGATAAAGGTAGTTTTTATCAGCGCTCAAAATAGCACTGATATATTATACATTTATCATCGCTAAAAATAGCACGGATAAATACTACCCTTATCAGTGCTTTCTTAGCGCTGATAAAGGGGACCCCCCCCCCCTTTATCTTCTCCGAGATTAACATTGATTTTTTAGCACTGTTAAAGGCCGTTTTTAGTGCTATTATAAGCCATATTTGTAGTAGTGTAAACTTAGTGAGTGCCACACTTGTACTTTTTTAAAATAAAAACTTATAACCTAGTTTATAAAATAAAAAAGGATAAAAAAATATATTATTATTAATTAATATTCATAATAGGGTAGAAATATTTCCATAAAATATATTTTAGACAAGTTCATTGGTCATTTCAGCCCTTATCTTAGTAGTTTAACCCCTATTAAATCTATTTTTTACTATAACCGTAGTAAATAATTATTATTGTTCACGTCATTCATTTAGGTAAAAATTTAGTTTTACATTATTATATAATATAAATTATTATGATTCCTAATATTGAATCTATTTTGAAAAATTCCATTGGTATAAGTGGACAAATACTATTTAAATTTAATCTCACCGACGTGGTGAGAAAGTGGTTTTTCAAAGAGAAAATTTTCAAATGTTTAAAATGTTTTGTTATAAAAATCAACATGAAAATGGTTAAAATTATAAAACTTTGATTAATATATATTCAATTTCACTAATTTAACTTTAAAATAAATTTAAATTATAATTTATCTTCATTAAAAAATTAAATTAAAATACAGTTTTCAATTAAAATTTAGTATTTTTCTCTATTCGATAAAAATTGAAACATTTTAGAACAATCAAAAAAAATACACTCTACAAAAAAATTTATAATATAATTTAAAAAATTAATATTACATTTTAAAATAATTTTAATAGAAGTGTAAAATTTAAATTTTAAATTATGTTGTCAAAGAGTGGCTAAATCATCTTCTAGAAAAAATACAATTTTATCCAAAAAAATAATTTTGTTTTAAATAATTCTTATTTTATTTCAAATAAATAGTTAAAAAAAATTAATAATTTGAATATTTCTATTAATACCCTCTAATTTAATGGTTAGGTTATGGTGGAATATTATATTATGTTTTATTTTTACTTGTGGTTATATAAACTATAAGTTATCAAAGAGATTAAATATAAAGAAATATATTTCATCAGTTTTTTAATAATGGGGAATAATTTAACATACCCTCTCAAAAAAATAATTATTTTAAAATATTTGGGTTTTAAATAATGTCTACTTAAAATGATGATTATTTTAAAAATTGAAATTTTATGTCATAGAATTTAAGAAATCCATGTGACATGGAATCTTTAAATGGTAGGTTTCTATTTATAAAATTTTTCATGGTTCTTTATGGTGGTTGAATTGGAGAATTATTAATTTAGTTTTTAAATTGGGAATTGAAGTTGATATGGTGGAATGATAATTAATCAAACTAAATTAAGTGAATTATTATGGAATAAAATGTTTGGCATGGGTTTAATAGTGGATAATTTATGTTTATTCTTAAGGAATGATTAATAATTTAACATTGTAGGATTATTATGAAGTATTGGAATAGAATTATTATTGGGTTTACCTTGATATAAAAATAATGGATAAATTGGATTAATAGAAAACATTAATTATGGTTTTTTACTGCATAATTATATTGAGGGACGCATATTATTTTATGAAAAGTGATGGTAAAAATGTCATTTATAAGTAAAGTATTCCCCAAGAGTATACTCTTGTTTAGATTCTACTGTACCTCTACCTATGTAGTGGCGTAATATTGGCACGATAAGATCAATTACTAATGGTTTGGAACAATATTATTTGTATTTTCTTGGTATATTAGTTTGAAACAATTTTTAATAGTTAGATAGTCCATCCTTAGAACCAAAGACATTCATTATCTTTTTCTCTCTAAAATATATGAATAAATACATTAAAATATCATAGGTATATACCAAATATATTTTTGGTCATTCTTATTTCTATTCATTTTTCATCGAACCCTATTATTTTATACACCAGCGGAAGTGAGTTTCATAGGGTCATACTAATTGGCATGGGGGTTATTCCACTCATTAGGTACTAGGTCCTCCAATATAAATAGTTTCATGAGTTTTTTTCCATTCCAACATGGTTTGTGACCCTTCAACAAAGGGTTTTACCAATTTCTCTCATGTCATCCTAATCATGATTAAATTTCTTGTTTTGTTCATTGGAATTGAAATATATTGTTCATAGGGTATTTTAATGACATGGAAAAGTAGTTCTCTTCATTCAGATTATATGTCTAAGAATTTTTAATCTATGGAAATTATCTGTGGTAGGTGATTTTATCCATTCCTTGATTGATTATGATTATGTTACATTAAATTGAAGTTCTTTTCAAATGTTATTCTTATATAACTATGTTATTAAATATTTTTTATGAAATTGGTTTAATAAAATTGTGGTTTATATATATTAATGATATATCAAATATTAATATTTCTCAATGGAAATCAAAAAAATTGGATTCTCAACTCATGGTGTTGATTTGTAAAAACTAAGTAGTTTAACTTAAATGGGTTTTTAATTTATGAAACATTGGTTTCAAAATTTCTAGATAAATGGAATGTCGTTCTAGAAAAAAATTACATATTTTCATAAATTGGTCAAAATGGAACGACAACTTTAAATTTCATTATTGTAAGTAAACATGTGGAATTGTAGTAAATAGTCATGGATAGGGGGAAATATATATAAATAGCTGGATAAGTTATTATTCAGTGTAGGTTAACTATATTCATAATTGGGATTGTTCATTTATCAAAGTATATTTTTTTACATTCATACAAATCCAGATTCCATAAATTATGAAACTATGGTTTATTTGACTAAAATATAATAACATGGTAGGTTTATAAATATGGTTTCCTTAGTAAGCAATATTGGTGGTTCATTTAATTTTTTCGAATAAATAATGAACCATTTAATTAAAACAATTTTATTTTTCAAATAGAATTGTTTAAATGGTTTTTAATAGATCATACATGGGAATTTATAAGAATAATTTAGGAAAATAATACTGAATAAAGTGTTACTCACCCCTGCTCATACATCTCAGTGTGTGTAGGTACTTTTTCATATAAGAAATTGAATGCTACTATGTTAATTAATAATGGTAAGTATGAGACATATTCCCAGAGGGACATGATGTACTTTTTCTAGGATTCTTTATAGGATATTTATTTACAATATGGATAGGTCACAATCATAATCCAAGGTTATTGTGTCCTGGTTTGTTGAATTGTTCTTCTACTACATCATTTTACTACATTTTTAAGGCAGTTTAAAAAGATTGGTTTTTGTTTTTAAAATAAATTGATATATATTAATCATTATATTATATTAGAGGGAAAATCATTACCCAATTATTATATAATATCCCTCAATAATAGATTCTTACCTTTAGAAATATTAGAATTTACTTGAGGCCATGTGGTGATCTGGTTCAGGTCTTCAAATTTGCCCCCCAAATTTCGTCATTATAAATTTAATCCTCCAAATAAAACTATCTACAATGTTTAACATAAAATAATTTTTTTTATTTTAAAAATTCAAATTAATTTTTAGGGAAAACCTTGAAAATATCAAAATCTAGAAAAAACAAACACTACAGATCCAAATGTAGGTTTCATAAAAACTGTCATTGAATTTGAGAATCAACTATGAAAAATATGAACCGACACCAACATCATTCAATATACTAACATGAATCACCATCAGTCCAATTCACTCACAACCCATGTCATTTATAAGTTATTTATTTGATGTCAAATTCATATTATTATAACAAATTTTCAAATAAAAATTCAATTATGAAATTTCTAACCAATGAAACCTCTAAAGAGATACATCTCATAAAATGTCATGAAATCACCTATCCATATTAATGATAACTTGATTTTTTTTCAATAAAAATGTTCATTCAACATTAAAATATCTGAAACCTCTAATGGATTTTTCATCATTGACAATAGTTTATCATTCTAGAATAATAATTACAACCACATTTTCCCAAATCCAAAAAAATATAACATTTAAGCATGATACATATTCTAAATAATCTTGGTAATTACTTAGTTTGACTATCCAACTAAAAGATAATAACAAAATTATATATATTTGAGTATTTAAAATACACTAATAAACTTTCTGTAACAATATATAGAAAAGTTTATCTAAAAAAAAAAATTCATTGATAAAAATAAATCATTACGAATTCTTTTAGATCTTCAAACTTCGCATCCACCATTGAAAATTGGAACCCTAATATCAACAAAAATTAACTTTGATTCCACTACATACTAGGATTCGATCTCAACTATATATCTATTTCATCAAATAGAGTTATAATCCCAACTAATCAAAAAGTGATTATACTATATCAACTTATTGATGAATATTTCAATAAAATAACTTCCATTAATAAAATAAAAATATTTTTCATAAGAATATTTTCCACATATATCATTTTATTATAGAAAAATATTTGTTTTATTTTAAAAAATTTATAATTTCATTACTTGACCAATAGAAAATTAAAATAAAAAAGTTTGAGAACTAATACAACATTACTTAATAGGTCTGTTACACATCATCATCACTACAATACATGGTACAATATTTCATTACCTAGTTGTACCATTAACTAAAAATCATTAAATTTGATAGAAAAATTATTCATAAATCAACTAATTTTATCATTAAAATTTATGGGATAACATTTGAAAGCATACAATTTTTGGATAATCCTTATGATTTATCAGACAATGAAATATGATAATTTCATAATAAACTAGTAATTTTTTTCTAATTAATTCATCATTATATATAAATATTTATATATTTTTCAAATATTAGTATAAAAAATTAAAATATATGTTAACTATCACAACTAGGTGTATAATGAAGTTTTTTATCACCTACGTATCATTTAATATAAGAATATTATAGATCAAAATTTTTTGGTCTAATGACCTTGATCAGGGTTACATTAATCAATAATTGAGCATGGATAATTAATTAGTCATTCCTAATAATTATTTGGACACTACCAATAGATAAGACACATATTTAAGTAAAATAAATATTTATTGTTACATTATAATCACATCTCATAAAACCATTATAAATATATAGTAAATTGAATATTTGAAAACTATACTGATATGTTCAAGGTGGGTAGCACTTTTCATTCTCAAGTGGTTACATTATCTCCCATAGATCATAGGAAAAAACTTATAAAATTGATTTTCTCTAACCACCACCTTTACTGAGAACAGATATTCAATAACTATTATTCAGATATCATTATAAATTTCCATTTTTTAAATCACAAAAATTGAAAATAAAATATTAACATCAAAATAACCTTTCTCATCATTTAAAAAATATTACAATTTATGTCACTAGGAAAAAATCACTAGAATATTCTTCATTAGACTTCAACATCGAATCACCTATCATTGAACTATATCTAAATGTAATAAGAGGGTCACTATTGAATAAAAAACTCTAATGTTGATGTTTCCATATAATTATAATTTATGACTATTCATTGTCTTATTCTCTTCTATTTAATATTATTTTATTAAGATTATATTAATACTAATAAATTTTCTGAACACATCAATGTATGTTAAAATAATTAAAAAACAGCATCTAAATATATTCAAATTTTTTAACTCATATCAATGAGTCTTATATATACCATAATTCTGTAACTTAGGAAAATTATGTGATCCCTCACATCAAAAATAATTAAACAAAGAATACAATAAATGTTTTATAAATCATATCACTCCAAAATTTTATCCTTCATCTGACCAAAAGCGGTATCATATGAGAACAATCTAAAAATCTACCATGAGGTCAAGATACTCACTTAATATATGTAAACAATTCTAGTACACCACTTTTCATCTAATAAAAACAACATCTCATCATGAAATAAATAACATATGTATCAATTTAATGTAATATTGCATATTTCATTAATTGTATAATTATTCACCAATATCAAGGCCATGATACCATGTAATCATGAACACAAAAATAATTTCATAAATTGGAAATATCATATAATAATTGAACTAAAATAAATAATTAAATATAGCCTGAGAATCAAAGGAAATATCATGAGATTATTCATCACTCTTGTAGAAGCTCCCAAACTCATATAACAACATCATAACATAAAAATATGGAAACATTTCTCCATTATTTAACATTAAATTAAAATCATGAAAAATTAAAAATACAGTTTCTAATTAACCCAAGCAATGCCAATCTCTCTAATAAACTAAATCCCCATACTCAAATTCAAGAACATGTTCTCATTTATTATAATGACCAACCATGGGTGGAACTGTTATTGGCATATGCTCAGTCATTTAAGTTTTTGTATGATAATATATCAAATCCACAAATGATCCATAGTCCTTGGTAATTTATAAATATTAAAAAGATAGAAATAATATTAAAAATATTATAGATATTTTTATTATATATCATAGAAGAATCCCTATATATTAAGTAAGTATTTATATATATCATGTCTTCACCAGTATTAGATGAATTAATAGACCTAATTATACCCTAAAATCAATGTTCTAACAGTCAAGTAAGTCATTTTTGTAGGATCAAAATAATGAATGTAGAAGCTCAATTACAAGAGGGGTGAATTGTAAGTTTAAAAACATTCATTTTTAACCTTAAGAAAAACTATGTTTAACAAAGTTAAACAAGGTAAATTTATAAAACCTCTTTTATTTCTTCTAAACAAATGTTCTAGGTTCCAGAAATGTGGTTTTGGAAATGAAACTTAATGAAAGTTTACTTATATAAAGATTCTACCTTAAATCATATAGAATATTATTTATCAAAGTACGTAAAAGAATAAGAATGTATGAGAAGGTTATACTTTATTCCTTTATCAAAATACCACAGAAATAAACTTGAAACAAAAAAAGTAAAGAGTATAAAATCTTTTAACCCAAAGAGTAGGGTATCCAACAACCTTAGATAAAGGTCCCTTTATTGATACTTTCAAAAAATTATGTCTTACCCATTCCTGGGTAAGCCCTCGATAGGAATATTGGAATCTATCTTTTTATCCCCACAATCCCTCGATCTTTAAGGTAGTCAGCACCTCTATCTTCCTATCCTTAGAAGTCCTCAAACTTTAAGGTAGTCGACACCTTTATCTTCCCATACCAAGAAGACCTTGATTGTACTCAACCACAATTGGAGTCACATGAAGCAATTTGAACAAGATGTTCAGAACCACACAAAGCATTAGATTCTCTCTATATAAATCACTTCAACAGCATGCAATCTCTAGAGTGATCAACATCATTGTGAGCATGTTCAAATGAACTCCTATATATAGCCACTTCTCCAACGGTCTACTCCCTCCTCCAATGGTTTTATTTTTTCTTGAATTTTGGAGGGACGTATACACGTGTCACTCAAATAATGGTTAGTTAAAGACAGATTATACAACATCGTTTCATAACAAGTGTAAGTAAAATGAAGTTACTGAACCAAATAAATTTTTCAAAGTCTAAGTAAAAAATAGAATTCGGATTCTAACCAAATAAATATTTGGAGTCTATAAAACAAGGAAATTAGGATTCTATTTTAAAAATAATTTGGAATCTGAATTCCATGGATTCTGGGTTCTAAATTCAAATGAATTTAGAATCTGAATTCTGAGGAATTCAGAGTCAGAATTCTGAGGAATTCTGAGTCTAAATTCTAAGGAATTCGAAGTCTAAATTATGAGGAATTCGGAGTCTGAGTTCTGAGGAATTCGAAGTCTAAATTATAAAGAATTTGTGGTCGGAATTCTAAGGAATTCAGAGTCTGAATTTTGAGGAATTTGGAGTCTGAATTATGAGGAATTTGGAATCTGAATTATGAGAAATTTGGAGTCTAAATTCTAAAGAATTCGGAGCCTGAATTTCAGAGAATTGCAATTTTGAATTTTAGATAATTCAGAGTCTGAATTTAAAATAATTCAAAGTCCTAACTTAAGAGAATTCGGATTCTGAATTCTGAGGAATTTGGAGTCTGAATTCTGAGGAATTCAGAGTATGAATTCTAAAGAATTCAGCACTGAAATATCAAAAAATTCAGAGTCTGGAATTCATAGAATTCGGAATCCAAAAACAGAACACTCTATATCCAAGGAATTATAATATTTTGAGGTTTTACATAGGAATTTGAATTTTAGACTTAGTAATAAAATGGGTTTGATTTAGAGATATTGTAAAACGAATCAATGAAAACAAACTTAAGGATAAAAATTTCCTTAGAGAAGGGAATTTTTCCTTATGAAAGTAATTCTTAGGGAAAATATAATTTTCCTTAAGATAAATTGTTTGTTATTTTCAAAACATAGGTAAATGGAAAAGTCATAATGAATCTTTGTTGACTCAACAATCTCCCTATTTTTTGAAATCACAAACATCCTTACGAAAAAAGAATATAAGGACTTATTGTATTTCTTAATGAACTTAAAATATAAACTTATCTCCCTTTACTAATGGATCATGGTTAATACGACTAACTCCCCCTTATGTTTTTAAATTTCTAAGGATGGAATTCTTGACTTCCTTAGAGATATTTTTCTTTTTCTTACATGAGGAAATATTATTTGATAAAACTCCCCCATAGATAGACTCCCCCTTACTTAAGGCATTCTTTTATTTACTAAGAATTATTTTATAATCATTCCTTTATCACCCTTTTTAATTTTCAAAAAGGAATAGAGAGAATGGGAAAAATATATAGTACCTGAAATATTGGTACTATACAATAAAACACATGAAGAACAACCAAAATTTTCATTACAATTGGAAAACTTTGTACAAGGAAGGTAATACAAAAAAAGATCGGATTTAATGAAAATATCATCCTTATTTTTCCTTTGTCATAAGCTTCTCGACAATGGTCTACATATTTTTAAGCTTCTTATGATCCTCTTCAAAATGTTTGAGCAGTTGATCCTGATCTTCATTTTTCTTCTCCAGAGAATTGATCTTTTCTTCTTGAGCCCTAATATTTTCTACCTATGTCATCAAAAACTATTCTTTCTTGCTGAAATTTTCTTAGAACTCGATTCTAATATCTCTTTCCCTTTTCAGATTCAAAGAAACTGAATTATGTTTTTCATTCATATCCTTGTTTTCCTGCTTCCAAGCTATTTGTTCAAGATTAAGTTTCTCATTGAAACATGTAGTAATATCTTTGATCTTGACATCTTCAGTATCAAAATAATATTTCATGTTATCTTGAAAGTTGTCAAATATTATTAGCTCTTCAATTATCTTCTTAGACCACTTAGTGATTTCCTTGCAAGACCTCCTATGAGCATCATACCCGATGTAGAATGATTTAAAAATAGCCTCAAGCCTGACGAATTTTCCATAAGCATTGAAAATGAATCTGATTTCTGATTAAATCAATACCGAAGCATATGAAATCTCGAGTCAATATTTAGAAATAGAGGAATTGTATCAACCAATTTCTTCAGGGATTGAACAATAAAATCATGACCCATAAAAGATTATTCTGAATCAGATTCCCTTATTGGTGAGGATTATTTATATATATCATCATTATTTCTTTTAGAATATCCACCAATATCTTTCATAACCACCACGACCATCTTAGGATTATTAGCTAACACCTATTTTTCTTTATTAGCTCTCAGAATGATCTCAGCAGCCTTTGGAGATTCATGTTCACTATCTAATAGTTGGACTATCTTATCTTCCCCGACCATTTCCTTTTTAGTGTTTGTCACCAGGTACTCTAGTTGAACTAATCCATGGTTTCTTCTCTCATCAACTGATGGTTTGTTTACTTCTTCCTGACCATCTTTTTTTTCCCTGGGGTAACAAGTTTAGAAGCTTCAGCCTGAGAATTCCGGATCGAAAATTTCTCAGAAGGACTCTCCCTCTCATGATATTCTTTAAGTTTTCTTATCATATCATCAGTATCATCACTTCCTTCTACTTATTCATATTCCACTTCCTATTCCGGTACAATTTCTTCCTCTTCATCATGCTTCGAAATGACCATTTTATTTCCTGGAGTCACTGTAAGTGACTCTTGTAAAAATGATTCTGGTGCCTTGATTTGTTCAGACACTTTTCGGTATCTTTGAGATAAGATTGAATTATTTTAGCATCATACATCTTCTTCTTTTTATTATTCTCTTTTTATTGTTTTTCATACTCCTCAGCAACCTTAATCTTTAATTATTTTCCCTCAATAGGTTCCAAGACAAATCTAGGCTCACCTTCTTTGTTATTCTTCTAATCTTATCTCCATATAGAAACAACTTCATATGGATAGGTCTTTTTTATCTTAGGTTTTGGAGGTATTGATTGGGTTTCTTAGACTGTAGCAAATTTTCCTTTTACTTCTGGTTCCTTCAACTTTATCTTCTTACCATTTTTCTTGGAATTCTCAGCTACTTTTGGCTTCTTAGATAAGGCTTTGATCTAGCTTTCAGATAAGTCATAAAATTCTCCAGTTTTTCTTGTTAAATCCAACCTTAATTCTTCTCAATGTATCAACACTCCGTAACATAACCTTGAGATTTCCATGCATAGAATTAAATGGAATTTTAAAATAATCTAGATAGAGGACTATAATCTTGGAAAGAATAAATGGATACATAATGAATTGAGATTTGAGGGTCCCATTCTTGATATTAATAATTTTAATTAAGACATACTTCACTAGATTAATCTTCTTGAGGATCCCCAGAAAATCCAGAATATAAATATCACTCTTTTTTAAGGTATTTTTATCACCTTTTCTCAGAATGAGAAATCCTTAAACCCATAATTCTAGAATATGAAAATTTATAGAGAGATGATCAATCTTCAGTGTCTTCACCCATGATAAACCAAGACACTCTATGGCCTTATCCTTATCAAAAATTCTAGATGTATCTGGTAGCTTGTGGGTGCAGAAATCAGCTTCCCCTTCATACAGAAATCCTATAATGCTTGAAGCCAAGCTAAAGGAAAGGGAATAAGTTTTCCCATAACTCTTAAAAGAAAAATTATTTTTCCCATATTAAAAAAACTTATGGTCTCATAAAATTCTACCAGGAAATCCGGATAAACAGGATCTTGTTCTTTTAGTTTGGATACACATAGAATCTCTCATCCATTCAACTTGATATTCTTTAAAATAAGAGAATCATACTTATTAAAATTCTTAGAATCTATTTACCTATCTCTCTGTAGATCTTCCATTCAGAAATTTACTTAGCTGGCAATATTTTATTTTGCGGGGATGCTGCCAAAGACATTCGGATTTGAGTAAAACAGAAAATTTAGAATGACCCTTAAAAAGAGTGGTAGAGCTTCGACACACAAGATCATGAAAACCACTATGGGAAAACCATTATAGGGGCCTTTATATAGGTTTTTAAGCGATAGTTCATATTTCCAAATTGATCCAATGGTTAAAACAAAAACAATTTCATCTGAAGACTAAGGTGAAAACTAAAGAAGAACTTTGATAGGTTCTGACTTTTTGAGGTTTTAAAGAAAGAATTCAGATTTAAGGAAAATCAATCCGAAAAATTTACTTGAAACAATATTAAAATACCAACAAGTAAAATTTTGATTATGAAATTTTATGTATGGAAATGTACCTTTCAGATTTCTATGAAAATTGTCAGTAATGAGAAAAATTATTCTTGAAGAACTTTTAGATTCCAAAAAAATTTAAAACTGGAAAATTATGCTCAAAAAAACATTTGATTGCCAAAACAATTCATTATGAAAAATTTTGATAATGAAAAATTTTGATTACAAAAAAAATTGATAAAAAATCATAATTATGAAAAATTTAATTATGAAAAATTTTGATTACAAAAAATTGATTAGTAAGAAAATGTACTCCCACTATGAAAAAGAGTTTCTTAATGTAAGAAGATAGGTTTTAACAAAAAGTTAATTTGGAAGATTAACTTATGTATATCAATCCTAACTTTGGTTTAATGTATTCAAATATATAGGAAGGTAAATATTTTGCAAAAATATCAACAAGTTGATCTTGTGTTTCGATAAACTGAAGTATGATATCTCCTTTTTGTGTGTGATCCTTAAGAAACTGATGCTTAATATCTATGTTTTTTTCATGAGAGTGATGTGTAGAGTTTTTTCTTAGGGAAATGGAACTAGTTTTATCATACAATATCTATGTTTTGGTAAAACACATGCCATAGTTTGTGAGTGTGTGTTGCATCCACAACACTTGAGCACAACAACTTCTAACTGCTACATATTCATCTTCAGCAGCGGAAAGTGCTACTGAGTGTTTCTTTCGTCAAGACCAAGAAACTAATGAATCTACTAGTAAATGACAAGTTCTGGATACACTTTTCCTATCCATTATACATCCACCAAAATCAGTATCTAAAAAAGTTTTTTTTTAAATAATTTCTGAAGTATAAAAGAGTCCAAAATCTATGGTTCATTTTAAATACATAAAAATTCTTTTCACTACATCTAAATGAGATTCCTTATGATTGGATTGATACCTTGCACATAAGCATACAAAAAACACGAAGTCTGGATGATTAGTTTTCCAGTATAGTAAACTTCTTATCATACCTCTAAATGATGTTTGATCTACTAGTTTCCCAACTTCATCAAGATTAAGATAATTTGAGGTACTAATTGGAGTACTTATACTTTGAGTGTTTTCATATCCATACTTTTTACAAATATAATTAATATCATTATGTTGTGATATAAAAGTTCCTTCTATTTTTTTGAGAAATTTGAAGAACTGGGAAAAATGTTAACTCACCCATCATACTCATTTCAAACTCATATTTCATTAGATTCAAAAACGAATCAGTTAAAGATTGCTGAGTTGAACTAAATATATTGTCATAAACATAAATTTTAATAATAAAAACATTTTTCTTATATTTATTTATAATAAGGGTTGGATCAGCAGTTCCCTTAACATAATTGTTTTTTAACAAATATCCTATAAGTCTATCAAACTAAGCTCTAGGGGATTGTTTAAGTCCATATAAATCTTTGGTAAGTTTGAAAATATGTTTAGGATGTTTTGTTTCTTCAAAACCAAGAGTTTGTTTGACATAAACTTCTTATTGAACATATCCATTATGGAAAGCACATATTACAGCCATTTGAAAAAGTTTAAAATTAAATAATTATGTAAAGGATTGTAAAATGTGAATAGATTCAAGTCTAGATATAGAAGCATAGGTATCTTCACATTCTATTCCTTCTTTTTGATTGTATAATTTAGCAACTAATCTAGATTTATTTCTTATAGTGATTTCATTTTCAACACACTTATTTATAAAGACCCATTTTATTCCAACAATAGAGGTTTCCTTAGGTTATTCAACCTAGGTCTGGACTTTATTCCTTTAGAATTCATTTAGCTCATCTTTCATGGCTTTAATCCAATAATCATCACTTAAACTTTCATCAGTACTTTTTGGTTCTAATTGAGAAAGGAGTGTTATATGTTCTAAATCATTTTTTAAGGAACCTCTAGTCCTTATACGTTGAATTACATCACCAATGATACTATCACTGGGATGATTCTTAAGAAACAACTCATTTGGGTTTCTTAAAACTTGTTCATCAACATATGGAAGGAAATTTTATAGAGTAAATGATTTAGAAATATTTTCTTGAACATTTTCTTTACCAGATGGATCTTCTATCAAGGGTTGATAATTAGTTTTTGAAAACGCATCTGAATATGTTGGTTGAGGTTGTTTAAAAAACTGATCTGTTTCATAAAATTTATCATGTACTATTTATTCAACAGTACAAGTGTTTTTATTAAAAACTCTATTATCCTTAGAAGTTGTGGAGTAGCCTAGGAAAATTCCTTCATCAGATTTAGGTGTTAATTTATATAAATTGTCTTTAGTATTTAGAATGAATACTTTGCAACCAAACACCTTAAATTAGAAAAGTCTAGGTTTTCTAGCATTCCATAATTCCTAAGGGTTTTTGTTAAGAAAAGGTCTAATCAAAACTAGATTTATAGTATAACACACAAAACTTATAGCTTCATCCAAAAAGTTTTTAGCTATAGAATATTCACTCAGCAAGCTTCTAGTTATCTCTTGAAGAATCTGATTTCTTCTTTCAATAACGCCATTCTGTAGAGAAGTTCTTAGAGTTGAGAAGTTATGAGTAATACATTTTTTACTACAAAAGGTTTTAAAATTTTAATTTTGAAATTTTCCTCCATGATCACAATGAATAATTATTAGTGGAAGGTTTTTCTCATTTTAAACTTGGGATTTAAAATTTTTGAAATAAGAAAAATCTTCAGACTTTTTTTCTATAAAATAAACCCACGTAAATCGAGCGTAATCGTCAACTAATACAAATACATAATATTTTCCTCCAATACTACCAGTTTATTTTGGACCAAAAAGATCCATATACACTAACTGTAATGTATCAAAAGTAAATACTTTACTGATTGATTTAAAACTTAATTTATGTTTCTTTCCATATTTATAGGGATTAAAAACTTTTGAAGTATCAAATCTAAGCTCTGGTAGATCATTAATAATTCTTTTATTTGACAGTTTACATAGGTTCCTAAGGATACAGTGTGCTAACCTTCTATGCCATAACAAAGATTGATCTTCCACTGCATTAAGGCAAGGTAGATCTTAGCTCCTAAGGTCTTCTATGTTGAGTTTGTATATATTATCTTGCCTATAGGAAGAAAGAATAAACTCTTCCTTGCAATTGTGTATTAAGCACTTATCATTCCAAAAATTCACAAGGTTACCCTCATCACATAATTGACTTATTCTAATGAGGTTGTTATTAAGACCATTGACAAATAAAACATTTGAAATTAATGTTTTTTAAGAAGAAAAATGTTACATATACCAACAATTTAACCCTGAGCATTATCCTCGAAAGTTACTTTTCCTCCTTTTTCCTTGATAATCTTTTCAAATAAGTTTTTTTACAAGTAATATGATGCGAACATCCACTATCCATGTACCAAGTATTTCTATTGGTACTTTATTTATTTTACAAAAAATAAGTGTGTTTGAATTTTGGAATACAAAATTTCTTAGATCCAGAAATTTCAGAAAGTAAGACTTTAGGAATCCACATTTTATTAGAAAAATAAGATTTATGAAAACCTAAAGATTGAGTTTTTTTAAAGAACAATTTTTCTCCCAATGTCCACCACATAGGTATTTAGTAAAAAATAGATCACTTTTAGGAAAAAAATAGTTATTATTAAAAACAGGTCTAGAATAGGTATAACCAAATCTAGAATTATTCCTTAAAGGAAGAATTTGGGGATACATCTTATCAAAATTTTATTTACCATAAGTAAAGTTTTACAGAAAATTCCTTAATGAAAATATTTTTGACTTTGATTTAAAAAACCAAATTTTTGTCCTCAAGGTTATTAGCTTTAGAACTAGAGTTATTCTCTAAAAAAATTAGAAATTAATTTTTTAAAATCCTTATAAAGTTTATCCTTCTCAGAATTAACTTCTTAGATGTTTTTAGAAACACTTTAAAAATCATAAGTTTTCTTGTCAAGATCTTTAGAAATATATGATACTTATTTAGTTAAAATTTATATTCTAAAAGTTTTTTTTCTAACTTCTTTTTTATTTTGCAATTTTTATTCTCAAGAAGTTTAGAAAACATAGATACTTTTTCATAAGAAGGTAAGGTATTATCTGATGATGAGGAAGATTCATCATCTGAAGACTCAAAATATTTATCATCAGTATAATTTTCATTAAAATATACATTGGTGATATATTCTTCATTGTTTACCTTTTCCATTAGACAATAATTTTCAATAGGTATTTTGGCTAGTAGACCAATATTCTTCTAACTAGAAGATTCATACTCTAATGATTCATTAAATAAGTCACCACAACTTTCACTTGAAGTACCATTAGCCTTCATTAATTTCTTATCCATAGTCTTGTAGTACTTCTCTCTATTCTTCTCAGAATGTTTTTCCTTCCTATCCTTCCTTTTGTTCATGGTAAAATCTATCCTTGTATTCCCTGTTCTTTTTCATTTATAGCAAGTTACTTCTGAGTCTTTCTTGTCTTTTATTTATTTCATCTTATATCTATACTAAATGTATTTATTTCCAACTATCGTGTTCATCCTTCGAGAAAGATTGGATAGCTCATTTTCAGAATGTTCACTCTCACTAGATTCAGATAAAATAGTGACTTTCTTAGACTTGGATCTTGTAACCATTTCTGGAGTCTTGGATTTAGTATTAGTAATGGTTACACTTCCATTAACATTATTCTTCTTATTCATATCAGTATCTCTTTTCATTATCGTCTCATATTGAATAAGAGCTCCAAAAATCTCATCAAGAGTAATTTGAGATACTTTTCTATTCTCATAAATAACTGTTCGTTTTTACTCCCACTCATTAGGAATAATATCTATAATCTTATCCACAAGACCTTCATTTTCAGGAACTCTATCACCCATATATTGTAAGTTTTTAATGATATTCATAAACCTTTATTTAACCTTGCATACTAGTTCTCCATAAGGAAATATAAATCCATGATATTCAGTTCTATATCTCTTCTAGTTTCTATAACGTTGGATGTACCAAAATGTGTAACTTCAATTTTCTTTCAGATATAGTTGTAAAAGTTAGAAGAATAAATTTGACTATATATATTCCTGGTAATGGAACAAAAAAAAGTATTGTATACCTTGTAATTTAGTTGATATTCTGACTTTTCTTGGTTGGTGAAGGTTTAGACTTCCTTGTCTGGAATTCTGTAATCTCCATTAATCAGGAAAAAGTTGTCTACTATAGTTTTAATAACAGATGTCTTCATTATATATCCCCATTACTCATAATCATAAACATTAAAAATTGGTGGTCTGGTAGGATTTATATTGTCAATTGACCCAACATTCATTCCTAACATTCTATAAGAAAATATCTTTCCAAAAAACATGTTAATAGAAAATGTTTAAAAAAAGATAAAAATCTCTAATAAAAACTTAATCAAGAAAAGTTAAGCAAAAAAATTAGAAAAATGAAAACTTGAGAAAGAAAACTTATATGTGAATATATTGTAGTTTAGAGACCTCCTCTGATACCAATTGTAGGATCAAAATAATTAATATAGATGCTCAATTACAAGAGGTGGTGAATTTTAAGGTTAAAAACTTTTTTTTATAACCTTAAAAAAAACTATGTTTAACAAATTTAAATAAGGTAAATTCACAAGAATTCCTTTAGTTACACTAAAAAACCTTGATGGGTTTCAAAAATATGGTTCCAGAAAGGAAAATTAAGTAATTTTTACTTACATAAAGATTCTACCTGAAAGCATATAGAATTTTATTTATCAATATACATAATAGAATAAGAAAGTATAAGAAGGTTTTAATTTCTTCCTTTAAAAAAATACAGTAGAAATAAACTTTAAAAAAATAAGTAACAAGTATAAAATCTTTTACCCCAAAAAGTAGGGTATCCAACAACCTTGGATAAAGGTCCCTTGATTTATAATTTTAAGAAAGTATGTCTTACCCACACCAGGGTAAGCCCTCGATAGGAATATTGGAATCTGTCTTGCTATCCCTACAAGCCCTTGATCATTAAAGTAGTCAGCACCTCTGTCTTCCTATCCCTGGAAGTCCTCAAACATTAAGGTAGTCGGCACCTCTTTTTTCTTATCCCTAGAAGCCATAGATTGTACTCAGCAATAATCAAAGTCACATGAATCAATTTTAAAAAGATGTTCAGACCCACACAAAGCATGAGAGTCTCTCCTTCAATAAATCACTTTAGCAGCATGAAATATCTAGAGTGATCCATATCATTTTGATCTCATTCAAATGAGCTCATACTTATAGGCACTTCACCAACGGTCGGCTCCCTCCTCCAACATTCATATTTTTCATTGAATTTCAGAGGGACCTATACACATGTCACTCAAACAATGGTTATTTAGAAACAGATTGTATGAAATCGTTTCATAAAAAGTGTAAGGAAAATGAATTTACTTAACTAAATAAATTTTTTGGATCTTAAGAAAAAATATAATTCGGAGTCCAACCAAATAAACATTCAAAGCCTATAAGACAAAGATATTCCAATTTTTTTAACAAATAATTAGTAATATAAAATTTATAGATTCCAAAGTCTGAATTCCAATGAATTTGTAATCTTAATTATGAGGAATTTGGAGTTTGAATTCATAAGAATTCGAAGTCTGAATTCTGAGGATTTTGGTGCCTGAATTCTAAGGAATCTGGAATCTTAATTATAAATAATTTAGAGTCTAAAATCTGAGAAATTTGGAGTCTAAATTCTAACGAATTCAAAGTCTTAAGTATAAGGAATTTGGTGTCTGAATTATGAGAAATTTGGAGTCTTAATTATAAGGAATTTGGAACTAGAATTTCAATAAATTCACAATTTGAATTTCAGAGAATTTGAATTTTGAGAATTTTGAGTCTGAATTTCAACGAATTTTGATTCTGAATTTTGAGGAATTTGGGGTCTTAATTATAATGAATTTGGAGTCTAAATTCTGAAGAATTTGAAATATGAATTTTAGAGAATTCGGAGACTGAATTTCAGAGAATTCAGAATCTGAAAACAAAACACTCTATATCCAAGGAATTATAAGATTTCGAGGTTTTACATGGGAATATTAATTTTAGACTTTGTAATAAAATGGGTTTGATTTATAGAGATTGTAAAATTAAACAATGAAAACAATGGAAAGGATGAAAATTTCCTTAGAGAAGGGAAATTTTCCTTATGAAAATAATTATTAGGAAAAATATAATTTTCCATAAGATAAAGTGTTTGTTATTTTTAAAAGATAAAAAAATGTAAAAGTCATAAGGAAACATTATTGACTCAACAATATTTAGATCAGATTCCTTTAACATGAATGTGTTGGTCACTATATCTTATGTTGGTTTTTTATTATAAAAATAAAACTCTAATACCTTTTACATTGTTTCACTAGCTTCTGGAAACAAAAACAAATAATAGGCACATAAAAATAAACCCTAAACTAACATTATTATAACAATTTCACACATCCCAACCTATAAGTATGTGAACTACCCAAGTTTGTCTCCCCCAGAATATAGGATATTTACTTGATTTGGGGTAACCACACACACAATGGGAGGCATTACCATTTTATAAAATCTATGAATTACTAATAATACAAAAAAATAAATAATATAACAAAAAAATTAACTACCCTGAATTAAAAAATTCATGAATTTCACACATCTCTATAATAAAATATGGAAAAATAAAACCCATATAAATCCTCAAATAGTGAATAGATTATGTAATAAAATATAATTGAAAAAAACATAACATTATTGATATTAAGTGTTCATATAAACCTTAATTAGAAATATCCATTAACAAGATCCTATAATCCTATGTAATATCCTAGATTAAACTACTATATTTCATGAGAACAATAGTAAAAACCCATATGTGTTCATATATGGGTGATAAATATAATAATTGTTGTGGTTATTCTTGGTAGTGAGTTGACCCATGTGTAAAACCAGTGATGATGTAAATAATAACTATAAATTATATAATATAATATAATATAATAATTCATTTATAGTGAACATTATTTTTCACACTCTGTATTATATTTAAACAACTCATAACTCATTGTAATCCTACCCACCAAATAAAAATAGTTACATATATATATATAATTGAAAACATTTTGATAATTAAAATATAATAACCCTCACATATTACATCCTATTAGAGGCCACTAGAAACAAATACACTTATTCTAATGCCTCTATTTATCCCATTGTTTTTCAAGGAGTGGTAATGGTCATAAAAATGTTTCCATTAAGATAAATATCACTACACTACACCCTTCATGAATTTCAAACTTACCCATAATCAGTGTAGATGGTGGTGATATAACATGATGTGTCTCTAATGTCCTACCTCAACTACACCAATACAGGGAGAAATGACACCATATGTATATCAAAAATTATATAAACTAATAATATATTATATCACAAATTCTATATTTCAAATTTATTATATGACTTAAAATATCATATCTCATTTCATAGAAATAAATCAATAACTTATCTACCATAAAACCAAATCCATGGGTGGGAAAAATAATATACAGTCATATAAATTCCATCATGGGTCGTATTATATAATTTTTTACATAAAACATATAAACTTTAAATAACTATAGAAATAAAAGAAGCATTAAATCTTCTCAAACCTCTCAAAAATACAACAAAGCATATAATAAACCATCCATAGTCATTCAACCTATTCATTGAAATATTAATTAAGTCAATAATTTATGAACATTATCAAATTAATGAGAAATAATTCATTAACAAATAAAAGCACAACACCCATGCTCAACCAACATCGGACAATATCATCACATCATCCCCATAAAATATTCACTTTATAATCATGCAATGATTGAATCATTACCATAAAAATTATGCATCATCGCCAGGATAATTTCGTATAACCCTCAGGATATGTACCACTAATCACTATGATATGTCTATAATATCTTCATATAATGTACATTTCATCATCACATAATTTAATATCAATATATAAAGTGGAACACTTCATTGTAAAAATTAATACACATCATCACTTTGAATATTCTACATCATCACTGTGGTAAATTTATGATCTGATTATGATTATTTCATCAAAGTCTTCAGATAATTACATTAAAAAAGAGCAATAGCAAAATTTTAAGATAACTTGTCAAATCAAATAACCAAAATTTACTAAAATGTTCCAAAAATGGTTCTATTAGATTTTAGAGGTTAATAAAAAATCTATTTTTGTGAAATTTATAGATCCCACATGCCACCATCATCACAAATAACTAGGGGTTCCACGTAGAACACCATGTGACTCTATGCATAAACCATACACACACATTGAATATATCAGATTTAGTTTTTTAATTTATGTATGGGTGATATTGATATTAATTCCATGGATTGACACAACTGGGCCTCCTCCTTATGGTGATCAATCTCACAATATCTATGGCCTTGATAACATTGAATATTCCACATCTTGATTAGAAAATACAAGGAATAAATAGGCTTGGTATCCAATTTTCTCTCATCTAATCAAAGATCATTCCACTGAAATAATATTTTTATCCCTCACTGTATCACCTCCATGTCACCTATAGTTGTTGTGATCTACCATTTCCATGGAATCAACCCTAAATGTTTTTTTATAATCACCAAAATTTAGCTACAACATAATCTCAAATAATATATATAAAAAAATAGCTTATACTAATGGATCAAATTCCAAATCCATTAATAGTTAAGGTGAATTTTTAAATAGAAAATTTTCTCCCTAAGATACCTTTAAATCTAATTCTCAGATTAACACAATCTTATTTACATTGTATTCTTATCATAAATACAGTAATTGTTTATTTAGAAGAAATTATAATCTAATCCTTAGACTGATTTATAATTCATTTATGGACATTTATATAAAAGTAATCTCTATAATATCTCTATAGCTATATACCAAATAATTTAAATTTTTACACCAACATATCCTACTCAGAAATATCTTCACTTTGATATAATTTATAGTTGAATAATCTTAGAGTAGAAAAAAATTTATTAATTTATAAAATAATTTAAAAATGAACATGGAAATCATGTTCAAAGTTAAAGTGCCTTAACTTTTTGACAAATACATCATATACTATTCAATCTATGAAGATCCATTCTTCTGTCCATAGATTCAATCATGTAGGGGATTAGATAAAATTTAGGATTCCTATGAATACTCTATTAAAGGGTATAAACATAATTTAATTTAGTTTTTATTATTTGTTTTAAAATAAATAATGATACTAAAAATTAAAATGCTAACAAATCAAAACTGAACTTATACCATAACAAAGTCTCCAAATTTCACTATCAACAGAAAATATCATTTTTCATTGTGATACTCTGTTCATGAGAAAATTATAATTATACACTTAGCAAGTTTATAAGCCAAATGAAAATATTTTTTCCATGTTCTAATTACACTCAAGTTAATCATCATGAAAAGTGATGTAAAAAATATATACATAAAAAATACAATGGATTTGAAATGGATGAAAAAAAACTAATAAGAGATAATTCATTCTCATAAAGATCCCAAAATACTATAGAAGTGGTCTTGAAGTTAGGTATTTAACTTATAGATAGTTTGAGACATTATATATTGGTATATTAGTGTTAGTTAAGATTTTATAGTAAGGAATATTTAAATTTTTAGTCTGAGAAGTTGCGATGATAGTGTTTTAGGTTTTTTAGTTTAGTTTATTAAGTCAACGTACTCAACAAATGGTACATAGGTTGATGAATTCTAATAAAATTAATCTACTAATATTTTGACATAATAATGTAAAAATAAAAGATATTATAGAGTATAATTTGGTTATCAAATGCATCATATAGTCATAAATACATTATTTACGTACATTATTTCTTTTTATAGGGGTACTATTTTGTGATGGATAGTTAGAAAATTTTTATAATATTCTAAAATTATTTTTCTCACTTTTATATTTATAAACAATCAAGGATTGTAAATATTTATTGAAATTCATACATAATCATATTAAAACATATATTATTTGGTCTACAGAAATCCAGGTAACATTCTTCGTTGATCCTGATCAGTATGTGGAAGTCATATAGGAATATAATTATGGAAATTGAGTTCATTATAAAACTGAGAAAACATGATTTATAGATATATTATATAAATTCTATTGTTTTTTACAATTTTTTCAATTATATAAAAATATCTCTAGAGGTTTTATTGATAAAATTTTGTGATCTATGATTTCAGGTTAATGTGGGAGGGGAAAGTGATCTCATAATATTTCCATTGATAGTTATTCTCATCTTTACTTCTCATTTTTACTACTTTTATTATATAATTATATTTTATGAATTATTAATATGATCATGATTTTGATGATATTTGGGGTTTTTAAATTTGTATAAAATGAGATGATGTGTTGGGTATATTCCATGTTGATGATTTCTTGAAGGGGTATTTATATATTGAGGAGGTTATCTTATAATAAGATGCAATATAGTAAATTATGACCATTTTTTGTTAAGGTGAGTATTTTGATCCTGGATGATGTTTTAGATTATTTTGATAGGTTTCCATCCTTAAATTTATAAAATATTAGATTTTCAAATATATTAAATTTTATAAATTTCATGTTGAATTAATTTTATGGTTTATGTTTATTAATGAAAAGGTTAATTGTCTTCATAATATGTTTATTGATGTTATTTAAATGACTTATTTTTATGAGCTTGAATTTTTATAGGAGACTTGAATAAAAAAATTAAATATTTAAATTTATATCGAGATGTTAGGATTTTATTTCTATTAAAATATTCTATGTAGTAGATGGATTAACTTAGATTAAAATTGAATAAAAAGTCTATTATTTCATTGTTTGGATTTTATATTTTCAATATAATTCTCTATTTCAGAGTATATGGTGATATTAGAAGGTTTTTAAATGATGAAAAACTCAAAGATTCTAGTTGTAAATGAAAATTTTAGCGATGTTTCCATGAGGTGATAAAATAGTGAAACTTTTAAATGTTGATGAAAAAGGTTTTGATGGAAATATTTTATCATAAAATTTAATAATTTAAGAAACCAGTAGGTATATGTTTCTAATAAAAAAAATTGGACATAAGTGATCAATTATTTTTGTGGTTAGAGTTACTTTGTTTGAAAGGTAATTTCATAGGGTCTTTGTTAAGATGCTTGGCTAATTGGTAACAATAATTGTTATCCACTTCATAGATGGTGGTATTAGTCCCTAAAAAGAAGTTTACAATTTCGGAAGGATGGTTAGATGAGTTGTGAGTGTGATACAACTGTTAATACATATACCTATTTATTATAAAACCTTCTTAATATTGCTAATGTGGTGGTGTTAAAGAATATAGGACCATTATTCTGTTGGACTATTAATGAATATAATTTGACTAAAATTGGTAGTTTTATTATTTCTTAACATGTGAGGGATTTCTAATAAATTACATTTGTTTTTTGAGGATATCCAAAAAATTAAATTTCATTTTAATAATAAAGAATTGTTTTATATATTTCTGACATATAATTTAATGTTTCCTTTTAAAATATATATTTAATGCGTTAATTGATGTTTGGTGGATTGTTTTCACATCAAAAATATCATCATGGAGTAATAAGAAATGTGGGTACTTATCCCTAATCTATGAAAGAAAAATTGGATTCCACTTGAAGGTATATATAGAATAATATAGAAATTACCTTAACCACTACACTCTAAGAGGGATTCCATTAAGTTTATAGTGGTCCAACTGCGGTCGCAATGACCTATATATGGTGGTTAGTGGACTATAGATATAATTTTCTCTCTAATTATTACCACTAAACATCCATTCTATGCCACCAATAATCTAGGAGAATTGATAGAAAATTAAACTAGTGTTTCTTCATGAAATTAATATCTATATTTGACTCCCAATGTCTATATTTGATATTTAACATATCTAAATCATCAAATGAAGAATAATAACCTATAAATACTCCTATAAGTCATAAGACTAACAGACTATAATTTTCACAAAAATTTAATCTATTGTGTATCACCCTAGCATTTTATTTTTTTTAATTCATTTCTAAATAAATAATATTTTTAAATTCTGTTATTTTTTATGAGGATTAAGATGGATCTTTATTAGGTTTTTTTTATAAAAAATTTCTATTTCTTATTAATATTATGTGCTTACTTCTATTAAAGATAATATTATAGGATTTCTTATTACAAATAACAAAAAAATAAATTAAATCTATTTTATAAACATGTTACATGGAAACCATTAACTCTAAATAAGTAATGGATTCAAAAATGTATTGAAGATAAGAGACCATCCACTTGAAATATAGTTTTTAGACAAAATCCTATAGAAATATGTTTATCATAATTAATTCCCACTTAATAATTATTTAATTTATTTTATTTTAATTAAATTTTTTATGAATAAAATTCACCCCCTCTTTCTATCCTCTTATATCCGCATTGTTTAGGATATAATAGATGTATTTTCGGTTGATTATTCAATAGTTACTAAAGAGATGTGGTTGTAATTTCCACTAGTGAAGGATGATGAAGTCCCTAATATGATGTTATTAAGAGGGCATGATGAAAAATGTATAACCACATAGAATAATATTCATTTAAATTATATTTCCATGAAATTTTATTAACTTACAATAATTTTTAGTAGATGTATGATCATTAAATTCTTCTATTACTGAGTAGGTGTAACACCTCGATATTTTAGAAGAAGAAATTTTTGTTTGATAGCATAAGTTACACAAAACACTAAGTTTAGATGATAATGAAATACCAAAAGACTTTATAAAATAATTATTTTTAAATAAAATTGATCTCTTCCATAGTTTGTGGTATATGAAACCTTGATATTTTTATGATCGATAACATATTCCACACACAATATCGAGTTTAAATGACATTCAAAATAGATAATAATTATAACCTTACCATTAAATTGGAGGGTAATAACAGTAATTAATAATTTATGAAATATATATATTTTTTTCAACTCATTATAAATTATTGATGATTTTTTATCAAATAACCAATCAATATTTTGTAAAGTAGTTTTATTCATCAATAATATGTATTATTAAAATAATATTTTTATTACATTTCATGAAAATAATTATATTTTTTGGAGATTTTATAAATTATATTTGATAAAATGATATTCAATTTTTACATCATCAAATAAAAATTTACATTGGCTGACATTTTTGGAATTTTTCAGAAATTATTGACTTTTCAGTGAACAGGAAAAAATACCATTTTATAAATAAATAATTTCTATTCATTAGATTAAGTATTTTAATTTCCAAATTATGTTTTAATTTAACATAAGTATTATTTATTAATATTTTTCACAACTAATTTCTTTTGAATCAAAATTATATTAAATTTTATTATAAGATTCAATTTTGCTTTAAAAAAGTTTTTTTAATGAAAATTGTTTTAAAGTGCATAATGTTTCTATGTTTTAATTAAATAAAATATTCCATAATGAATAATTTTTTAAATAAGTTTTATATATTATATTTAAATAAATTTTAATTTATATTTTTACAATTATTATTATTATACATCAAATTATAATAAAATCATATTTTACTTGAAAAATATGCTTTTTGAAAACTCCCTTTTTCTTCACGTATGTGTGTTTTATTCTAAATATAATTTTCTCCAAATTTATGAATTATATTTAAAAAAATTATTTTTTAATTCAAAAGTACAAAATTTTCTAATGCTAATTTTTTTATAATTTTGCCAAAAGATTCTTTATTTAATGAATAGTAAAAAATACTGAATTTTAATTTAAATCAACCTTTTAACTTAAATTATTTATAATGTTAATGTATATGTTGTACTGGTTTCAAAGTAAATTTATTTAAATTTTACATCAATAAGTAAAATTTAGGTTACTGAAATATTTTTCATATTGAATTTTTATATATAAACTTTTTAAATTTCCAACTTTTTCTGTAAAAACATTTTTTCTCGCCACACATGCAGGATTAATTTTAAATTAAAATTTTCCAATTCTGTGAATTGAATTTGAAAAAATGGATTAAAAAATTAAAATAATCGTAATTTATAATTTCTAATAAGGTATTATTAATTTATTATGAAAAAAATAGTGAACAAAATAACAAATAATTACCACAATTAAGATAAAAATAGATTTACTGAGGGGTTAATCTAAGAATTTGAATGTAAAAATGATGTACCAATATGTACAACACCCATTTTCTGGACATATTGAGACCTTATTTCATAAAATTTCATGAATGGATAGTTTTTTAATCCTTTACCATGAAAAAAATGTGCTCATGGTTTAATTATTTCAAAAAATTACAAGTTTCCCTCTCGCCTCACTTATAAAAGGCCATCCCCCGCACCTCTTCATAACACCTTCAAACCCCTTCGGTTCAGACAAGACCTATCAAAATCAATTCCCAAAATACCTCCACTAATACTAGAAGCCCTAGTTTTGTCATAAATCTATCATAGGAAGTTCTTTGATGCAAACATAATCAGGATGTTTGAAGAATAGGTTTTTAATCCATGATTGACCAAAAGGAAGTGTAAGGTAAGGTATTTTTGTCTCATGTTTTAATTCTATGATACACATGCCATATAACCACCCATTTATTTTATTTGTTGTATATAATTTTCATGAATTTATTTTATGATTTTTCACCTCAAAATAATTGTTATTTACATATCTATTTATAACCTCTATTTCAAGGGGATTATTATTCGATGTTAAAAAAGTGGTAAGAGTTTTATATTACAAACACATCATTTATCATGATTGTTTATGATTAAGTATCCAATGTTGAAATCATATAATCTACCTCTCAATAATTAACATTAATTTTCTTATCCTATGAATATTAATGATATTTTCAAGTAATAGTACCATTTTACCACTTTTTTGTACATATAATGATTATGAAATTGCTTTTTAATAAAAATCACCGTTGTTTCTCCCTTCAGTCAAAAATAAGTTTTCCTAAAAAAAAATTCTAAAAAAATAAAAAAAATGTCATTCATAAAAAAATTTATTAAAAAATAATTACCCAATTTTTCAGTTTTCTATAATGTTTTAAATGGAATATTTTTTTGATTTCAAAATAATGCCCATTTGAATTTTACCAAAATAATGAAAGGAATATTTGTTTTATCATGTATGAAATGAAGAAATTTCCAAAATTTATGACCACTTAAATGTTTTAAATATTAATTTATAGTCTTAAAAAAATATTTTCAAATAAAACTATTTTCAAATTATTTTATATTTTAAAAAGTGTTTTCCAAAATAAAAAGAATGATTTCCTCAAGAAATATTTGGAATGAATTTTAAATATTCCATTATATGTTTCCAATGTTGTTTTCAAATAAAATAATTTTCAAAATATTTTATGAAATTTTAGATTTTAAACGGTGATTTTAAAAAATAATTTTCCCCTAAAAAGCTATTTAATTATATTTTAATGGTATTTTCATTCATCAACGTTAATAAAAATTATTTTTAATTATAATAAAATGGTGATATATTGTAATGATACCATATTAATTAATTAAATAGATGGGTTATGATTGGTTAAAATAGATTTTTATGGAACTTATTTCTTTTCCACATGTTTTTCATTTTTTAAAAAGTTATTATGGAACTCATTTATTTTCCATAGTTTAATCATGTTTCTAAGAGATTTGCATGAAACCCATTTAATTTACATGGGTTAATCATATTATGAAATAAATAGTGATTATTTTTTTAGTTTTATGATGAAAAGAAATTTATTTGTACAATATTCATTTTTTGGTTCTTGGACATTTCTTATATGATGGGATGGGGAAGATATTATCAGTTGAGCCTGTTACAGCTTATATGATGTGGTTTCCCAGATAGCATCAGGTGAGTCCATTAAATCCTATATGATAGGATGGACTAGATATCACTACATGAGACGATAATATCTTATATGATGGGTGTGCCTATATTACAATCCATTTAATTGGGTAATGATTATGTTCTGTGGTGAATTATATTGTAAGTCATCAATATGGTTATTCTAATTATATGGGTTATGTAAGGGTTTCATAATGATGATGTTCAAAGATATGAAGACACATTTCTACTATGTTTTCTATGAATTTATAATGTTTCTATTCGTTAGTATTGATGTCTCATGGATCTGGATTATTTATTTTTATTACTCATTCCATTAAATTATTTATGACATGTATCATGATTATTGATTCATATATTTATGGGTATGATTTATTTTATTATCCACCCAAACTCTCTTATTATATCCTCAAAAACATATTCAATTCTTTTGGTAATTGATAACTTTCAATTTTTAATACTTATTTTTACCCATACTAGGCATTTGAGCTCCCCTTCTTATGTTTCCTCTTCCCTAGGTTATAAAGAATGAGTTTTAATGATTTATGTCTATAAGGGATTCATATGGATGATGGTGATGAATTAATTTAAAATTATAATAGTTATGTTATGTCAGATAAATTATCATTTAATGACATGGATATTATCTATGTAGTATTTTTTCCTAATTCAATAAAACTTTAAACAAAAGGGGATCATGAAAATGTATGTGATATAGTTTTTCAATTTGATATTGTAAGGTTTGTATGGAAAATAATTAGTTCCTAATTATTGGTATCAATTCCAAAAATCTAATTTTTATTATATAAGCATCAGATTTAGGATTAAAAAATTTGGGGTGTTATAGTTGGAATCATATGAGGGTTTAGATAAATTTGGAGATTTAATTGTTTTATATGAGGTTAAATTAAGAGTTATCAATATGGTCATCAGTCTTTGAGATTAATAATGATCATAAGTTCAATGTTTAAACATCACCTTTTGGTTTTATGTGATGATATCATAAAGTGATTAATTAAATTTAAGGATACTTTTTAATAGGTTAATTATTTCTAAATATATGGTTTAACATGAAGTATGTATTTAAATTTTGGGGAAATAAAATTTACATTATTAATAGACTTTACAGTTAATATTATATTGGATATTTAAAAAAAATATGATTGTATAGATAAATATAGGATTGAAAAGTGATTTCCTTAATATGAGATTAATGTTACTTTAAAAGGAGATATCTATATTTTTTGGAATGGAATCTAAAATTTAAAAGAATACATTTTAGGTTAAAACACTCTTAAATATTTTGGTTATTGAGGTTTTTCAAAATATAGGGTTGTGGAATGATTTAGTTTCATCCTTGGGTATTAAAATTAAATTTTTTATATTATCATATGATGGTTTATTAATTTTGTGAAAGGACATACCATGTTCTAATCATATTGGTTTTTCTAATCTCTAAAGACATGTTAAATATCTTTTCATCCCATTTATGGTTGTTTGGTATTTAAAAGTTTATTTTAATGCTTCATGTATGAATAATTGATTTTAAATATTCATAATTTAGAGAAAATGTTGAGATTGTAGCGGTAATTAAAAAAGGGTGAAATTCTACTCAACATTTTACAATATTTCCTTATATTGTTAGTCTGGATGGAAAATAATTCCTCAACATTAGGAAAAATATCTTGAAAAAATTATCCTACTAAATTTGTATCCATTGAATACTATGGTCTTTTACATAATAATTGATTTATGGTTTTGATTTTCTTAAAATTATATTGATAATTTACTTACATGTTATCTATGACCTCAATCACTCACTGTAATATTTATTTTTCTTCCATGTACAAATCATTAATTCCAAGTTGTGTTCTCCTATTTCAAAACCTTGTTATGTGGTATTCCAAAAAAGTATTTTACTTCCCTATCTCTATTATTAAGAGGATATTTTATTAACCCTTTATGTGATGTTGGATTACAAAAAAAAGTTATTTTCAAAAGTCCATCCATTTTTTTCTCTGATAAAGTTCAAATTACAAGGATGCAATGTATTTAAGGGGGACGATGTAACAACCTATGATTTTAAAAAAAGAATTTTATGTTTGATATTATAAGTGACACATAACATTAATTTTAGATGATAATGTAACACTCAAAGGATTTATGATATAAATTTTTTTTAATAAATTTATTTTCTTTGATAGCTTGTGGTATACAAAACCCTGATATTTTTGTGTTTCTTAGCATATTCAATAAGAAACACTAAGCTTAAATTACCCACTATATATGTAACTATTATAACCCAGTAAATCAATTTTCTACTATGAATAGTAATAACTAAATTATTAAATATATATATATATTACCTAATAAATATAAATTATTGATAAATTCTTACCAAATATCCAATAAATACTTTTTAAATTTATTTTATAGGTAAAAAATATGAATTCTTCAAAAATGTTTTTTATTACTTTTAAAAAATATTATAATTAATTTTTTAAAATTTCAAAAAAAATACCTGATATAATTAACTATATTTTTGTAATATTCATATCAAAAATTAATTTGGGATAAATTTTGGAAGTTTTTCGAAAAATATTTATTATTCAGTGAATAGTGAAAAATATCAATTTTTGTGAAATTTGCATTTATTTTCAATAAATTAAGAAGTTTAAATATCAATTTATATTTTAAAGTAACATAAGTATTATTTAGTTATATTTATCCAACTTAATTTCCATTAAAAATATTTATATTGGATTTCATAATATGTTTAATTATTTGTTTAAAAATGTTTTTTTGAAAACTTTTTTAAAGCACACAATGTTTATAAAAATTAGTTAATTAAAATAATCTATAATGAGGAATGTTTTAAATGAAATATATATAGTATATATCAATAAATATTATTTTATATTCATACAATGATTACTATTAGTCATTTAGTTAATATAAAATCATCTTGTAATTGAATAATATACTTCTTGAAAACTGCATTTTCATCATCTCTCCATGTTTTGTTTTAAATTTAATAATTTAAAATTTTATAAATTTTATTTGAAAAAAAAAATTAAAGTATTGATTTCAAAATTTTATTAAAATGTGTTTTTTATATTTTTTGATGAGATTATTTTTTTGATAAATAGTAAAAATATTAAATTTTAATTCAAAACTGCCTTTTTGTTGAAATTATTTATAAAGTAAAATTCAATATTATATTTGTTTTTTAAAGTAAAATAATATTAATTGATTATAAATTTACCCAAGTTAACTCATTAGAATATTTTTCATATTTAATTTTGATATAATAACTTTGTAAAATTTTGAACCTTTTCTATATGGAAACCTGCTTTCTCATCACGTATCTGGGATTAATTTTAAATTAAATTTGGATAATTTTTTTAGTAGAATTTGGAAAAATGGATTCCAAATTTGGAGTCATAAGGGTTAATAATTTATAAAAATATTAATTTTTTTGTCCAAAGTGAATAATAAAGTCATTAAAATTTATTTTTTTGGTTAAGGTACAAATAGATTTATTAGGAGTTAAACTAAGAATATCACGTTAAAATGGCCTTCTAACTTTTCCAACACCCATATAATGGTCGAATTTTAAACTTATCTATGATATTTAATGGTATATTTTGGATGATATTGGGATTATACAAATGTTGTTGTCATTGAATATTTTTTTTAAATTACATGTGTTCCACTCAACTCACTTATAAAAGGACACCCCACTCCACTCTTTTTACCACAATCAAAACTATCTTTCTCATATAATCCCTTCCTAAATTAATTTTCCAACATCAATCCCTCATCGTAGAAGCCTTATATTTTGATTCAATATAATCTAGGAAGTCTTATGGTATAAAACTAATAAGGATACCAAAAAAGGGGATTTTAAGGCATGATCAACCAAAAAAACATGTGGTAAAGGATTTCTATACCACTTTTTTCTTCATTGAGATACATTCCATTTTCACCTCCCATTTTTTTTATGTGATGTATATAAATCCCACAAATGTATTTTATTATTATTCTATGGATAATAATTGGGTTTCACATATCAATTTGAGGATCTCTTTTTCATGGGGCTTATGATTCAATGTTAAGAAATTGGAAAAGTATTTTATGTTATAATCTCCTCATTTATTAGGATTTATTGTGATTATATCGCCAATGTTGAAATATTATTATATCCCACTCAATAATTCTCATAAATTTTCTTCTCCTATCAATATTTATGATATTTTCATGTAATAGAATAACCTTTGTCCTTATCAGTATATATAATAATTGGGAAATTATTTTTAAGAAAAATCATATTTTTTTATCTCTTCTATCAAAATCCCTTTTTCATCCAAAAACATGTTTCTAAAAAAAATTGAAATTGTTGTTAACATTCATCAAATTATTTATTAAAGGAATTTTTGCCCAATTTTTCCTCTTTATAATGTGTTTTCATAGGAATCTTTATATCATTCTCAGAACAATGCATGTTTGGATTTTATTGAGAGAGTGAAGGGAATATGTTTTTTAACATCTACAGTATGAATGGAATTTCCAAACATCACGAACAGTCAAATTTTTTAAATAACTATTTAAAAGTATATTAAAAAATTAAAAAATAATCAAAATATTTTATATTTTACATTTTTTTCAACATAGAAAGAATTATTTCATCTAGAAATGATTTAATTTAATTTTAATGCATCATATATATGATTGAAATGATTTTTTAAAAGAAAATTATTTTTTCAATAATAGGTGAATTATTTCTTTTTAAAAATTAATTTTCAAAATAAAAATCATATTTTCCTAAAAATTTATTTCATAGGGTTTTAATGGTATTTCCATTCATCAACATCAACCAACCATGTTGTTACATATTCTTCAATGGGGATATCTTCTAATGATACCATCTGCATTCTCTCTCTGGATGGATTAATATTGATTCAAATATATTGTTATGGAACCAGCCTTTCTACATGGGTTGACGAGGCTTCAATGGAACTATTATAGAACCCATTTATTTTCCACAGGTTATTCATGTTTCAAAGAGATTGACCTGAATCCAATTTCTTTTCAAGGGGTTAATAAAGTTCTTAAGGTAATAATGTTTTTTATTTTGAGTTTTATGATGAAATTAATGATATTTGTACATTATTCATGTTGTGGTTCTTGTACATTACTTATATAGTGGGGTTGTCTATATATCACTAACTAAGCCTGTTACAACTTATATGATGGGGTGGCCCATATAGCATTGAGTGATCCTGTTGCAACTTATACGATGGGGTGGAATATATAGGATCGGCAGACTCACATTATAGATTATAAGATGAGTTCTACTAGATAGTTATCCATTGCATTAGGTAATGATTTTTTTATCTAGTAAAATATATTTGAATTCATCCATATGTTTATTCCATTGGTAATGGGTCTATATGGGTTCTATGATGATGATATTTCAAGATACCAACACATTTTTTTTATTTTTTCTATGAGTTTATAATGTTTTTTTGATTAAAATTGACATCACATGCCTCATGATTAATTTTTTATGGCTCTTTCCTTTTTAAAGACTTATTCCATGTGTCATGACTGATGATTCATGTATTGACGGCTATGAGTTCTTTTATTATTCACCCTTGAACATTGATTATATCACCTTACCCATGTTCCCTTTTTATACACATTAATGAATTTCAATTGGTAATTATTATTTTTACCATTGTTGAGATTTTGAGATCACCCTTCTTAGATTTACTCTTCCCCAGGTTATAAATAATGAGGTTGAAAGAATTTTTTCAAGGAAGTATTTAATATAGATGATGATGATGAACTTGAGTGAAATAAGAAAAGTTGGTTTAAGTAGGACAAATAGTTATTTAACAAATTTGGTATTCTTTATGTTGGAGTTTTTCATAATTATATAAAATTCTAATCTTAAAAGGTCCTTGAGAATTTAAGTGATCTAGTTATTACTATTAATGTTGTAAGGTTTGGATGGAAAAAAATTAGGTCACAATTAACCGTATCAAATAGATATTAATTGTTTGACCATAATTCCAGTGGTATTTATACATATTCACTTGGTGTGGTAAATTGAGTTGAAATAAATTGTTAGTGAGGTTTTATATAATCATATTACATTATATTAATCTTATTAAGGTTTCAACCAAAAATACAGTGATCACAAAATTCTACCTCGAATCAAAAGTATGATGTTTGTTATTCTATGAAAGAATCAACCAAATTTCTTTCACATTTTTTGGGATAATAATTAAAATTGATGCAAGATAATGACATGAGTGTTTTTATAATATAGTCGAATAGATCTATAATGTATTATATAAATAAAAAATAAATTTCTCAATTATTATTAGGTGATTACTGAATTTTTAGATTCTACAGCGTTTGTAAGTCAACCTTAGTCTGTTATATAATGTAAATAAGATGTGTGTAAAACATTATTTTAACAAAATATTTATATTTTATGAATATCTAGGATTTCATTTATATGGTCATTAATTAGTAGAACGTTTTCTCATTTTGGAATACTTAGGATTGACAATTTGTAAGTTAAATTATATGGTTTTATGTATTAGAAATCATGTTTCCGGATAGGGTATTACTAATGATAAATTCTAGTTTTGGTATATGTTTCACTATTCAGTAGTATAATATATTCTAACGATTTTGGAATATTTAGCTATTTCAAGTATGTTATTATAATTTATGGTAAATTCACAAAAAGATAAAATTAAAAATATTCCTGATGATGTGTAATGAGCTTACATAATAAAGCTTATATGAAATTGACTTGGTATAGATATATTTTCTTTTAAGGGTTTTGATAAATGGTGAGATCCCACTTAGTTGTTGTTAAATGTATCTACAATTTATAGGATTGCTAAGGTAATATGTCTGAATTATAATCATTATGAGTAGGAGAAAGAATGATGATTTTATATGTGTCTTAGTTCTATATGTTTATATGTGAATGGTTAATAATCATTGGATCTATTGTGTTGGAATTATAATTGGATGTGTGTGTACATTGAATTTTTAGAATTATAGGAGTGTTATTATAGAAATGGAGTTTATTTAACATGTGTTTTAAGTCAAGTAATATTCTTGGTGGTATAATGATATAATATAAAAAGCTTGAAAAATATTTTTTTTTGTTAAGATAATGGTATTTTCTAATGTTTCATTAATAAATTATTCATTTTTGGAATTATTTTTATAAATCAACAACAACATTTTAAAAAAAACTTCTATTATTTACAAAGGATCATAGTTGCTCAACCAAAAAATATCAATTAAATTTTGATGTTGTTTCACTGAAGTATTTTTATAAAGAATTTTTATTAAATGTATATATCCACTCACATACATATAGATAGATGAGTGAACCATATTAGGTTTAGTATATTTAGTTCTTTTCATGTGGGTAATACTCAACCTCTATTCATGTTTAAATATGATTCTTTTTTAAATGATAAAAATATTATGATGGTGTAAATGATGTTTTTACATGGATTTAATAGATTTTATTTAGTTATTTCTTTACAAGATCGATTATATTTTTTAAGATTTAATTTTTTTTTAAATAGGTGACAATGTAGTATAATATCTTCTTGAAGAAAATAACATTTCTTGATATCATATTTTTTCTTCTCTTTTAATTTTCAATGGATTTATTAATAGAAATTTTTATTAAATTTTAAAATTTAATTACTTCATTGAGTATCATGAGATGTTTGTAAATGAAATAGTGTTATTGAATCTCTAGATGTAATAAGGTTTAAAAAATAATTTTCTTTTAAATAAAGTATTTGACTAAGATATAGATATTTCAATTAATATTCAAATGGGGATTTATTTTATTTAAATGGATGTTTGGTGGTGATCAGACATTTTATAATATTTTAGTATGATTAGTAATATAAAAATAAATTAAAATGAATAAAATAAAAATGTTAAACTAAGTAAACTCTATTTATAACTCTTTATTGGTTTTGAAAATGAAAACTAGGTTTTCTCTAATTATGTTAAGGATAAAATCTAGGGTAAAGTAAATAATTCTAAAGGAATGAGAAGTATGTCAAGAATTCATAAAAAAAAATTATAGTTCTTTGATTATGACCTCAATTTAATTGTATTTTGTATCCTTCTTCATTAAATTTAGAGAATATTATCTACTAAACAATTCAAAACATCTATCAAATATCAAATAGATGATATATATGAGAAAAATAAATGGTCATAGAAAATTTTAAAATATAATATAGGGAACTACAGATATTTTATAGATCATTTTTTACTTCGATTATTATAAATGATAGTTAAAATTTCTTAGGTTCAAATCTAACAGTCTTACCTATATCAACATAATGTTATAAATGAAATTAATCCAAAAATAGAAATAATATGGTGATCCAAAACATGTATTAAATTTAATCATAAAGAAATATTTCTATAATATAAACTTATTCATTTAGGTAACCACACTTATGTGCTTAGTGTGAACTAAAAATCTCATATTTTAAATTACTATATGATTTTTTAGGGATAATTATTATAAAATTAACATTTCTGCAAAAGATTTAGTGACCATAAAATTTGATTCACGTTAAGAATATTATATTTTTCTAATCCATGTATTTATATTGTAACATCACGTTACATTTTCAGGTACTTTTTATTTTTTTAAGTACCTCTGTTCTTGAGTAAAATAATTGGGTTGCATTTGGGTGAACTTTTAAAGAAAAACTAGAGGACAGTGTGTTGTGCACGGTTTGACAAACTGTGCGACCAAACTGTGCCAACCTTGAAACCTGGACAGGAGATTCTGCACGGGCGGCGCACGGTTTGTCTAACCATACGGCCAATCTGTGCGAGAAGGGTGGCTGAGGCAGTATCTCACGCATGGTTAGTGCATGGTTTTTCAAACTGTGTGGCCAAACCGTGTGGTCACTTAAATGAGATCCTTAAATTGTGGATCTCGCTCGGTTTTTCCTCTAAGTGCCTCGTTTTTCCTCCTAAACGGCCCTAACTCGGGATTTTTCTTCTCCTAAGGTCATAGAGGGTTCTCCCATCATTCTAGAGGTGATCCAAAGGCTCCTCTTGGTGAATTGAAGCTGGATTCTTTAGGTATGTGATCTTTCTTCATTGTTCTTGATTGGTTTCTTAGATCTACTTAGATCTACTTCTCTTCTTCTCTAGGTTCCTTGGATCCACACCCGTTGTGGGTATATCTAAGTGTGTGGTACTAGATTTGATGAGATTTTGTCTTGATCTTTCTAGGATAAGAGATCTAAGGTGGGTTCTTGAAGAAGAAACCCGGTTTTCTTGAGCGATCTCAACCATTGGGGTCTTGGTCAAAACCTTAAAGGTAGGTGGTTCCGTCCCGATTTTCCAAATTGATTAACATTTTATTTTCTTGATTTATTTCAATTGTTGATTTAAATTAAATTTCTCAAGTTTTCTTTCAATTAAATTGATGAAAACCCTATTCCAATGAATCAAGGTATTTGAAACAGTTTTGTCGTGGGAATTTGGAAAACCCCAATTCTATTGAATTGGGTGTGTTTATGGAAATTGGCCAATTTAAATTGTTGGATTTAAATTGTGGATTTGATAGAGATGATTTCAATTAAATTGTTGAATTTAATTGTGGAAATTAATTGTGTAATTATGGAGATTGGTTTTGAATGGATTTCATACTTATGAAAAAGGCTTAAAATGATTTGATAGAAACCCAATGGTTTTATATTGTGGAAAGGAATGTTTTAAATAAAACCTATTTTGGTTTTAAATGGAATGAAATTGGAAATTTTGAAATGGAAGAATGGGATTGATCATATTTTAAGCATTCTTAAAATAGTTTTCCCATCATGTAAGAGCGCTTGCAAGCCTTAGGTAGTTAGTGAGTTATTTGCATACACTCTACACTACGACAAAGTTCTAAAACATACTTGCAGCGGGTCATATCCCTGACGGGTTGTTGATGAGTCTCCTTTGGCTAGTGTCATAGGGACGTGTGTATACACATTTTTACTGAGTTCATATAGATAGTGTGGAATCCTATAACTGGTTAATACTACCATACCTTTTGTTATATGACCATGTTTCTCACTTGTTTATTTATATTTGAGATATAAATGTATGCCAATGCTTGTGAACTACTTTACATGCCTACTGAATTTATATAAATGTTTTATTTAATCCATTTTTTTAGAAATATTCCATCATTTGGAAAGCCTTTTTTTAAAGTATTTATTTCCATCATTTGAAAATGTTTATCATATTTTGTTAGAATATGATTTTGAATTTCCAAACCTGTTTATTTGAAAATTGAATGATTTTATTTTGATAATCTATTTTTGGCATCTGTTATGGAATCTTTGGTGGTATCCTACTAGGCTTAGTCTCACACTCTACTTTTTCCTTCAGGTGTTTGTAGACTTTCTTCTCCCAGGATCAAGCTAAGGGAAGGGTCCTCTTCGAGGGGGATCCAGCTGTTGAACTTTGGTCTTAGTGAGATGTGTCCTTAAAGACCTTGGGTCTATTTTCGCTTTTTAGTACTTGGGTTGTAGTACTTTGGGCTTTTTGTTCCTCTTTGTATTCTGGTACATCACTCCCAGTGGAGTTTCTTTTTGTTATGCATACTGTTTTTTTTTCTCTTTTTCTTCCACATTCTTGTGGAAAAAATTGTTCCCACTTGCATGTTGTGTGATGTCAGGTGCTAGTCGTCGACCCGTGGGGATCGGGAACGCCCTTCGGGCTATGTCAGGGTTGGCTCGGTTATCGGGTTTCCAGGGTACTCAGGCTGGTTCGTGACAAAGTGGTATCAGAGGGAGGTTATGAATCTTTCCTTGATGACAGTATGCATTTGAGTATTCTTGTCGGGACTTAGGAGGTAGTTGTGATTGAGTGACTGGCCAGCTCTCACCGCAATGAACCTTAAGTCACCAGGGTTGGTTAGGGAAATATGACTTATGGATTAGTTTTAGTATTTTCCCTATTTTTATTTGGATAGAGTAGAATCCAAATCTTTTTAATCCCTTCTATTAGGAATAGTTTTCCTTGATACTCGGTTTGGGTGTTAATCTATGTCTTTTTATGTTGTGTAACATCATGCCTCTGAGAAGAGGTGGAGCTCAGATCCAAAAAGAGGTTGATGTTGAACCTCACCAAATGAGTCCAATTGTGGATTCGAGTCTGGTTGAGGTGATTGTTCGCACTGTCCAAGCTCTGGGACATGCACCACCTCTAGTTCTTTTTCAGACTCCAGCTATAGATCCTCATAGTGATATTACCCGAAGTTGTTCTCAAGAATTCTTATGCCAGATGCCACCAGTTTTCAAAAGCTCCACTGACCCTCAACATGCTGAGGAATGGTAGAGTAAGATTGAATTCTTGTTTGGGTTCTTGGAGACACCTGATGTGATCAAGGTAAAGTGTGCCACCTTCATGCTAGAGGGACTAAGTACGAGATGGTGGGACACGATGGTGATGACTAGGAAACATGAGGGTTTAGAGTGGAAAGACTTTAGGGTTCTTTTCACTAACCAGTTCTATCCAGAATCAATGGTGTTGGCTAACGATATGGAGTTTTTTAAGCTTGAGAAAGCCAACAAAATGGTGACTGATTACTCAAATTGCTTTCTAAGTTGGTATATTTTGCTCCTGAGATTGTATTTAATGAGAGGATGAAGGCTTAAAGATTCGAGTTGGGACTTCGATCAGATATTTGTTATCAGGTTTTCTTACTGAAGCTACCCACTTATGCTGATGTGCGGGATAGGGCCATGATGGTTGAGATGGACCTGGCAGGAAAGTCGGGGTTGAAAGAGGTTATTTTCCCTCCTAGTGGCAGTGTTGGTTCCTTTAAAGGAAAATGGAAGCGAGATGTTTCTTATGGAAACTATCGACAACAGAGTTATTCTAAACCTCCAGTAACAATAGGAGGGGCTTCTTTGACTTGCTATCAGTGTGGTAAGCTAGGACAATTTAAGAGGGTTTGCACTGAGGTACCCAAGAACTGTAGCTCATGCGGACGTTAAGGGAACTTACAGAGATTCTTCCATCACTTCTAGACTCCACGTGGTGGAACAGGATCATCAACACCTCCAGAAACTACAGGGAAATCAAATGCTTCACGTACAAAAGGGTTCCAGCCACAGGCATCCGGGACGAAGCTTCTTCACGCAGTGGATGAGTCGCCTGAGGTAGCTGATGTAGGTCCTGGAAATGTGAGAGGTACCATTACTATAGCTTCATCTTTAGTGATGGATCTTTTTTATACTGGTGAATCTCACTCTTTTATTTCAACCCATCTTTTTAATCTTCTTATTCTACCTGTGGAACTTTTATCTTGTGTGATGGATATTACTACACCCCTTGGTAAAATGAGAGATAAGGGTCTTCGTAGTCTTGCTTGTGTATTCTATCTATCATATGTTGAGATTGCTTGTATTTTTCGGGTTCTCGACATGAAATCTCTTGACGTCATATTTGGGATGGATTGGCTCATTGCCAATAAAGCCCGGATTGATTTTTATCTACGACGGGTCTACCTTACTACACCCAGTGGTGTGTCTCTTGTTTTTCAGGGAGAATGGGACCCAAGGTCAAGCAGATATGGACACTTTTATCCAGAGTTGGGGAAAGTTATATCAGTGTTTGCTTTGGATCTGGAGAGAGATTCATTGTGTGGTGATCTTCCTCCAGTCGTCGCTAAGTTTTTCGACATGTTTCCTTATGACTTCTCCGGTTTGCCACCAGTAAGAGAGGTTGATTTCTCTATTGACTTAATGCCTGTTACTCAACCAGTTTCTTTTATATCTTACTGAATGGATCCATCTAAACTAAAAGAACTGAAGTCTCAGTTAGATGAACTTCTTGAGAAAGGTTTTATACACCTGAGTGTGTCACCTTGGGCAGCACCAGTTCTCTTCGCCAATAAGGCTGATAGTTCTCTTCACTTATGTGTTGATTATCGAAAGCTCAATCGAGTTACGATAAATAAAAAATATCCGTTACCACGAATTGATGATTTGTTTGATCAATTGAAATGGGAAAAGTGGTTTTCAAAAATTGATCTTCGATATGGTTACCATCAGTTGAGGATAAAAGAATATGACGTTATTAAGACCACTTTTCGGAGTAGGTATGGCCATTATGAGTACCATGTTATGCCCTTCGGCCTAACAAATTCTCCTGCAGTTTTCATGGCTTCGATGAACATGGTTTTCCATGATTATCTAGATTCTTTCGTGTTAGTCTTTGTGGATGACTTTATTGTCTACTCCAAGTCTGAGGAGGATCATGTGCATCATCTGAGAACAGTTTTGAGTCTTATAAGGAATCACCAACATTATTCCAAGCTTTCAAAGTGCGATTTCTAGATTCAGTAATTGAAATTCTTGGGACATGTTGTGTCAGAACAAGGAATATCAGTTGATCCTGAAAAGGTGAAGGCTGTTATGACTTGGGAACAACTACAAAATGTTTTTCGAGATTCATAGCTTCTTGATCTTAGCAGGATATTATCGCCGGTTTGTTAAAGACTTCTCAAAGTTATCTTCTCCAATGACTGCTCTGGATAGAAACAGAGTGAAGTTTTCTTAGAATGATAAATATTTTAGTTCTTTTGTTGAGCTAATGCACCTTGTGACTACTGCACCGCTATTAACTCTTCCTGAGGCTGGGATAGGTTATGTGGTCCTCTGTGATGCATCGGGTTCAGGTTTGGGATGTGTACTCATGTAGGGTAATCATGTTGTTGCCTATGGGACTCATCAGCTTATGCCACATGAGAAGAACTATCCTACCCAGGACCTTGAACTTGCGGATATAATGCACACACTTAAGTGTTGGAGACATTACCATTATGGAGAAATTTTTACTGTGTATTCAGATCACAGGAGCTTGAGTTATATCTTCTCTCAAAAATATTTGAATCTCCTCCAAAGGCATTGGGTGGAGTACCTGCAGTCTTTCGACTTTGACATTGCCTATACTCCAGGGAAAGGGAATGTAGTTGCAGATGCATTAATTAAGAAACTTCCATCGCATGCTATGAAAGAATCTTCAAAAGAGTGGAGTTTTATGGCTCTTTTTTCTTAGTTGCATGTTGGAGTTCAGTGGAAGGGTAATGAAGTTTCTCTAGCCAGTGTTCAGTTAACTTCTTCTCTCCTTGAGTTAATTATTCAGGAACAACAACTGGATGATGAATTCCATAGCATTAGGGACTCTCTTTACGGTGGGGAGACTGACACCCAGTGGTCGTTCTCCAAATAGGGTGTTCTGTGTTATTGAAACCATTATGTTGTGTCGTTATCGGCAAGGAAGGATGTGATGGGGGATTTCCATAACTCTTAGTGGGTTGTACACCCAGGAACCACGAAGATGTTATATGACATGCGACAACAGTTAGATGGCTAGACAAAAAGAGATATTCAGATCCTTGAGGATATGCTCCGCACTTGTGTTCTTGACTTTGGTGGGTCTTGGGGTGATCATCTAGGGCTAGTTAAATTTTCTTATAACAACAGTTATCAATCTGAGATCAAAATGGCTCTTTTTGAGGCTTTGTATAGTCGTCCTTATAAATCTCCTTTATGTTGGTCAGAGATTGGTGAAAGTACCTTGGTAGGACTGAGTTTGGTTCAAGAGACGACAGCTAAGATCCATTTGATTCGTCAAAAAATAGTGACGGCACAGAGTCGGTACAAGTCTTATGTTGATCGTCACCAAAAACCTTAAGAGTTTGTAGTTGGTAACCAGGTGTCCTTGATAGTTTCACTCTGATTGGGTCATCGACAGCTTTGGAGGAAAGGGAAGCTTTCTCCTCATTATGTGGGACCTTTTGAGGTTATTGGTCTTGTGGGAAAAGTTGCTTACTATCTAGCTCTACCACCACAGCTGACATTAATACGTAACGTGTTCCATGTATCACAGCTGCGAAAGTATCTCTCTGATCCATCTCATGTTGTGAGCTGGAGTGATCTTGTGATTTAACCAAATTTATCTGTGATTGAACGACCAGTCAGGGTTGTTGATTCTGAGACCAAGGTACTTTGTGGGAGAATAATACCACTAGTCCGTGTACTATGGCATCATGGTTCTGATTCTCATGAGACATGGGAAATGGAGGCTCAAATGAGAGATCAGTGGCCTCATCTTTTTTTCAGGGAGGATTCTTCATAGGCTTTCTGGGGGAAGAAAGATCTTATGGTGGGTAGTTTGTAACATCACGTTAAGTTTTCAGGTACTTTTGATGTTTTTAAGTACCTATGTTTTGGAGTAAAAGACTTGGGTTGCATTTGGGTGAACTTTTAAAGAAAAACTAGAGGACAGTGTGTTGTGAACGGTTTGTGTACGGTTTGAAAAACCGTGTGACCAAACCCAACCATCCTTGAAACTTGAACAGAAGCTTCCGTATGGGCGGTGCACGGTTTTTCTAAACGTGCGGCCAAGCCATGCGAGAATGGAGGACGAGGTAGTAGCTCATTCATGGTTAGAGCATGGTTTTTCAAACCGTGTGGCCAAACCATGCGATCACTTAAATGAGATCCTTAAATTGTGGATCTCGCTCAGTTTGGCCTCTAAGTGCCTTGTTTTTCCTCCTAAGCAACCCTAAATCTGGATTTTTGTCTTCTCCTAAGTTCAGATAGGGTTCTCCCATCGTTCTGGAGGCAATCCAAAGGCTCCTATTGGTGAATTGAAGTCGGATTCTTTAGGTATGTGATAGTTCTTCATTGTTCTTGATTGGTTTCTTAGATCTACTTAGATCTACTTCTCTTCTTCTCTAGGTTCCTTAGATCTACACCCATTGTAGGTAGATCTAAGTGTGTGGTACCATATTTGATGAGATTTGATCTTGATCTTTCTAGGAGAAGATATCTAAGGTGGGTTCTTGAAGAAGCAACCCGGTTTTCTTGAGCGATCTCGACCGTTGTGGTCTTGGTCAAAACCATCAAGGTAGGTGGTTCCATCCCAATTTTCCAAATTGATTAACATTGTATTTTCTTTATTTATTTCAATTATTTATTTAAATTCAATTTCTCAAGTTTTCTTTCAATTAAATTGATAAAAACCCAATTCCAATGAATCAAGGTATTTGAAATGGTTTTCGCATGGGAATTTGGAAAACCCCAATTCCATTGAATTGGGTGTGTTTATGGAAATTGGCCGATTTAAATTGTTGGATTTAAATTGTGGATTTGATGGAGATTATTTAAATTAAATTGTTGGATTTAATTGTGGAAATGAATTTTGTAATTCGGAAAATTTTTTTTGAATGGATTTCAATCTTATGAAAATGGCTTAAAATGATTTGATAGAAACCCATTGGTTTTATCTTGTGGAAAGGCATGTTTTGAATAAAACCTATTTTTGGTTATAAATGGAATGAAATTGGAACTTTTGAAATAGAATAATGGGATTGATCATTTTTTAAGAATTATTAAAATAGTTTGCCCATCATGTAAGAGCACATGCAAGCCTTAGGTAGTCAGTGAGTTATTTGGATACACTCTACACTACGACAACATTCTAAAACATACTTGCGGCGGGTCACATCCCTGACGGGTTGGTGACGAGTCTCCTTTGGCCAGTGTCATAGGGATGTGTGTATACACAATTTTTCTGAGTTCACATAGCGAGTGTGGAATCCTATAACTCATTAATACTATCGTACCTTTTGGCAGATGACCATGTTGCTCGTTTGTTTATTTATATTTGAGATATAAATGTATGCCAATGTTTGTGAACTGATTTACATGCCTTCTGAATTTATATAAACTGTTTTATATAAATGTTTTATTTAAGACATTGTTTTAGAAATATTCCATCATTTGGAAATCCTTTTCTTAATGTATTTATTTCCATCATTTGAAAATGTTTAGCATATTTTGTTAGAATATTCTTTTGAATTTCCAAACCTGTTTAATTGAAAATTGAAATCTTTTCTTTGGATAATGTATTTTTGGCATCTGTTATGGAATATTTGGTGGTATCCTACTGGGCTTAGGCTCACACCCTACTTTTTCCTCCAAGTGTTTGTAGACTTTCTTCTCCCAGTATCAAGCTAAGGGAAGGGTCCTCTTGGAGGTAGATCTAGCTGTTGAAATTTGGTCTTGGTGAGATGTGTCCTTAGGGACCTTGGGGTCGTTTTCTCTTTTTAGTACTTGGGTTGTAGTACTTTGGGATTTTTGTGACTCTTTGTATTTTGGTACATCACTCCCAGTGTAGTTTCTTTTTGTTATGCATACTATTTTGTTCTCTTTTGCTTCTGCATTCTTGTGGTAGAAATCGTTCTCACTTGCATGTTGTGTGATGTCAGGTGCTAGTCGCCAACCTGTGGGGATCGGGAATGCCCTTCATGCTATGTCAGGGCCAGCTTGGTTATCGGGTTACCAGGGTACCTAGGCTGGTTCGTGACATATATGAATCTTATATTAAATATTTTTTAAGACCAAATATATATATTGTTATGTTTTATAAACAGTCAAAAACAAAGAGGGTGGTAGAATCAATTATTTTTTATTGTTGAGTGAAATAATGATATCAGGACTTTCCATCATTAATTATTATTTTAATAAGAAGATTCATCTCAAATATCTATTTTTTTAAAAGTATAGCATAGTATAGTGACCAAAAAATTGATTGAATCATCTAATCAGTGTTATTAAATGGAAGGAAGAGTGTGACTTGGCTGAGTTGAGATATGGTCATGTGTACCACCCAATTCATTAATCATTAGGATCGAATGGAAATAGTGTAACCCACACATAATGGTTAATTCGTCATCCATAAGAGGCACTTTGTTGGTACCACTTGGAACCCTTTGGTTATCCTTGAGACTAAATGTATGTGAGGGATTCAATTTTAACACCTAATGTTATATTTTTTCCCCTTTGTACACCTAGTCTTAATGGATACTTATTTGGAACATTTTGGTGAATTTTAGTAGTGAAACAAGAATATTATACTTCAAAAAACACTCACAAAATCATTTTTATGTAACAATATTCATACATTGATGAAATAATCATTGTGAAAACATAGAATTTTCCTTATAATGATATAGAATCCTAATGGGGGTGTTGTATAATACTTTTAATGATGACATTAACTACTTGATATGATGAGTAGGATATCATATAATAATGATATTTAATTTATATAGAGATGTTGGGGACTTTCAATAATGATGATTTATACTTCATGTTCGGTTTACATGAGCATCTTTTAGTGGTTCCATGAACTTATTATGGAGATGATATGGAGTTGACATGAAATTGATTTAGACCTATTTTATTAATAATGTGGCATATTTTTATGATTTTGGATAAGGATGGTCATATGTTTTTGTTTTTTTAATGTGTAAATATAGCATGGATAATTAATAAAAAATCATTGTATATTTCACTTTTAAACACAAATGGAATATCATTGAATGTATTGATTGACTATAAGGATTTTATCTAGAGTTTTTTTGTTTTCTAGGATGTTCAAGTTGATTTTTATTTAATTATTTTTATTTTACAATTTGTAAATTTGATATTCATGAAAATTACTCTCATGTGAGATAACCTTGTTGTCATGTGTGGTTGAGTGCATTGTATTATGTATCACCCATGAATCATGGTTCAAGGTAGACCATCGATGATTTTTTTTGACATATAACATGATTCCTTTATAAGGTATATCTAGAAAATATGGACTTTTTTGGATTTGGGATTATATATTTGATTTTTTTTTATTTAATTAATGTAGTATATATGGTGTTGTTTCTCTTTATATGGGTTCTATTGTGGGTGACCAGTAGGTACATGTCAATATATAAAACTATTATCTAAATTGGTGCAGTGAGTTCTAGAATCTATTGAGGGATGTGTTTAAAGATATATATATATATTAATGGATTTTTTTACCATTACCCATCTCTAGGTTACTATATCATAAGTTGAGAAATTGGGACATGTTTTTATGTTCCTAGTGCCCTCTAATAGGACATAATATGTGACACCCTTTTTATTGTCATATTATTGTGTGTTACATGCACACACACAAATCCACATACAATGTTAGCTGGTTTGTGTGACTGTGGTAAGATACGAGAAGCTAAAATATGATATAAACCATTAAATGAGACTAAATTTGAAAAAATCACATTGATTGGTCTATTTTACGATTTTTGTATTGGTTATGCACATAGAAAATAGTATTATATGGGGGTTGAATCATTTTCATGGATGATTAGAGTAAGTATTATTTACTCAAATATGTATACCAACATGTATATTTTTAGTATTTTATTATGTAGATTAGCATGTGTAGTTTGAAGATGCTTTGGGATAATAATAACTTGGTGCTTTGTTTTATAATTACATTCAAGTGGGCACATGACAATGATTTTGTTGATTTTTTTGATTGTAAATATTATTTAGCAACATATTTTCACTCTTAGAGGTTCTCTATCTATTTTATTATTTCATGTTTCAGTATAAATATATATTAAATTAATGTACATGGTATATGTGTGTAGTGTGAGCTACATAATACTCATTCCACATAACATATTCATTGAAGAATACAAATGGTAAAAAACCAGGTCATCTCTAAAAGGATAATTTAATAATCAATCAACTAATCACTTGTCTGTAAAGAACTAGAGTGAAATAGATATAGGTGTGTGAATATAATATGATAGGAATATTATTATTGTGAAATTACTATGTAAATGAGTGAGTGTGTGTTAATAGAGATAGTAGCTACAAAGTAGAGTTAAAATTAATGGTTCTATAAAGTTTGAAGAACTAGTTAGTGAAAAAACATTGTAATGAACTTTATTTTAATTATAATTAAAAAAAGTTAAGAACATCACCTAATTCATGGATAATCCTATCATTATCACACTAGAAAAACTCCTATGATCAAGAATCCTTGTAAGGTTTCTCTTATATCTTAGAATTAGTGTTTTAAATAATGATTTTTTATTATGTTTTTAATGAGATCCATAAGAATTTCATCCATTAGAAATCAAAGTGAAATAATCTAGTGATAATTTTTTTTCACTTTTGCTTCATCACCTTCACCCTATGTTCATAAAACTATAGATCAATTAGTTAAAGCAATAATTTCAAGATTTTTATAATCCCAAATGATAGATTCCACAATGTATAATAAAATTTAATTAAACATCCCCTTCATCCCCACAAAAAAGTTTTTTCGACACATAGAAAATTAAAAAAAATCAATAGTAATATAATTGTATCCTATTATGAAACTGAATCTCCTTATTTGTTTTTTATTAGAAACAACAAACTGAAAATACACATCCAAATGTGACTAACATTTTCCTTTAGAATATCCACTTAATTTAAATAACTTCTACCACGATCATGATCGCCCCTCATCTTTATGATTCCACATGTAACTTAAATGGATGATTTTATGCACATATACTTGTATTCTTCCCAATAATTCAATTTTCTTAATTTCACTCTTAGTTAAAAGTATCATGATTCATACATAATCATGTTTCATTATTTATAATTTACACATGTGTAGTTTTTGAACAATTTTTCAATTTGGATAAATACATTGTATGTAAAGATTTCTTATATTTCATATAATCCATGTATCCTTCCTCTTTTCATCAATGATTTCCCATGTATACTCCTTACTTATAAATTATTCTTCCTTATACATTCATTGTTTTTTATACTTTTAGAGTCATTGGGAAAATAATTTAGCTTACTACTATTCTAGTTAAAATTCATATTAATACTGTACAATGTATTATAGGAAATGATAAAACAAAATTCCCCAATCCTATTTGATGATTTATATATGTTATCAAAAAACAAATCCTCCTATGAATATGATATGTGTTAATCACCTCTAGTGATATGATCAAAATCACATTAAACCCTATACTATTTATCATGTTGTCCTTTTATTGGTTATTATAGAAAAAGATATACTCTTCTCCTATATAATATAATGTAAAATCCTCAAATAATAGATAACAATAAAAAACAACACAACCATTACTTCCAATAATATTTTAATACTATAAAATATTAATGGAACTATTCTAAAACACTAAATAAAGAGTACTGAAGACCTATCCCGATAACCCTATTTCATTTAATATGTTTTTTGTATATATTATATCTATTTATGATTCAATATTCTAATGTCACAACCTTGTATATCCATATCTTATATTCATTGATTCATTCCATAGAAATGACATACTCAAATCATTATTACTAAAATGATACATACATAAAACCATGAAAGGTTTTGGATAAGACATTTTCATGCTGTCTTTTATGAATTTACCATGTATTGAATAACTTTTAAAGAAACAAAGTGACATAGAGTTGTTATGTGATATCCTTTTTCTTATAGAAATTCAATGAATAACTAGTAAAAATATCATTAAATTGCCCAATGTGATAAAAACCCAATTTTATTATAAAATATTTTATGGTTTTTAAAAGGATTTTTTGGTTCCCTATTCACATTCAAAGTAATAACACATTCCAAAATCAAAGAACGACCAGTAAAATGAACAACAACTAGTTATTGAAATATACTAACAGCAACTTTTAGAAAATTATACATGATATTCTACTGTCAAAAAAACCACAAAAATTTTACAAATATAAATTGAATAACCTATCATTTTTTGATCATGATGGGGGAACCCAATGGTAATAATTTAAAATATATGCCTAAAAATTTAGTAATCACTCCCCCACGCTTTTCATATTTTACTCATAGGTTGGAATAAAAACATCAGAAAAATTATGGTTAAAACCTAAACCATATTGAATTTATTTTTCTTCTAGTATTAACCAGAACTTATTATGACTTATATTTAACAATATTCCTTTTAACTATTCCTGGTCAGTTATAGTTTCCTCTCGTACTTGGTTCCACTAATTCTCACAAACACTTAGCTTCCAATATTTTTTTCCCTCTTCACTCTATGGTTTTTAGTACTGTTATTCTCGACATTAACTCATAAAATATTCACCATAAGATTTATAATTCTATAAATACCAGCCACATAAATCACTTACTTTATGATAATATAAAGGTTTCCATGGTTATTTTGGGGTAGAAGGTGGGTGGTTTATTTTTAGAAAATAGGTTGTATTGATGAGTTTATGTTCTTATTGGGAAAATATCATGATTGAAATTGATAAAATATCTAAATTTATCTCTCATAATTACATTGTAAGGTATTTTCAATCACTATACTTGTCATTTTTCATTTTTATGAATGAAACATGAAATTATATCAACTAAATCTATCACTTTTATTTTATTTATTCATACTTTCTTTATATTCTTCATGAGTTTTTTACACTTAAATTATTTTAAATATTATGTAGAAAAAGAAAATTCGTTAAATTTTAAAATAATATTGTGGTATATATTGTAGAATTTGTTATAGCGGCCAAGGTATTGTAGTAGTATTATACACTCGAGGGCCCTTTGGGCCAAAAAAAATAATTTTATACCCCAAGGCCTTTGGGATGTGTAATAGGTCTCCCTCCACCCAGTCAAAAGAGGTCCTTGACTTTCTTTAATAATTAAATGAGGCTTCATCCCCAACCTTTTAATAAAATATCAATAAAAATAGGCTAAACATGTTCTAGTTGCTCAATTAATTGATGAGTCTCCCAAGTACATAGGTACTGTAGGAAGATATAAAAAGGGTTAGAACCCCCTATAAGTGTGATTTGAATTGGAATAGTATTTATTGGAATAATATTTTGTAATTTTTCATTCCACCCAAACATCCCATAAATAGGAACATGGATAAGACCCATATCATAATTCCTAAAAAAAATTCCATTCAAACAAAATTATTCACTCACAAGTGATAAAATTGTTCAAATATACTTGAATGATATCAAAAATATTTCAATATTATTATTAAATATCCCCCCACACTTTATTATTACTATCCCATATCTATGGTCATTGATTTATTATGAAATCTTATAGAAAATGATAATTATTTTTGGATAATAACTACACAATTAGGGAATAAATACAACCTAATATGAATCTCTTTCGGATCCCACAAAAATATTTCATCAAATTTATATGATTACCTTATAGAATCCTCTATAAAATAAACTTTTCCTCAATGAGTAGGGAATCCAAATGATGATTTTTTAGATTATGAAAAACACATAATAAAAGAGAACAATTAAAATTGTGATTATTTATAAAAGAATATTCATTAGATTCTTCAGTAAAAAATCCATTAACTCATTATTCTAAAGATGATGTGATTGGATATTCTATTTATTATCTTCAAATATATCATTGTACTCATTATCTATTGAAAATAAATGGATCTACTTTTATCCTAATGATTTTAATAGACCTATTAGTAAAAATTCTTACAACATGAAATAGTCATGACCATATGAAATGACATAGTCATCATCTTTAATATTCAATAATTCTCATATAATTACTTAATAAATTCCTTATAATCATTTAATTTCATCAACCACTTCTTTCCTAATTTATAAAAATTACAATTTAAATCCTTCAGGTCCAAAAATTCAATATTCCCTATTTCTATAGGTAAGTGATACTATTTTCCAAATAAAATTTTATATATTGAAAAACCTATAGTTTTTTATAGATTTTCCAATATAACTATAGTACATCATATAATTTGCATGTAGAAAACTTTTTAATTCATGAAAAGTTATTTACAAGATTGATTTCATATCACTGTTGGACACCCCAGCTTATCCACTAGTTCATAGCTGGTATGTAGTTATTGTTATGTGATTACATGTATATTTCTCTATTAAAACCTTAAAAATGATTCTGTAACTAAATACCGGTGTTTTTCACTATGTCCCTGGGTACTCTAAATTGATTAAAATCTTTCATCCACAAATTTCACCACGGTATATGCCTTATATTTTTCGAGTTTATGTAGTATCCCACCACCCTGGTCCAATAATTATCATCCAATCCAATTGTTATATCTTACCTCAAATGCAACCCCCTATACAATAGAGGATACTAATTAACAGTGGATATCTACCGATATATAGTAGAAATATTATACCCCCTATCTCATAGTGCACAATAATAAAATAAATGAGAAAAGTTTAAAGAAACAATTATAACACTTAGAGTACATTGATAAATAAAACATCCAACAATAATAATATGAAATGTGGCAACACAAACCCTATCATACTGGAAGGTAAGGATGATCACCCTTGTGGATAATCAAATATACAAATTAATAAGAAAAATAAAATAAAATACATTGAGGCTCCACTTACACCATGATATATATGATTTCTCAAACTCTTAATATTTTCCAATCTATCCTACTCGATCATGAAATTCAATTCCTCAACCAAACCTAAACTTGTAAGAAGTGATAGTTACTTGATTTCCCATATTCAATGGTGTCCCAGGAAAGGTGTTAGTATAGAACTCATTATGAAACCACCAACAAGGTACCATTCAATACTAGAAATTCAATGATATGTGTGTGTGACATTCTTGATTCGATGTGATTCCAGAATATCTCTAAGAATGTGTCACAAAACATTCTGACCCATATACTACATACCAACCATTTAAAATCCTTATTTCAATGACCCTGATTGACTATACCATATTTTACCAATGTTACAGTGTCTTTTAGAAAATCATAATGATCGTGCCTCTATATAACAAGCATAATTCTCTAGATTATACATATTTGTATCATTGACCCACCCTATGGTAATTTTCTCATCCCAAGAAAATCAAATAAGTTTTCAAGCCCAGGGAGACGCTCCAATAAATATCTATCCCTATTTACTAGATCATACTTTAGATCAAAATCCATGTATTCACATTAATATTATTACTACACTCAATCATGGGTGATTTATCATCCATTAGTTACATAGACCTCCCCTATGAGGGTTTCATCAACAAAAGGCATAATCCCATAAGTATCACAGACCTCCCCTATGGGAGTTTCCTCAACCCAGTAAATAATAAATACCCATGGGAGTTTTATAAACCTATATAAAATACCACCACTTAATGGTATTTTTCAAATCATATATAAAATCCTCCCCTATGGGTTTTTTCATTTTATATCAGAACCTCTACATGGGTATAAACCAAGTCCCATGTTATGAAAAAAAATAACAAGGGTTAAAAGAACACCAAAACCCATCATCACCATCTATACTTAAGATCACCCCCTCACTGGGTTCAAAATATGACTAGGGAACCTACTAGGGACGTTCCCCAAACCTCAACTCCTAGATCTGGTATTAAAAACACATTCTTTAAATAGTAGGTTGATACAAAGTGAGATGATCCTATAATTATTTTACAAAATTACCATATTATAATCATTAAAACTCATAAACATGTAAAAATTTCAGGAATGCAATTCATAGTGTCTTTGATGATTAAAAACATAATCAACTTATTATTTGATACATGTGAACATTTCTACACATACGAACTGCACTAGACCTACATCAAGACATATCAAAGGATACACTAATCATTATAACCAAAAAAATGAAAAAAAATGAATGGGGTGAGAACAAACACTAAGTAACAAAAGACTAATAAACATGTTATCAAGGGTTATATTATATGAATATTAGAAAACATTAGTAGAGGAGTAATATCTTATTAGAAAAACATGAAAAAATAAGTATTTTCCACTTTTCATGATATAAGTACATGAAATATGAAATGAGAAACATATAACATAGAAAAATAGTGAAAATATAATGATATTAAACGTTATTCATGGATCATAATCATAATAATATGGCATAAAAATATAACATTCTCTTTAATCCTTTCATAACAAAGAATTTTGGGGCAAACATAATCATGGGGAAGTAATAACATTGTAAACAAAACAATTATCCATTTTTCCTACAGTGAGAAGAAAATTACAACACTTCATGTTTTTAATAAATAAAATTCACATTACTCATGTTGTGTATATATAAAATTCCTACACGTCATGTTTTGAACAAATAAAATTCTATTTCTTCATGTTGCGGAGAAAAAAAATTTCCACAAATAATATCCTTATCTCATGACAAATAAATAATTAACCAATAAAATGAATGGTGGTATGGCACCCTACCCATCATAATCCTTATATAAAAGTTCCATTTAAATTAAATCCATTCATTTTATCATAAATAAACCTTTATAATAATGTTAGTTTCATATTTATTACAAATGGTTCCATATAAAAACATGATCATTTGATAAAAAACATTATAACATAAAAAGTGTATTAAAAAATACCACAAATATGTTTATTTATGATACATTAATTCATTGGTTAATAATCCTTTTAAAATTTAAGGGAAATCAGAAAAGGTGTTTTTCTTAAAATTCATTTCATGATATCAGTTCAAGTAGACGTGATATTCAAGTCACTTCCAAAAAACATTTTTATAAAGATGAAGAGTAAACATGTTACAAAAATAATTTAATGAAAATTAAAATAAATATACCTAGATAATAAATAAAAAATTTCAAATATTGAATCATAATAGAAGAATTTAATTTTAAGGTAATGGAAATCATTTTAAATAGTTTGAGACACCTTTATTGAAAACCAACATCTTCAAAAGTATAATGAAAATTTTGTTTTAAACAGAATGAACGGAAATTAAAGGATCATTATAGATAAAATAAATTTAAGTTTTCACTAGACTAAGGATATTATTTGTGGGAAATAAAAATTATGGATATGTAAGGAAAGACTATTTAAAAATGGGAATTATTCTTAACAAAAATGCATTTTCATGGAACAATACAATCAGAAAGGAAGAAGGATTTGGATTGACACATGATCTCTGATGAAAAGTTGGTGAAAATTAATCATAACATCTTCATATGTTATAATTGATCAATATTTAAAGATAATAGTCACATATTTTCTATTATAACCCATGGAAAAATTTAGTCAAAAAACCCCATACAATTAGCAGAATATTTAACAAAAAACTCTTAAAAGAGAGAGAGTGTGTGTGTTTTAATTTTGATATATATTACCATGATTAAATTTAATTTAATGATATAACATATATATTAGGTAGAATATACCCCACTTAAAACAAACTAGATACATAATACAAAACTTTTCGGAAATAAAGGAATTTGATATGAAAACCCTTAGTACATTAGTGATTTTTTAATAAAAAGCCATTATAATCTGGAAAATAATATGGTTCTAAAAATAAAAATAAATAAAATATATATATATATAATAAATTATTGGGAATTATATACATTATTTAAATAGTAAATAGATGAATAACATTAAAACATGTCAGAATGAAGATAAATTGAGATTTAAACCCCTTATCTTGAGTTTTTACTAACTCACGTAAGCTCTAAATTCGTATATAATGAAAACAACTAACTTAAGTTTTTAATTAATGACCTTATTAAAATAAATTACATTTTATGTAATTTATTTATAATCCTTAATATAAATATATTACTTAATTATGGTTATTTTCACAAAATAGAGTTAAAATGTTCATTGGTTTGTCTCATTCAAATGTCACTGTAACAACATCGACTCTTACAAAGTTGTTTCAATTTTATAATTCCATAATTATTAAATATTTAATAATCATTCAGTTCCTATAATTATTTTTGTCTTAATTTCATTAAGTGAAAGACATGAACATGATTTGTGAAAATAGGAAACATGATAAACTACTTTTGACATATATAATGATTAGAAGGTGGTATATTAATAAATATTTAAAATATTAACAATGAAATTAATTAATAATTAATAAATCATAAATTAATTATTAATATACTAAATTTCAATTTTATTACATTACATTCTAAATTTTGATGTAAACATTATAACATCATTCGTGTTGGTGGTAAAACAAAAACAAAATGTGATGTTTTATACTGTTTTCATGTGTAATGGAATGTATTTAGATATTGATAATATAAAATATTAATAATATTAATAATTAAACCATTATCACCTATCCAAATAAATTTCATTCTTAGAATCATCCATGATGGTTGGGGATGACAAATGAAATTAGTTGTTAGTGGAGGTGGTAGTCTGCATGTATGCATGATTAGCAATAACATTTGTCAACGAATCGATAAAATTATGGTATATGATAAATTATAATTTAATATTTATAAATATGTAATATAAAAAAATTATAATTAAAAAATTCATCCTTAATACCCTCCATGAGTGGTGGTGATGAAAAACAAAAAATATCGGTTTGTTGAGGCGGTATTCCACACGTCAGCAAGATCGATGTTATTTTTTTTTTCTTACTGGATGGAAGGAATTGAATAATTTTTTGGAATTAATATAAATTAATTAATAAATAATAGTAATATTTATTTAATTATATTAATTTTTAAAAAAATATTAGGATGGAGAAGTGTCAAATAATGGACTAATAGAAAGTAATACTCACATTGGATGATTGAGTTTTGTCCTAGAAAAATCATTGGAAATGATGGCCTTAAAAAATAATGGTTAAAACGATATTATGGAAGGGTCAGGGGATTATAATGTGATAAATGTTTCATATTTTTTAAAAGAAATTCAAATGATATGCGATTATTGAATTAGTGTAATTTTTCCCATTTGTATGTGAAGAGAATAGTAGTTTACGAAACACACATTGAATTTCAATAATGTTAGTTCACTATTAAAGGGTAATTGGTTTCAAAAGGTTAATAAGATGAACTGGGGTTAATTTTTATCAATTAAAACCACAACATTTCATTTTAAATCTGTTTTTATTATGTTTCAAAATTTTCCACTTAGTAAATATCTTTTTTCCATTTTAATTTTTTCCTGGGAACCAAATTTTTAACCATAGTAATTATTCTTTATGAATGAAATTAAAATTAACCCTATTAAATAATTTTAAAAATTATATTTCAAATTTAAAAATCAGTTTTTCATATAAAATTTATAAAAGTGTAAAAAAATTATTTTTAAAGTAAACACATGTAATCATGTAAAAATAGTTTTTAAACAAAATGTATTATAAGTTTAAAATGTATGTATAAGGTAAACTTATCATGGTAACTGATTAATATATAATAAATTGATTTATTTTTAATAAATAATTTGTGTTAGGAATTAAAATAAATTCAAAACCAAATCTCAATTTAAAAATATTTTAATCAAAGAAAAGACTGAAAATGATTATTTTTATTAATGTAATGCTTTACTTTAGTTCTAAAAATATCAGACTTAGTATTTCTAATATGAAGCAATATTTTATCATGAATAATTTTATTCCTTTAATTTATATTTGTTTATTTAAATTTTTTTAGTCTTCTAGGTCATTCTTACATAATGATAAAATCAAAAAAAAATCATAATTTCCATAAAAAAGGTAATTTTTAGGCAAAAAATAAACCTTTTTAGAAAAAGAAAAAAATTTCAAATTATCAAATTTCATGTGAGAAATTAAAAAATTAATTTTATTTTATTAAATTTAAATTATTGAATTTTTTAATATATTTTTTATATAAATTCATAATATAAAGAAAAGTAATTTTATGGAAAATATCCTTTCTCAATATTAACTCATATTAATTATTTTATCATCCAATGGAAATAATATTTAATTTTTTACCATATTCTTATTTATATAACATTATTAATAATGTTCTATTAATATATTTTGGGTTTTTTATATTGGGTGTAGTGTTTAACACAATCTATTAGATATATTATTAATTTATATAAAAATGTTTTCCAATATCTTAAGGTGATACATTCTCCCCAAAAATAAATTATGTCCTCACAGTTTGTTTACAAACTAATGAAAATATATATGTTTTTCAAACATTATATATGTATCTCAATATATAATTTTAATAGAGATATAAAACATTTAAACTTAGAAAATATATCTCCTTTTTCCTCAAAATAGTTCAATCCTGATACAGAGTTTTTTATAATCATTTTAACTAAACAACACTCATAATTGGGTATCATGACTCTTATAATAGTGTCAGTTTTTATTGAGAGTTCATATCCCCACTTACATTGATAGATTATCATGGGTTGGTTTGAAATATGTAATATGATTTCAGTATTTTTTTATTATTTTGGATTCTATGTGGAGACAATCAATAAATTTCCAAAAATATTATAAAATTCATTTGATGGAGGGATAACAATACTTTCATAATGAATATTTCATAAACCACAACTTATAATAAAATAATATTATATGTTTTTTTAATAGCATTAAATCATTTAAGGGTTGATTTGATTATTTTAAAAAAATCATGTATATTCTAGAGTTTCTGAATTGGAATAAAATAGGACATGCATTATTCTAGAGTGGAGGATTACTAATCATTAATTAGTATTATCCTCTTTGTTATCACAATATACTTTTGTTTTGGGGATTTCATGGTCTATTTCTTATTCTATTGGATTATGTTGATGTTGAATTTGATTACTTACCTAAACCTTGGGTTCAGTGAACTTGTTATCATAATTCCCATAATCCTAACAATAGAATCATTAGACCGAGTATTGTTCATTAATTTAGAAATTACCTCCATAAATTATATTAGTTGATATTTTAAAATCTCTGTGAGATTCATGTCCTTGATGACCTTATCTTGAACACTTGATGAAATTACATGTTCCTTGGGGATATATTCTATATTCTACTTCATATATTTCTTACATAATGGAAATAAAATATTCTTTCCTTCATCATCTCCACACCTAATATTTTATTGAACCTTATCCTTCTATCCTTTGGTGGGTTTGGATAGTCAATAAGAATGATAGATTTAATCATAATTACATATAGTGGTGTAAGCATAAAAATATAATTTACAACAACAAATTCTATACCATTTAGTTTCCAATTTTTAAAATTACAGTATTTTAAATCAAATATATTATTAATTTGGTTCCTCATAGCTCTAACCATTACTAAAACCAAAAAGAGTTTATATGAGTGACCATGAATTAAAAATATGTAGGAATTATCAATACAATAAAATCTATTCAACCTTAATAATAGTTGTTCTTTTAAATTATCAGGTTGGAAAGTAGATCCTTTAGTTCAGTATATATCAATTTTAGTTTGACCTGTGTTACTTTAAGTTAGATTATCATTGGCTTCTCAACCTATACCCTCAAAGTAACTACGAAATAAATCATACATAGTGGTTAAAAAATAGTATCAGATTAACCAAATAATATCCTCTCGATTCTCTATCTAGGTTTGTTGTTAGTATTGTTTTTCATGCACTAGGCCATGGTTGAGTTAATACACAACACTCCCTCATTGGGGTTATTATCCCTAGGTAAATCTATGTTAGTTCCTACATCCATATTCTAGTATCTAAACAAGGATTCATTTAATATGAAAATCAAAAAAAAATATAATTTAGTAAAACATAAATTTTTTATCCTATAATAATAATTATTCCTAGAGTTATCACTAATGTTATCTTAAAAAACACTAAAATAACTCAATTGTATTATGATACCAACTGATGCAGCCCAAACCCACACTACCAGATCAGGTCCAAAAACACATTCTTTAAACACTAGCTTGATACAGAGTGAGATAAACCTATATTTGTTTTATATCATTACTTTAGAATAAGTATTATTGATCATAAAACATCCCACAATCTCAATAATGGAATGTTTAGTTTCTTTGATGATAAGCTATATAAGAAACTCATTTTTTAAACATGTGATCATTTCTACATATATGAAAAACACTAGATCAAAATATAGTCATATCCTAGGTTACTCTCATCTTTATAACCCATTGAATGAAAATATAAGAAATGGTTAGCTTAAATTCATAGTAAGGGAAGACTAATCTATATGTTTTAAAAGGATAGATTATAATCATATGAGAATATAGGATCAGATGAAGAATTCCATATTAAAAGAACATGAAAAAATATTTATTTTTAATATGTAATTATATAAGGAAATTTAATCTCAGATGAAAAATATATAATTTGGAAAAACTGTGTGAAATTAAGAGATAAATAACATGATCTATTGACCATAATAATTGGAATATTAGTTTGAAATGCAATATTCACTTGAATCCTAGCATAATTAAGATATTTTGGTCAAAAATAATAATGGTGAAATTATCACCTTAGGAATAAAAAACAAAATCATGCTTATTTTTTTAATTAGAACTATTCATATTCTTCATGTTAGGAACAAACAAAATTCCTTCAATTCATTTTGTGAAGAATAAAATTCAAATGATTCATTTTGTGAACAAAAAAAATTCCCATGCATCATGTTAGGTACATAAAAGGTTTATATGTTTAGCATCCTTGTATCATGAGATATAAATACTTAACCATTTCATTATAGGTTAATACAGGATCCCAACAATCATTATCCATGCGTATGATTACCACATAAAACCAACTTATTCATCTTATCATAAAATCCCCCTGAGAACAAATGGGCTTCAATAACATTTTTAATGGTTCCAAATTAACAAACATGATAATTCAATGTCAAAAACATTATTTCACAAAAGTAATATTTAAAAAGAACAAATATAGTATGATTTTTTAACCATTACTTTATTGAGGAAGAATCCATTAAAATTGGAAGATAAATCACAAAATGTTTTTTACATGAAAATGGTTTTATAATATCATCTAAAAAGATGTTATATTCAAGTCACTTCAAAAAAAATATTTTTATACATTATAGGAAGCATATAAAATAATTAATTAAATAAAAAATACAATAAATATAATTTTTTCAAGAAAAATATATTTCAGAAAGTAATGTTGAAGAGAAGAGTATATGTTGATGATAAGGAAAACTATATAAATAGTTTAAAATGATTTTATTGAAAATACACATCCTTGAAATGAAAAATAAAAAAAATATTTTAAAATATTTTAAGGGTAATAAAAGGAAAATTGGGCATAAAAGAAATTAGGGTTTCAACTATTTGATGGATAATATTATCATGAAGGAAAAATATGAAAATTTAATGAAAATACTTTAAAATAAATGGGAATTATTCTTAACAAAATTAATTTTCATGAAACGATTGAATAATTAAGGAATAATAATTTTTTTGAAACATTATTTACCTATTAAAAAATATGTAAATACTATATAAATTCATAATAGTTTATAATATGTAAATATTGAATGATAACAATCAAATAGGAGTAATTATAACCCAAGAAAAATATTTTATTCTCGAAAACCCCTTACAATCTAAGTAGTATTTAACTCAAACCCTATTAAAATATATAGTTTTTAAAATTAAACATCAATTACCAATAATAAATATTATTTATTTATATATCATCTCAATTATATTTAATGTACACCACTTAAAGGAAATTAGGTGTATAAATCAAAACATGTATCAAAGAGATGAATTTGTGATGAAAACCCTTACAACATTAGTAAATTTTGCATCCAAAGTCATTAGAAGTTTGAAAATAATTTCATTCTATGTTCCCCATGATATAAATCATTTATTATTCCAAACTAAATTATTTGTAATTATATACACCATAATAATAATAAATTCTTGGATAACATTAAAACATATCTCAATAAAGATAAATGGAGATGTAAAACCCTTACCTTGAGTTCCTGCTTACACAACCTTACTCTAAACTCATGTATAATGAACATAACTAATGTATGTAATTAATTAAAGACCTTATTGAAATTTATTAATCTTCATAAATTTTTTTATACTACTTAATTTCAAATATATTACCCATTTATAGTTATTTTCAGTAATGAGAGTTAGAACATTTATTGTTTTATCTAGTTTAAATATCATGGTATCATGGTTGAATCTTAATAAATGGTTTATATTTCATCATTACATGATTATTAAATATATATTAATCATTTTTTACAAATATTCCATAATTACTATATTCATTAAATGAAATATATATGTATGGTTTGTGAAAATGGGAAACATGATAAAAAAAATTCTACATGCATAACGATCAAAATCTGGTGTATTAATAAAAAATAAAAATATTAATAAAACATTTATAGAATCGTTGATAAATATTAAAATAATAATTATTAAATTATATTGAAATTATATGAAATCCCATTATCATTTATGATATAATAATTATAACATTGTTCACGTAGGTGGTAAAACCAACCCAGACAGCAACATTTTATAATTGTTCCATGAGTATGGTAATTTATTTATATAATAATAATAATAAGAGATATTAATAATATTAAAATGTAATAATTATAATATATCTACAATAAAACCATTCATAGAACCATCCATGATGGGTGGTGATGATGAACAAAATTCGTTGTTCATGAAGGTAGTGGTCCTCATGTACAGACGATTAATGATCCCATTTATAAACAAATGAATGAGATGATGGAATATGATTAATTATGATTTAAGATTTATAAATTTGGAATTGAAATTTTTTAAATTTATAAAATCAACCATTTATACCAGAAATGATATAAGGTGATAAAAAATAAATAACATCATTCCATAGAGGTTGTATTCCACACGAACTCACAATTGATGTTATTTTATTTTTGTTAATGGATGGAAAGGATTGAATAATTTTGATTAAATTAATATAATGAAACATTATAATAATAAAGATACTAATTTATTTATATTAATATGGTTAGATATGACTATAGAGGGAAAAAGTAAAGTAAAAGACTGAGAAAAAGTAATATCCATGTTGGAAACTTCAGTTTTCTCTTGGAACAATCCTTGGAGATGAAGGCCTATGGAAAAATAAATGTGACTAGAATCTTATCAAATAGTAAATTTTTATAGTAAGATAAAAATATAATATTTTAAACAATAATTTCAAAGGATATGTGAGTCTATAAGTGGTGGAAGTGTAACCCTTTTATAAATGAAGAGAATGGTAGTTTGGGAATATCCATTGAATTTCAATAATTTTATTTCTCTATTAAAGGGAAAATAGATTTAAAAAGGTGTGAAGTTTTGAAATTAATAAAAAAAATTCCACCATTAAAATTATTTATTGAATAAAAAGACCAAAAATAGTTTTTTTAATCAAAGTAACTTTTTTACTTTAGATTTAATAATTTGGGAATAGGTTTCAAAAGTTCATAGAATGTTATAAAATGAAAAATATTAATCATTAAATACATATTTGTTTATATAATTTTTTTTAGTATTCTATGTCTGAATAACATAATGATAAAGTCACATAAACTATAATTTTCATAAATCTATATTTTTTTACTAAAAAGAAACATTTTCAGAAAAATACCAAAATTTTATACTAAATAAATATTAATATGAGGAATAAAAAAATTATCAAATTTTAGTTCTAGAATTTATAAATTTATTTTTAGAAGAAAATACATAATATAATGAAAATGACTCTTATTGAAGTCAACTTTTTAAAATATTTACTCATATTTATTTTTTATCATCCAATGGTAACAAATTTCAATGGTTTACCTTCTTAGTGTTTATTGATGATTTATTAATAATTTTAATTTTATATTTTGTGGTTTTTTTACATTGGGGGTAGCATTTAATGTATGTTATCAAACATTATTTTAATTTATAGAAAAATATATACCAAAATATCAGGCTATTTAGTTGGGGTCCCCTGGGTCACGAACAAGGAATGACCTCATAAGCTAACCAGGGTATAAATCATTAGTAATACACTAAAAAGATGGTTTAAATACCATCATTAACTCTATGACCCTTCAAGTCCAGTCACCCACCCCACCCATAGTCAAAATATAACCCAATATAGAAAACTCTTCCTTGTATATCACACATATACTAAGAGGTTACAAGGGTATCCTAATTATGGCCATCAAGAATCCCTCACTCCAATATAAGGGATTCATTTTAGATTTAACAAAATCACAAATTTTTAAAAATGAAACTCATCTGATTATAACTGTCCAACACCATTAGTGGTGAGACTACACATCACATTCACCATATTAAAAAAATAAACCATTTGGTGTGTTTAGAGGGCCACATATGTTATCTTATAATCTTTATGATTTAATTTCAATGTAGGAATCTCTACTAAGGGTCCCCAAGTTCATTCCAATATCGTGCATCTATCTCGATCTCCAATATCAAGTCCATTATCAAAAATTAATTAATTTCAACCTTTTTTAATTAATTTAACAAATTAACTTCAAATTATCATAATGCCCATTAACTCCCTTTTCATATTAATCTTACTACTTCCTTGAGAAATAGGGTGGATACCACCCTTAGACCTTATCGAGCTAAAAATGACTTAAATCCCTAAACTATATCACCATTCAAAAAATAATAATTTTATTTAATCCAAATACATTATGATATTTACCCTGAAAAGATACCTCATTGAATAGAAAATAGTGGAATTTGGACATTATCCTAGGATTCCCCCATCATAAGAAGAATGAAATCTTATTCATGCTTAGATGATTCCACCATGTTATAGTAGAATTAGAACAGAAACCATAAAGAAAACAACCAAATCATTACACAACAAAAACCAAGGAGGAATGAGCATACACAAGGTTAACATTGCTAAGTGGATTATATAAGATTTAATAGTTCTTCAATCCAGTAATAAATTAGGTTGAAGGATCTCCTAATATCTAGAGAGTTCACAAAATGTGATGGGATGGTATAGAATTATAAAAGATGGGTTTCTAAGAAATTTACATGGTTTTTAAACACCCATTACACTATCTAAGGGCATTTCATGGAGGTAATCCTTTAACACCGTGATGTTTTAATTCATCAAACCAAAACTACCTAGCTTGATATTTCATAATGTGACATCATGCATTATGCTATTAATTCCTCTCTATAGATCTGAAATAGTTGTATCCCCCTTGATCATCCCATTCTCACTCATGTACTCTCTTTATGCCTCCAATGACTAAATCCTCAACCTAAAATATCCTTTATAGGTGTCTAGACCCATAGATTGATAACTTGAGCTCCATTTCTCAAAATAAACCATCATCCACATTGAAATATTAAAATTTCCTTAGTAATTTTCCAACCTTTAATGATATGAGTAATTACAATATCCCCTATAGAACACTTCTCATCTACAAGAATGCATGGTTAACATAAAACCACATCCCACGACCTATCTCATCCCTATATTCAGAAAAAAAAAACTAATCCCATTATTTATTAAAATTCTAAATTTGAAATAATCTGGGATCTTCATACTTAAATATCACATATTTTTATATGAATGTTTAATATATTTCATAAATACATACCCATGGGACATAATAGTTTAGTTTATTTTTATAATATGTATAAAATATTTTTATTTAATGAAATATCATCAAAACCTACTATAAATATCTTCCTCTTTTGTACTATTTATAATCATACCCTACTTAAAACCTTTTTTACAACCTAGGAAAAGTAAACCCTTGAAAGGGTGATCTCAGATCCAAAATAAGGGTAAATATGGTAGATATCATTCTATGATCACATGAAATCATTAGATAAGAGTAATTTTTTGATTTCATATATATAGCTTACAGATTTCATACTCAAACTATCATGGATCGTAAATATGATTTAGGGCATACAAAATTATCATATCAAAAGACCTGAAAAATATGTTTATGAAATTATCAGAAATCAATCATGGACTGTAATTTCATTTCATATAAGTGGGTCACAATTATAAGTATTGAAACTATTTCATATTTCATGGTAAACATCCAATACCATCAATTCATAATGAATTAGGAACTAAAACATATTTCCCATTTCATAATGGATTTGGTATCATCACAGGTTTCCCATTTCATAATGAATTGGGAATATTCACATATTTCCCATAATGTATCAAAAACATCCACCAATTTCCAATATCTTATCAAGCATATTTTCTTATTTCAAATAAATATCTCATTATATATAAATAATTATCCAATGCATTTGGGGGAGATATAGGTCCCCCCACCATATAATCCATAAATTTATGTTCAAAAATATATTAAAAAATTCACCATTATATAACCAATATATATAATAAATGGGTATAAAAAATATTTCATTGTAGAATAACCCGTATACAATAAGTGTATTTCATAAAAATTTCATCATATCATTACCTGTAAAAAGGAAATGGATTTCATAAAATAATAATCAATTCATCAAAATATAATCCCTGGAAAATGAACAAGTTTCATAAAAATATCTTAATCATAATCATGATCCATCCAAATAAATAATGTCATGATCCCCTCCCACCAAAGATGCCCCTCCTGAGCTAGCAATGGTGAAAGGGAGATAATGACCCCTGAGTCCCGCCTCCAGTAGGCCCCGGAGTGGAAACTAGCACCAAGGGTATGAGTTTTTAAAAATATGGGAGGCATTACCCTTTTTTATTATTTAAGATCGGGAAATAGGATGAGTCAAACACCAAAATAAAAAGTATCAAGTAAATGTAAATAACCCAAACCAATCCCACATGCATGTTTAAACAATCTTGAATCAAAGTACAAGTACAAGAAAGCTCAAAAGTACAATACCAAAAGAAACTAGAGTACAAAAAATTGCAACAACTCCAACTATCCCGACTAGTAGGGTCCCACACGGCCCTGGTAGTCCTCCTGGAAACCTGAAAGTAAACGTAGGGTGAGCATACAAGTATACTCAGTAGGGAAACCTAAATCTCTCATGCACAAGTGGGGAGACATCCTAATGTCCCATGAGAACAACAGAAGAAACCAAAACCTATCAAGGAATTCTATCCACCCAACCTCACCAGCCACGATCACCAAAACACAAAAAAAAATAGGTAGTAGTATATAAGAACAAGAGTATTGGGTACCCCACACCATGTCCCACTAGTTAGTTGCTCTTCCTAATGGCGAACGTCCTGACACTACCACACTATTCCCGCTCGTACGCACCTGGGCCTCATAACCACATATCTCGCCCGCACACACCTGGGCCTCACAACCACATATCCCGCCTGCACACACCTGGGCTTCATAACCACATATCCCACCCGCACACACCTAGGCCTCATCCTGAAGATTCTTGGGAAATAGTAAACCTGCCCGAAGAGTCTTGGGCTAAAACCACCCCAACCAAAACCTACCTGAAGAGTCTTAGGTGTAAGGTCACCCCAAACCATCATAGCCTATGGAAGAAGGAGCAGAAAGGAGCTAGTAACTAAGGGGAAAACACCCTCTCCCATGAAAAGGGAGTGTTCGGCACTAAGTGCTCAACATGGGTGGGGTGCGACAAAACACAAAGATACAGATATATATATGTATACCAAACACACAGCCCAACCTATGGCTTCTAAACAGAGAAAATGATCACGTGCCTCGGCACTCCTATGTCGAAGCATGCATATGACAAACAACCCCAACCCCATTTAGGGTTTCATGTTTCAATAGAATTAGTTTATTAGTTCCTTAACTACTGGGAAATTATCCAAAACCAACCATATCAATCGTTCGTAAAACATATCCCTACCATCCACAAATCAAGTTAAGAAAACACAAGCAACAAAAACAATTCCCTTCTTATTAACCAACCATCTCTATTGATTATTATTCCTGTTCCATTACCATGCCCCACCATTCATTAACCCTTACACTTTTATTTATTATTCACAACCCATAGTTCACTCACATTCAAACCCATCCCTGCAGCCCCGATGCCAACCACCATAACCACAAACACACTGAAACTCGTACATCATCATCCCTTGAAAACATTTATCATAACCCCACTACCCATCACCAACATAGCATTCACACCAACCCACAACCAAGACAACTGCAGCCTTGCTACTCAACCGATCTACAACAACCCATAAAACACCCCTTCACATAAATAAACCCTAACCAGCACCCACATGTTTATTATTTCAGTTTTTTTCTACCGGGGTGATCACACAAGGGTTCCGGTTATTCATTTAATCAGCCAACTTTACATGATTAACCAATTCCCACATTCCTCAAAGTTTCCATCCATAAACGGTCTAGAATGATAGGGAAGCATTTAATTGCACAAGAAAAGGCCCCCAATGACTGGGATTTTCATTAGGCACAAGCCTATTCAATTAACAATATAGAAATAGGATAAACAAAGATAAACATAACAACTTCCCCATCCCCATTCTTGAAGCTAGTTATTATCTTCATTAAACTGGTTCAAATATGTCTCGTGAAAGCAAGAGGACACCCATCCCGCATGATTCAAAATTTAGAGAGACAAAGGTAATATCCCTACCTCAATAGGTTCTGATCACAACGCTCCCCCGAATCAACTTTAGAAGATGTCCGTCGGCGCTCGTCGCTTCTGGAAAAACCAGGCAAAACTTCCTCAGGTCGAAGATGGGAAGTAAAGGCTGAGGGGAAGCAACAGATCCAAGATCAGAAGTTCTGCCTCATCGTTATGATCTCGTGGTCGCTGACGGATTGTAAATCGGAGCTCAGACGAATAATTTATGGAAGAAAAGAGCCTTGGAGTCTCTTGGAAGAGCTCTGCTTGAAGGAATGGGGAGGAGAGGGATGCTTTGAAAAGGAGGAGATGCCCCCTCTTTTTATAGGAGAGAAAAACTAAAGTACACTGTGTTTACTTTATAGTACACGGTGTGTACTCGGCCATTACACACGGTCTCCATGCGGCTTCCAACATGGCATTCAACGTGGCACACGGCCGTTGACTAGTCAACACACGGTTTGAGGGTAACGCGTACGCGGGGAGACACTACACGGCATGTAGGATGGGCTACATGGCGTGTACTCATTTATTTCACACTACAAGGACACGGATTCAACATGGCACACGGCCGTTGACTGTTCAACACATGGTTTGAGGGTAACGCATATGCGGGGAGACACTACAGAGTGTGTAGGATGGGCTACACAGCGTGTACACATTTATTTCACATAGCAAGGACACGGATTCAACAGGGGGTATACCTGGCGAGGTGGTACACGATGTGTACTCACACTACACGGCGTGTAGTTACAAAATTATGAAAACTGTGGGAAAAGTCCATGTTACCCTCCAGAACACTTCATGACCTTCTTTTCGACAAAGGAATGGGTCGGAGAGGTCCAGGCCGTTACATCAGATACCTCTTAAAACATTATCGTCCCCAAGAATTCAAAATCCTAACCAGAGGAACCCAAAAAGATACCTACTAGGGCTCTCATTATAACAAGAACCCATCTAACAACCCTAATCATATGATTTAGGAATTCCTTCTCCTATGTTGAGATATTATCCTCTTTAGGCGGCACTGACTCGCCTGTACGGGTTTAATCGCATCCTCATTAATACGTCTCGATTAAGAATTGGGTCATCCCACTTCCATACATTAGGATTTTTCAACTTGCACTACCCCCAACACTGTAAAACCAACACACTTCCCAAACACATGGTTTGGGGAAATTCCTTCTCCTATGTCAAGATATTATCCGCTTTAGGTGGCGCTGACTCGCCCGCACGGGTTCAATGGAATCCACATTAATGTGTCTCGATTAAGGATCAGGTTTTTTTCCTTTCCCCACACATCCGGACATGTTACACACTTCCAGAGAACAAGGAAACAAAAAGTCTCACAACTGACAATCCAAGCATTCCATATATCAAAGGTACAGAGTATAACATCAAAAACAAATCTTAGAAGAACAAAGAAAAACACAAGTCAAAACAACTCTAGGTACTGAGCGTGCATCTGATCCTCCCGCTCCCAAGTTCTCTCCTCGAGGCTGCCATGCCTCCACAACAAACGAACTAAGGCGATGGTTCGTCCACGGAGCACCTTCTCTTTACGATCCTCGATTCTGACTGGTTATTCCTCGAAGGTCCCGTCATCTCCCATATCTAACTCTCCCCAGTCGATAATGTGAGAGTAATTGTGTAAGTACCAATGAAGTTGGGAGACATGGAAGACGTCATGAACCTTCTCCAACTGAGGTGACAGGGCTAGCTAATATGCCACCTCGCTGACTCGCCTCAGCACCTCGAAAGTTCCGATGAACCTAGGGGAGAGCTTACTCCCTTTCCCAAACCTCTATTTCCCCCATTGAGGGGAAACCTTCAAGAACACATGATCTTTTACCTTGAACTCCAAGGGCCTCCTCCGACAATCAGCATAAGACTTATGTCGGTCCTGAGCCGCTTTCATCCTCTCACACACAAGATGGAATTTCTCTGTGGTGCTTTGTACTACCTCTGGCCCAAGAGCACCTGTCTCACCAACCTATGCCTAGAAAATAGGTGAACGACATGGTCTTCCATACAAATCCTCAAACGGTGTCATGCCAATAGTAGACTGGAAGCTGTTGTTGTAGGAAAACTCTACTAAAGGCAAGTGTCACACCCATGACCCTCTGAAATCCATAAAGCATGCTCACAGCATGTCCTCCAACGTCCGGATAGTCCACTCTGTCTGCCCATCAGTCTGGGGGTGGAAAGTAGTGCTAAGGCATAGTTGGGTGCCAAAAGCAAACTGTAACCCCCTCCAGACTCGTGAGGTAAACCGAGTATCCTGATCTGAGATGATAGTCTTCGTAACTCCATGAAAACTCACCACCTCATCTACGTATTTATGTGTTATGGTACTCACCAGGCCTGGCTCTTTAATTTCTAAGAAGTGAGCTGATTTCGCCAGTCGATCCACCACTACCCAGATAGCATCATAACAACCCTGAGCTCTGGGTAGTCTTGTGAAGAAGTCCATTGAGACATCATCCCATTTCCACTCGGGGATATCTAAAGGATGCAACAAAACCACTGGGAACACGGTGTTCTGCCTTAACTTGCTGACACACTAGGAACTTAGCCACAAACTCCGCCACTACCTGTTTCACCCCAGGCCACCAAAATTGTTCCCTTAGGCCTCGGTACATTTTTGAAACCCCTGGATGTACCGCCAAGGCTGAGCTATGGAACTCATGGAGAACTCCCTCACGTGTCACCTCTGGAACAAAAATCCTTCCATGAAAAAGCATCTGATGTCGTTTGTCCTCTGACCATCCTTCTGGAGCGTTTCCCTAATCGATACGATCCCGCATTACTTCTACCTTAGAGACTCCCCAATGAGACTCTTCCACCTGCTGCAACAAGGAGGATTGCACCATCATCTAAAATAAACATCCTCTAACACCCTCTACCCTTGCATCCAAGTGCAAGGAAGCCAACTCTCCCATTGCTTTCCAAGCATCAGCTGATTCCCGAACCACTTCCTTATGCGACTTCCTGCTTAGGGCATCAGCCACAACGTTGCCCTTACCTTTAGTGTAAGAGATCTCAATGTCATAGTCTTGGAGAAACTCGACCCATCTCCACTATCGTAAGTTCGTGTCACGCTGGTAGAAGATATAACGTATGCTCTTGTGATATGAGAAGACCAAAAAGCGCTCCCCAAAGAGGTAATGTAGCCACAATTTCAGTGCAAACACTACTGATTCAAGCTATAGGTCATGGGTGGCATACTTACGCTCATCAGGGCGCAACTTCCTAGAACCATAACAGATCACACCCTTCTTCTGCATTAGTTCTCACCCCAAACCAAGCCTAGAAGCATCACAAAACACTTTATAAAACAACACTTCCTCTAGAAACCTGAGTACGGGAGCACAGACCAACTTCTCCTTCAGGTAGTCGAAAGCTTTCTAGCACTGTTCACTCTATAGGAAGACCTGGTTCTTCCTAGTCAAAGCCTTAAATGGAGCAGAAACTCAAGAGAAGTCTGAAACGAACCTCCAATAATAACCTACCAACCCCAGGAAACTACGAACTTCTGCCACGCTCTTGGGTGCCGCCCATAAAACAATTGCCTCCACCTTCGACAGGTCCACTGAAACTCCATGATGAGACACTACGTTCCCAAGGAAGTGTACTTCTAGTGTCAAGAACTTACACTTAGAAAATTTCCCATAAAGCTGGTGGTGTCGAAGGACTTCCAAGACTGCCCTGAGATGCTCAACGTGCTCCCCCTATGATCTTGAGTAGATCAGGATTTCATCGATAAACACAACGATGAACCGGTCCAGAAACTCTCGAAAGACAAGGTTCATAAGTCCCATGAACATAGCTGGCGCATTTGTAACTCCAAACGGCATCACTACAAACTCTAAGTGTCTACAACTGCACCTGAAATCTATCTTCGAGATGTCATTGTCCTTTACCCTCAGTTGATGATATCCAGATCGTAGATCAATATTAGAAAACCAACCTACTCCTCTCAGCTGGTTGAAGAGATCATCTATCCTTGGAAGGGGGTAACGGTTCTTGACTCTTATCAGATTCAACCTTCGGTAGTCTAGGCATAACCTGAGACAACCATCTACCTTCTTTACGAACAAAACTGGAGCACCCCATGGAAACACGTTGGGTCGAACAAAACCCTTCTCCATCAGATCGTCAATCTGAATCCGTAACTCCCATAACTCCGAAGGTGCCATATGATAAGGGGCCATCAAAATCGGATAGGCACCAGGCTGTAAGTCTATCCCGAACTCAACGTCACGTCGGGGGGGGAGAGTCACAACCTCCTTGGGAAAAACATCGAGGAACTCCCCAAAAACCTCTGGTATATCCATCATCTTTGTATCAGCTGAAACCACTGATAACCTGCCTAACAAGGAAAGGAGAGACTTCACATGCCAACTTCCCACCTGGTAGCTCCTCTTGCCAACAAAAGATACACACTGGCCATCCACGTCGGAGAACACGACCTTTCTTCGAAAGCAGTCGATAATGGAACTAACAGAAAACAATCATTCGATGCCTAGGATGACATCGCATGGCTGCATCTGTAGCAAAAGAAGGTCCCCACTAGATCGATGTGGTCCCAACGTCAGCCCACATCCCCGGCAAACACAAGATACGCGGGTCTGGCCTCCAACTGGTGTACTCAGCACCAGGGGTAAGGAAAGTATCTCTACGTCTAGACCCAAAGCATTGGATAGACCGGGTGCAAAAAAGGAGTGTGAAGCTCCTGAATCGAACAAAGCAGAAATGAGAGTGTTAAACAAACAAATCATACCTCACATCACATCTGGTCCTGCTGGAGTTGTCAACTCTGCTTCATGAAACTGTCCACCCCCAGCTCCTCTGCCTCTCTAATGTCGACCACCTCCCCGACCACATCTTTTTCGAGGTCCCTGAGGAGCACCCTGAGGTCATCCTCCTCCTGCAAAGTCTATCCTCGGAGGAGCAGGTTCCTGCTGTTACTGGAAGGGCCTCGCTGGCAACTGGTGCTGCGGAGGCGGGTGCTGAACCTGCCCACCTACACCGTAATGAGCTCAGGTCGGGCACCAACTCTGAATGTTCCTGAAACCTCCACAAGAGAAACACTTCAGTCCTGGGCTCGTGAAAAAGGGACAAGGACCCAAAGATCTGAACTGGAACTTCTGGGGCCAGCTCCCTACTGGCCTGAATCTAGAAGGTCATGTAACAGGAGACCTATTGCTGACTGCCTTCCCCTTTGATGAACCCAGCTGGATCCCCTCTCTTGGTGCACCTCCCTGCTAGTGAATCCTCTCTACAACCTCTGACTTCTTCTGTACTTCCAAGTACGTCAGAAGAGTGAAGGGGGTGACAGCATACTGGAGCGAAGGACAAAGCGCCTCCTCCAAACATCTCACCTGAGACTCCTTATCTGGAAAGAGATCCGGAGAAAAGCATAGGAGATCCTTGAACTTTATCCCCAATTCCCATACTGACATACTCCCCTAGTGGAGTGAGAGTAACTCTTGCCACTTCTCTACCTTGATCATATAAGAAAGGAATTCATCTCATAATTCCTTCTCAAAGTTAGCCCATGGAACCTCTACTTCTGACCTCTCCCCGAGGTAGAGCGTCCACCACTAGCGCACCGTACCTCTCAGCTGACTGACTACTAGGGGAACCCAGTACTCCCTCAGATCACGGATCAAATTAAAAGTGATCCATAGCTCCTTAATCCACCCCTCCATCTCCATATCCGAAGTACTACCCTCATACTTCTTGAGGGTTTGTCGCTGGAAAGAACAGAGAGTCTTCTGCCACTGGCTATCTTCCTCCTCTCGGTCAATCCTCAACTGATCGACCGCCTGAATCTACTGGGCCTCGGCTGTCTGAGTTACCTAGGGATAACATCCAGGTGCCATAGATGTATGGTAAATAGAGATCGCCTAATCCCAAGTAGCAAGGAAATTTCTCAAGGTTTCATTTAATCATTTTATTTGGTTTCTTTCCCAGAACACCCAAATCAAGTAAAACACAATCATGATGATGCATGTACCTTCCCTAGGGTCTCTACCCTGCAATTAATGTAGTCTCACTTGGTCATTCGGTAGGCTTAGAGTCCTTGCATCGGATCACGGGGGCCCCAAAATCTCATGTCCTAGTCGGTCTTCCCTGGCCTATGTCACGCACCAAGATCAGCCAACACTATTGCCCTACCATCCCATGCAATCCTCACTGTGCCTAACTCCATACTACATCCTATCTCTCAACCTCCTCTAATACCATTCTATCATGACCCCCTCCCAGCAAAAATGCCCCTCCAGAGCTGGAAATGGTGAAGGGGAGATAATGACCCCCAAGTCCTGCCTCCAGTAGGCCCCGGAGTGGAGACTAGCAACAAGGGTATGATTTTTTACAAATATAGGAGGCATTACCCTTTTATTATTATTTAATATAAGGATATAGGATGATTCAAAGACCAAAAGAAAACGTAACAATTAAATGGAAATAACCCAAACCAATCCCACATGCATGTTTAAACAATTCTGAATCAAAGTACAAGTACAAGAAAGCTCAAAAGTACAATACCAAAAGAAACAAGAGTACAGAAAACTGCAACAACTCCAATTGTCCCGACTAGTAGGGTCCCGCACAGCCCTGGTAGTCCTCCTGGAAACCTGAAAGTAAACGTAGGGTGAGAATAGAAGTATACTCAGTAGGGAAACCTAAAGATATCGTGTGCAAGTGGGGAGACATCCTAATGTCCCGTGAGAACAACAGAAGAAACCAAAACCTATTAAGGAATTTTATCCACCCAACCTCACCAGCCACGCTCACCAAAACACAAAACAATAGGTAGTAGTATATAAGATCAAGAGTATTGGGTACCCCGCACCATTTCCCACTAGTTAGCTGCTCTTCCTAACGGCGAACGTCCTGACGCTACCACACTCTTCCCGCTCGTACACACCTGGGCCTCATAACCACATATCCCGCCTGCAGACACCTTGGCCTCACAACCACATATCCCGGCCGCACACACCTGGGCCTCACAACCACATATCCCGCCCGCACACACCTGGGCCTCATCCCGAAGATTCTTGGTAAATAGTAAACCAGCCCCAAGAGTCTTTGGCTAAAACCACCCCAACCGAAACCTACCTGAAGATTCTTAGGTGTAAGGTCGCATCAATCCATCACAGCCTATGGAAGAAGGAGCAGGAAGGAGCTAGTAACTAAGGGGAAAACACCCTCTCCCATGAAATGGGAGTGTTCGGCACTAAGTTCTCAACATGGGTGGGGTGCAACAAAACACAAAGATACAAATATATATATATATGTATGTATGCCAAACACACAGCCCAACCTATGACTTCTAAACAGATAAACTGAGCTTGTGACTCTGCACTGCTTTGTCGAAGCATGCATACAACAAATAACCCCAACCCCATTTAGTTTTTCATGTTTCAATAGAATTATTTTATTAGTTCCTTAACTACTGGGCAATTATCCACAACCAACCATATCAATCGTTCGTAAAATATATCCCATTCATCCACAAATCAAGTTAGGAAAACACAATCAACATAAAAAATTCCATTCTTATTAACCAACCAGTCCCATTAATTATTATTCACGTTCCATTACCATGCCCCACCATTCACTAACTCTTCCACTTTTATTTATTATTCACAACCCATAGTTTGTTCACATTCAAACCCATCCCTATAGCCCCGCTTCCAACCACCATAACCACAAACACACCGAAACCTGTACATCATCATCCCTTGATACCATTTAACGCAGCCCCGTTGCCCATCACCAACATAGCATTCACACCAACCCACAACCAAGCCAACTGTAGCCCCACTTCTCACCCGATCCACAACAACCCACAGAACACCCCCTTCACATAAATAAACCCTAACCAACACCCACATGTTTATTATTTCAGTTTTGTTCAATAGGGGTGATCACACAAGGGTTTCGGTTATTCATTTAATCGGCCAACTTTTCATGATTAACCAATTCCCACATTCCACAAAGTTTCCATCCATAAACGGTCTATAAAGATAGGGAAACATTTAATTTTTCAAGCAAAGGCTCCCAACGACCGTGATTTTCAGTAGGCATAAGCCTATTCAATTCACAATATAGCAATAGGATAAATAATGAAAAACATAACAACTTACCCATCCCTATTCATTAAGCCAGTTATTATCTTCATTAAACTGGTTCAACTATGTATCGTGAATGCAAGAGGACACCCATCCCGCATGATGCACAATTTAGAGAGAAAAAGGTAAGATCCATACCTCAACAGGTTCTGATCACAACGCTCCCCCGGATCAACTTTAGAAGACGTCTGTCTGCACCCGTCGCTTCTGGAAAAACCCGAAAAAACTTCCTCAGGTGTAAGCTAGGAAGGAAAGGCCAAGGGGAAGAAACAGATCCAATATCAGAAGTTCCACCTCATCATTATGATCTCATGGCCGCAGACGGATCGTAAATCGGAGCTCGGATGAAGAAGTTATGGAAGAAAAGAGCCTTGGAGTCTCTTGGGAGAGCTCTGCTCGAAGGAATGGGGAGTAGAGGGCTTCTTTGAAAAGGAGGAGAGGCCCCATCGTTTTATAGTCAAGAAAAACTAAAGTACACGGCGTGTACTTTATAGTACATGGCATGTACTCGGCCATTACACATGGTCACCACGCGGCTTCTAACACGGCATTCAACACAGCACACGGTCGTTGACTGGTCAACACACGGTTTGAGGGTAATGCGTATGCGGGGAGACACTACACGGTGTGTAGGATGGGCTGTATGGCATGTACTCATTTATTTCACATGGCAAGGACACGGATTTAACACGGCACACAGCCGTTGACTGGTCAACACACGGTTTGAGGGTAACGTGTATGCGAGGAGACACTACACGGCGTATAGGATGGGCTACACGGTGTTACTCATTTATTTCACATGGAAAGGACACGGATTCAACATGGGGTATACCCGACGAGGTGGTACACGGCATGTACGCACACTACATGGTGTATAGTTACAAAATTCTGAAAAGTGTGGGAAAAGTCCATTTTACCCTCCAGAACACTTCATGACCTTCTTTTTGACAAAGGAATGGGTCGGAGAGGTCCAGGCCATTACAAATAATAAGTATGGTTCAACTGGATCATATCCCTTGGGGAAAATAATAAACATTAGTGTTTATTATTATTGATTAATATAGAATCCATAAAATAATATTGAAATATTCTTGAGAAAAACATCATTTCCACTTTGAAAATAACATTTTTAAACTAATGATTTATAAATCATTTTGAAAATAATTTTCATTGAAAATAACCTTAGAAGAAAATGAAAAATGTTTAAATTATTATCATTCATGAAGGTGGAAAATTCTATTCTTATCCTACATTCTCAAACAAATATTCCTTTCACATTTTCCATACAATCTAAAAGGTCATTTCTTGAAAAATGGAATACATATTCCTTTAAAACCATTTTTTAAAAAATAATTCACGGATAAAAACGAAATTAAATATAATTTTATAATTATAAAATATATCTCTAAAAAATTTCTATAAAACATGGTCATGAAAGAAAAAAGGGATTTCGATGGAAGAGAAAAATAAATTAGTTTTTTCCCTTAAAAACATTCATTTGGAATATTGAGTACATAAAGAGAGGAAAATGAAATTAAAACATGTAACATTACAGAATAAATATAGGAAAATAAAATTCATGAGTTTTATGAAAGTTAGATCATATGATCTTATCATTGGAATCATATCATAAATAATCTCGATGAATAATGAAATTGTGACATTAAGCCTTTACCACATTGGTATCTTAAGAATCATATGTAATAGAAAATAAATAACATTATATTGGTATTTATATCACATAATTATAAACAAATATCATAAAATACATTCTTTTGTAGTACATACACCAAACCAAAGAAAAAAGTGGTGTATAAGGCATGTGTCCCACAAAAATAAATGTGAGACGAAAATCCTTACCAAATTATAAACTTCTGAACATAAACATCATAAAATAATAAAATTAAAAGAAAAATTAAATATCATTAGAATAACTAAATTCATGAAATAAAATTTTAATGGGGTATTATATACACTTCATAAATTAAATTAGTTTCATAACATTAATATACGTCCTTAAGATGTGAAATTTGAGATAAAATCCCTCAACTTGAGTACTAAATTCCTTCATACATGTTTTAAAATACTTTATAACAAATATACCTTCATTATAAATCTTTTTAAAAACAATAATAGTATGTATAATATCATATATGATTTATATATAAAATTCTATTACCCATTTATTAATTACTCCTTAAAATCACCTTTTGGTAATAACTACTTCATTTTTCATATATGTTTTTTTGTTATTTTTTTATCCTTTTATAATGATCTTGGTACCATAATTTGCATAATTTTAAACATGATATAAGTATAATATATTTTAATTTTATATGTATTTATAGTAATCCATTAATTATAGATATAGAAAATTAATTCAACTATTCATGGAGATATTAGGTTGTAGATACTTATGAATGTTCTTTTCATTTTCTTGATAGATAAAATAAATGAAATGTAAATAGTATATACCCTTTAAAAAATAATTTTTTTCTCATAGATATAGATATATATACATATCAAATATTATTATTAAACTTGTACTTATTACCTTTCTTGTAAAGCTTATGTGAAGAATCAATCACATCATTTCTCTAGGTTGTAGTCCATTGTATAGACTGGCAGCATTATCATATTCCCACAGAATGGAAAGTGAGTAGATATGTGTGATATTATAAATGAAAAATCATAATCATGTCATAAATATTATATTCATATGTTTATTACATCATTATATTCATCCTTGAGAGGAGGTCATGGAACAAAACTACACTGGTTCGTGAGGCTATAGTCTATTGTACACATAATCAATGATTTTGTTTCCCATATAACAGAATAGGACAAGGATATATATCATTAAATTAAAATAATAATATCTATGTATATATGGTATACTTATTTTATTATTTTAGCATGGTTTAATAATATTTTATAGATTTATAAGAAGAAATAAAATGAAAATTTATGGTCAAGGACTATACCTCTTCTTTGAAGACAACCTTTAGGTTTATAAAAAAATAATTTTTAGGAAGGTTTACTAATAAAAGAAAGGACTATAGTAAGTTTATAGGGAATTAAAAAAAGTATTTGGGTATGGATTGGATAAAAAAAGGTATATTTTATTTTAACAGGAGAGGATAGGTGAGGTCCTTTTATATGTTGGGAAATGAACTTACTTGGAAATTACATGGAAATTTTAAAAATGACATTCATTCCCAAGAAAAATGGTTCTAAATGACCTTAGAGTCAAACTTATGATAGTTTAGTATGGAAATATGTCAAAAAAATATTATTTAATAAAGTTTTATTGGAAAAAAATCCTTATCTTTTTAGTTTATCCCACAGTAAACTCATTTAATCCTTAACCATAGTAATTACTTTTTTTACTGTTTTTAATATTAATATTGAAAAAAAATATGTTTAAAATGTAATATAATATTAAATATTATGATTTAAAATATGGAATACATTTTTCTAAATTTAATTATTTGAAGTGGAAATATATAATATAAAATTAACCCGCAGATGTGATGAAAATGTGGTTTTTTAAAGAGAAAATTTGCATAAGTATAGAAAGTTTTAGTATCAAAAATCAACATTATTTTTCTTCCACTAACATAAATTTTTGTAATAATAAGATAATTAAATTAATTTTACTGGTAAAACCTTTTTAAACAATATGTAACTTTCTAAATACTTTAAAAAAATGCAGTTTTTAATAATAATAAGTATCTTTCACTATTCATCAAAAAATTAATATTTTCATAAAGTTATAAAAAAAATCAGCATGGGATAATTATAAAATTTTTACTGTAAAATTGAAGTTATATTTTTTAAATAAATTTTAAAAAAGTTTCAAAAATTATTTGTATTATTTTTTCACAAAAAAAATATAATTTTTTTGAGATAATAGTATTTTCGAAATGTAAAAATACATTACTAAAAATTATGTACTTTTTATTAATATATATTCTTTATAAAAAAATTATATATAATATTTTAGTTTGTTTATTACTATTAATACTACTAGGTATAATTTCTAGGTTATAACGGTCATGTTTAAATAATAATATTAAAAGTATATTGTGGTCTGTTATATCCCGTTGATTTATGTAACACAGAATTATTAAGAAATTAAATTATTAAAAAAATATTCCATAAAAATTAGTGCGTTATGTTATCCCACCTTAAAATGAATTTTTCCCCAAAAAAATCACTTTGATACAAATAAATGAGGATACTTCTACCTCATCATGTACTCATGTTCCCACATACTATATTGAAACTAGTGGTTTCACCATAATACCATGACTAGGTGAGTAGTATTTTTTCATAGAACATTCTCTATATAATCTATAATCTCTATTTGATTATCCTCATAAAAAATAAATTCCTACATTGGTACAAACTCAGAGTATAGTACATGTGATGCTTCATGTGTGTACTTCCTCCATATAGACACATGTAACACATCATGAACATGAGATAGGTTCAATGGAAGTGAAAATAGATAAAAAATGTCCACTCTCATTCATGAATTTTAAAAGGTCTAATATACCTAGGTAATAGAATTAATCTATTCCTGAATATCATAACCATCTTCCATGGAGATATTCACTGAAGAAACTTATCGCTAAGTTTGAATTCTAGATCATGCCAATGATTTTCATTATAACTCTTAAATTGAATTTGTGTTTCCCTTATGTACTTATGAATATCTCAAATATTCCTTTCCATTTATCTAGAAACATCGGTACCAACATATTTTTATCTCTATCTCTATTCTAGAAAATTGGATCTCTATACTTATTTCTATATAGTTCGTCATAAGGATCCATCTAAAATCTCAAATGAAAGTTATTTTTGAAATAAAATTCAACTAGAGGAAGGTGTTGAACTGAGCCTACTTTGAAATTGATAGAAAAATATCTCACCATATCATCTATGGGTTGAATTTTTCTCTCAAACTGAACATATTTCTTGGGAATATATGTTGTTCTGAAATTGAATAATGTATCAAGGGATAGCTGAATAATTCTCAAGAAAGCCATGTTAAAAAAGAGATCTCAATCAGATACAATAGATTGTGGAAATTAATGAAACCTTACCACTCCCTTAATGTATATCTTTGGAAGAAAATCCAGATATAAATCTTCAATAATAGTGATTAAATATTCTAACTTTGAAAATATATCTACTACAACCCATATAGAATTATTCCATTTATATATTTTGGGGATTCTAACAACAAAATCCATATTGATGTTTTCCCATTTCCATTTTGGAATGGATAATGGTTATAACATCCCCCTAGATATTTCTCTCTCTAAATTAGATTATTAATATATCAAAAACTGAGATAAATATTCCTCAACATATCTCTTAATGTTTTCCCACCAAAAATATTCTATCATATAGGCTGGTGGTAGGTTATATACCTGTGTCATCCTTTGATTATGGGTTAAACCTTCATGGATAAGCTGAATGCAATAGGTTTTGACCCAAAATGTGGGTTATCTTTTTCAAAACCTATATTAATATAATTCCTACTAATTCAATAATTAACTCAACATAAAATTTAAGATAAAATTTAAGGGGTTCCAATAACATTAATCTTTTGTCCAAAAAATATAAATTCATTCCTCATTAAATATAATTTTCAATAAAATACATAAAAATTAAAAGGGTTTAATTTCCATAAATGCTTCCAAAAATATTTTTAATATCCCATCACATAAAACCCCATAAGGGTTGGCTTATAAATTATACTTATGATCAAATGTAGTCTCACAATATCATTATGGTATCCATAACTCTTATGTTTATCTTATATGGAGACATATATTCTTACGAATTATAATTCACACATTATTCTATAAATAAGCTCTTATCTTATAAAAAACATTTATATTAGAAGATTGAGTTCATGCTTTCACCGATAGAATATCAAATGTGACTTTATTATTCTAAAATCTAGGTATTTGGGGAAAATAAATGCTTAAAATAACATAATGTTATAGTAAAGGATGAAAAATATGATTTCCATAGGTCTAGTTCATAGAAATTCAAAAATAAAACTCCTAACTAAGGATTTGATGAAATGTGCTAATTAATTATCCTGATCTGCTTCTATTGTTGTGATTTCATAATCTTTCCCTTTTCCATTTATATTTAAAGGAGATTATCTTTAATTATTTTTATTAAACATCATATTTGTGAAATGGTTATCATAATACCAATAATCCTTACATTTTAAGCATTGGATCATGGGTGGTGTTTTAGTGGATGTATTATTCACTTCCATTATGTTAACTGAACCATTCATTTCCATTCAACAATCACAATAATTATAAATCTACCTTACGCATTTAAATAACTTAATAGTTCCATTAAATTCATTCCCATGATGATTCTTCCCATATTTCTAGAATTTAAATGTCTGGAATTTTTTTCCACTATGTTATTTATTTTAGTTTTCATGAGAGACAACATTCATTTTCCTTATATTGAATCTCTAATTTCCATTTCCACTATGTGTTCACAACAACAAAAATTCATAACTACCAAAATATATTATAGTTAACACCTCTTGGAGAATTAGTTTTAGGACACCAAATTATCAATAAACCATACACTCTTGTTAAAAGATAATGCAAAAAGTGTATATTGCATGTTTTGTAAAATTTTATATTCCCCTCATTTTCTCATTTTGAAGTTCAGTATGGATAATATCTTGAGAAATTGGTTTGAGAATAAATAAAATATTTTCCATTCCATCTCCCGTAATGTTTGGTTTCTCTGTAGGATAATCATTCCATTTTCCATCACACTTATATTTAACACAGTTACTTTTGGTTCCAACTATTAACTTGAACCAAAAAGAAAATAGTAAGAAATAATAATCATATTAGTTAACCACATAATATCGATGAATTATTTATAGTTTTTTTTAATCAATAAACCTTCTTATAATTAATTGAAACCTTTGGTTTAACCTAGTTCATCAAAGATCATTATCAATTCTAATCCTTCATGATAGTCCATAAATAAAATGTGAGTTAACCAAAGAATATTCCCTAGGGTATCAAACAAGTTAAACACTAAGGCCTGTTGTGATGTACCTAGTAACTCTAGAGTCTTGTCTGATGCACACTTTTTAGAGTTATTTTACCAGGAACATCTTTGATGGAACCATTTAAACTTATAGTATACAGACTAGGATGTATTTCTATAAAAACAACATAATCTATTCTATACCAGACCTTTAGGATATTATCCTATACGTAGGCTTATCATAAGGGTTCCTTCAAAAATTTCTTATCCTAGTTTCCAAAGGTTAAATAATAATTTCTTTGATAAAAAATGAAATGACCCAAGATTTTCATAAATAAATATCACATATTTTTAGATGAATATTCTATACATTTCAAAAATAAATTCTTAGGGATCATAATTTTTTAGTGATTTTAGAGAATAGGTACACAATATTATTATTTAATGAAATATGTTCAGCATATCCTATAAAGATCTTCTTCTTATGTACTCATTATAAACATACCCTTCTCAAAAAAAATTCATAACCCAGGTAAAGGAAAAATAAGAAAGAGTGAGCACATATTCTCACGAAAGGTAAACATGGGATATATAATTATATTATCTTATAAACTCATAAGATAAAAAAGGGTATGAGATCATGAATATAACCTAATATTTATGTACCCAAACTATCATGGATCGTAAACATTAGTCATGGAATAAAACATTGTCACATCAAAAACACATGAACCATAAGAGTGAAAAATCTTCATAAATCAATCATAAACCATAAGTTCAAAACATATAAGTGTGAAAACATCATTTGTATTAAAACCATTTGATATGTGAATGGTAACATCCAATATCATTAAATCATAATAGAAAAAAAAATAAATGTTTCATGTTACGTAATATATTAGACATCATCAATTGTTTCTCATTTCATAATGGATTAGGCATCATCACCTGTTTCCAATATTAGTTCAAGAAAATCATTTTTTCCTCAAATCAGATCATATAAATTTTCATTTTTTCCATCAATATATCATGAGACATAAAACATTACCCAATACATTAGGGGGAGATATAGGTCCTAGCCATTACATAATCTATATATTTATGTTCCATAATATTACAAAACATTCACCATACAATAATCAATAGAAAGGAAATGGGTTTCATAAACATTTCATTATAACATAAACCATATATAAATGTTTTTAATAAACCTTTCATCACTGTATTACCCATAGGAATGAAATGGTTTTCTTAAAAATATAATCAATTTATCATAGAATAAAAAATGGAGAAGGAATGGGATTCATAAAAATATATTAATCATAATCATAAAAAATAATGATAAAGATAAGGATGGATAAATTGGAACATAACCCTAGTAAAACATAAGAAACACCAAATTTGGTGGTTATTTATTAATAAAGATTCCAAAAGGATCAATAAAACATTCCTGAGGAAAATTACTTTTCTAATAAGAAAATTAGACTTTAAAACTAAAAATTTATAAAAAAATCAAAAAATATTTCTTTAAAATTAACCTTGGATAAAAATAAAGGAATAATTATGTCATTTATCATTCATGATAGTGGAAAATTATGTTCATGATGTGCATGTTAAATCAGAGGCACCTTTAACATTTTTAGTAAAATCCAAAGGGGTATTTTTTTATAAAATGACATGATGATTCCTTTAAAAAATATGAAAAAAACATGGAAAACGTAACATTAAACAATCCATAGAGGTTTATAAAATATTTATTTAACTTTTTTTTAAAAAACATAGACATGAAATAAAAAGTGGTTTCGACCGAAGATAGAAATAAATTAGGTTGTTTACAAAATAAATTTTTTTTGAATATTGAATACATAAAGAGGGAAAATTAAAGGAAAATATATAATTTTAATAAATAACTATATTTGTATAAATGTTAAGAATTTCAATAAATTTAGATCAAAATATCTCTTCATTTGAATTATATCATAAACAATCACAATAAACAATGAAATTCTAATATTAAACCTTCACCACCTTGGTGTATTTTGTATCATAAAACCCAGTGATATAGAGAAAATTAGATAGATATGTGTATCACATGATTATAATGATAAGGATCATAATATACATTCTTGGTAAGTATATAAACCCCAAAAAAGAAACAAGTGATGTAAAAGCCATGTGTCCCCCAAAAATTAAAGTGAGAAGAAAATCCCCTCCACTTTGAAACATTTGAATTGGAAGAAAAATTAAAGAATAACATTAAACATAATATTAAATATCATTAAAATAAATAAATTAACCATATAAAATTTCATTTTTTTATTATTTATATATCATAAAATCATGTAGGTGCATGACATAAAAATATGTCCCAAGGAAGTGAATTTTAGACAAAATCTCTAACCTTTAGTCTAAAATTCCATCATACACATTCAAAAAACCTATATAAAAAATAAAAGTTTATTATAAATATATTACAAAAAAAATAGTCATATATTTAAAACCGAATAATATTTACTTTTGGCCTTTCATTACCAGTTCATTAATAATTCTTTATTAAAATCATGTTTCTTGCAATAACTGCTTCATTTTTCATATATATTTAGGTTTAGAATTTTTTGTCCCTTTTACATTGATTAAGGTTACAAATATTAAATAATTTTAACCAAGATATAAATATAATATATATTCATTATATATATTTTTAGAGTAATTCGTTAATTAGAGAGATAGATAATGAATTACACTATTCTTAGAGATGGTAGGTCATACATACACATAAACATTGTTTTCATTTTCTTGATTGATGAAATGAATAGAAGTTAAATAATATAAAACCATTCTAGAATATTTATTATTTCATATATATATATATATATCAAATATTTTCATTAATTATATCCATATTACCTTCCATGTAAAGAATAAGTGAAGAATGAATCACATCGCTACACAAGGTGGTTGTCCACCATAAAAACTAGTGACATTATCGTATTCCCATGGAATGTAATGTAAGAAGAAACATGGGATATTATAATTAAATAAGAATAATTATTTCATAATTATAATATAAATATGTTAAATCTATATTTATAATGATCCATGGGAGGTGGTGAGGGAAAATGAACCACATCAGTTTGTGAGGCGGTAGTCGGATGTACACATTATCAATAGTTTTTTCCCACTTGATGTCAGAGGATATGGATATATGTCATAAAATTAACATAACAAAGAAATATATATGGTAAATAATTATTTTATTATATCTTCATGGTGGAAAAATATTTTAATGAGCTGGAGAAATAAATAAAATGAAAATTCATGGTTATGGACTTTACCTCTTCTTCAGAAAACCCCATTGGGTTTATACCCAAATCCTTATTATGAGGGTTTCCTAATAAAAAATTCCAATAGAAAGTGGAGAGGGAAGTACATAATGTATTTTAGTAGGTATTGGATGAACAAAATGGTTCTGAATGTGTTAAGTGGAGAGGGGAGGGGAGGTCTATTTATAAGTGGGGAAAAGAACAAACATGGAAATTACATGGAAATTTCCCAAAAGAATCCATAATGATAAATTCATTCCCATATTATTTTTTCAAAATGACCTTATATTTGAAATTTTGATATGATAAGGTTATAAAATGGGCATAAAATACTATTTAGGCATGTTTTTTTGAAAGATATAACCTTGTATTTTTATATTAACTCCCAGTAAATCTATTTTAACTTTAACTACTGTAATTAAATCTTTTTTTATTTTTACTATTCATTTGCATCAAAAAATAATTTTAAATTATAATATAATATTATTTATTCTATGTAAAAATAATGAATCTATTTTTTCAATTTCCATTCACAAAAGTGTAAAATTATAAATTAAATTCAACATGCAAACATGATTAAAAAGTGGTTTACCTTAGAGAAAAGTTTCATAAGTATAGAATGTGTTAATATCAAAAATAAATTTGATTTTGATTAAAATAAAATAAAATTGATTAATAATAAAATTATTGAACTAATTTTTCATTTAAAATATTTTTAAAAAGGTGTAACTATGAAAATACTTTAAATGAAAAGAAAATTTTTAATAAAAAATAGAATTTTTCACTATACATCAAAAAAATTAATCTTTTTATAAAATTCCAAAAAAAATCATTCTGAAGATAATATTTACATGTTTATTTTAAAAATTAATTTTATTTTTTAAAATAAATTTTATAAAAGTGTCCGAAATATTTTTTATTTAGTATTCACAAAATGCTATAAAAATTCTTTTTGAAAAAACAATATTTTTGAAATATACAAAGAATTTACTAAAAATTAATTACATTTATCAATATGTTTTTATTATATAAAACAATTATAATTAATTTTTAATTTATTTATTCCTATTAGTAATTACATGGTTAATAGATATGTTATAATTATCATGTTTAAATAATAATATTAATTGTATATTGTAGTTTTTAAAACACTGTGGTTCATGTAATGCAAGATATCAAAGAAATTAAATTATTTTAAAAATATATTTCTTAAAAACATGGGGTTTTACAAAATTAGATTCCTCTATATGACTAAAAACAAATGAAAAACCTTTCTGAGAAGCTAATCCACCTACTCACTATCAACATGAACACTAAGATTATACTCACAACACCTATCACTCCGAACATGCCATGATGTCTTAAAAACATTGATCTTAATTCTTATGGTTATCCCAAATATAAAATTCTACTTTAGAGGATGATTTGAAACCATGATTCTATATTCCATTGGAATCAACTTCCAAAAATCCATTGCATTATTCCATAAATATTTAAATTACATCCCACAAGATTCCCCTGACATAGTTCTGTAGTGACCATGTACAATATCACCAAAAATGACAGTCAGAACACCTTTATAAGATTTTCTACAAAACAATCAGTTAAACCCACCAAAACATCCTAATAAGAAACACACACCTTAATCATGGAATTTCTAGTAATGGCCCTCACACATATGTTTTCATCAATTCCCCAAACCATGGCACCATCTCCCAACTATTCCCAAGTATTTTTGTCTCAATGGAAACCTTTATGAAATTTCATCACACGATTCACCCATTGAATCAGGTGATGAATCAGATTCACCCTTTAAAAAACCCAAAATTCAGTTTTTTACCCTATGAACCAAGTCATTAAACTAGTTAACTACACACAACATTTCAAAAATCAATATTTCCCCCCCTAAACCATGACATGAATTTGGTTCACCAATGAACCAAGTCATAAATTAAAGATCGCCTACTAAAACATGTAACAAACAATATATCACCCTAAAAATCACCCTCATTTCATACCATAAACACCTCAAGACCATTTCTAATGCACAAAATACTATCAACACCCCATTAGAATCCCAAATATAGTATTCATCGAGGAACTAGGTCTCATAAGATCTTATTATACACTAGTTATTCAGTATCACCTTGACCATCCATTGGCTAGTATCACCACACCCCTAACCCTTCCAAAATGATTTTAATTTACCCATGACTTATATTATACTACCCACTATAGGGGTATCATTATCATCACCTAAAATACCCAAATGGTCATCATCCATGGACAATTCTATTTCCATAACCAATCATAATGATTAGTGTGGTCAAGATAACCCACAACAGGCCACTAACAAGAAACATTACTCAATACTCTTTCCTAGATCACTAAAAACAACTTTGGAAACCCAAAAAAATCAAATAATAATGAGGGTCGTAAAAAAAATTGATAATAGTATACTCTACACTATATGGCTTACCACATACCACTCCTCAAGTGACATCTCAATCAATTTCATCACTATTAATGTATTTCTCATCCTGATCCAAGATCATATATTCTAAGAAACACCTATATAGGATCAAATTGTATTTTACATGTTTCTACACCCGATCCACTTATGTTTTCACCACTTCTATGAATGGGAATTACTTATTTCATCAAAACTCTAGAGAAACCTAGCCCAAAATAGTTCACCAAAACCATCAGCCCTCAAATCAAACACATCAATCACCAATTAAAAATCCAATAGCATAATGTGTATTCAGTGTACCCTATCTTGATCTCATAATAATGAAAAGGATTTATGAACCCATACTACTTAATTTTTTAAACCCTAAAATCAATTCTGTGAGTTTCACATCATCAAACAAGGATGATGTGCCAATTCCACATACCATGATCCTTTTCATTTCAATTCATCAAGTCAAGAACATCTCAGATATTATCATCAAAAATCATGATATCTTATCCATGATGAGTTTAATCGTACTCTTATCCAAAATAAAACACCATTCAAATTTGATAGTGTCCACCCATGATCATGTAGATACAACCATGAATTTATTTACATTTGGGTTAGGCACTCAAAAAATCATTCCATTTGAACCCTAGGTTGATACCAAAATTATAAGAAACCTAAGCAATTAATGTCTCAAAAATAGATGGAATTTTCTATTCCATTCCTCAAAACACCTCAAGGGTATTTTCATACACCAAGAACCTCTATTACTTACCAAATATCACCACCCAGGCCTACCCCATATATAAAATCAACATCAAGGAATCTTAATTCATAAACCACATTTCGTAGCAACTCACATGTAACGATTATAACCTGAAACCTAATCATTTTTTCAAATATATAAAAAATCCTAAACCTCAAAAATTCTCTTACACACCAACCCAAATTAACATCTCTAATATTATATCTTACATGACCTCATGCACGCCTCCCCATATTAAAGAGGCTACTAACTAGCATCGAAATTTTAAAGGTATTATGAGGAGACTATACACTCAATAATCATATCCATATACCAAAATATATCTTCATTGATATAGTTAAACTAAACATCACAGTGGAAAATAACGTAAAAAATATTCAATAACAGTTTTCATGTCAGGTCACACAATAATAACCAAACAAACCCCTGAGGTGGTACATCACTAATTATAAATACTACAAAAAAATAAATAAATAAAATTCGGTTTGGAAGATGTATGGGATATGTCCTAGTACTACATAAAATTCTTAATTCTAAGATCTATGATAACCTACCACTGGTCCATTTCCCTTCTTTATATCCCTAGTCATCATGTCTACACACACAGTAAGATACCCATGTAGGGTGTCAGTATCTCCTATTGAAAAACCTCTAATGTGTTCTTAACACAATTCCATATGTTTATAGGGGTGTATTTAATAAAAGAAATATAAATTCACATGAATTAACACAACCAATCATGTACCTAGTCTTTCTTCACTAACCAAGATTCCATGAACCCTGAGCATACCCACTTCGACTCAATGTTGGATGAATGTCATAATTTTTCACCACATGTATTGGATAATGATATATAACCATGTTCCACCTTTAATGGAAATTCAAAAATAAGAACCATAGATTACTTTTATCCTTTTATTATATATACACTTGGAATTCCCAAATCGATGAAATTCTAAACATATGCAAGGATTTTCTATATTATAATATCATACCAGAATATAGACCCTATTCCAATTTCGTATAGAATTTTTACCCCATGGGACAATCAAATACAAATATCTCAAGTATCCTATATTTGAAGTCACAATAAAGGATTCGTGTTATTATAGCTTCCCCTCTAAGGGGGAAGCTAAGTCCATCTGGTCCACCTATCATCCAGATCACTAAAATAGAGGTTCAACTAGCTATATAAAATTATATATCTATGGAATGGAATATCAAGGAGAAATATATAACAATAATTATTCCACATAAAATGAATCTATATAGGAGTAAGCTAAAACTTAGAAAGTAACATGTGTGTCATATCAAATATTCCTCTAGAAATGAATTTAAAACATATATGTTGCAACATAGCAAGGAACACATGACACAAACTAAGAAAAGGTATTATGGGCCACCCATGTGTGAAAATTTATACCTTATCGGGAAAGGATCAATAAAATTGGCACAAAACACAATCCATTCATTCCAATAAATCCCTACAATGGTCTAAAGTGGTAAAGACATCCTAAATTTACCGCATTGATTCTAATATCCATGGTCCACCATGGAATGATGCCTGGATCATTCCCATGCACTGACATTCACTATAAAAATTCCAAATACATAATAATAGAGTCTCTAAAATGGTTATTTTAGTAATATATCATTTCAATATTTTAATTACACATCAAATTACTAAAAAAATGTTTCTTTCTAAAGGAAGATGTATGATCGATTAAGAAGAGGTCACCAATTCTCATATTATAATATATATTTATCAATAAAGAATGTTTCATTAAGTATATCTAGTTAGATATTCATACATATATTCACCAGGGCTTGAATCCATGATAAAATCTTGAGAAAGAAGGCTAATCAGGCTTAGAGTACATATATCATACCACAATAGATGCAAATAGATCAAACTAGACTTAATGTTCCCATGAGGAGAGGGAGAGGGAGCCTAAAACACCAAGGGGAAGATCTTAAACAGTTTATATTCTCAATGGTAATGTATTAGGGTGAGATTTAGGCTAATAATCATATTAGAGAAAAATCGACCAAAATTCCATGAAAATTGTTTTTTGTCTGGAAAAAATCATGGGGCCATTGTTCCTAGGTAGAATATAGACATTATTTCTTTTCCACCAGTAGGATAGTGGGATATTTATAATTATAGGCCCCTATTCTACCACCACCGATTTTTTAGTGTACTTCAACAGTTATATATTGGCCTTATTCCAGGTACTATGCAGCCCAAACATGCCTCCATCTTAAAAAACATCAACTCTATGTCCCCTTACCCAAATAAAAGTCCTATGAGGGATGAAAAAAAACATGATTTGTCCTAATATAGAACAAAATGAACCATGAATTTTGATGATTTTACATAATCCCTCACACAGTTCTCCATTGTTAGGTCTAAATTGGAATCGTTGAATAGTCATGAGGGGGATGAATTGGCCTTTTAAAATAATTTTAAAATCTTATCAATGTTTATATAATATAGTATAAATATAAATAGAAGTGAATACAATGATTTTTATAATAGTTTTGATTTAATTAATCATACTATACTCTTCACCCCTTTCACAAATTGAATAATATGGAACCACTATAATGGGAACACTATCTTTTTAAGGGATACCATAACCCGGTTACAAATACCTTCTTAACTCATAGAGACACAACCTAATATGACAACCTTTTTCACGCCTAGTTCCTTAACCCAATCACACTTACTTCTACGCACCAAGAGTAACAACACAATATGAATCAATTTTCAAACCTAGTTTCTTATCCCAATCACCTTTTTTTCACACCTAGATTAAAAACACAATATGATATACTTTTTCACATCGGGTTCATTAAAAAAGTCACCCTTTAGTTTAAAAACATAAAGTCATAACCCACGTGAAAATTTTTTATGTGTTTGTAGAAATCAAACCTAACTTTTTACTTTTTTAAGACATAATCAAATCCCCATTATTTTTGTATTTATGGAAGAACTTGAATTACCTCTTCATTTTCTCAGCAGGAGACAAACAAAAACCTTAAATTTTGTATGGGATTAATGACCTCCAATCCTGTATTTTAATGGGTAGTATAACACTATTAAATCACACAAAACGAAAATAATATAAATATTTTAAACTATAAAACTAGATATAAAATTTAAGGTCTCTTTGTTGAGGTAAAAACATTTTCTTCCTATAATAACGATCAAATAATTATACCTCATTTGGGAGAAGTAGTTGATTTATTTATTAAATAGACATGAAAATCATACCTGGTATGGTCACTCTAATAAAGTGTAATATTAAATATATTATGTATGATTATAAATTGTTATATTAACTAACATAGGAATAATAAACAATAATAATAAATATTAAAGTCCATTTGAACACTCCTATAAAATATATGAGATAAGATATTAAAATTCCAAACAATTTAAATTTGAAACTCTTGTTTTTGTATGAAACCTATTTTACACTTCAACCCATGTGATGATAATTTAAGCATATATATAACTATTTCAATGAAAATTCCTTAATATTAAAAAATAATAAGTTACTATGGAATAATTAAATAAATATAAACATGTGAAACACTTGAAGAAATTCAAAATATTTAATTATATATAAATCAGAGAATTTATTTATATAAATATGAAAAATTAATTAAGTTACTATATAACTGAAGGTAGGTTCATTAATTTTCTAGGTTTCAACATTATAAGTCAGGTTCCTCACTTTTTTTCTTAGATAAATTTTTTCATATTGTCTCATCATTTTTTCCATACAGTCATTTCATTTTTGTTAATTCAGTAACTTAATATTTATTCATGCAATAACTTCATTTTTTCATGTGGTCAATTCATTATCCCTCATTTGTTCACTTAGTTTGTTCATGCAGTAACTTTATTTTTATTCATGTGGTGAGTTATAGACTTTGTTAAATATTCAGTCAAGGCCACTTTCATCAAGGAAACATCCAAACTATGTTAAATATTCACTCAAGGTCATGTTCACACGCTTAAGTTTACTTGATAATGTCACTTTAATATTGAAATTTAATATGTAAAAACTCTTAACATAAAAATATTACAGTTTATGAAAAATTAGATTTATTTTTATTATCATAAAAACTAATAAATAAATTGGATCAAGGAGATAATTCAACATTCTCCCTCCTTTGATAATTTTAAAATAAATGTCAATTCAAAAAGTTTCTCCCCATTTTTGAAATTAATCAAAAATATTTAACCCATGCTTCCTTAAATGTACCAACAGTTTATGAATAATGATGCCCCTGATTAAAATATAATATGGAAATGTCCAGTGAATGAACATTGGGAAAGAAAAAATTCCATTATATTGTTATCATCAAACAATTATCCTCTTTAATAATTGCTAGGAAACAAACTAAAACTAAAATTTACATAGAACATATAATTATACATATAATAGATTCATACATTTTTAGACATTATATGTAGACTTAAAATTCTACCTATATTTAATAGTATAAATTCTTCTATAAAGATATGTATGAATATGTAAGGAGCTATAAAAATATATCAAGATATTTCAAAAAACAATTTAATGATTTGAAATTAATTAAATAATATCTCAACAAATAAGAACATTCTAATAATCCAAAAATAAAATAGAATAAATATTAACACTGGGAAAATAAAAGATAATTTAAAACATTAACACAACACCCAAGTAAAAATCCCCATACATATATATTTTATGATTAGATATTCATCATTCCACTTCAAATTTGATTCTACCAAATTTATATTAGTGAAATGGTTTAGTTAATATATCAAATAACTTTTTTTCTAAATATTTTTATATGTAACTAATATTCCCCTATTGAACACGTTCCCTAATAAAGTGATATTTATCATCTATTTGTTAAGTTATAGAGTATTGTAAAGGATTTTTTGAGATAGATTTTCTAGAATTATTGTCACAAGAAATCATAATATTTTCACAATTAAAACCAAAATAAATATATAAAAAACTCTTTAGTTCAATATAGGTTTCTACTGAATAAAATTATCCAAGATTCATATATCCCTTAACATAAATAATTACTATTTTAACCTACATTAAATGACATTATTTTGGATTTTATTTGAATTTAGAAAATATATATACAGACTAAAAATATAAAATCTAGTCTAGATTCAATCAAATAAAGAAATAGATCAATCATATCTCTAAATATCTTATTATAAATAGATTTTATAGCTTCATCATATTCTAACATACATTAAATACTCATTGGAATATTTTAGCTTTTACAATTTTCAAGACCAAACTACTAAACATATTCTTCAACATTTTATCACTATTTAAGAATGATACCATCATTTGTTTCAATTATTTTCAAACCTAAAATGTACTTAAGAACAGCCATATAACTCATTTAGAATTCCAAATACATTAACTATCAAATATAATTACTAATTATATCACTTGAAGAACCAAATATAATATCAATGACATATATTTGGACAATTAAAATGTCTTTGGAATCTATTTTTATGGATAGGATGGAGGAAATTTTCTAATTTCAAAACCATTGTTTAGAAGTAAAAAATAAAACCTCTCACACCAAACTCAACGAGATTGCTTTAGACAATAATGATATTTATAGAGTTTCAAAACATAGTTAGATTTAGATTAATTCTCAAAACCAAGAGGCTACTTTACATATACATTTTCAGAATATATCCTTTTAAAATTTAAATTTTCATAACTAGATAAAAAATTATAATTCCACATTGAGATGCGTAAAACAAAATAATTCATATGGATTTTAATAGAGGAAATAGAGTAAAATAATCACAAAAATAAATTCCTTATTCCTTATTGTAAACATGAGCCACTAACATACATTTATTTCAATTTAGTTGACTAGATTCCTCTAACCATATTATAAATATCCATTTGGTTCAAATAATATTTATATCCTTAGGGGGGTCAAGTATTGTCTAAAAATTTATCTTACCAATTTTATTTAACTATTATGAATTTCCATAATATAGTTTGAATCAAACAAATATTTATCAATATTTTTTGTCATAGAATAAAAAATAAATTTTTGATAGTAAAAATATTTCTTAAGGAATGTTTCATTTCGGAACCACTAGTTATATCACCAATTAACTTTTCAACAAATATAATATTTTTATAATTTTAATGTCGGTTCATTGTAATTAATATACCTATAATTAGATTAATCTATATATAATCATTTAGGTTCACCAAAGTTGAAATATCCAAACTATTACTCAACCTATTTAAAATATATTTTTCATTAATTTAAATGATTATCATAAAATTTAACAATGATAAATTATTTAACCACTAATGAACTTATTTTATTAAATCTATGTGCCTTACTTGAATTATAATACCCTATAAAAATACCTTCATATGTTTTTGAATGAAAATTTTCTGAGTAATTGGTATAAAGAATGTGAAATTTTATTCTGAATACTCTTAAATATCCAATTCTAGGATTCCTAAATTTCTAAATTTCATAAGGCATATTCTTTAAAAAGGGTGTAAGAATAAATAGATTAGAAACATGAAAATCTGAGTTAACAACTTTTACCTATAAATATGTTGGTAAAGAATTCTTATTTTACATTATCTTGGACATTTCTTTCAATGTTGTATTTTTCCTTTCTAACATAATATTTTGGGGTGGAGTCCTATAGACCAAAAAATTATGACTATAAAAATTATAATCAAATAATTAATCAAATTTTAGATTTTAAACCTCACCTCCTCTATCACTTATTATTGACAAAATTATATAAACTATTTTATTTTGAACCAATTTGCAATATGAAATAAATTTAGACAAAGCATCTGATTTATGTGAACAAAAATAAGTTCAATTAAATATATTATAGTCATCAAAATAACAAACTCATACCTTTTTTCACTATGATTTGTATTTTTTTTTTTTTGTCTATATAAATCAAAATGTAAAATTTAGAATGTGTTAGAAGTTTTCACCTCTTGGAATGGCATTGATGACACTTTATGCTTATTACCCTTCAAGCATGAATCATATATATATGTGATATCCAATTTCAATTCAATCAAAGAAAAAACCATTTTAATTTTAGAAATATTATATAATAAAATGATATTTTTATGGCCTAGTATTAAATTCCACAAAAAATTATTATATTGAAAAACATTTATTCATTATAAATTCAGTTAAGTCAAAATACAAAAAATAATCGACCTAATATTTCATTTTATTTTTTCATATAAAAAGATATATTCTACTTAGAAAATAATACATTTCGTATTTTCATATTTTAAATTCACATTGTCATAAAAAATAAATGAGATACTTACTAAATTATTTTTAAACATTTCACAAATTCAAATCTTAAAATAACAACTATATTTGATATTCCAAATTTTCCAAAACTTTTTACATTTACTTTTGAATTATAACTGAATATAAAAATAACACCACAACATTTATTAAAGGAAATAAAATTTTAAATATCACAAGTCATATTTCATGAACATCCCCTATCCATGTACAACACATCTTTTTTTATGCTTTCAAGACAAGTTTACAACAAAAATATATTTAAAAACTCTTTGGTACCGATACAAATTTGGTTTAAATTGGGTAAGAGAAAAATAATTTGAGAACCCAAAATTATTTCAAGAAAGATTTTGTATGAAATCATTAAGACATTGATGTTTTGATAAAATAAATGATGTGACCAAGATACTGTGGAAATCTCAGGGAACGTTCAATTGGGAAATGACCCTTTATGTGAAATCTAAAAAATATAACACTTGAAGCTTTTCAAATTTAAAAATTAATAAATATTTCCAAATAAATTTTCTGTATTTTATTTTCATAACAAAAACTAGTATTTGGTTTATTCAATTTTCTCATTCTTTCCATCTTCTGATAACATTCCCTTGAAAAAATATGTACAAATATATTTTTAAACTTTTAACTTAATTTCTAATCATATAACCTCGAAAAAAATAAAAAAATAATTAATTAATATTATTTACATCTGGATAAAAAAAATAATTTTGAAATTTTTATGTTTAAAATTTTTCAATTGTACCTATAATTTGTCATTTTATCTCAAAGGAATATTTTAAAATTTGTCAATTTTAGTAAGAACAACCTTATATTTGCACTTAATATTTTTGAATAAATCAGAAATATTTAAAACATTGTGATTGATTCTATGAATATATTAATAAAAATCACCTTTAGAATAATCAGATTTAAAATAGGAAGTCCATTAATATTAAATTAAATTCTTTTTATAAACCATCAAACAAAGGTTTTTTGTCCCATTTTCTGTCCCAAAATCATGACAAGAATTTGAGTCAGATGTGTAAGCCCAAAAATTACCATTTATTCTCTGTCCTTTTTATATTATTCTCTATTTCTTTGTCCATTCATAATCATTGATTTATTAGTATTTATGTTCCCTCTTTATGTTCACATATAATATATCATTACATTATCATCATCATCATTACCCTTTTTCTTCTTTTATTTTGGAGGTAATTCATTTTATTCCTTCTTAAGATTCCACTATTTCTTATTCCTTGGGAAACTTATAAAAATTGATCTCTTATACCACATTGAAATTTAGAATCGTAAGAGTGAGTAGTAACATGACCTTTTAATTTAAAATAAATACATTTCCTTTTCAAATTTTCCTTTTGAGAAATATTTCTCAATTTTTAATCATTTTTAAGTAAGGATCCAACAAGTTCATCTAAATTATATTCTTTTGAAATTATTACTTCCATAATTTTATATATTTTTATTATTATATTTATTTTGTAGATATCATAATCCCCTTTTAAATATAATATAATTATATAATCTTTCACTCAAATCACCTATTCAATTTACAATACAAGTAAAAATACGAAATATTTGATTAAATATTTATCCTTCATCCATTTTTATCTCCTAATACTAAACTCTTAACATCCAATTTTATTTTATATATTCTTATCAGAACCTAGATGAATATCATTCCTAATATTCTAAAATTAATGTAATTTTTTCATGAAGAAATATGACTACACACATTCCTGTTAATTTCATAATAAATAATATTAATCATCATATAATTAAGAACATACATTACTGAATCATTACCAACTAATGATTTAGGATAAAATTATGGTATATTTATGGTTTAACCAACTTTAAATTCTAAGGTGTTTAAGAAAATTCTCTATGTAATAATACTATCAACTATAAGAAGTTATATCAAAGAGTGTATGTATCTAAGGTATCCATCCATTATTCACATTCATTCCTTCCATCTAAAAAAATATCTTTTCACATTAATAGTTTATGTTAGGATTTTATTATAAAAAATAATAGAAAAATATTCTACTGATATGGAACCCATTATAATACTAATTTTTAGGCCATAATGAGAATGGACGAATGGTTTGGGGAGTGAATTGACCTTTTCTTATAATTTTGAAATCTTATCAAAGTTAAGTTAATGTATTGGAAAAAATTGAATTGAAGATAATTATTTTTATAGTGGGTTGTATATAAATTATCTTAGTCTACACTTTATCCATCTCACAAACTTAGAGAGATTACACCAACTATAATGGACACTCTTACTTTATAAGGGATATTTCAACCCTTTTACAACTTCCTTTTTAACCCCTAAAGGAATACCACAATACGACAACCTTTTTCGCCCAAGATGGATTAACATAATTATCCCAACTTTTTCACACCTGGAGGTACAAACTAATATGTTTTCCTTTCTCACACCTTTTGGATTTAACCAATCACCATTATTTCTTCATGCATGGATGCACAACCCAATATGGAAGCCCTTTTCACACATGATTTCTTAACCAATTCAACCAAACTTTTTCACAAATGTAGGCACAAACTAGAATCTACCATTTGAAGTGGTGTTAAACATTCCATCTAACTAGTCCAAGGCACAATCTAATCCCCAAAATATTTTGGGTTATGTTAAAACATGAATTATCATTCCATTTTCTCACATGGAGGCACAACCCAAATCCTGACTTTTGTATGGGATTCATAACCCACTATCCATCCTTTTAAAGGGTAGCATATCCCAATATAATTAAACACAAATAAAATAATATAAATAATTAAAACCATGGAATGATGGTCACTTTGATAATCTATAATAATAATAAAATCATTATATTGATAATATATTATAATAAATAATATAATACCTATAAAAAATAATCATAATCCTTAAAGTCCCTTAGAACACTCCCATAATTCTTGCAATATAAACTATTCAAATTCAAAACACTTAAATTTTAAACATTTGTTTTCCCAATAAACCAATATGAGTTATAAACCCACATGATAATTATTTAATCCTATATAGAATTCTTACAAATAAATATAATTACTATTTAAATAATTAATAAGTATTTAAGGAATAATTTAATCAATATAAACATGAGAAAAAAACATGCAGTAAGTTAATATATAGAAGTATAATTTAAACATAGCATTTTTTTAATTGAAATATGGAAAACTAGTTAATTAACCATAGTTTATAAGGTAGGTTTAAAAAAATTCATAATTACAACTTTATATTTTAGGTTCATCACTTTTGATATCACTTTATTTTTGTTCATGAGGTCACTTCATTTTTTTCATGCAGTCACTTCATTTTTATTCATGTGGTCACTTCACTTTTATTCATGGAGTCACTTTATTTTTGTTCATGCGGTCACTTCATTTTTTTAGGTAATCACTTTATTTTTTCTATCTAGTTGCTTCATTTTTGTCTATCTAGTCACTTAATTTTTGTCTATAGGGTTACTTTTCTTTGTTCATGATAAAAATTAATTTTTTTTCATGCGGCCACATCATTTTTATTCATGTGGGTGGTTCACAACATTTTGATTTTTTCATTGAAGGTCACTTTTATACTTTTTAAATTTTTCTCTCTAGAACACTTCAATAGTCATACAGTTACGAGATATAGTAACAAGAATATTTAACTAGAATATGTAAAATATCAAAATAGATAGATCTTATATTCTATGAAAAATAATAATTATTTCAATTATAAATAATTCACATAAATAAATTGGATCCATGAACTAATTAAATATTAATATATCATCATTATACACTAACCCACTAAGGTATGATCTATATTTGAAAGCATTTAGGTATCCCATCTATCCCACTAATTAGGTCTTATAAAATTTCATAACTCATAGGGAACACTATCATTCACATCTAAAAAACCGGGATAACTAACATGCCAAACTAGGTACCAAAGTGGTCTAATATAAATGTCATGACTCACAAGGTCATCCATTCACTTGTCTCAAATATCTCATAACATCCATAATTCCAAACACCCATCACTAGTGTCTCATTAAACCACAAAATCAAACCTTCCCATGCCAAAAAAAAACAATCAGTCCACTCAAGGGTCTCATACTCCACATATTACCATAGAAACCTCATTAAAATTCATTTTTCCTCTTGATCATTATTTCAAACTGAACATCCACCCACATGATTTATCACTTGATAATCACAAACCCACTAGTCACTACTACCATGGGAAATTAATTTATCTTATTTGGCCCATACTAATGGTAAAATATTTACAATGGATCAATTAAGTATAATTTCAATCCATGCTATATTGGAAAACAATATATAAGTTTTTATTGACACTTTAAATAAATTTACCTAAATAACAAAACTATAAACCTTCAAGTCTAAGGCATCATGATCCAATACCAGACCACTATATTCACTTCCCCACCTATGCACATGGGTTCATTCCATTTTCATTATCATTGAGTGTATCTCCATTTATTCACATGACCATCCATTATAATAAAATTCATATACAAGTCAAATAATATGAGTAGAATTCCACCAATTACTTAGATGAGAAAATTTTTTATGAGCAGTTACTGAAACTAAAAACAAATGAGCCTCTCATTAAGGAAACAAACACACACTAAAAGACTTATATTTATTATGAATCCTATATTCATACTAATGATTCATGGGACTCCACTTTCCTCTGTGTCCAAGATTCAAAAACCAATAAGTGATTTATTTTGAATGGCCCACATGACGTCCTGGACCTAGATTCCACTTAATGGGTGCCTCAAGCCTGGGAGGGGCCACATAGACTCGATCACAAATCCCCAAATTCCAAAGGCTACTGACTATCATTGGGGGTATAGGGTGTGTTTGTGGGGGAGACTATACCCTTATTACCAAAGTGTAGTGCATCGAAAAAGTCAAAACAGAGGTAAATAGAGGAAGTAATAAAAGTAAACAAAAGGCACGATAGGAATAGAGACAACAAAAACATTAACTGAAATAACTGCAATAACAAACAAGCATGCAACAATTGATGATGATATGTCAGTCACTATAAAACTATAAAAACATGGAAACAAGATGGCAGGCATAACCTATTCCACCAAAGTATAACAAAAATAAAAAGACTATACCAAGCATCCAAAGCTTTAGCTCAGTCATCTACTATCAAGATCCATCTTGAAGAAAACTCAATCATGTTTTTTAAGATGTTTACTTCACTTTTTCAACACACGAATTCATTTAATCAGCCTAGGGTACCATAAATCACTCGTATAGAGTGTGAGATAAATCCCAATGGTCCATCTCCAATGGTGTCTACATATTCCAGCCCGTGTAATGGAAATGTAATGGTGAGAAATCATTTATATATAAAATAAAGTAGTACAATGTAACTAAATACCCATGTACTTGCTTCATAAATTTGTTGGTATTTTAACATTTAACCACATAATTATTTAATTGTTACTTGTTTATAAATAAATCACATGTTTATAATAGTAAAGGTTCCAAGATGTAACATTGAATTGTAGAATAATATTTAATAAAGAAGTTACAATGTAATAATCAAGGAAACATAGACCTCAAGGGTCACCAACTCAGTAATAACTATATCTTGGATAACGCTAATAGTGTAATCCATGGAGGATAGTCTAAATCATTTACATAATGAGATTCCTACAAAGTCCAAGGAGTTCAGCCAAGGTAAACCGAGGCTATGCAATGAATGGGGCCAATGGGATTTAACTATGGAACCTACTTTTCAATGTTTCATCCAATGAATGTATCCAAGTAATCCTATAGTACAACTTGAGGGATCCTATAGTGTCATACCAGGCATCCAAAGTTAGACGGGGATTTGGTTTTGGTGGGTTTCAACATAAGCTAACTGTATCTTTGAATCGGAATGGGGTTCCCAAGTGCTAAAGGAATTACCTATGGAATACAATGTGATCTTGAGTTAATAAAATTCTATTTGATAATGATGTAATATAATATTTCATATATGTCAGGTCAATACCTTTCATTGGTGTGACAATGCTAATTGAGCATGTAACATTTTAATGAAGTCTAAATTAATCAATAATTCCATTTGGTTCAAGCCTTTCCTTTCATTAGTGTGACAAGGCCAAGTAGAATGAAACCATTATTTAATCCATTAAAGAAATTTTCAATAATCAAGGTTCTCTCCTCTACCTTCCATAAGTGTGGAATGGGTGCTACATACATGCAACCAAACATTCATTTACATCCAATAAGGCAAAGTCATATACCTAGTATACTTTCCAATTTTTATTTAACATTTATTTATAAAATTGAAACACTTACCTTAGGTAGGTAAAAAGGTGAGCATACATGGTACCTTTCATTATGAAATCCAAAATTTAAATCAATCCATTTCATATAGAAAAGGTTACCTTAGAATGTTCAGCCCAAGGCACACTTGAATGGAGGCTCAAACGTGTCAAAACACTAAAATGACAATTATGTAATAACATCCTATATGGGATATTGGGTATTATGGGTGTAACCATAAAAAATTAATCACGTATTTGGAAATACCATAAACATACAATTCTAATTATTATAAGCATGGAATATTAATTATATAATATCACTCGATGAAATCGGTGGGCCCCACACAATAATTCTAAAAATCAACAAATAGGATGGATAAGTTATAGACCACCAAACTTAGGGTTATATGACTCTCCTCCTCTAATATTGACATCTTATTCATCTTAGAATAGAGTAGAACTGAGAAAAATAAGAAAAATCTCACACTTTAATAACTAGGTTGAGAGAAAAAAGAGAAGAAGAAAGGCTTAAACAGACTCGAGTAATTACCATTGTGCATCCAACGTGATGAATGTAATATTGATCTGATCTAGGATGGTTTATATATCTTGATACCTACCATATGCCTTAAAAATACTCCAAAATGATAAGAATGAAGTCTAATCCCACTAGAAGTCGAATTAGGAGGAAGGAGGAGGCTTATTTATATCATTAAGGGAAAAAAGGTAAAATTACCCAAAATTTAACCTATGCATGGTTTTTAAACACAGTTTGAAAAACCATGCACAAAACATGTATGATTAACTGGGAAAAGGGGCGTACCACATGGTTAGGCTGCACTATTAGGGAAACCATGTGCTAACCATGTGATATGGCTCTTCTTGAAAATGCATCCCATCCACACAGTTAGATATAAACATGCAACATACCTATCCAGTTTCATCTAACCATGAGATAGGAACAGTTTCCCCAAAATATGGTTTTCTAGCTCAGAACAAGCCCCATACACAAACATAACCATTTCTAACTCATTATCCATCCATAATAGGTCCAAAATAAATAATTAGAACAAAATTTAAATGATACAAACATGATGAAAAAACTAGGTTCTTACAGTCTTCCCCCTTAAAAGAACTCATCCCTGAGTTCACCTTCCAATTGTGGTGAAAAACTATCTGAGAAAAATTTGGTACATTGAGCATGTATGTCTTCCTCCCACTCCCAAGTATCATCCAGAGTGTGACTATGTTTCCATATCACCCTTACTAAATGGATATACCGGCCTCATAGATCTTATGTGCTTCAGTAAATTATGTGTACATGATACTCCTCAAAGGTATAATTAGAATATAACTCTACTTCCTTGGGATCAATTGTTTGATACATATCATAATGATACTGGTAAATCTATGAAATGTGGAAGTCATCATGAATGGCATGGTACCTCTGAGTTAATATCAACCGATATGGTACCACCCTGGCTTGCTCTAGAATTTGAAATTTCCATACATAGCAAGAAAATATCTTTTCTTTCTTATGAAACTATCGATGTCCTAGATTAGGCCATACCAAAAGGAAAACATGATCCCCAACCTCCAAATCTAGTGGTTTTTGATAGATATCTACATAATATTTATTTCTAGAATAAGAAGTATTAATATAATTTCTGATGAGATAAACCTGTTATGAAGACTCCTAAATGAGATAATGACCTAGTAGGGCTGCCTCGCCTACCTCTAGCTAACATAGGGGTGAACAGCCTAGCCTACCATACATATCCTAAAAAATATCCATTTGGATCATCTTCTGAAAGCTGTTATTATAGGATAATTTGATAAGAGGGGTTTTCTTTTCCCAATAATAGTGGAAATCAAGGGCACATTCCTAGATCATTTCATCTACAATATGTGTTTTTCATTCCAATTTTATATCAGTCTGAGGATGAAAAGTTTTTCTTAGAAGCACCTATATTCCAATGACCTTCTACAATCCCTACCAGAACTATGATTTAAAATGAGCATCCCTATCTTAAACTATAATACATGGGACCCCATGTAGCTATATGATCTCATGGACATATAGTCCTCCAAACTCATTAAATGACAATGGATCCCAAATAGGTATGAAGTTAGGCACACTTTTTACTCTTTCAATGACAACCCATTTAGTGTCCCTGCCTCTAGGAGACCTTGTAAAACCGACTAAAATGTGTAAATAAAAATCTTCCCATTTCCATTCCAAGATTGGAAGCATCTGTAATAAGCCTACATGTCTCTATGGCTCTGCCTTCACCGGCTAACAGGTGGAACACCTAGTGATAAAGCCTACAATATGACATTTCATCCTAGTCCACCAATACTAGTGTCACATATCTCAATACATCTTGGATATACCTAGAAGAACTTCCCCTTGAGATTCATGGGATTCATGCATCAAATCCTATCTTATACCTGTGGGAACCTAAACACGTCCATGAATATGCAGAATTTCATCTTTGTCCATAGACTAATCCAAAGGTGGGTTATCTTCTAATATACACTCACAGAGAACCAAGCCATCATGGTATGAAAATTTTCTACACACTAACTTCACAAGGAGGGAATAGGTAACTGTAAAATATGAGTGGTATGACTGCTCATGACTATCTTGAAAATCTTGATACATCTTAGAGAAGAGTACTATTAACTTCCATTAATCACTAGCTTCCCATATGGCATGTGTTTGAGTTTTCTGACTCAATACATCAATGATTACATTTCCCTTAACAGACATATATGCCATCATAAAAATAAATGATTGTAAATATTCGACCCATATCCACTGTATGAGGTTCAAGTCACACTGTGAAAATATATATTTGAGGCTCTTTTAGTTCATGTACACAACAAAGTGCTCACCCAATAGATAATGTCTCCAATAATGTATGGTATGGAAAATGGATACTAGATCAAGGTAGTGCATTAAGTAGTTTCTCTGATGAGGCCTCAACTACTGAGATCCATACGTAATGCCTCTATCCTCAAGTATTATCACTACTCCCAGGATGATGCCTGATGCATCACAAAAGATGGTATAACATATGTCTGCCTCTAGAATATTCATAATAGGTTCCAAGACAAGCCTCCCTTTCAGCTCTTGAAAATCTTTCTTACACGCTTCTGACCACAGGGACTTAACACTACCATTTATAAGGCTAATAAGAGGTGAAGAAAGGTGTGAGATGTCCTATATTAAATTCATATAATATCTATCTAGCCCTAAGAAACTCTATATATCAAACACGTTCCTAGGATGCTCCTACAAAACTGCATCACTATATTTTTTAGGGTCAATATATTCACCTGATTCTGAGATAAAATGACCCAAGAAGTGAACTTTTTTGACCCATAAGTCGTACTTAGAAATATTGGTGTAAATTTGATTCTCTCTCAGTGCACTCAAAATGATCTGAAAATTATTTTCATGGTCACTATGAGTGTGATAATACAATAATATGTCATCCACAAAGACCACAACAAATGAACTAAGATAGGGATGGAAACCCCTATTCATTGGAGCCATGAAATCGGCAGGCATGTTTGTAAGACCGAACATAAAAACACGGTAGTAATACATACCATGCCTGCAAAAAAAAAGTTGAATGGGGTATTTCTGATGGCCTTAGTCACACCTAATGATAACTCAATCCCAGGTCGATCTTAGAGAAGATCCTAACCCCTCAGATCTAGTTGAATAGGTCCTATATTCATGGCATTGGGTATCATTTCTTACCCGTTAGTTGGTTTAACAATCTATAATCTATGCATAGACTTAAGGTTTCATCCTCATTCTTGGAAAATAGAATGGGAAACTCCAAGAGAATGTATTAGGCCATATAAATCATTTCTACTCTAAATCCTCTAATTGCTTCTTGAGTTCCTGAAGCTCTGTATGTGACATTTTTTATGGAGGAATGGAAACTAGATCTGCTCATGGAACAATATCAATTATAAAATCTACCTATATATTAGGTCGTAATCCAGAAAAGTCCTTAGGAAATACATACCTAAAACTATCCACTACAAAAGGGAAATCATCTTATCATAAACCATGATCCTTGATGAAAATATTTTCAATCTGGGAGGTTATTCCATATAGACCATGATGCTCTAGTCCCGCACTACTATCCAATAAATCCCACTCACCCCTATGTAGATAATTTCTTCCCTCTAGTGATATAAAAAATACCCTTAAACAATAAAGGACTAAAAAATCATGGTATTGAACCAACTAATCCATTGTGAGAATGACATCAAAGACTTTCATTTTGAGAATGAATATGTTCCTTAAGAAAGGGTAATTGTCTAACTCATGGGGATAGTCCCTACATTGGTGTATTACCCTAGACTATACTCAAAATGGTGTATCTTGGTTAATTAAAAACAATAATACTATATCTCAAGTCTGAGACTCCCCACAATAAATATAGAGATAAAATATTTTCAAGAACCCGTATCAAATAAAGTAGATGTTATAGTAGATGCCACTAGAATAGTACCTCGTACTATAGATGGTTCCGCATTCGGATCCTTGGGTATCGTCTATAGTGTGTGCAAATTTCCTGATCCACGGACCTATGAAATGGTTGGACTACAACAATCATAACTTCTCTGTTGGTGTTGTTATTGATCAAGGGCCTAGCTACCATGATTGTGACATCTTCCTTGTCCTTTTTAGCTGGTGTTATTCCAACACCCCACCTGATGGGCATAAAGGAACCTTCCCCTGAAGGTGGATATGGAATATATACTTTTCCACCCAAATCTGGTGGAAAGGTCTTACAGAAATGATGAAGATTTCCCATACAGCCGCAAGCCCGTCACTCCAGTGGGTATCCATCACATTGAGGGTCTAGATTCCCCCATCATTCACATGGATGACACGCCATGGAGTTCAATATAGGTACTCTGGTTGTCACTTCCCTAACAATAAATCTCGAGGGGATGTTTCTTGCTACTAGGAGAACTACTGGCATGTCGTGGAACTGATCCTCAATTCATGATACGATTTATATCCCTCAAGATATACTTAGTGATAAGATCCTGATTTACTATTTCAGAAAAATTAGGTAGGTGAAATACATTCACCTATGTAGATATGGAATACACAAGCCCATCCTCAAGGCGGTTAGCACATAAAAGGTATTTACCGGCTAAAAGTGGTGCAAAGCATTATAACTCAATGAAACACATTGAATATTACATTACTGACATAGAACCCAACTTGAGATGCATAAAATCTCTTGATTTGACAGATATCAACATCTGAGGAAAGAAATGATCATAGAAGATAGTCTGGAAGTCATCCCATACCATGCCTTGATGGTGATCAGACAAGGTAACCACATCTCACCAATGCTTGGTCGAATCCTGAAGCATGTTTGTAGAAAGCTTTACCCTCCACTCTGGAGGCATTTCCATATGCTTGAAGATAGAGAGAATAGCCTCTATCCAAGACTCAACAGCCTGTGGACTGCCATCCCCTATGAAAATAGGTAGATGCTGCTGCTGGATCTCACGATTCATATTATCCATCATATCTGCAACTCATGGGGCACTATAAATGGATTTCATCAGACATAGTAAACTATCCTGAACATGGGAATCAATGCCCAGATCAGGTACACATGGGTAGTTCCTTGAGTGGAACTCCTAGATTTAATATTGGTGGCTCAAGGGCACCCATTTGTGGAGCATAGTCATCCCCAAAATCATGGGGTATGACATGAGGACGTCTTGGCAACATTAGTCTACAAATTCCAAGTACACACCTCAGAACATGTTTAATTAGAAAATAACATTACTAGAATAAGATGAATGTATAAAAATTCAATACCTAAGGTATAATAACCCAAATACCTGCTTATATAGGTAGGTATCGATAAGTGGTAAAGTATAATTTTCATTTTATTTAAAATTTAATTAATAGGTTTACTCCTTTACATTTCCTAAACATGACATGGAGGGATAAGGAAATGAAATCATTTCATATTATAAGTCATGTTTCACTTTATAATGGATATCCATTATCATTAAATCAGTTACCCTACACCTCATCAATGAAAATGAAACCCATTTATTTATAGTATAATTTCTTGAATCAGTAAATTACTCATCCCAGCCCATGGGGGTCCATACACCTTAGAAATTGGGACAAGCAATCACTTAATCGCAACGAAGAGTAATACAAGCATATGCTAACTATCACAACATCACTAAATAATCATAAGCATTTCAATCAATTTAATGTAGTGAAATTCACCTATATGGCGTGGCAATATGCAGTGACATGCGAATCCTAGGTACCTATAATAATTCATGTAATAATGATCCTTTCCCTCATATCATTAGGTCAAGGATGAAAAAAATCCTCAAACAGAGTAATAATGATAATCTTAACACAGCATGTGTGTCACCCAATGGTGAAATAATATCAACTCTAATATGAAAAGGAATAAAAACAATTATAGTTTAGGAAACTTGGACTTTACCCAGAACTTGTGATCGTGACATCCAACCATGTCTCGTGAAAAAGTTCTAAGCATTCCTAATATCTAATCTATTTTCTCCAAATGGTAAAAATTAATGGAATCTCCTTTGATACAACATTGTGACTTCTCAGACCTGGATTGCACTTAATGGTTTCCCTGAGCTCAGTGGTCCACATGGCCTTAAGCGCATCTCCTCAAATGCTAGAGGCTTCCAACTAGAAGCAAGGACCTATGGGGTGTTAGTGGGGAGACCATTACCTCAATACCAAAGTGTAGCGCAGTGGATAATTATAAATAGAGGTAAATAGAGGAAGCATTATAAGTAAATAGAATGCACAATGGAAATATAAACAATAACAACAAAAATTAAAATAACTGGAATAACATACAAGAATTCAACAACTAATGATGATATTTCATGTCACTAGAAAACTATAAAAACATGGATATAAGACAGCATGCATAACATGTTCCACAAAAATATAACATAAATCAAAATACTATCCCAAGAATCATGAGCTTTGGATTAGTCTTCTACTATCAATATCCATCCTAAATATTAATAAATCAAGTGTTTAAAGCTTTATTCTTCCCTTTGTCAACAATTGCATTCATGTAATCTTCCCCAGGTACCAAAATGTGCCTAAATAGGGTGTGAGATAAATCTCAGTTGGCCACCACCAATGGTGTCTATAACATCTGGCATGTGTAACAAAAATGTAACAATGTGCATGCATGTATAAATAAAGTAAATAATTACATTGTTACTAAATAATGAAGTACCTACTTGAGCCCTTGGATGGTATCTGAACATATAACTAGTTCACTATTTTATTGTTACTAGTTTATAAATGTTTCACATGTTTCTAATATTAAAGGTTCCAAGATGAAACTTTTAAACCTAAAATGATATTTAATAATTAATTTCCAAGATAATAACTAAGGAAACATAGATATCAAGGGTCTCTAACTCTGTAATAAATGTAGCCTAGCTAAGGGTAAGAGTGTAATCCAAGGAGCATAGTCCAAGGAATTCCACAATGAGATGCCTACCGAGTCCAAGGAATTTATCCAAGGTAAAACGGGGCTAAACAATGACTAGGCCTGATAGGATTTAACCATAGAACCTACTTGTCAATGATGGATCTAAGGATTTTATCCAAGGAATTGTATAGTACTACATGATGGATCCTATGGTGTCATACTGGGATTTCAAAGTTATACAAATGACTAGGTTCTAGGTGGGTGTCAACATAAGCAAGCCATATCATTGAATCGGAATGGGGTTCCTAAGTGCTCAAGTCATTTTATTTAGAATGAAAGGTTATCTTGAGTCATTACACTATTATTTTATAATTATTAAATATAATATTTCACGGCTCAAGTAAATATCTTTCATTAGTTTTCTAAGGCTAATTGATCATGAAACCTTTTAATAATGTCTTAATTAATCAATAATTTCATTCGGTTCAATCCCTGCCTTTCATTAGTGTAACAAGGCTAAGTTGAATGAAACCATTCATTTCATCCATTTAAATGATTTTCAATAATAAAGGTTCACTCCACTACCATACACCAACATGGATGGGGTGTTATATATATGAAACCAAACATTAATTTAAATATAATATGGAAAATTCATATACCTAGTATACTTTCAAATTTCCATTTAACATTTATTTATTAAATAGAAGCACTTACTCTAGGTGGGTCAAGTGGTGAGAATAAATGGTACCTTACAATATGAAATTCACAATTTAAATCAATAATTTTAATATATAAAATCCTACCCTAAGAAAGTTCAATCCAAGGCACACTTGAACCGAGGCTCAAATCTGTTAAAACACTAAAATGAAAATTATGGAATAACACCCTACATGGGATATTGTGTGTTGTGGGCGTAACCACCAATAATTAATAACATATTTGTAAAGAGAATAATTATATAGTTATAATGATTTTAATAATGTCATATAAATTCTATAAACGACGATCTATGAAATCGGTAGGCCCCATAAAATTATTCCAAAATCAACGAACATGAGGGATGAGTTGTAGACCACCCACCATAAGGTCATATGGATCTCCTCTTCTAATATCAGCCATTAATTCATCATAGAATACAATATATATGTGAAAAGGGGGAAAATTATAACACCATGATAACTAATTCAATAGAAAGAGAGAATAATAAATGATTAGATGGACTTGAGTACTTACCATTTGGCATCCAACGTGACGAACGGAAGTTCGATCGGATCATAGAAAATGAAGATCTCTTGATCCCTACCTTAGGCCTTCAAAATTCTAAAAAGATAGTGTAATAGAGGATAATGCCACTGCAAATTATATTAGGAGGAATTAAGAGTCTTAATTGGATAATTAATGAAGAAAAGGTAAAATTACCCAAAATTTAACATATGAACAGTTTTTCTACATGATTTTCCAAACTGTGTACAAACCATTCACAAGTACCTAGGAAAAGGGGAGTAACATGTGGATAGGATTCATGGTTAGGTAAACTGTGCTCTAACCATGTGAGATGGATCTGCCTAAAAAAGAAGATCATCTGCACAGTTAGATATAATTGTGTGGCCTACCTGCATAGTTTTCTCTAACTGTGAGATAGGTCCAGTTTTCCCCAAAATATGTGTTTCACGTTACAAACATGCCTTAAAAACCCTCAGAACCATCGCTAACTCATTAGGAATCCATATTAGGTCCCATATAAATAAATATACAAAAATTTAAAGGATACATAAATGAATGAAAAACCAGGTTCTAACAGTCCAAGATCCAAAAATTATATAATTCATCATTAAACTCAAAAAAACATATATGTCACATGAGGTGAAAATCAGATAAATATAACAACACATATCCAGAACAATAATTACATCCATAAAATCATGGAATTACTAACTGAATAGGTGTTCATCACACACTATCCAAATATCAATTAAAGTTTCTGACACATCCCTATATTTCTTGGATACCATATCCCCAACTAGTAAGTTAAGAGAAAAAATAGGCTCTAATACAACTTTTTAATGTCCTACTACACCATACCGCTAGTAAGATTCAAGAATAGTTATCACTACTTATATCATGTGTAAATCACCATAAGTAAGAGACTCTTGATTAAAGGAGGTGTATAAGGAGGTTCTATAGGGAGAATATACCCACTATATTAGAGTTTCCAATAATAAAATAAATTTCCAAGTGTCCAGAAAACTTAATGAAAATCAGAGTATGATGATAAATAAAAAATATAATAACAATAATATGAAATGAGGGTACATTCACCCAATCATACATGTAGTTAGGGATGATCACATATACAAATAAATTAGAAAAAATGATTAAAATACATTAATTCTCCACTATCACTCTAATCCATGCCTCATCTGAAACTACATATGTCATCAGATCCAACTTACTGAAAAATTAAATTAAGGTCCTCATCCCATCCTAAACCAACAACAAGTTAGGGATTCTTTTGTACTCAATTTTAATAGATTATTTATTGGTGTGTGAGTATTAAAATCATTTTGGAACCACCAACACTTTAACACCCCCACAATTTTAAAATATGAACATCATATTCAATTTCGCATGTGACACGAAACACCAAGCATACAAAGAAATATAAAATCCAAAAACATTATGATATATTTTATATTTTATTAAAATAAAATATAATATATATAGATTTTATAACACATAACACTATTCTATCATGTATTTCACACAACAATGATTTTCTTTGATAGTTGGTGTTATATGTAAGAATTGGTTTTACCAAATAATAATATACTATTAATATTATTATTTAATATGATAATTATCACATATCCATTTGAATAATGTGTATTAATAGGATTAACTAGATTATAAAAATATATGGTTGAATTCATTACTTTTCAATTAATTATAAATTAATATACATCCCATTTGAATATAAATGAAATCATTCTATAATAAACTATTTTTTATGATGCAAATGTGTTTTATATTAGTAAATAAATTTAATTTCTAATAGTGAATAATCACAATTAAATTTATATATTATATAATCAATAAAAAAATTTAAATTCATCCAATAGATTTTATATTCATATTATAAACATAAATCCAATTTTATGCATAAAAATATGAATTGTTTTAAAGACAGTTTTGCCTCCATTTTTGGGAATACTTTTTTAAAAAAATTGTGAATTTTATAAATTTTATTTGAAAAAATAAACTTATTTTTTAATATTTTAATTTAAAAATTATCTTAGGGTTATTTTTTATTTTATTGAGAAGATTCATTTTTTGATGAATAGTAAAAAAATGTTTGATTTTAATTGAAAACTACATTTTTATATAAATAATTTGTAATGTAAAATAATTTTTTTAATTGTTTGTAAATTAAAAAATTTATCAATTATACATCTATTAATCCAATTAATGTCAATGGAATCATTTTTATATTGAATTTAGATATAAAAACATTGTAATCTTCTAAACATTTTCACTTTAAAAACATGCTTTCTCATCATGTATATGGGATTAATTTTAATTTTTTTACTTATGTGGGTTAAAATTTGGAAAAATAAATTCCATATTTAGAATCTAAATAATTTATAATTTATAATATGTTCAGAATAATTTTTTATTAAATTTTTACAGAAATAATTTAATATTAATTACAATGATTAAGAGAAAAATATGCTTATCATGGGACGGGCCTCTGAACGGATTCCCTCCCTTATCGCTTTCCACAAGGGTTCCCCAGTGGTGTCTCTATAAAGGGATAATATAGCACCTCTTCTAGCATCATCCTCCCTCTTTCCTTCTTTTTTCCTTCTCCCTTCCCCTTTTCTCCCTTTCTCTTACTATCTTCGCTCCCTCTTCCTTTTTTTCGCCTCCTTCATCATTCTTGCTCAGCCCCTTTTGTGGCCTTTCCCCCATTTAAAGACTCTATTTTTCATTCCCCTGGTCTGAACCCCTGATAGCCACATTCCAATCTTGACTTTGCTCTTTTTTACTAGTTTTTTCATGGATATTTGGGATGTGTTGTCTGAGTTGAGTGGGTTTTTTAGGGTTGATTTTCACTTGACAGTGGCTCTGATGGTTCGGTTTGGTGGCTCAGTTGAGTTTAGGCTTCTCTGGTGAGGCTCTATACCGATTCTATCACTACTCTATCTTATGGAGCCTTTTTTCTCTCCAATTAGATCTTCCATGGTGGTTATATAGAGGATTTGGGATGTGTGGTTCGATTGGTTGATGGTGTTCTATGAGGAACTTCTAATGTTCGCTTCATCCCGAGATGCATTGGTCCTATTTGTTTGATGATTCATGGGTTCAATGTTTCTTCCAATATGTGTTGTGGAAAATTTTCTTAGATGGAGTCCATGGTTTGTTTTATATTTTTTTGTGAATGTGACTATTTCATTTGGTGGTGATCTCATTTGGTGGTGATCTCATTTGGTGATGGATATTAGCAACATCATTGGGGTTTTGGTGACAATGACATTAAAGGTATCAAATCTGTTTTTATCCAGTTATCGCCTCCAGTGGGTTTGGGAAACGATGGAAACATTGGTGGCAATATCATATTGATGAAGGATGGTGATGGTACTTTACCTAATATGTGTGAACATGGCCTGAGATCCCTTGAGGTTACATGTATGTAATTTTGTGTGTTTTTTTAAATTTTATTTCTATATTCTGGAAACATTCATCTTTCGGTTCTCACTATTAATGTGGAGTGATGAATGAGGACAACTTTCATGGTGTGTGGATGAAATTAAATTTCTTGATGGTCAATGATAGCATTCTGGTATGGTTATTTGGATGATGACGATGAGGATTATAGTGTAACGGCAGCATCCAATGGTGACGATGACATGGATAGTGGGGTCAGTGATGATAGATATAATGTATGGGAATGATAATGTTGATGTATAGAAATTATTTTTCATCTAGAGGACTAATTTTGTGATGTTTGTGATTCTCGAGTAGATGCGTGATGATATGGGTGATGAATTTTTAAATTTTAATGTTGTGGATTTTTTAAAGGCAGTATGGTGATACTTGGACCAGGGATTGTCTGCAGTGTTTTTTGATTTGAATTTTGAATTTTATATGGTATAATTTTCTTGCTGGGGTTAATCGGATGTTTTTAGGGTTCATACTTACCCCTTATAAGTGTCATTAGAAAATTAAAAAAATATGGATTGTGGAGTTTATAAAGGGACATAACTTTAATATCAAGGTTCCAAATGATCTAGAAACTTGTCTAACACCCATTTTCTATCCATATTTAGACCGTATACCTTCAATTATCTTATATTCACATGAAAAGAAAAAAATGTTGGAGGAATTCTCCCTTTTCAAAAATTACAAGAGTGCCACTCACCCCACTAATAAAATCCCACCACATCTCATCCTCTCTTCACACATTCAAAACACATTTGTTTGTACATGAACTACCCAAATATTTTACCAAATTTCTTAACCTCATACTATAAATCTTAATTTTAGAATAAATAAATCCTATAAAGTCTTTAGTTCAAACCAATGTAGGATACTAGAAGAATAGGTAATGATCTTCTAAAAGTGTTTTTATTTTATGTCCTTATCAACCTAATTCAATTATTATTATAGCATGATTATATAATAACCTAATTACCTTTAATATAATGAGATTTTTTTGATAATTTTAATACCTTAAACTTCACACACTTCCATCAAATGGGTTACTAAATCATCGTTTGTGTGTATGGAGGACTACCACTTCACGAACAGATGTCATTCATCTTTTCCATTACCAAATTTCATGGTTGGTAATAAAGATATATTTATAGTTTACATATAATATATATGATATTTATTATTCTATTATTTTTATTTAAATTTTATATCACACATACCTTCATGCTTTCCATTTTGGGGGAATACAATTATATCACTCGTGTGTATGGTGGACTACCGCCACGGGAAACAATGTGATTCGTTCATACATAACATAGAATATATTAAGGATGGATTGAATAAAAATATGTGATATATATAAAATAATAATTTTACACAAACGATAATATATATATATATTAATTTTCTTTCTTTCATTACAATAAGAAAATGAAAACATTGTTCATGTGTATGTATGGCATACCGTCTCCATAAATGGTGTATTTAATTTCCTATCGCAAAATTTTATTGATTACTATAAATAAATAAATTTGGAATATATATGATATTTATATTATGATTAAAATTATGGTAATGATAATATCATGACTAAAATAATTAGAACAAAAAATAACAATTCGAAACATACTCGAAAAACAAAGCAGTTATTACATGAAATGATTGAAATAAAGAAATATTATTAATAAACCTGAAATAATATGTTATAAACGTATCATATATGATATAATAAAAAGTAATATGGTTATATAATAGTTTATTAACATGTATATATCCATTATACATGAAGTTAAATCACGTTCAACCATAATGAATCATAATTTACGGGATCTTGTCTAAATTTCATTTCATTGAGTCATATTGTAATGTTATGAAACTAATTGCTTTCATATGGTGTATATATGTCCCATTTAAATGTAATATCATAAATACCTAATTCCTAAAGGTATTTTAATTTTTGATTAGAATTATTTCATATAAGTGGATTTGAATTAAAATTTTCCAAGTGGTAAATAATTTCATAACTAAATTTTGTTTCACTTGGTTATATTAATTCCCAATTATCATAAATATTCTATAATTATGTGCATAGATAAATTTTAATATATTTTGTTGTATTTATACTTTTTTATGTGGATATACATTTTATACACATAATTTTTTAATTTTGCCTTCAATTTTATGATCATTTTATGTGTTAATTTCATAACTTCATTCTAATTGAGATTTTTTATTCTTGAATTTACCTTAAAGGAAATTATGTTAAATATTTAATTAACTAATTAATTTTATTATAATTTGGTTTTTAATGATATATTTCAAGTAATAGTACAATTTTTAAACTCTTTTATGCTTAATATTTTTTCAAAAATGTTTTCAATAATATCTGACTTTATTTCTCTCTTCGGTCGAAAATATGGTTTCTTCCAAAACCATACCTTCTAAAAAAATCCAAAAAATGTTTTAAACATTTTAAATTGATTTATAAAATTCATTTTACCCCATTTTTACTCCATACAAAATTATTTCAAATTTATTTTTGAATATAATTTTTTCAAAATATTTTTGAAAATGAAAAAGATATTTCCATCAAGAATATTTTAAAGGTATTTTTATGGTATTTCTATTCTTTAACGATAAGAACCATTTAATATTAATCAAATGGGTATATATAATTGTTATATAATCCTTATTATTTATTTGTATGGGATATGATGAGTTTTATTGAGGATGTACTATTTTGATACCATTCACATTACTCAGGATAGTATATGATTAAGTTTATTTATTGGGAAAGTATTTAAGTTTCGTATGATAATTTTAATATGAATGTTTATTTTGATTATATTAACCAATTTAATATGAGTAATTCATTGGATTTCATATGTTATGGATAGGGACCACTATATCTCCTATAAGGCCCCAGCCTTAAACCTTACTTAATCTTGAGTTATTACAAGATTACACATTGAGGATCTTTTCGGGTTTAGAGTTTTAGAGAATTAGATCATAAAACTTTCATTACATTCTACGTAAAAAAAAAAAGTGGTTACATAAAGATAGTATTATTCTTTCCCATCAATGGAAACATATTTAAAATAAAACATGGATTCTTTCTTGACACTTCCTTAACACTATCATCATATCATGTACCTTTCCCTTGACCTGTGAAAAACATTTCAAAAAAACTTGGGATGAGCATAAAAAGCTCAGTAAGGGATATAAAAATATGGAAACAAAACATGGGTATATATATACATAAGAATGAAATCATACTTTACCCATAAAACATAAGCATTTTAACAAACCTCATCAAATCATGAATAAATCATAGAAATTATAAGACATAAAGGTAACTTGAGGCATTCATAACATTCTTACGTAGGGAGTAACCCTCTTGGTTACGTTTGGAATACCTATCACGGTATATTCCCTAAATCTCTTCAGAGAAACCTTAACGTTTCACTCCTTCGCGTTACCCAATGCATTGGAGAGCTATATCGGGCTCACCCGCCCTTAGTTTATCATGGAACCACCCGTCTTCATAATAATGCCCAAGAACCTCAACATAATCGTATCACATAAAACATGCATAAAGGAAATATAACATTTCCACATTTCAATAAAAAGATATCAATACAACAAATTGATATAAAAACATTATGAAAACCATTTTCAATACCAAAATAAAAGAAAATTAAGACATGGTATTTATTTTTCTTTTTAAAAAAAGGTATGGCTTGTAGAGGAAGCCGAAACTCAAATAACGGTCACGGCGGCGGAGAAGTCGTTGTCACCGCATACGTACGACAAAAACATTCCCTTTTTTCATTTAGTAAAATGCTTCGTATAAAAAAAGATTCATTTTGGATAAACATAAAATTCAAAGGGGTTTATACACCGTATAAAAGAAGGTTGTGTATAAAACAAAATATGCCTCAATGAAAGGAGATTGAGATGAAGTCCCATACCTCGGGTCTGACTTGACTCGATCATTCTTTAATGTCCTGAATAATAAACATGAGTTAATTTATACTTTCTTAAGAACCTTTTTCAAGATCATTATTCCTTTTATATCACTTATTACCATGTCATGAACACTATGTAATTATTTAAGTTAATAACGGTCATTTTAACGATCATTGGTACTTGAGTCAAAAATAAACCCTTTATAATTACAAGTTGTTCATGTATCCACTATATCCAGAATGGTATTCATGATTTATATATCATATATGTCATATATATCTAGTACATGCATGCATTTATAATATTACATAATCATTTAGAGGTAAGAAATGAAATGCACCGTTCATGGAGACGGTAAGTCATACGTACGCATGAACGCTACTTTCATTTCTATTTCGTATTTTATAGAATGGAATCATAATGATATAAAGGTATATTATAATTCCAGTATAATATCATATATAATATCATAGTTCCATCCTTTATACGTCCTACATATGGTATTTAACGAATCAAATCACTTTGAGGGGGCGGTAGTCCGCACTTCCTTAAATGAAGATATCGCATTCACCCATAATGAAAACCATAAAGCTATGACCAAAACGGAAAATAAAGAAGCTTAAGGAAAACATAAATATATTATATATCATATATAAATACAGTGACATCTTAATGGACACCTTTGAAGGTGTTAAAATAATGTTGAACAATCATCGTTTCGGGAGGCATAAATTTGCCATCCACGGAAACAGTATGTTCGTTAACCATTAGATTTAGGTGTGTGTAATTGTAGCAAGAATACTTCTTATAACAAAATCCTAGTATATTTAAGATACTGGATTTGTTACAAAAGAAAAGAATAAAAAGAGTTTAGGGGTTTGGAGAAGCAAAATCAAACAAAAGGACTCAAAAGAAGACATTACCTTAAAATCGGGTAACTCTCTTTGGTTTGAGCTCAAAGGCTTCCTTCGGAAGACTTCTGCCCAAAGTGAGGCTTCAAGGAGTAATAGAGGGAAGTGGAGAGACAAAATGGTCAGGGGTTGGCCGAGCCAAAGGCTTTGGGAGTGTGGGTAAGGAGGTAGAGGTGGGGGCCTTTTATAAGAGGAGAGGAGGGGCACTCTTGGAAAGTAAAGATAAGTTACTTTATTTTAAAATGAGTTTCGGATTCAAAAGGTCCCACATTGATATAATTCGAGGATAAGGTGATAATTCTTCGAAATACACTCATCCAATTGGTTTTGGCCATGTGTAGGTTTTAGATTTTACATTATCTTTCCATTTTATTTAAATCGTTAAATAATGAGGTCATCGTTGCATCATCATGATGTCATAAATAATTTAATTTATTTAATGTCTAAAAATTATAAATAAAAAACTATGATGTAGGAAATCTGTTTATCTTTCTAATGAATATTTATAGTCAAAACTATGACTTGTATAACCCCATGTAAAAAAAAATTAGTAAAATAACTCATGTTTGTGTCATTTTTACTTTAACATTAAATAAAAAAGTTATTTATGTCATTTCCCAACCAAAGTGGCTCCATGGGGTCCCCAAGTTGACCCATGGATTGTCTTGGTCGGCCATGACACAACCAATGAGGGTAGGACATGTGTCAAGCTCATCTCATTTTATTAAAGCATTATTTTTACCTTAAACTACACTAATTACCTCTAATCGCGATTAAGAACTTAATAAGTTACTATTCACCAAAAAATTATTTTAGTCCCATTGAACCACATTTTACTTATTAATGACAACCATGTATGTCGGATTTTTTAAATTCAAAACACAATGATGGCAAAATTTCATTTAAACTGAAAAATCAGTTTTTATAAGTACCACTTAGTGGTTTCACTATTCATCAAAAATTGAAGTTTTTCAGAAAATTACCAAAAATTCACCCTAAGCTATATTTGATATTCCGAATTCAAAAATGAAGTCTATTTTGAAAAATTAAAAACATATAAGTCACATTAATTAATCAAATTGCGTGTTTTTATGAAACAATAAGTATCAAAATATTGATACTAGTTTAAGTCCAATTTCAAAGTGAAATTTATTCCAATGACCACCATTGGATTAAATGGTAAAAATATATTCTAATTTCACTTCAAAACCAATTCAAAAGATAATCTAATCATATAAATAAATTAGATTAAAAATCAGTTTTGATGTAAAATGCAGTATTTTTCACTATTCATTAAAAAATGAACATTGTCTGAAAAATACCAAAAATTCACACAAAGTAAATTTTGATGTCCCAATCATAAAGAATAAGTTTATTTTGACAAACATAGCTTATAAAATTGTCAAAAGATAGATTTAAAAATGGTTTTCCATCAAAAGTCAGTAAAACAATATTTTAAAAATATTAGTGTATTCCATGCTTAAGATTGGATTTATTTTCATTTTAAGCCTCTAAAACACTATCTAATTTATTAATAGACACAGATAAAAATATCTATTATTCATTACTTACTTGGGATGTTACATCCTTCCCCCCTTTATAAAATTGTGTCCCCGCAATTTATTTACTTATCAAATAAATGGGGGTACTTATCCCTCATTGCATTTTCAGATTCCCATGTTGCCTCTTCCATCATGTGGTTTTTCCACAAAACCTTTACCTGATTAATCACCTTATTTCGTAACACTTTCTCCCTGTGGTCAAGAATCTAGACTGGTTGTTCCTCATAAGATAGGTTCTCTTCCAGATAAACTACCTCTGGACTCAAAACATGAGATGGATCTGGCATATACTTTCTCAACATCAAAACGTGAAAAATATTGTGTACCTGAGATAAACTCGGTGGTAAATCCACCCGGTATGCAACTGATCCAACTCTCTCCAGAATTTCATATGGTCCAATGAACCTTGGACTCAGCTTTCCTTTCTTACCAAATCGCATCACACTTTTCCATGGTAATACTTTGAGAAAAACATGATCACCTACCTCAAAAGAGAGATCATTCATCCTGTTGTCCGCATAACTCTTCTACCTGCTCTGAGCTGTTCTCATGTGTTTCTGTATCAGCTGAACTTTTTCTACCAAATCTTCCACCAATTCTGGTCCCATCAACTTCCTTTCACCCACTTCATCCCAGAAAGCTGGAGTTCGACACCGCTTCCCATATAATGCCTGAAATGGTGCCATCTGTATACTACAATGAAAACTGTTATTATATGAAAATTCAACCAAAGAAAGATGTTGGTCCCAAATTCCCTGATAATCCATAGAGCAAGAACGTAGCATATCCTCCAAGGTTTGAATTGTTTGTTCCGACTTCCCATCTGATTGAGGATGAAAAACTGTACTAAAATTTAATTCAGTACCCAACGACTTCTGAAGGCCTTTCCAAAAGTTAGAAGTGAACCTGGGATCGTGGTCAGATACAATGGAGAGAGGAACTCCATGTAACCTGACTATATCTTTAAGATACAAACGGGAAAGTTGATCCAGGGAAAAAGTATCTCGTATATCAAGGAAATGAGCAGATTTGGTCAAGCGATCAACAATAACTCAGATTGCATTATTACCTCGAGATGTCTTCGGTAATCCCACAACAAAGTCCATGGATATATTCTCTCATTTCCACTCTGGCACTGGTAAAGGCTAAAGCATCCCTTTTGGTAACTGCCGCTCTGCTTTAACCTGCTGACAAGTCAAACACTTCACAGTAAAATCAGCAATATCTCTTTTCATTCCATCCCACCAGTAATACTCCCGAAGATCTCTGTACATCTTAGTACTGCCAGGATGAACTGAAAACGGAGAACTATGAGCTTCACATAACAACTCTTTCTTCAACTGTGAATCACAAGGCACACACAATCTCTTCCCAAATCTCAAAGCACAATCACTATCAATGTTGAATTCAGGCAACTTACCTTTCTGAACCAGCTCTACCTTTTTCTGCAACTCAGTGTCTTGCTTCTGTGCTTGCTTGATTCTATCTGATAGAGATGATCTCACTGATACCTGAAACAAAACAGAAGAACATCCTGCACCAACAACTTCTATGCCAAAGTTCATCAAATCCTTAACCAAAAGATCATGTTCCAAACGCAACATTGCTAATGAAGCATTACTTTTTCAACTTAAAGCATCAGCCACTTTATTTGCTTTTCCTGGATGGTAATGAATTATACAATCATAATCCTTGATTAATTCTAGCCATCTCCGTTGTCTCATGTTCAATTCTTTCTGAGTGAATATATACTTTAAACTTTTGTGATCGGTATATATTTCACACTTTACTCCATACAAATGATGCCTCCAAATTTTTAAAGTAAAAACAACAGCAGCTAATTCCAAATCATGTGTAGGGTAATTTACCTCATGAGTTTTCAACTGTCATGAAGCATAAGCAATTACCTGATCATTCTGCATTAGGACGCAACCAAGTCCTTTCAATGAAGCATCACTTTAGATAACAAACTCACCATTCCTAGAAGGTAGTGCCAAAACTGGAGCATTCACCAATCTTCTTTTCAATTCCTGAAAACAATCATCACATTCTTTTGTCCAGATAAACTTAACACCCTTCGGAGTTAGCTTAGTCATTGGACTAGATAACCGTGAAAAATTTCTAACAAACCTTCGGTAATAGCCTGCCAAACCAAGGAATCTACAAATCTCAGTTACATTTGTGGGTCTTGTCCATTCTTCAACAACTTTTGTTTTTGCAGGATCAACGGTTATGCCATCCTTTGGAACAATGTGACCAAGGAAAGAAATTTGTTGCAACCAAAACTCACATTTTCTGAATTTCCCATACAATTTATTTTCTTTTAAGGTTTTCAAAATGACCCTTAAATGTCTTTCATGCTCTTCTTTACTTTTAGAAAACACCAAAATATCATCAATAAAAACCACCACAAACTTATCCAAGAACTCATGGAAAATTCTATTCATTAAGTCCATGAATACAGCAGGTGCATTGGTTAGCCCAAAAGGCATTACTACAAATTCATAGTGGCCATATCTTGTACGGAACGCAGTCTTCGGAACATCTTCTTCCTTTACCTTCAGCTGATGGTACCCCGATCTCAGGTCAATCTTTGAAAAATACTGAGCTCCCTGGAGCTGATCAAACAAATCATCGATATGAGGCAAAGGATATTTGTTCTTAACAGTGATATTATTCAAGGCTCTATAATCAATGCAAAGTCTCATTGAACCATCTTTCTTTTTAACAAATAAGACAGGATCACCCCATGGTGATGTGCTAGGTCAAATGAAACCTTTCTCTAATAAATCTTGCAATTGCTACTTCAACTCTAAAAGTTCAATTTGAGACATTCGATAAGGGGGTTTTGAAGTTGGCTTAGCATCAGGAACTAAGTCAACAGTAAACTCAACTTCCCAATATGGTATTATTCCAGACAACTCATTAGGAAAATCATCAGGATACTCATTTACCACTGGCACGTCATTAATCTGAACAATTCCCTTATTTTCAACAATGTTTGCAAGGTAACATTCATTTCCATATTTTACAAGTTTCTCGGCCTCTTGATATGTTATCAACATAAAGGGTTCATTCTTGTACACAAACTGAAAGTCTTTCTGAAAATAAACTTCTTTAGCTCTACAGTCAATCTTAGCATGGTAAATAGAAAGCCAATCTATACCCAGGATAACATCAAACTCTACTAGAGGTAGAACAATAAGGTTTGCAAGTAGGTTCTTTCCACAGATAAGGATAGGAAGACTCTTATAAATTCTTTTTGCCTCAACATTTCCCCCAGGTGTTTTTACCAAAATTTCAGGAGTCATTTCTTGAGATGTTATTCCCATTTTACTAGAAAATGTTTCAGAGATGAAAGAATGTGTAGACCCCGAATCAAACAACACACTGGCATAATCTGAAAAAACAAACAAAGTACCTGATACAACTTCATTTGATGGACCGACATCTACTGAAGTAGTTGCAAAGGATTTCACCACCCCTTTCTGCTTGTAGTCTAACTGCTTCCCATCACTCAAGCTCTTTATTGGACACTCGTTTGCATAGTGACCCATCTCATTGCACTTATAACATTTCACTAATTGTAAATAAAATTTGGTCTTACCTTCACCTTGATCCTTTTCAGTGCAATCACGAGCCTTATGTCCCATCTTACCACATCAGTAGCACTTTCCAGAATTTAGAAGAAATTCCCCAGCATGCCTTTTGCCACATTTATCACAAACTGAAAACTTAGTTTTCTTACCATCAGACTTTTTTGAAGAATTTTTACCGTTCTCCTGCCACCTCGGACTCTTCTTTTGTTGGTTGTTATAGAACACTTGATCATCGGAAAACTCCATTTCCACCTTCTCAGCACATAGAACAAGCTTTTCATAACTTTTAAACTCACGATAAGCTAATGCCCTTCGATATTTTGTCTTTAATCCTGAGTAAAAACGATTGATTTTACTATCAAGGTCTCGGATAAAATTTGGAGCATACCTTGCCAATCGAGTGAACCTTTCTTCATAGGTAGCCACTGAGTCTTCCCCTTGCCTCAATTCCAAAAATTGCTTTTCCATCCTAAGTCGAACAGCCTTAGGAAAATACATTTCAAGAAACATACCTTTGAATTCATCCCAGTCAAGAGCATCAATCTCATCAGCATCCCTGATATTTTTAACCATTGACCACCACTAATCTGCTTCACCCTCCAAACGGTAAATAGCAAGACTAACCTTTTGATTGTCTGAACACCCCATGACATCAAAACTCTTCTCCAGTGCTTTAATCCACCCTTCAGCTAGCACAGGGTCATATGATCCTCTGAATGATGGGGGATGTTGCCTCATGAAATGTTCCACCACTGACATGTTCCTCTGCGTTTGATCTGGCTGATCTCGTGTATGGATACCACCGCCATTTATCGCTTGAGTCAACTGCTCCATTACTGCAACAAACTGTTCAGTTCCAATTCCGACCACCTCAGGATGCTGATTCAGAAGGTTATTTCCTTCTGTATGCCTTCCTAGAACTGCTTCCCTATTTCCTCTGCGGAAAACCATTCTGAACAAACATTTCTTAGATGAAGCAACATGGTAATCTTCAAATGCTATATCATTTCAAAAAAAAAAATTGGATAATCATTTAATAGAATTATAACTCCTAAAGTTATCTAAACCGACCTCTGATACCAACTATAAGGCCCCAACCTTAAACCTTACTTAATCTTGAGTTATTACAAGATTACACATTGAGGATATTTTCGGGTTTAGAGTTTTAGATAATTAGATCATAAAACTTGCATTACATTCCACGTAAAAACAAAGTGGTTACATAAAGATAGTATTCTTCTTTCCCATCAATGGAAACATATTTAAAATAAAACATGGATTCTTTCTTGACACTTCCTTGACACTATCATAATATCATGTACCTTTCCCTTGACCTGTGAAAAACATTTCAAAAAAACTTGGGATGAGCATAAAAAGCTCAGTAAGGGATATAAAAATATGGAAAGGAAACATGGGTAGATATATACATAATAATGAAATCATACTTTACCCATAAAACATAATCACTTTAACAAACCTCATCAAATCATGAATAAATCATAGAAATCATAAGACATAAAGGTAACTTGAGGCATTCATAACATTCTTACGTAGGGAGTAACCCTCTTGGTTACGTTTGGAATACCTATCACGGTATATTCCCTAAATCTCTTCGCAGAAACCTTAACGTTTCACTCCTTCACGTTACCCAATGCATTGGAGAGCTATATCGGGCTCACCCGCCCTTAGTTTATCACGGAACCACCCGTCTTCATAATAATTCCCAAGAACCTCAACATAATCGTATCACATAAAACATGAATAAAGGAAACATAACATTTCAACCTTTCAATCACAAGATATCAATATAACACATTGATATCAAAACATTATGAAAACCATTTTCAATACCAAAATAAAAGAAAATTAAGACATGGTATTTATTTTTCTTTTAAAAAAAAGGTATGGCTTGTAGAGGAAGTCGAAACTCAAATAACGGTCACGGCGGCGGAGAAGTCGTTGTCGCCGCATACATACGACAAAAACATTCCCTTTTGTCGTTTAGTAAAATTCTTCGTATAAAAAATGATTCCTTTTGGATAAACGTAAAAGTAAAAGGGGTTTATACACCGTATAAAAGAAGGTTGTGTGTAAAACAAAATATGCCTCAATGAAAGGAGATTGAGACGAAGTCCCATACCTCGGGTCCAACTTGACTGGATCGTTCTTTAATGTCCTGAATAATAAACTTGAGTTAATTTATACTTGCTTAAGAACCTTTTTAAAGTTCATTTTTCCTATTTTATCACTTATTACCATGTCATGAACACTATGTAATTATTTAAGTTAATAACGGTCATTTTAACGATCATTGGTACTTGAGTCAAAAATAAACCCTTTATAATTACAAGTTGTTCATGTATCCACTATATCCAGAATGGTATTCATGATTTAGATATCATATATGTCATATATATCCAGTACATGCATGCATTTATAATATTACATAATCATTTAGAGGTAAGAAATGAAATGCACCGTTCATGGAGACGGTAAGCCGTACGTACGCATGAACGCTACTTTCATTTCTATTTCATATTTTATAGAATGGAATCATAATGATATAAAGGTATATTATAATTCCAGTATAATATCATATATAATATCATAGTTCCATCCTTTATATGTCCCACATATGGTATTTAACGAATCAAATCACTTTGAGGGGGCGGTAGTCCGCACTTCCTTAAATGAAGATATCGCATTCACCCATAATGGAAACCATAAAGGTATGACCAAAAAGGAAAATACAGAAGCTTAAGGAAAACATAAACATATTATATATCATATATAAATACAGTGACATCTTAATGGCCACCTTTGAAGGTGTTAAAAGAATGTTGAACAATCATCGTTTCGGGAGGCATAAATTTGCCATGCACGGAAACAGTATTTCGTTAACCATTAGATGTAGGTGTGTGTAAGTGTAGCTTGAATACTTCTTATAACAACATCATAGTATATTGAAGATACTGGAGTTGTTACAAAAGAATAGAATAAAAATATTTTAGGGGGTTGGAGAAACAAAATCAAACAAAAGGACTCAAAAGAAGACATTACCTTAAAATCGGGTAACTCCCTTTGGTTTGAGCTCAAAGGCTTCCTTGGGAAGACTTCTGCCCAAAGTGAGGCTTCAAGGAGTAATAGAGGGAAGTGTAGAGACAAAATGAGCAGGGGTTGGCCGAGCCAAAGGCTTTGGGAGTGTGGGTAAGGAGGTAGAGGTGGGGGCCTTTTATAAGAGGAGAGGAGGGGCACTCTTGGAAAGTAAAGATAAGTTACTTTATTTTAAAATGAGTTTCGGATTCAAAAGGTCCCACATTGATATAATTCTAGGATAAGGTGATAAGTCTTAGAAATCCACAATCCAATTGGTTTTGTCCATGTGTAGGTTTTAGATTTTACATTATCTTTCCATTTTATTTAAATCGTTAAATAATGAGGTCATCATTGCATCATCATGATGTCATAAATAATTTAATTTATTTAATGTCTAAAACTTATAAAAAAAATACTATGATGTAGGAAATATTTTTATCTTTCTAATGAATATTTATAGTCAAAACTATGACTTGTATAACCCCATGTAAAAATTGTTTTAGTAAAATAACTCATGTTTGTGTCATTTTTACTTTGACATTAAATAAAAAAGTTATTTATGTCATTTCCCAACCAAAGTGGCTCCATGGGGTCCCCAAGTTGACCCATGGCTTGTCTTGGTCGGCCATGACACAACCAATGATGGTAGTACATGTGTCAAGCTCATCTCATTTTATTAAAGCATTATTTTTACCTTAAACTACACTAATTACCTCTAATCGCGATTAAGAACTTAATAAGTTACTATTCACCAAAAAATTATTTTAATCCCATTGAACCACATTTTACTTCTTAATGACAACCATTTATGTCTGATTTTTGAAATTCAAAACACAATGACGGAAAAATTTCATTTAAACGGAAAAATCAGTTTTTATAAGTACCACTTAGTGGTTTCACTATTCATCAAAAATTGAAGTTTTTCAGAAAATTACCAAAAATTCACCCTAAGATATATTTGATATTCCGAATTTAAAAATAAAGTCTATTTTTCAAAATTCAAAACATATAAGTCACATTAATTAATCAAATAGCGTGTTTTTATGAAACAATAAGTATCAAAAGATTGATACCAGTTTAAGTCCAATTTCAAAGTTAAATTTATTCCAATGACCACCATTGGATTAAATGGTAAAAATATATTATAATTTCAATTCAAAACCAATTCAAAAGATAATATAATCATATAAATAAATTTGTTTAAAAATCATTTTTGATGTAAAATGCAGTATTTTTCACAATTCATTAAAAAATGAACATTGTCTGAAAAATACCAAAAATTCACACAAAGTAAATTTTGATGTCCCAATAATAAAGAATAAGTTTATTTTGACAAACATAGCTTATAAAATTGTCAAAAGATAGATTTAAAAATGGTTTTCCATCAAAAGGCAGTAAAACAATCTTTTAAAAATATTAGTGTATTCCATGCTTAAGATTGGATTTATTTTCATTTTAAGCCGCTAAAACACTATCTAATTTATTAATAGACACAGATAAAAATATCTATTATTCATTACTTACTTGGGATGTTACATCCTTCCCCCCTTTAGAAAATTGCGCCCCTCAATTTATTTACTTATCGAATAAATGGGGATACTTATCCCTCATTGCATTTTCAGATTCCCATGTTGCATCTTCCATCATGTGGTTTTTTCACAAAACCTTTACCTGATTAATCACCTTATTCCGTAACACTTGCTCCCTGTGGTCAAGAATCTGGACCGGTTGTTCCTCATAAGATAGGTTCTCTTCCAGCTGAACTACCTCTGGACTCAAAACATGACATGGATCTGGCATATACTTTCTCAACATCAAAACGTGAAAAACATTGTGTACCTGAGAAAAACTCGTAGGTAAAGCCACCCGGTATGCAACTGATCCAACTCTCTCCAGAATTTCATATGGTCCAATGAACCTTGGACTCAGATTTCCTTTCTTACCAAATCGCATCACACTTTTCCATGGTGATACTTTGAGAAAAACATGATCACCTACCTCAAAAGAGAGATCCTTCATCCTGTTGTCCGCATAACTCTTCTGCCTGCTCTGAGCTGTTCTCATGTGTTTCTGTATCAGCTGAACTTTTTCTGCCAAATCTTCCACCAATTCTGGTCCCATCAACTTCCTTTCAACCACTTCATCCCAGAAAGCTGGAGTTCGACACTGCTTCCAATATAATGCCTAAAATGGTGCCATCTGTATACTAGAATGAAAACTGTTATTATATGAAAATTCAACCAAAGAAAGATGTTGGTCCCAACTTCCCTGATAATCCATAGAGCAAGAACGTAGCATATCCTCCAAGGTCTGAATTGTTTGTTCCGACTGCCCATCTGATTGAGGATGAAAAGGTGTACTAAAATTTGATTCAGTACCCAACGACTTCTGAAGGCCTTTCCAAAAGTTAGAAGTGAACCTGGGATCGCGGTCAGATACAATGGAGAGAGGAACTCCATGTAACCTGACTATATCTTTAAGATACAAACGGGAAAGTTTATCCAGGGAAAAAGTATCTCGTATAGAAAGGAAATGAGCATATTTGGTCAAGCGATCAACAATAACCCAGATTGCATTATTACCTCGAGATTTCTTCGGTAATCCCACAATAAAGTCCATGGATATATTCTCCCATTTCCACTTTGGCACTGGTAAAGGCTGAAGAATCCCTTTTGGTAACTGCCACTCTGCTTTAACCTGCTGACAAGTCAAACACTTCATAGTAAAATCAGCAATATCTCTTTTCATTCCATCCCACCAGTAATACTCCCGAAGATCTCTATACATCCTAGTACTGCCAGGATGAACTGAAAACGGAGAACTATGAGCTTCACATAACAACTCTTTCTTCAACTGTGAATCACAAGGCACACACAATCTCTTCCCAAATCTCAAAACACAATCACTATCAATGTTGAATTCAGGAAACTTACCTTTCTGAAACAGCTCTACCTTTTTCTGCAACTCACTGTCTTGCTTCTGTGCTTGCTTGATTCTATCTGATAGAGATGATCTCACTGATACCTGAAACAAAACAGAAGAACATCCTGCACCAACAACTTCTATGCCAAAGTTCATCAAATCCTTAACCAAAGGATCACGTTCCAAATGCAACATTGCTAATGAAGCATTACTTTTTCAACTTAAAGCATCAGCCACTTTATTTGCTTTTCCTGGATGGTAATGAATTGTAAAATCATAATCCTTGATTAATTCTAGCCATCTCCTTTGTCTCATGTTCAATTCTTTATGAGTGAATATAAACTTTAAACTTTTGTGATCAGTATATATTTCACACTTTACTCCATACAAATGATGCCTCCAAATTTTTAAAGCAAAAACAACAGCAGCTAATTCCAAATCATGTGTAGGGTAATTTACCTCATGAGTTTTCAACTGTCGTGAAGCATAAGCAATTACTTGATCATTCTACATTAGGACACAACCAAGTCCTTTCAATGAAGCATCACTGTAGATAACAAACTCACCATTCCTGGAAGGTAGTGCCAAAACTGGAGCAGTCACCAATCTTCTTTTCAATTCCTGAAAACAATCATCACATTCTTTTGTCCAGATAAACTTAACACCCTTCCGAGTTAGCTTAGTCATTGGACTAGATAACCGTAAAAAATTTCTAACAAACCTTCGGTAATAGCCTTCAAAACCAAGGAAGCTACGAATCTCAGTTACATTTGTGGGTCTTGGCCATTCTTCAACAACTTTTGTTTTTGCAGGATCAATATTTGAAAAATACTGAGTTCCCTGGAGCTGATCAAACAAATCATTGATATGAGGCAAAGGATATTTGTTCTTAACAGTGATATTATTCAAGGCTCTATAATCAATGCAAAGTCTCATTGAACCATCTTTCTTTTTAACAAACAAGACAGGAGCACCCCATGGTGATGTGCTAGGTCGAATGAAACCTTTCTCTAATAAATCTTGCAATTGCTCCTTCAACTCTAAAAGTTCAATTTGAGCCATTCGATAAGGGGTTTTTGAAATTGGCTTAGCATCAGGAACTAAGTCAAAAGTAAACTCAACTTCCTGATCTGGTATTATTCCAGGCAACTCATCAGGAAAAACATCAGGATACTCATTTACCACTGGCACATCATTAATCTGAACAATTCCCTTATTTTCAACAATGTTTGCAAGGTAACATTCATATCCATCTTTTACAAGTTTCTCGGCCTCTTGATAAGTTATCAAGAGTAAGGGTTCATTCTTATACACAAACTGAAAGTCTTTCTGAAAATAAACTTCTTTAGCTCTATAGTCAATCTTAGCATGGTAAATAGAGATCCAATCCATACCCAGGATAACATCAAACTCTACTAGAGGTAGAACAATAAGGTTTGCAAGTAGGTTCTTTTCACACATAAGGATAGGAAGATTCTTATAAATTCTTTTTGCCTCAACATTTCCCCCAGGTGTTTTTACCAAAAGTTTAGGAGTCATTTCTTGAGATGGTATTCCCATTTTACTAGAAAAGGTTTCAGAGATGAAAGAATGTGTAGACCCCGAATCAAACAACACACTGGCATAATCTGAAAAAACAAACAAAGTACCTGATACAACTTCATTTGATGGACCTACATCTGCTGAAGTAGTTGAAAAGGATTTCACCACCCCTTTCTGATTGTAGTCTAACTGCTTCCCATCACTCAAGCTCTTTGTCGGACACTCGTTTGCATAGTGACCCATCTCATTGCACTTATAACATTTCACTAATTGTAAATCAAATTTGGTCTTACCTTCACCTTGATCCTTTTCAGTGCAATCACGAGCCTTATGTCTCATCTTACCACATCGGTAGCACTTTCCAGAGTTCAGAAGACCTTCCCCAGCATGCCTTTTTCTACATTTATCACAAACTGGAAACTTAGTTTTCTTACCATCAGACTTTTTTGAATAATTATTACCTTTCTCCTGCCACCTCGGTCTCTTCTTCTGTTGGTTGTTATAGAACACTTGATCATCGGCAAACTCCATTTACACCTTCTGAGCACATCGAACAAGCTTTTCATAACTTTTAAACTCACGAGAAGTTAATGCCCTTCGATATTTTGGCTTTAATCCTGAGTAAAAACGATTGATTTTACTATCAAGGTCTCGGATAAAATTTGGAGCATACCTTGCCAATCGAGTGAACCTTTCTTCATAGGTAGCCACTGAGTCTTCCTCTTGCCTCAATTCCAAAAATTGCTTTTCCATCCTAAGTCGAACAGACTTAGGAAAATACTTTTCAAGAAACATACCTTTGAATTCATCCCAGTAGAGAGCATCAATCTCATCAGCGTCCCTGATATTTTTAACCATCGACCACCACTGATCTCCTTCACCCTCCAAACGGTAAATAGAAAGACTAACCTTTTGATTGTCTGAACACCCCATGGCATCAAAAATCTTCTCTAGTGCTTTAATCCACCCTTCAGCTAGCACAAGGTCAGATGATCCTCTGAATAATGGGGGATGTTGCCTCATGAAATGTTCCACCACTGACATGTTCCTCTGCGGTTGATCTGGCTGATCTCGTGTATGGATACCACCGCAATTTATCGCTTGATTCAACTGCGCCATTACTGCAACAAACTGTTCAGTTCCAATTCCGACCACCTCAGGATGCTGATTCGGAAGGTTATTTCATTCTATATCCCTTCCTAGCACTGCTTCCCTGTTTCCTTTGCGGAAAACCATTCTGAACAAACATGTCTTAGATGAAGCAACATGGTAATCTTCAAATGCTATATCATTTCAAAAAAAATATTTTTGGATAATCATTTAATAGAATTATAACTCCTAAAGTTATCTAAACCGACCTCTGATACCAACTATAAGGCCCCAGCCTTAAACCTTACTTAATCTTGATTTATTACAAGATTACACATTGAGGATCTTTTCGGGTTTAGAGTTTTAGAGAATTAGATCATAAAACTTGCATTACATTCCACGTAAAAACAAAGTGGTTACATAAAGATAGTATTCTTCTTTCCCATCAATGGAAACATATTTAAAATAAAACATGGATTCTTTCTTGACACTTCCTTGACACTATCATCATATCATGTACCTTTCCCTTGACCTGTGAAAAACATTTCAAAAAAACATGGGATGAGCATAAAAAGCTCAGTAAGGGATATAAAAATATGGAAAGGAAACATGGGTACATATATACATAAGAATGAAATCATACTTTACCCATAAAACATAAGCACTTTAACAAACCTCATCAAATCATGAATAAATCATAGAAATCATAAGACATAAAGGTAACTTGAGGCATTCATAACATTCTTACGTAGGGAGTAACCCTCTTGGTTACGTTTGGAATACCCATCATGGTATATTCCCTAAATCTCTTCGGAGAAACCTTAACGTTTCACTCCATCATGTTACCCAATGAATTGGAGAGCTATATCGGGCTCACCCTCCCTTAGTTTATCACGGAACCACCTGTCTTCATAATAATGCCCAAGAACCTCAACATAATCGTATCACATAAAACATGCATAAAGGAAACATAACATTTCCACCTTTCAATCAAAAGATATCGATACAAAACATTGATATAAAAACATTATGAAAACCATTTTCAATACCAAAATAAAAGAAAATTAAGACATGGTATTTATTTTTCTTTAAAAAAAAGGTATGGCTTGTAGAGGAAGCTGAAACTCAAATAACAGTCACGGTGGCGGAGAATTCGTTGTCGCCGCATACGTACGAAACAAATATTCCCTTTTGTCGTTTAGTAAAATGCTTCGTATAAAAAAATATTCCTTTTGGATAAATGTAAAAGTCAAAGGGGTTTATACACCATATAAAAGAAGGTTGTGTATAAAACAAAATATGCCTCAATGAAAGGAGATTGAGACGAAGTCCCACACCTCGGGTCCGACTTGACTCGATCGTTCTTTAATGTCCTGAATAATAAACTTGAGTTAATTTATACTTGCTTAAGAACCTTTTTCAAGTTCATTATTCCTTTTATATCACTTATTACCATGTCATGAACACTATGTAATTATTTAATTTAATAACGGTCATTTTAACGATCATTGGTACTTGAGTCAAAAATAAACCCTTTATAATTACAAGTTGTTCATTTATCCACTATATCCAGAATGGTATTCATGATTTAGATATCATATATGTCATATATATACAGTACATGCATGCATTTATAATATTACATAATCATTTAGAGGTAAGAAATGAAATGCACCGTTCATGGAGACGGTAAGCCGTACGTACGCATGAACGCTACTTTCATTTCTATTTCGTATTTTATAGAATGGAATCATAATGATATAAATGTATATTATAATTCCAGTATAATATCATATATAATATCACAGTTCCATACTTTATACTTCCCACATATGGTATTTAACGAATCAAATCACTTTGAGGGGGCGGTAGTCCGCACTTCCTTAAATGAAGATATCGCATTCACCCATAATGGAAACCATAAAGGTATGACCAAAAAGGAAAATACAAAAGCTTAAGGAAAACATAAACATATTATATATCATATATAAATACAGTGACATCTTAATGGCCACCTTTGAAGGTGTTAAAAGAATGTTGAACAATCATCGTTTCGGGAGGCATAAATTTTCCATCCACGGAAACAGTATGTTCGTTAACCATTAGATGTAGGTGTGTGTAAGTGTAGCTATAATAATTCTTATAAAAACATCCTAGTATATTGAAGATACTGGAGTTGTTACAAAAGAAAAGAATAAAAATATTTTAGGGGGTTGTAGAAGCAAAATCAAACAAAAGGACTCAAAAGAAGACATTATCTTAAAATCGGGTAACTCCCTTTGGTTTGAGCTCAAAGGCTTCCTTGGGAAGACTTCTGCCCAAAGTGAGGCTTCAAGGAGTAAGATAGGGATGTGGAGAGACAAAATGGGCAGGGGTTGGCCGAGTCAAAGGCTTTGGGAGTGTGGGTAAGGAGGTAGAGGTGGGGGCCTTTTATAAGAGGAGAGGAGGGGCACTCTTGGAAAGTAAAGATAAGTTACTTTATTTTAAAATGATTTTCGGATTCAAAAGGTCCCACATTGATATAATTAGAGGATAAGGTGATAATTCTTCTAAATCCACTCATCCAATTGGTTTTGTCCATGTGTAAGTTTTAGATTTTACATTATCTTTCCATTTTATTTAAATCGTTAAATAATGAGGTCATCGCTGCATCATCATGATGTCATAAATAATTTAATTTATTTAATGTCTAAAAATTATAAAAAAAAACTACTATGATGTAGGAAATCTTTTTATATTTCTAATGAATATTTATAGTCAAAAATATGACTTGTATAACCCCATGTAAAAAAAATTTAGTAAAATAACTCATGTTTGTGTCATTTTTACTTTAACATTAAATAAAAAAGTTGTTTATGTCATTTCCCAACCAAAGTGGCTCCATGGGGTCCCCAAGTTGACCCATGGCTTGTCTTGGTCTGCCATGACACAACCAATGAGGGTAGGACATGTGTCAAGCTCATCTCATTTTATTAAAGCATTATTTTTACCTTAAACTACACTAATTACCTCTAATCGCGATTAAGAACTTAATAAGTTACTATTCACCAAAAAATTATTTTAATCTCATTGAACCACATTTTAATTCTTAATGACAACCATGTATGTTGGATTTTTGAAATTCAAAACACAATGATGGAAAAATTTCATTTAAACGGAAAAATCAGTTTTTATAAGTACCACTTAGTGGTTTCACTATTCATCAAAAATTGAAGTTTTTCAGAAAATTACCAAAAATTCACCCTAATCTATATTTGATATTATGAATTCAAAAATGAAGTCTATTTTGAAAAATTAAAAACATATAAGTCACATTAATTAATCAAATAGTTTGTTTTTATGAAACAATAAGTATCAAAAGATTGATACCAGTTTAAGTCCAATTTCAAAGTGAAATTTATTCCAATGCCCACCATTGGATTAAATGGTAAAAATATATTATAATTTCACTTCAAAACCAATTCAAAAGATAATCTAATCATATAAATAAATTATATTAAAAAGCAGTTTTGATGTAAAATGCAGTATTTTTCACTATTCATTAAAAAATGAACATTGTCTGAAAAATACCAAAAATTCACACAAAGTAAATTTTGATGTCCCAATCATAAAGAATATGTTTATTTTGACAAATATAGCTTATAAAATTGTAAAAAGATAGATTTAAAAATGGTTTTCCATCAAAAGGCAGTAAAACAATCTTTTAAAAATATTAGTGTATTCCATGCTTAAGATTGGATTTATTTTCATTTTAAGCCTCTAAAACACTATCTAATTCATTAATAGAAATAGATAAAAATATCTATTATTCATTAATTACTTGGGATGTTACATATCCTCTATTCATTGGTAGGTTTCATGAGACAAACTAGTTGTGGTTTTGTCTGAGACCTTACACAATTACAAGATATCTTTGAAAGGATCCTTGATGGTATTAGATGTATTGGCATAAATATTTAATGATATTGGATATCTTGGCATGAAGCCAAAAAATTATGTTTTAGATATCAGTCATTATTAATTCCACCATTATGAATTTAGCTATTAATATTCCATGTGATTAATCTATTAGTTAGAATATCCATGGTTAAGTTTCATGCTCATGTGATTATTTATAGGGTAATATTTAGTCATCATTTGTTCCATATGTATTATTCTCAAGTGATTTATTAAATGGATTTTGTTTTGGTAATTTACCTTTATAAATTTATTATGATCATTGATTCTTTATTTCATTTTTTGTACTTAACCCTAACTAAGAATTTGAGCTAACCCTAATTGTATTTCCCTTTCCACGGGATTTAATTATGTCTACTATGATGGATATAAATGGATAAAATATGTGGAATAATGTTTTTTTCTTTGAAAAGAAATAAAAAAAATTACGTTGTAATTTTTATATTCAAATGTAATGTAATAATCATTTATGTATCTAGTTTACCATTACTACAAAACTGATCAGTTCGTTCGGATGTCATTCCATTTATCTTATGTCAATGTAATGGTAGTAAGCACATGCTCTAGGATACTAAGTTCTTTATCACTATAGTCAGTATCATAGAAATTTTAGTATAATCATGGGGAAAAATAATTAGGAAAACATAGATTAGGTAACATAACCCAAATTTATAACTTGAGGATATGTATAGAAGAACATCCTAAAGTTTTGGTAAGGTATAGATTATGAAGTTTTTCCTTGAAATGCATCCCTATATAGATACTATATGTGAACCTATTCTTGAACATATGTACCTAGTGGTAATAAATCCTAAAAGTTTTTATTGGTATTAACTCTAGCGTAACCTAGAACACAATAATGGGCCTTAATGCGCACCTGGTTTGAAAATCCTGGGGTATATACTTAGAATAATTCATATTTTATTTCTAAACAATTATGAAGGATATTAAAATATAGATATTCCCAAAGAATTTATATTTATGATTACAATACTATTTATGTTATGTGTTTCACAGGTTTGGAAATTATAAATTATGTTTCATATTGTTATGATTTAATCTACTGAATATAATTGTTTATAAATGATGTCTAACATCAGGAATTGGAACCATATCAATACGCATACTCCATATAGGTATTTAACTCGATGGAAGGATAATGAAGTTGTAGTTGGAGATGTAGTTGTAACTGATCAAATTATATCCATATTGGGGAAGATGACTTGGGTTGTGAGTAATAACATTTACTATATAGAGAATCCAAATGATCAACTACACAGTGTAACAATGTTAGAACACTTCATGTGTCAACAACCTGTATTATTCAATAGGACTAAAAATATATTTTTACCTGATAAATTAATAATTTCAATAAAGAATATATTTATCACTCTAGAAATTAGAAAATGAGTGATTTTTTTCATGGTAGTTTATCATCTCTCAAGAGATGCAGATCAATGGTGGCTATTGATTAAAAACACAAAAGATGAGAAAGAAATACAAAGCATGCAGTGGAAGGATTTCATGGTGTTTTACATGGAAGAATAGTTTCCTTATGGGCAATGAGAATATAAGGAAAGATAGTTCTTAAGTATAAGGTAAAAATAAGAGTAAAATGTTTCTCTTTATGTGGCCAACTTTACAAGGTTTGAAAGACATGCTGAAGAATACATATGTAATCAAAATAGAAAGATTAACCATTTTTTATGTGTTTATTCCAATTATCCAAATAAAACTTGTCTCCCAAAAATTATTAGCATAAAATGAAAAAATATCATATAATATTAATATAGATAAATAATTCTCAATTTTGTATGGAATTTAAGGGAATCAGGAGAAGAATGGGATAGCAGAGTAAAAGGAGGATAAAGGGAAGAATGGAAAGAAGGATATTCCATCATGTGATACTTGTGGAAGGAAACACCTTAGTAAATGCATAAAAGTAAAATGAGTTTTCATAAAGTGTGGATAAAAAATACACCATAATCAGGATTTTAGGGGAATGAAATAGTTTTCCAATGTTCAACGCTTCAATTGTAAGGATATGAGGAACTATGAGAATGAATTCCCCATGTGCTAGGGGAATAGGACTCAGAAGAAGCAAAGAGATCAAATCCAAGTTTTTAACACTAATGATGAAGTAAAATTATTAATTTTCTTACATTTGGGTTCAATAATTATGTTATAAGAGATTACTAATAAATTATATTCTGGTTATTATGATATTTATAAGGATTTTACTATAGAAATATTCATTAATGATTTGAATGCATATATTAAATGGCATTTATGACCAAGAAAAATGAATCAGTGGAATGTTAAACTTTATGAAAAACACATTATTGAAGGAAATATAACCCTTAATAGGTTTCTAATAGTAGGATAATTATTTTTGGATAAAGAGATGATTGATATGTATAAATTGAATTAGATAGTACTAACTACCTTGAAACAGATTAATGATAAGTTCATTTATTGAAATTCAGTAACCTTCTCTCTAATGTAATGGATCTTAATATTTTGGAAGGTTCATAAGGGTAAATATTTATGGAATGGTTTATGTTGAAAATTGGATGAGTTTTTAGATATTAATTTATTATATCGGGTAACTTGTGCTAACCATATAGGTTTTGGAAAATAATTAGAGAAAGACGAAAAGAATTTTAACTCTTGTAGAGATCCAACAATCCATTAAAAGTAAATTTTAGTGCTTCAAGCATAAAAATTAATTTAAGGATATTAATTTCATAGAGTAGAAAGTTGAAAAAAAACTAAATTATGAAATTTTTATTATGAAATAGAAATATATCAAGTAAATATATTTCCTTATATTCTGAAGCAATGAAATAATACCTCAAATTTAGGAAAAATGATCTTGAAATAAAAATTATCGTATTACCATTATTTCTTATGATATTAATGACCTTTTCACACCTATTATATTTATGGTTTTGAGCCATTAAACTATACAATTATCACTCACTTATTTTTGATCAATGACATCAATCATCTCTACAAATATTTACACTTATCCTCCATGTCCATATCTTTACCAGCCACTCGTTTTCTCCTACATGGGATCTTATTTATGTGTTATTCTATATGATATTTTTATATCCCAACATCTATAATTAATAAGATATTTTATTAACACTTTTAAAATGATGGTTTTTCAAAAATGTTATTTTCAAATATCAAAACCTAGATTACCGACATCAAGTTTAAATTTCAAAGACGCAATTTATTTGTGGTGGGGAAAATGTAACACTCTGAAATTTTAGAATCTGAACATCATATTAAATTATGTATATGACATGAAACACCATGCATAAAAAGTAATATGACATCCAAAAACATTATGATATATTTTATATTATAAATTAATTCATTATATAATATTACTTTTAATGCATGCAATACTGAGTTAGCTTATATTTCCCAAAATAATGAGTTTCTTTGATATCAAACATTACCCACAAGATTTAGTTTTACCAAAAAAATACACTATTAATATTACTTTTTAATATGATAGTCATCACATATCCATTATAATGAAGGGTATTAATATTATTAACAAAATTATGAAAATATATGTTAAAATTCATTAGTTCCCAATCAATTATAAATGAATATAAAGATTAATTTAATATAAATGAAATGTTTTAGAAAATAGTATTTTTAGACACCAAAGGAATTTTATCTTAATAAATTAAATTAATTACTATTATTGTATGATATTAATAAATTTTATATATTATAAAATCATTAAAAAAAATTAAATTCATCTAATATATTTTATAGGAATATGTAATAAGAAAAAAATTGTGCATAAAAAAGCCTTATTTTTATAAAGGCAGTACTGCCACATTTTAATGGTGCACTTGTTTTAAAACTATGATTTTAAAATTTTCAAAAATAATATCCAAAAAAATAAACATTATTTTTAAAACCAAAATGTAAAAACTATATTAGGTTTAATTTTTTCTCTTTTATGGGAAGTTTCATTTTTTGATGAATAATGAAAAATACTAGATTTTAATTGAAAACTATCTCTTCAAAAAAATAATTTATATTGTTAAATTATATTTTGGATTTTATTAATGTAAAAAATATATTAATAATATATCTATTTATCCAATTCATGTAATTGGAATCATTTTTAAACTGAATTTTTATATAAAAAATTTGGTAAAATTTTAAACATTTTCATTTTAAAACCTCGTTTTCTCATCCAATTTGCTGGATTAATTTGAAATTAATTTTTTTCCACATTTGTGTTTTGAATTTTGAAAAATGGATTCCATATTTTTAACAAGAATAATTTATAATTTCAATTAATTTAAACTTAATTTTTTACCAAATTTATTAGGGATAGAAGTTAATATTAATTATTGTGATTAAGAGAAAAATGATTTTGTCGAGGGACTAAACAATAATCATAAGGGGTAAAATGACCTATAAATGTGAAAAAAACCTATTTTATAGAAATATTTAGACCTTATACCCAATATGATAGATATTGGTGAAATATTAGAGCCACTTTACTTGGAAATAATGCTGGTGGACTTCTCTATTTTCAAAAATTAATAGAGTGCCACCCACCCCACTTATAAAAGGACACTACCTCTCCCCCTATTTTCACACATTAAACCCACATTAGAATAAAAAATACCAACCCATATCACTAAAAAAATTCTATCACCTCATCCTAGAACCCATATTTTCTTCACAAATCCATCCAATGAGGGATTTAGTTCAATCCTAAGGAGGATAGCCAAAGAAGAGGTAATGATCTTCTAAAAGAGTTTATTTTACTTCCTTATCGACATCCATAAATTATTAATATACCATGAGTATATAAAAACAATAGTATATTAAATATAATTATATATTTTTATGTTATGGTTATGACCTAAAGCTTCACAAACATTCATCAAATGGGTTGTGAAATTGTAGTTCGTGTGTACCGCTAACTACAGCCTCAGGAACAAATGTCATTCGTTTATCGATTACCACCTTTAATTGTTGGGAATAATGATAGATTTATAGTTTATATATGATATATATTAAATATATTATTTTATTATTATTTTTAATTACTATATCACATATTCTATCATGTTTTTCATTTTTTTGTAATATGATGATGTCGCTCCTGTGTACGGCAGACAACCGCCTCGTGAAGCGATGTGATTCATTAAAGCTTTACAAGGAATGTATTAAGGATGGTTTTAATAAAAATATTTTATATATATAACATACTAATGAAAATTTAATGATAATATATATATATATTATATTTCTTTCTTTCAAGGTGATATGAATATGGAAATAACATTCATGTGTATGTATGGATTACCATCTCCATTAATGGTGTATTTCATTTCCTATCACCAAATTTTATGGATTACTGTAAATATATATATATATATATATATAATATGTTATTTATTTAATGTTTTAAATTCTATATATTATAAAATCGTGGTCAAAGTAAAAGGAAAAAATCATAACAAATCAAAACATACCTAAAAACAAAGTAGTTATTACACAAAATGATGAAAATAACGAAATATTATAAATAGATGGGTAATAATAAGTTATAAAAGGATAGGATATGATATCATAAATATTAATATGATTATTTAATAAGTTAATAACATGATTAAAACCATTATAAATGATTATAAATCATTTTAACCAAAAGGAAGCATAAGTTAAGGTATTTTATCTCAATTTCATTTCAGTGAGGTATATTGTAATGTTATGCGCATAATTACTTTTATATGGTTCATATACTACCCATTAAAATGTGATATCATAAATAATTAATTATTCAGGATATTTTAAGTTTTAATATGAATTATTTAGTTTAAGGGTATTTGAATTAAAAGTTACCAAGTGGAAAATAATTTCATAAATCAATTCATTTTCAATGGGTTATATTAATTCCTCATTGTCATAAATATTCTATGATTAAGTGTATAATGACTTTTCAATATCAATTTTTGTATTTACACTTATTTTAAGTGTATTTATAGTTGATACAAATGACTGATTCATTGTTTAATTCTCACTTAAAATTTATAATCATTTTAAGAGTTTATTTCACAATATTATTCTAATCGGGGTTATTTCTTCATGAATTTATATTAAATAAAATTATAATAAAATTGGTTAATTAAAAGTTTAATTTTATTATCCTATGGTAATTCATGATATTTTTTAGGTATCAGTACAATTTTTACACTCTTTGGTGCTTAAAATAATTTAGAAAATGGTTTCAATAAAATTTGACATCATTTCTCTCTTCCATCAGAAATATATTTTCATCTAAAACCATGTTTTCTAAAAATGTTATCAAAAATGAGTTACCTTTTCAAAATTATTTATAAAAGACATTATAAACCATTTTTACTCTTCAAAAAATGTTTTTAATTTTATTTTTTACGAAGAGTATTTTTTAAATTTTTTTCAAAAAGGAAAATATATTTTCCTCAAGAATATTTTTATCAATATTTTTATCATATTTCTATTCATTGATGTCAAAAAATTATTATTATTACTCTAATGGGTTTATATTATAATGAAATCTTCCTTATTATTTCTCTATATATTTTATGGTTTTTTACTAAAGATATGATATTTTGATACCATTCACTTTACTGTGGATGGTCTATGATTATGTTTATTGATTTTGGAAACTGTTTTCATATCATATGATAGTTTTAATATGAATATATATTTTTATTATGTTTCAAAAATTTCATATGAGGAATACATTAAATTTCATATGTGATGGGTGGGGCCTTATATATCCCCTCGTTTTATTAGTAGGTTTCTTGAGACAATCTAGATATGGTTTTGGCCGATGCCTTTCCAATTTATTAGATTTCTTGGAAAGAACCCTCAATGGTATTAGATATATTGGCTTGAAGTCTCAATTTTATTAGATTTCATTGAACCAAGCCTCGATAGTATGCTTTAGATATCTATAATTTTTTATTCCATCATTATGAATGTAGTTATTTATATTTCATCTGATTAGTTGATTTGATAGAATATTCAAGGTATAGTTTCATGATCATGTGATTATTTAAAAGTAATTACTTAATAATAATTTTTTCCTTCCAAATTATTCTCAATTTATTGATTAAAAGTCTTGTGTTTAATTTATTTATCATTCCATATTAATTATGATCATTGATAAATTATTGCTTACATTATACATAAACCTTACTAATCATTTGATCTCAGCTTTATTTTTTCCATTTACATATGATTCCATGATCTTTAATATGATGGATATAAAGGGATACAATATATGTAATAAATTTATTCTCAAATAAGAAAAGAAAAAAATTATATTGTAATATCTATATTCAATTGTAATTTAAGTCTCGTGTATGTATCTTGTTTACTAAGAGTACTAAACTGGTTGGTCCTTTAGTATGTGGTCCCTTGTATCTTATTTCAATAATAGTAGACATCAGCCTTTGGCTACTGGGGTTAGGGTCATCACAAACACATTACCATAAATTATTGAAAATGTAGTGATATATTCTTATGAAATTTATAGAATAAATAAAAAACTTCTGAAAAAATAAATAAATATAAGATACCCACCATAAACTCTTAATCTCAATGATGAAATGTATCTAATCACACTGTGTGGACCGTTCCAACCCATAAATGATGTTCCACCCATTTCCAATACCTAGGCATGTGACCTTGATTGACCATTATTACTTGAGCTAGTGTTAGGGAGACTAATAATTCCACATTGTATGTACCTCTATATAACAAATCTAGGTTTCCCCTATATATAGAAGAGTATCATAGACCACTATTATGAATTTTTTCTCAACCAATCCATGGCCTATAAGTATCAATGTCTAGGGGGATGCACATTTATAGATCCATCCTAGTTTACTGTATCAACCCCAAACTAAAAATCCATGAAAACCACGCTAATTTTATTAAAAAACTTATATATAAGAGTTTTCACATACATCAGTAAAATAAAACTCCCTTATGGTAATTTTCAAACCCATGGTAGTATGATCATAAGTATCAAAGACATTCCAAATGGGTGTTTTCTTAGATAGGTATACATGACCACCCAAGGGATAATTCCATACATAAAAAAAGGCCATCACTTATGGGTGTTTTCCAATCATAAATAAAATACCTCCCCTATGGGTGTTTCCAATTTAATAAAAAATCACCACATGGGTGTAAAATAATTCTCATCATATGATAAAGAAATAACAAGGGTTAATTGAACACCTAAACCCATCATCATTATACATAACTAGGATCACCCCTCTCATGGTGTCAAAACATCACTAGGGTGGCTACTAGGGTCCCCTAGGTCACAAATAAGGAACAAACTCAACAGAAAAACTTGGTATAACTTATAGGAACCACACTATAGAGACAGAATCGATCTCATCTTTAACTCCATGTAAATCAAGGAGATTCACTCACTCCACCCATGGTCATGATACATACCACTATAAATAATCCTCTAAGTCAATATCACCTCTACCAATAGGTCTTAATATTATCTTAATGAGGTATATCAATTCATCTGCACTCTGGTCTAAGGGATTCATTTTAGATTAGAAAAACTTTCCAATTTTTTAAAAGGTGACTTATTGGATTATAATCACACAAGACACCTAGTGGAGAGGCCACATATCACATAAAATATAAACAAAATAATAAACTGTTGAGAATATATTGAGGACTACCTACCAATACATGATTCTTTCAAAATTAATTCTAGTGTAGGAATCTCTACCAATGACCTTCAAGGTTTTTACAAGCACATACAACCATAATAATCTCTTAACTCACACCCATAATCAATATTTAATTATGTAAAACATTTGAAATTAATTTATCAATTTATCTTAAAACATTCATAATGATAATTAAGTCACGGGTCATCTAACACTTTATGCTTCCTCAATAAATAAAGTGTATTCCACCCTCAAAACACCTCCAAACCCAAATTGGGTGAAATCCCCAATCTACACTTCTAACCAAATTCCATAATTAATTTAATTTAATGAAAAACCATTAAGAATTTCACTATGATGACATATATCAAAAAAATCAATAAAAAGGGACATGTGGATGATACCGTGGGGTTTTATCATCATAAAAAAAATTAAATACATATAACACAAAACTAATTACACCATGCTATAGTGTGATGGTATCATAAACCCCAAATAAAAAACCCAAATCATCTCACAACGAATAAAAAGTGAGGAATGAGAATGTGGTGGTTATAATTATGAAGCAGAGTCTATAAAAACTCTACCCCATAGGCACCATAGTTCCCCCACACAAATGTGGAGTTCCCTCCATGGGTCCCACTCACATTATTGAATGGGTCATCAAACTATTGACTATTCCCATAGGCCAACTGATATTCATTTAGTGTTTTTTCCCTCACTCACGAACACCCTAAGAAACATCCATAGAGGTCACCTATTTTGATCACTACTCCAAGAAAAAAACTCTAAAACTGAAGACTTCTAATATTTTCAGATCTAAAAAATAAATTTGAACCTTATTGATATGTTTAGTATCATTTATACTATGTTTTATACTAACTCATACACAACTTTGGAAACATCCTAGGAGGTCACCCATTCTAATCACTACTCCATACCAACCTACTATAACAATGAATTTCTAGTCAATTAGGCTCCCAAAAATGAGGGTGAACCTTATTGACAAGGGTGGTAAAATTTATAGTGTTAACCCTTTACCATTATAAGGTGTTACTGAATCTTTAGGATCAAACAACACTTCATTAAGATATGATAGGGGTCAGAGAATCTCCCAGAAGTTGAAATTTTTCAAAACATGAGTGGATGGGGGATGGTAATAAATGAGGGGTTCCAAGCCATGTCCTCTATTTTAAAACTCTTATTAGACAATATTGGTGAATATCACGGAACAAACCATGATTTCACATCGTGAAATTTTGATCCAGCTACACTAAACCACTCACCCTTATAGTTCACAGTGTGACAAAATGTGTCAAACCATAACTTCTTCCTACAGCTCTCGAATAGGTGTAGGTCCCTACCTAACCAACCTATCTAACTATCCTACTCTCTTGATACCTCCAAGGACTAAATCATCACCCTAAAACATCTTTTATAGGTTTCATATCCCCTTAATTCCCAACTTATTTCCTATTTAAGAAAACAAATTGTCCCCTAAATGGAAAATTTCAAATTCCACCATTAATTTTCCAATTGCGATGATTCAGGTCATCCCATGAAGAATTATATGAAACAATTTAATACATAATACACTACCACAAAAATTTACTCATTTCTATATTCTTTAGGCAACATTCAAATAATATCAATATCCCAACCATCAAATACCTACACTTATAGTATGATAGTTTGTGACATCTCATGTTTTCTACTAATTGTATTTATCCTTTTTCAACTGTCACAAAAAAGAAAAAAAAAATATTTTGTATCCTTGAATAAATAAGGAATGTTAAATCTATACCAAATCATCTTTTCTTAAATCATGTCACTTCCAAAATTTCACCAAATAGATAAAGAACGGTAATTTATAAAAATAGATGTTACAGTCACTTTTTGAATACACATCCATATGATTCCATCCTCTTCCATATTAAAGATAAATTGATCCTCCCAATAATAGTTTTTCATATCTATAATTGACCACTACTTTATATTATATAAAAATATCCATAGAATTTATTTTTATTGCAAAGTGATTCATCAAATATGAATACCATGGAAGTTAGTGAGTCTTCAAAGTAAACAAGTGTTGATCAACGAATGATGCCCAGATGAATTCATCATCGTATCATTTTATTCATTTTATCTTTAACAAGTGATTATCCACAATGTTCTTATCTCCATTCATATACTTAATTTGAAAATTATATTATTTGGGTATTAATAAACTTCTGATGAGTCTAGGTTTTCATCATTCATTTTCATCAAGTACCTCAATGCTGAGTTATTAAGGAAAACCATGAATCTTGAACTAATAAAGTATGATATGATTTACTCTATGGTGGTACAACTTAATGAATTTATATCTTTTAAATTTAGTTATTTATTTGAGCTCTATTAAATAACTTTCATGAATTATAGAACACATATTGTTTCTTCTCCTTTATCTAATAACAAAACCAATGCAAAAGTCACTAGAATCACAAAAATATTAAAAATACATTATTCAATGTTTTGATTCTATGAAAAGTGTTTTGATAAAATTATACTTAATAAATTTTAATGATTTCATTCATTATTGATTAAAAACGAGTTTATAATATTATCTAGGTAAGGAAAAAATTTATATGGAAACTATAGAAATGTCCTAGAAAACCCATAAATAAAACTAATCATAGTTGAAGAAGCAACTTAACTCTTTTTCTAAGATGGGGGGGATATAATATCAATCACATGCACCTTATATTTTTTAACATAAATGAATTCCTTAAAAATCACATGTCCAAGAATAATCCCATCTTGTATTGGAAAATGGAATTTATCACAAAATACAAAAAATTTCTACTTACATATCATTAATATGATGGAAATTTATCCAAATATTCATGAATGGTTAATCTAAATATTGAAAAAAAATTACATTAAAATAAAAAAATCTCAACAAAATATAAGAAGAATATCATCATGTTTCTTTGAAAATTTATGGGGGCTCCACAATATCCAAATGTAATTATTTTGGTAAAAAATATTTAATATGTGTAGGTAAATGTATTTTAATCATAGTCTCTAGGATCTATATCCATTTCTTTATATCCTGATTATCTATCTAAGAAACTGTATAGTCCTTTCCCTTCGTGCATCTATATAATTTTATCCATGAATGATATTGAAAAAATAATCATTTATAGTCATTGCATAAAATTTTATTGTATATTAACAATCTCATGATTATCATTATTCTTGGGGGAATGAGTTAATTCTTTTAAATGGTCACAACTATGATTCATCACTTCTTAGGAAAAAATTATATTGGGAAAACCCACAACTATATTAAATGGTATACACAATTATGGTATCATGTAACTTGATTACCATAGCCTTGACCACTTTCATCATGTTAGGATTAAAACTCATTTAGTGGTCTAATTTTTCCGTATCATACAAACCTATAAGTATTCTATGCATACAAAATGATGGACCAATTCATTTAATTTTTTTCAATAAATAAATTCGATTTTTTGTTTATTTTGTGAGCATACAAATGATTTCTCTCCTATTTTCAACAATTCACTATGATATTATCATTGTTGGAGTTTTATCACTTCCTAAGAATGAATACATTATTTATAATGAGAAGGTATTTATGTATAAGTTTTTTTATTATATATTTTTTTCTGTAATCTCAATGGTCCAAACTATTTGGGGAACTCACCACTGTTCTACTAAAAGATACACTTTTTATTATTCTATAATAGTAGAATGAAGAATTATAATTTATATGAAAAAAAAATTCCACATTAACATTCAATATATTGGAATATAGGAGTATATAACTAACCCCACCCACTATACTAATTCAGACCACATAAAAACTCTTTATAATGACTCACACACAAACATTCCAGAGAAAAAACAGTAAATGAAATAATACAACATGTTTACATTATTATAGTAATATATCCTACATCCATGAGATAACTCTATTGAATTTCCATTATTGATAGAAGATACAATAATTACAATTAGTTGCACTCTTTATCCAATTAGATCATTAATTACTAGTAAACCCCAAAAAATATCAGCATACATGTAAAAGTTATCCCATCTACTTATAGTGGGTACTATATAGTCTTCCATTTAATAAAATACCCAATATTTGTGGAAGTCCCTACATTGATAATACTGACTGTTGATCACCTCTAATAATCAATACTATACACATGACTAATTTAAAATGAAGCATTCTCATTTATATCATTGAACAAATATGACTGAACATTTTAGGTATGGATAATGAAATGGAACAAGATTTTTAGGAAGTGGAACTAGGGATCTTCAGTGAAAGAAATTTTTATTAGATAGTGGTAATGTCTGATGGTTGTGCATTGGGCCAGTGGCCTATTCAGTGAATGATACAAGTATGTGTCACTATCTTTAATTACTATATGTGATAGTCATGTTGGGTTCATTATGATTTTTGCGTAGTAGGTATTATTAGATGATGATCGGAAACATATTATATCAGTAAGTGGGACCACAATGCTAAGTGTCTTTATTAAGTACAAAAATATGAATATTTATGGGGATTATGATGGACTTCAATATGTATATTACTTGTATTTGTCAATTTGATTTTTAATCTGTGTTACTTATGATTTTAATAGAAAAATAAACAATATTGGTTCTCTTATGAATATAGGACACATTGTCTGAATCAAATTAAAATGTCTTGTGTCCTTTCCATTTTCATTTTTCTATTTATTATTTGAGTGTTTATGGGGTCTGGTCTAGTGTGGTTATTAGGGTTCATAGTCTTTATATCATCTGATACATTGATGATGTGAGATCCCTTATAAATAAACTTGGTGTTTTATGTGAATCATTTGTAAGAAGATAATCTCATTATCAAACACTATATCTTATAAAGGGATTCCAATAAATTAGAATAAGTTAAAATTCATTTTATGGTCTACCATTAGGTGGTATAACATGTAGTTCATCTCAATCAAAACACACTCATATTCATCTCAGGTTATCTTGATGTTACATCAATTCCAATAAGAGATAAAATCATTGAGAGGTATGGTGTCAGATGATAGTATGTTATAGGGTGATAAGTTTCAAAAAAATAGATTTTGGATTATTTTGGTTGCTGATAGAGGATCATCTCATTAATAAAGACATAAGTTTTCCTTTAACTATCATTCATTTAGTGAAGATAAAGAATATAGAATGGTAAACGTTGGATTGTAAGGAACTTGTGTTAGTGAGTATTTCATTGACATAAACATATGCATTCACATCTAGGAAAATGAGATAATAATATACGTGGTGAAGATGGTATAATATATGTAAAATAATCTTTTAAAACATAATAAGGTTTTTATGATGTGATATTTGTTAATATTGAGGCTATTGGAAGGAATACTTATGGCCGCTCATGTTAATGACATCAACAAAATCTATAGGTAGCTTAAATTTTTAAAGGTGACATTTACAGATGATGTATGGTTTCTTATTCTATAGTCATCGTGTACAAATTGTTACGATGTGACATTGATTATTGTTATTAATTCCATATTAAATTTTAATTTGGTCTTTTATGATGTTCTAAATATTATCCTAGAGGGAGAGGATGATGACATAAATAGAAGAATAATTAGGGGAAACAATTAGATGATAAGTCACGATATGGGAAATGATGCATGTATGATGGACCCACTAATACATGTTGGAGTTATGGTAATAAGGAGAATTAAAATAATCATTTTATGAGTCATAAAGATGGATTCAATGTATTATATAATTCTATAAGTTTATAATCTTTGATTATAACTAAAGAAGGTAACAGTTTGTTAAAAAGTGTAATTACTTCAGTAAATTCATGTTTTATTGACTCCAGATCATCATTACACTCAATAAGAGAGTATATATGGATAGATAATTATGTGTACAAAAAGTTTATCAGGTATATTTGGTAGAAGATTAAGATAAGGATATCATTATAATGGGTGATGTTAATGTCTGAAAGAATAATGGGAACATTATGGAGATGAGATAAGTAATAAATATTATAGGGCTATATAGAAACATAATTTACATAAGGAAACTTGATGAGGAATGATATGAGACTATAATTGTGGATGGATTTTTTAATGTGACCATAGGATACATGATGGTTGCATGAGGGGTTAGGGGTGAGACCCTATATCTAATCAAAAGATCCAATGGAGTGGTAATTACTAGTTCATAAATGTTTGATAGTGTGAATTTGAATAATAACCATATTAGAAACCTCAGTGAGAAGAAAATATAAGTTATATCCATGAAAGAAATATTTAAGGTCAATCACACTAACATTAGATTTTATGATATTTATGTTCTTGGAAAATAGATGAGGTATTACTCTAACTTTAATGGATGGAATCACAAATAATAGAAGTGATAGTTGGTTCAATTAGTTGTTTGGAGACCATCCCCCACTCGAACTCATAGTGGGTCTCTTTACATTGTAACATTCATTGATGATGTTGTATGAAATTTATGGTTATAAATTATTAAGCATAATTTTGATGTATTTTATTCATTTATTCAGTGGAATGACATAGATGAGAGGTAATCTTTTCTGAAGCTGAAATGATTAATTTATGACAGTTATGGTTAATATAATGAACACAAACTATAGAAATTTTCAGAGAATTAGGGGATCAATACTTTAAAATATTATTCCTAGTAAACCACAAAAAATTAGTTTGGTAGAGATAATGAACTTGATATTAATGGAGAAGGTGATAAGTATAAGGATTTACTTAGAAATTACCAACAAGATTTGGGTACACGCAGTAAACATAAAAAAATATCTTGTTAAAATAAGATCATCAACTCTACTGGGATAAGAGGTTTTGAAGCAGCTATGGTATGGGGGAAATCAGAAATTAGACACCTTGAAGTATTTAATAGTGTATATTTTTTCTATAATGATGTTATTGATAGTAAGAATATAGATTCCAAGCCTAAAACATATTTTATCATTGGTAATAATGAGGATAATTTCAGGTTCTCACTGTGGGATAATGATAAGTAAAAAGTTATCTAGATCTGAGATATTCACTTTAATTAGAGGGATCTATGGAACGATTGAAAAATAGTGGAGAAAGAAGTTGGGGGTAACAAATAAACTATCAAAATTAAAGTTAATCCGACTAATAAAAATGGAAAACACATGTTCTATAGAAAAAAATAGAATTACTATAAGTATAGAGGTTTGAATAATAAGAGAAATTCTAAAAATTGGAAGGGTTAATAAAACTCAAGTGGGAATACTAGATAGCACTGAGTCATATAGACCAAAATAACATGTTCAGTTAAGAATATTTACTAGATTCAAAAATCTAGTTCCAAATTATAGATCTAAAATTAAAATTATTTTTCGAATAGGAAATGGATAACTAGATTACTTATATTAGAAAACCACACTCAGGAATGTCAGATAGTGGAATTTATTTATGGATGAAGATATGTCTTCATCGATGTCTAGTGAATCTTAGGATCTAATGGATTAACTATAGGGGAATAAGGAACTTGAATTTTGTTGAGTAATTTTCTTAAAATAATAAGTATATATAAATAATGGGTTTAATTCATGACTGGTGGTGAAGGGATTTCAAAATAAGTGAGAAGTTTATTTCTCGTTAACTATCTCACTACTAGTTAATCATACTTTCATACTAACAATGTTGTGAATGGTTTCATGCGAATAATTTTTCATATAATATTTTCTCATAAAAAACAACTTCCATCATTAATATTTATAGGGATAAATTTTAAAAAAACTAATAGGATACATAGATGATGGAAACCGATGCATGGTTTATAGGCTAAAGAAAAGAATTTATGAATTGAAGTATGTTCCATGATAGTGTAATAAAAAAAATTGACACATTAATGGATGATAAAGGATCCACTAAATGAAATTTTAATAATTGTTGCTACTAGAAATCACAAAATAATGGGAGATTTATCATTATAGTGTTTTATGTGGTTGACATGTTAATATCTGAGAGGAAAACTTTTGGATATATTCAATACATAGGGAAAGGGGTGAATCCATATTGGGAAATTTTTCAACAATTATAAATTTTATCCCTTTTACCTCTTAGAACATTTAGGATCTTGAATATATTAATTTTATAATATTATTATATTAAAGTATATAAAAAAATTAAATGATAAAATATAAATTTTTTTACAAGGTTTACAACTAACTAAGAGTAGTTAGTACTTGTAATGGTTTGGAAACATTCCAATATCACACAACCACTAGATGATATTCCTTAAAGAATCATTATAGAAAGTAGGGAATATCATTTCACTTTCATTGCACTATAGTCAATTAACAATTCTTATTTTATATATCATGGTTGTTTCTTTATACAACCTATAAAGACAGTATTTACCTATTTAGTTTATTTTTAACACTGACAAAATTCTTACACTAGTTGAGACTTCTGTTGGATGTCACAGTGAAACTTTTTTCTTCCACTTCTTCTACTCTTTTTTACTTTCATACAGTAGGCAAGAAACTCTTATTTTTATTTATTATAGAAAATTAAATATTTATAATTATTATTAATCTATCTTTAGTCACAATAATATGAATATGTTTTATATTGATAATATTAGAGTTGTTATTTGATCCAAATGATAATTAATAGATATCAATTTGGTCACCACTTCTTCTTCTATTCTTCTTGATGGAATCACAAATTCCCTTTGTAATTTTTTGAAATAATGAATGCTCGTCTTGATATCATAATGATTAATTTTATTCTTCTTCAATACATTATCAAATTTGAATTATAGTATTAGTTTAAATTTTTTCTTCTTTGTGAGAAAAAATTTATTCAACTGAATTTACTCAAAAAACCAATATTAATTCATGCAAGAATGATTTTTTACAAACATAATTAACTAAAAACCCTTATATGAACTCTTATGATATTTTTCTAGACTATAGTCTCAATACCACTACACACTATTTATGAAAATAATATCACATAATCCTTTTTTAATCTTTTTTCATGTGTAATAAAATGCATGGGTCTTCTCAAATTCTATAACATTTACCTTCCTTGTTATTATATTATGTGCTCTTTGTATTCTTTTTGGGTTAAAAATTCATGTATAAATTATTTCTTCTTCAAGTCACATATAATGTTCTTATACATGCATACCAAACACATGCATACTATTTTTAGAGACACTCAACACAACTTTATATGCTCAATATATTCCTTCATTTCAACAAGTTTATTGTACTTTCATTTATGTTCATATCCTTATGGGATCTCCCACTTTCTTTTAACATACACTAAATATGTTTATGAAAATTCTTCGTCAAATAAGTGTGTATAGGCTTTGAAATTCAAAAAACATAGTGTGAGTGAATTACCCAGGCACTAGATCATAAATAGTTGTTCTTCATGAAATTAGATATATTTGAATAACTTATTCTTCACAATGAAATTCGAGAGTAATAAACACCAGTCAAAAGCCCGAGTGATCTTCTTCTTCACACAATATTATCATTGGATGTATTCTTATTCGTTTAAGAATAACTCTAGTTTATTCTTTTTCCTCATGAAAAATATTGAACCATTATTAATAATGTTATATATGAGCATGGAACACCCATAATTCATATAACCAAGAATAATCATAGATCTTATGCCTTATTCATGTTAAATAATGAGTGGAGTTCTCTATATCTTTAGAAAAATAAGGGGCCCATATATATCAATAGTGGTAGTAGCATCTCTTGGCTTAGATGCTTAGACATATATATGCAAGGTTTCACTACCTTGAACTTCCTTAGTTATACACTTTCTATACCATGTTATGGCTCTTAGAATTATTCGGATTCATTTATTTTATATCATTTGAATCATTTTATGATTATCCATTATTATAATGTTGAAATACATGGTGTTACTTCATTCATAATGAAAATGATCACGTGAATGAGATGAACATTGTGGGATCTTTTAAACTCAGAATCCCTCATGCATTATGGATGGATGAACATCCTCATATAATTCCATATAATCCTTGGTTGTGTAAAAATTTTTCATTCAAATAATGATTCATAATTCTTAGATCCTATTGGATTCTCTAAGACTGTAAAATTACATGATCATAGAAGATCGTTTCAATCATAAAGGATGGCTGAATTTTGGGAGTAGCATGTGGAATCAAACCAGTGGTTTCAGGATGGTAGAAGTCATAGTGATAGTTAAATAAGATATCACAAATTGATATTATAGTTGATATCAAATCTATTGAATGGACAGTATTTTATCCATATATTTTTAAACGTGGAGAAATAATAACTTTTATACCAAATATAACATGAAACCTTATTATGGTTTAATTTAACTTAATATGTAAATTTGTTTCATCATCACTTAGATCCATGGAATTGGGGTCAAAACTCGAATACACATCACCTCACTCCCACACTTGCCGCATCACACTATTGTACGGTCCATGGGAACCCTATGAGTACAATTCATTAACCAGCCTTTACGTGCTCCATGTCCTTTCCTCCATGGATTCCATTGTACTTGATGGATCCCATGTGGGTTGAGAATTCTCCCCATATTTGGTTGTCCTATAATCCTTGTGTGTCTATTTTTGGAACTAACTTTTTGGTAAAATACCATAAAAGGGGTCAGCCAAATATTCAACACGTACAATATAAAATATTAATTCTGAACCAATGTCTTAAAAAATCACAAAAAATATAACATCTCATGAATTTATATGAATGGCCTTCAATATAATTCCTCATGTAATAAATGTTCATATTTTATAGTGTTTTAAATCAATTCCTCTTCATTTCCTTATGAAATATCAATTCCAAAAATCTCTTCATCATCCAATCATATTCATTATTTTTTAAAAAAGTGTGTTACCAATGAAATAAGTATTTGAAATGAAGAAAATTTCAACAATAGTTAGATTTATAAACTCGAAGTCTTTAAAAGAAATTCCTTAAGATAATAAGACTTGGGTACTATCTTATTCATCCACCAATCTAAGAAAAATTCTCGTTTTCATTATGCTTAGATATATTTGATACTTCATATACTTATTTCATTCAAACATATTCAACATTTTGACATCAATGAAATCATTATATTTCATTATCCACCATTTAAAACCATTACAAAAATTGAAAACAAATATAACTCATACAAAAATCCTGATCTTCAAAATCTAACTTTTTATTTTTTTTTGAAATACATTCAATGGTTTTTATATGAGTATTTCAATATGTGATGAGTATTTTAATATGTGAATCACTACCCTTTACTTTTTTTTAACATTCATTTAACTTTTTATTCCCCTTATTTAAAATAAATACAATGTTCAAGTGAAAGGGGTATTAGCCCATAATTAATCTATATATCATCCATTATTTCACTAAAATTCTATATGATCCATGATTGGTGTAGAAAGAAAGAGGATTTTCTTTAGGAAAAAACTATCCATTACTAATTTATCTTGATACCTCATGAAATTAGAAATAATATGCTTGTCTTCAATGTTTTTCCGCTCATTCAAGGATTAATATACTCAATTGATATATGAAACATTTATCAGAATAATAAAACTAACTCCAAAACTCACTTCAAAAATAGATCAAAAATATTCATGTGCAAAAATAATGAAAAATAACCTTGGATAAAATCTATATGTACAATTTTATTAAGACGTTAATTAATTCAATTACTCCCTCTTTTTTTAATGTTTTCATTTTTTGATAATAAAGGACGAGAGAATAAAAAATATATTCCTTTTCTAATAACATTATCATGAGGAAAATTCTAGAATAATTTGATTCGATACAAAATGAAAAAATGATTCTGTAAGGAAATTCTTATTTCTTTATTTCTATCCTTATCAAGGGAAACAACCCTCAAAATGTAACTATTTATAGAATACAAAAAAATGGATCTTCACCTTGTGATAGTACAAATTTGATAAATTATAAAACTTTACCATGGAGGATCTTATCCATTTCTTATTCTTCAGAAATACAAATATATGATTAAACCATGTTGATATCTTCTTTATAGTTTTTTTCAATGATATGAAAAAATAGTCTTCAACTATGTAATACATCTAATTTAGTACATTACTTTTTAATACATTGTAAAAATAAAGGATCTTTTAAAGTTTATTTTCATGGAAATAAGGTACATAATGCATGGAAACATAAAACATTATCCTAACACACTTGAAAGTGTTATTAATTGGTTAAAAATATATAAATTTACTTTATATCATAAACTAGGGACATACATCAATTTAAAGGTTGAGCATAATGCCTAGTAAGTGAATAAGAAAGGGAAACAATTTAGAGGTGATCTTGAGAAATATCAATAAGAACATGAGGAATATCAGTATAGCCTGATAAATAGAACGTGAGGCATATTATAATAAAAATAACATGAATAATAAAAATAAAATTTGGATAAAACACTTAACTTATACATTCAAAATCATATCACCATGTTTAACAACCAAGGTGTTGTAAATGAAAATTACCAATGTTATTCTCCAAGGTACCGTAAAACATGTCATCTTTAGAGATTACATTCTTTACCCAATGAATTGGAGCACTATCAAGGAGAAACCTTAATATTTCATAATTAATTTGATCCACATAGATAATAATAATATATTTCATAAATAACCCATGGACAGTAAAAAATAGGTTTCATATCGAAATCATGGCATTTCAAAAGTGCGTAAAAACATGATCATTATGTCCTTTAAACCTATGAAAAAGGAATTTGGGTTTCATGTATGTTAATACTAGAAAAAAAATAATGTTTAAATTTATTTGAATACCCTTATAAAAGAAAGAGTATTGTGTATTCATAAGAATAAAATATAATAGAATTATTTTGAAAATAAGAGAGAAATTTTGAGAAGTAAATCTGACAGCATAACAGGTACAAAATGTGGTTTTAGAAAAGGATAAAATGAGTAAGGAAAAGGGTTTAAGATTGATAAAACATGATTTTTAAGTAAGGGTATGATTAAAATATTAATAAAATATATTAATCATAACAATCAAGAGACACTTACAAAAATGGTTCATTGAATTAACTAGAAAGGAATTAGAATTACCCGACCTTGATGAGTTATTCCTTAAACATGAATATTGGGACATTGGGGGGATTGTGAACACATTGGGGGTCTTCTTGGGAGGTAAAACTACCATATAATCATGTATAATGGATTATAAGTGATTGTAAATGGAGAAATGGGTGGATATTTATAATAAAAGTTGAGGGTTTGTTTTTTAAATTCCAAATATAGGTCGTGGAAATCTAGGTTGTGGAAAATGAAGAACCATGGGCTTACCCGTGGTTTTTTCCCACAGTTTCATAAATTTTTGGTACATTTAATGTCATTTTAACCAAAAATAATCATGAAAAATATTATGCTACTTATTTTTGTCAAGGGAAATTAATGTTTTCACAAAATAATATTTTTATTCTTAATGTTCCCATATTAGACATTAGAAAGTAAATTATTGGTTTGGAAATTGATAAAAATATATTAAAATACTAGATATTAATAAAATAACACATTTAGTTTTTTAATTTTGGTTAACTAATTATTACATCATTATAACATAATTATTAAGTCAATAAACATACTAAAAACTCAAAATTGTATTTTTACTATTCATAGAAAAAGAAAATATTTTAGGAAATTATTTTAAATTCACCATAACCAAATTTAGACATGATAATTTCAAAAAATAAAGTTTAATTTATCAAAATAATTCTCTAAGTGTGATAATTTTAACTTTTATATATAAAAATAATTATTTATTAAAAAATAAAGGGTTGAAAATTCTTAGTAAAATTTATGACACCTAAAAATTTTAAATTTCATAATAAAATTTTCTAAAAATTTATATTTAAAGAAGAGTGTTTTTATCATACTATAACATTAAAATAAATATTATTCATAATGACTTAGTTTCTTATGAAATAATTACATCCTTTTAAAAAAGTACAATTTGTGTCTAAAAAAATTATCAAGGCTATTCTTAAAATGGAATTGATGGGATAAAAATTTTATTTATACAAAGGGATTATACATTTTGTAACTAAGGTATAGACATTTAACTCATTATTACACCTATGTACTCCCTAAGAGTAAGGTGTGTGATTGTGTTAGTTTCATAGGGTGCCTCAGCTAACATCGACCGAGTGGTAGTCTACACAAACTTGAACTTATCCCATATGTGATTTCATTCAAGCATCACATGCTGAATATTGGATTTTGATTGGTAAAGGTACAACCCCAGTGATGATACCTACCTTACATTTTTTAATAGATGGGCTTCAAATAGCTTGATTCTGTTGGTTGAGTCCATCAAATCTTCTTTTTTATCAATTATACTTCATCAAATTTTACTTATAAACACTAATTATAACATTAATATTATTATCAATAGTATAGTTCCACGTGGTCATATTGAAAAACAGTCATAATTTACCAACTATAATATAATGGTCAAATCCATATGGTCATGTTTCCCTTGATATTCACTTCATTATTAAAGATATATAATTTTTTTGTCTATAATATAATATATCACACATTTTAAGAAATAATTATCATTAAAAATGTTTGGGTCATTAGATTTTTTTCCCCTTGAGAAATTTCATCCCAGAAATTTTAACTTGTTTTCTCATTTGAGAAAGGTTAAATATTAGAAAACCACTCTATACCCACAGATATATATCCATGGATTTGAGAAACTATGGGTATAGAAAGTCTACCTAAACCTGTACCCACAGTTTTATAAAACCATTGGTATAGGTTTATTTATTCCAGTGTTATTTTAAAAACCTTGGGTATAATATTTAGATAGTTATCCATGTTTGGGATCCTCCTCCCCCTCCTAATTCAAAGACATAACACTAATCTGGCATCCCCTACTCCCTCCTCATGTGATCTTCAACACCCCCTACCATCCTTATGAAATATTTGGCATCCCTAATCCACTACATTAATTTCCCTCTCACCAGAGAGAACGGAAAACTCCAATTTCCTTCAGTAATCTCATATATTTTAATCTATGTCTAATTCAAATATTCTTCAACATCACACAATCGAGTTCCAAATATTTTTCCCTTCTATATAGTATTGTTTTCATTTTTACCTATGTGATCATGTGATCGATCTAAGATATATATTTTTATACAAATTATATATATATTTAGTGATTTTTTATTCATGTTTTGAAATTATAATCTTTATTAGTTTTCATCCATTCCAAGAAGTAAACCATTCTAACTCTTTTAAAATATTCTGGATGTGGTTTGATGTTCTTTTTGGTTCCATGATTTTTTTTGGTTTCCCAATTTTTTTGTATTGTAGTTGTTGTGTTTAGCCATACTCCTTGGAGTGTTAGTGTATATGGTTGTTTTAGTGTAGGTGTGCGGTTTGTGAAATTTTGGATTTGTTTTAGAGTTCAGATGGAATTGTTAGTATCTTTATTGATGTGTGGGTTCCCACTAAACCACAAAAGGTGATATATTTCATTTCTAATTTCCAAAATACTATATAACACTATATTTTTTGTTATATTTTATCAATATTTATCATTAATAAAGTAAAAATATGTGTAAGATGTATACTTTATTATAAATTCTATTTTGAGTAAATTTCATCTACTATGTGTTTTATGAAATTTTAATATTGGGTTATCATGAAATATTTGATATTGTAATTATGGAATTATAAAATAAGAATTATAAGAATTTAGTAAAAAAAAGTTAATAAATGTTTCGCAATTGTATGTGGTTGTTTTTCTTATTTCAAGAGAGTTTTAATTTAATGATTCACTTCCTTTATATTGTTTCCCCTTTTATAATAAGATTTATCATTCTACAAAATTGTCTTATACAAACAAACTATTATTGTATTTAAATATTAAAATGGGATATTTAACTGAAGATATATTGGAGATGATGTGATTGGTTTTTAAATTTTATTATTGTATTTATTGATGTATCAGTCTATAAAACATCATGGAAGATACTTATATACTCAATGGGGTTCTAGAAATAAGTACACTTTCTAGTTTGGGTTACACATTACCAATATTTTCCATATTTTGAATTACACTCATTCTAAGATAGACAAGTTTAGTATTATGCTTTGGATAATTCCTTTAGGGATACTCCCACTAGTTTAGATTTTTCACCAGATAATTACTACACCTCTAGTTTAGGATCATGCTTTAGTTAGAGGACTACATTTATTTTATGTATTGACTAAAAGGATCTTTAAAATATTTTCATTAGGCTTGTGGTTAATCACCAGTGTTTTATGAGAATAAATTATGTAATAGAAATTTTTTTTATATATGTATTTATGTGAATGTGAATTTTGAGTAAACATGATTTATATGTGATTATATTTTGTTATTTTATGTCATATAATAAAAATGTTTCTCTGAATATATAAATTTCAAACTAGAATGTCATGTTTTTTTCCTAATTTTGGTGCATAGATAATTTTTTGGAATCCTAAATGGAATCAATTCTGAAAACCATTATCCATAATTTGGGTATATATATACATGGTCACATTTCAGTAATGTAATGAAAAATATCTACATTAAGATAATGGGTATTATGATTATTTTTCATGACTGGGTGAGATGATATATGGGATATGCATATTTTTCACATGGATATGGGTAGACATAGATTTATTTCTATTCTACATTAGATTTTTTTTACATTTTTTGGTTTCTAGCCTCTTGGTATTCAAATCCAATTTTTTCATTATTTTGGATGGTTTTTATTATAGTTGGATATATTTAAAATATAGTGATTAGGTTTATATTTTTTTGAATTTATGTTTTATAAAACATTTAATATTTCCTTATGTTATTATTCTATGTTTCAATTTTCTTATTTCAAAAAAAATCATATTTATTAATGAAAAATATAAGAAGTTTCTATTATATGATCCCTGAAAGAATTATTATTTTAAGTTTACTTTTTATTTACGTGAAATTATTTCTGTTATGAAATTAGATTTCCTTGGAACTTGTTGCTAGCCTCTATTGACTAGGAATGATAATTAATCCCTATGGTAGACCACATTGAGTATGGGGATTGATAGATATGGTTGGTTTAATAAAAAATAAGTTAGTATAACGGAATAGTATGGATTTTTGTGTCTTAAAGTTATTCAATTTTTCCTCCATGATAGTGAAATCATAAATTTCAAGGATACCCATTTTAGTTTTTTATTTATATAAATCACTTATAGAAAATGTTATTTCTCTTATTCATTGGTTTTCAAGCTTATAGTATGTTTTTATAACATTCATATTAAAATTGGTTATAATGAATATGTTTATTATTGTTTACATTTTTGATTGGAAGATAAAATTTTCCCTTATAAGAGAATGGATTCATGATGGGTGTATCATACTGATCAGATTACAAATGATTTTCAAAAGAATTTGGAATATTTTTTAGATTTTTCATTTAAAAATTCTTCAAATGGAGGTTGAATATAGTGTCCATGAAATAATTTTTTTGGAAGACCATGTTTAAGCCGTGAAGAAGTTAGAAACAATATAAAAAATAGGATTTCAATCAAACTATTATTTTTGGTATCACTATGGAGAGCTAGGACAGTCTTCTATTATTCATGAATGAAAAGAAAGAAGTGGTATGGAGAATTATATATTTGATCGGTTTCCATTTTATCATCATCATGAGAGAGATTTTATGCCAGTGAAAGAAAGAAATGATATCAATACAAATGAGAAAATGAATAAAGATTATGATGTTAAGAGAGTGAAAATTTTAATGGATGATCCCAGAACTCCAGCATATAAAAATGTATTTAAATTACCATGTTATAATTTTTAATATAGTTATATCATGGAAAAATAATGTATAGAATTTCTAATATTGTAATTCATTATATTTTTACCTTTTTTGGGACTTGATTCCTGATGGGAATGTTATTTCCTCAAATCATTATAAGTAATGGAAGTTAAATAAGCTTCTTAGATTTTATTCTAATAAAGTTCATACTAATCTAAAAGACTGTAATTTATCTTCAGAGGAAACAGCTTACCTTAATGACTGTAAACAATGTGGTATATCTCGATGGAAGTAAAATACATATAGAACATCATCCCATGTGCCATATAAAGTCATGTATCCATTTCCATTGATTCCCATACCTCAAAATCAATTCATATATGTAGAAATATCAACCAATATATTATAGCATGATGTTGAGAGAATTAAAGTTAATGATGAGTTAGTTCATCCTATAGATGGACTCTCATGGAAATAATTTTATTCAAAACATCCTAATTTTGTAGATAAGTCATAATATCAGGTTTGGTTTTCCCTGTGATGGTTTTAATTTATTTGGTTAGATTTTTACAGCTCACTACATGCAGCCAGTTTTTATTCACATTTTTAATCTTCCTCTATGGATGTTTATGAAAAAACCTTTCACTTTATTGAGTATTATGATATCTAGACCTTTTTATCTAACTAATGATATAAACTTATACTTGAAATTTTTAATAAGAGTGTTGAAGAATCTTTGGGATATGGGTGTGCACACAATATATAATTCTTCAAAAAATATATTTCAGATGTGTGTAACCCTAATATAGAATATAAATGATTTCCCTTTGTATGAAATGATTTTTGGTTGTATTATAAAGGGAAAAATATCATGTCCAATTTATATGAAGAATACATGATTGAGAAGGCTTAAATATCATCATAGTTTTAGTTTCATGGGTCATCGAAGATTCTTTCCAATTGATCATCAATATAGAAATAATCTCAAGAGGTTTGATAATACTATTGACACTGAACAAAAATCACAATGTATGCTAGGAAATGATGTGATTAATGAATTAAAAGATTTCATTTTTTCATTAGGTAAAGTTTATAAGAAATCAAAAAATAGGTAGAATATTTAAATTTATGCCACTTACAATTGGGAAAAGAGAAGTACTTTTTTGGAGTCTCCATATTGGTCTACCAATTTATTATGTCATTGTTTAAATGTAATTCAAATTGAGAAAAAAATATGTGAAATATTTCTTTTAATATTTATAAAAATCAAGGAGAATACAAAAGATGAATTTTGATGTGATCAAGACTTGATGGATTTGGGTATTTGACTAGAAATGATTCTTGTGTGCAGTGGTGAAAACAAATGGAAAGTTCGTTGTGCTTCCTAGGTGACGACACCATTAGAGAAAAATAAATTTCAAGAAGTATTGATAATATAAAGGTTTCTAATGTCTACTCCAGTAATACATATAAACAAGTCAATAGAAGGTATTTGAAACTAAAATCCCAAAAAACACATGATTATCACAACCTTCTTCGTGAATTAATTCCAATTGAAATTAAATATTTTATATCTAATAATGTAATGGTTAAAGTGACTCTTTTGTGCCATTTTTTTAGATACCTTTATGTTAAAAGGTTTTCCAAGTCATTCTTGATAAAAATGCAGCAAGAGGTTCCATTAATATTGTGTGGGTTGGAAAAAAAATCCTCCATCATTTTTCACTTTCATGCTAAATTTAACAGTTCATCTACAAACTGAAACACTTATTGGGGGACCTCTTTATTTTTATCAGATGTATACTACTGATATAAATATGTACACAATGAAATATTATGTCTGAAATAAAAAATATCCTGGAGATTAAATTATGAGTGGCTATCTAGATCAAGAATGTATGGATTTTTATTCAATGTATTTGTCTAATGAGAAAACAGGATATAATATACCAATGAGAAATGAAGATGATCAGTATAGCGCAATTGATCAATTGTTTCCATATCTTCCCCAAATAGTAGGAATCCTAGGTCATATACATTAGATAAATATATCCTTGAAGAGAGGGATATGTCACATCTCACAATCATGTTTAACTATGGTTTGTTCGATAAATATATCAAGTAGGTAATTTTTATATTTATATTTTATCTCACACTATGTTATTTCACATACACCATAGACTTTTATTATCGTTTTATATTGGGAACATAAAAAAAATATAAGTAGAGTTCATCGATCATTGCCTTGGAGAAGGAGAGAGAGGCTTTTCATAGCCAAGCTTTTCCTACTTGATTGAAATCAACAGTTTTACCATTACATTAATTAACATAAAATGTATATATCCATTTAATTTTATTATTCGTATATATTTTAGGTATTGAGTTTACATGTTCACTTTGTTTCTCAAGAACAAAGAGTGTTGTATTTTGGTCCCAATTCTTTGGTTTGTGAATAAAAATATTTAATAATTAATGGGTATAAATTTGTTACAACTGATTGAGTAGTGAAAATGAGAACACAACATGATGGATTTATATTAACTACTATAACATAATGTTATGGAAGTGAATTATATATTTAACCCTGAGATGAACATGTGTATTATTATGGACTTTTTGAGAGAATTTTTTCATTATATTACTCCTCTCAAGATCGAGTCACTATGATGAAATGTAAATTGTTTAATTAAATGACATCCCATCGTGAATTTATCTTATGATTGTGGATACAGAGTTATTAACATGAGTTGATTACTACCTACAGATGAACCATACATTTTGGAATTGATGTAAAAACAAGTGTTTTATGTGAAAGATTATCTAATATCTGATTATAGTGTCATAAATGTAGTTATACCAAGACATATTTTTTATGATACTAGGAACAAAATCAACACCAATGACACCCCCATTAGTGTTGACAAAAATATTTCATTTGATGACTCAAATTTTCCCATTATAAGTGTTGATGTGGAACGTGAAGTAGTAGTGGGTAATATATAGAGGAAACCATATATGATCACATTTCATTCAGTTTTCCTTGACTTGGTTTTCTCAGCTTGGAATTAATATAATTACTTTAATTTAGTTTTAGTTTGGAATGATATGTATGTTTCAATATTGTTTGGTTTCGGTGCATTTAATTAGATTTATTTTAATTTAGAAAACTAGGTTTTAAAATGTTTTTTAAAAATTGTATAACTTGGATTTAAATTATTGTTACTAAAACATGTTAAGAAATTTTGAATGACTTATTTTACTTCTAAGTTTCATGTATAATTTTTAAATAATGTTTCTAAAAATACTACATTTCCTTTTTATGAAGATTATGAAAAATACTTTAGATGTTTGGTGGAAGAGATTATTTAATGTTGATATATAGATGTTTGAGCATGGGTTGGTTCCTATTATTCCCTTATTGAGTATAATAATTTTAATATTTTAATATTTAATTACATATAATTTCATGTTCATATTATTTTTCCAAAAAAATTATGGATATTCAGTTGTACCAGATTTGACTCCTCCTCATTCTAACATCATGGGTCTAAGAGGGGATGCTCCTGACCTACATAGAGAACTCATCATACACATTCCCACCATAAACCATAAGAAAAAACCCCATCTACCATAGCATTCCATCCTCCACTTGAGCCTATAAGAATGTTCCTACCCATTCATTCATCATCATCTCATTTAGCCTCTTCTTCATATACCATGTCTATATCACCTGTAGGGATGTTCCTACCAATGCCTCCATCATCATCTCATTTAGCCTATTCTTCCCAAACCATGTCTAAATATCCTACAAGGATGTTCCTACCATGCCTACATCATCATCTCATATATAATATTTATCCCCTACCATGTCTACACCATCTTTAGGGATGGTTCCGCATTTACCATCTTTATATCCTTTAATATATCCCAACCCTACCACCCATATCCTATCATGTCTGTGATGCCAAAATTTCCTTCTATACATCCAGGATTTGATTATTTTATTCCTTCAACTCCCACTCAAGTGTATGAAGATCACCAAAAGTATTCATTAGAATAGAAACATACGTAAGAGTCTACTAATCCAGAACATCACATGGATCCATAAGATCCTATTGTGCCGCCTATATCATGTTTTTTTATAACTATGTCAAATTATATCACTTCATTTTTTTCCTATTGTATTATTTCTTATTTCTTCTTCTTCTTTCCCTTTTATATTATTTAGTGGTATATTTTAGTAGGTGACATGGTAACACCTATATATCAGAATCCAATAATATCAAAACAAAATTAATGGTGGATTATTATGAATAAAATCAGATGATATTTAAAAATTCTGGGCAATGTAGAAGTTTCATGGACACTTTATCCAAGTACCATGATATCATTCTAAAGGATCCATTCTCATGGAGACATCGGAGTAATTATATCAAGGACAAAGCATGGACACATATATGGGTAAGAAAATTTTATAAATTTATATCTATATTATTGATTTATTTATATGAATTAACATATTCATTATAGATTCAGTTTAACTTTATTGGTAGTGAAGCTTCTAAGGTTGCAAGGATGATCAATCTTAGGGAGTTATGGTGATTATAGAAGCATGAGTTATATGTTGGTTAGAGGATGAGATTTGGTTTTTATTTAGAGGGTGTACCCATATACCCCGACTATACAAAAAAAAATATCAAAAATTGATTTTATTTTAGAAGATAAAGAGGTTAATGTATTCCAAATCTTTAATAGTTTTCATATAAAATTTTGTTCTTATTACTTGTATTGATTTTTTTCTAGGAAATGTTGAGAAAAAAAATGAACAAATATTCAATGATGTATCATCACACATTGAGGCGCACTACAATGTCTGAGCATGAGAAGCATTAGGTACTTCAATATGAATATAAATAATATCTATATTTATATAGTATCTTAGTAAGCTATGTATATTTTCATTTCTTTTTTTAATAATGATAATTTTTTATATTGGAAATCTCTTACTTATGTCATATTATGCTATTAAATAATTATTATATGCCATGAAAACATTAATTTTAAACATGATACAATGTATAATTACATTAATAACTAAACAATAAGATAAATTTTTCATTAAACATGACATATAATTATATTTTTACATGAAATAATCCCCTTGGAAATTTTATATAGTGTCCATATATTAGATGAATTGGGAGTTACCTTCCTCCAACTAATTAAAATGGTAACATTAATTATTATAACCATTCTCAATATCAATGGTTCCTATATTTATATTCAACTCTATAAGTTACATATTCTGGTATATTTTTTATCTTATATAGGTACTTTTCTTCCATTTTATAGTTGTTATATTCAATGAAAATCTCATTATCATGATATTTTATTTCTCTTATTTGAGTTCTTAAAATGAGTTATCATGGTGTATGATTCCTTTTCTTTTAGTTTCATATTTATTTATTTAGATATATATTATTAAATGATCTAACATATAGTTGATGGACTAGACAAGTGTGAAATTTTTCAATCATTTTCAACTTTAATCGCTCACTGAGGTTGTTGATTTGGATTTTTAGATTGCATCAATTTATTAAAATATCTATTTGTTGGTGTAGAAAACTAGGTACTATAAACCAATTCCAAATTTTTTCTAATGTGGTAATATATATTTTCAATGAATGTTCATAGTGTTCAACTTGGATTTTACTTCCATTTTCAACATAGAATAATAGATGATATTTATGGAATGTTCATAATAAGTAGCTAAAATTATATAATTTTTATGATTAGATATTATTTATGAATTTTTCATCAATGTTTATCAAATGTTTAAATTTATGAATTTTCCATTCATTTAAAAGTTATTTTATTTTATTATTATCTAAGATTTTATGTTTTTTATATTATGAATATTTGTATACTAATCAATATCATTTGCAGCAAGTGGTAATAGGAATTGAAGGTCATGTTCCTCAAAAAAATTATTTTTCAAAGTAGGAAGAAAATGGATGGAAGTGTATTTAATGAAAAAACACAAGAAATATTGTAAGTATTTTTATTTATATTTAAAATATATATAATTATTAATTAAATATCTTATTTATATTTTCAATAGTCTTTCCTAGAGGCCCTCGATGATAAAGAAGATGAAATCATTGGCCCAAATGATCATTTGAGTCTGGTATTAAGTGAGGACCACCATGGTAGAGACCAATGTAAACCAAGTAAAAATGTCACCCCCTCTTGTTATTGGTCCTCATTAGGCTCCTCATAACCCTATCAGACCCCTGAGCTGCAAAGATCTCTTGTAGAAGTAACTGAGGAAAAACAATTGCTTTATAGGAGGGTGAAAGTTGTAATATGATCCCTGAACACTTCTTGAAATCTATGTTAGTTATAAGTAAATAACTTTCATCATAGGCTCCTATGAATATTGATTAATATATGGAATCAATGTTCTCTCTAAATTATTCTTGATTGATTTCAATGAGGTTCTTAATGGTGGTCGAGCTGATGGTGGTGGTGATGATGTTGTTGATAATGATAGTGTTACTACTCAAGATGTGGTTGTTGGCGATGAGGATATTGGTGATGGTGGTGAGGATATTGGTGATAGTGATTAGGATGGGATTCTAGAAATGGGGAAGATATTGATCACCACCATTTTTTACTTAGTAGAAATGATACATTTGGAACTTGTTTAATGACTTGAATTGATTGGTTGTATGGATCTATATATATGTTTTAGTATTGTAAATGGTTTGAATATTATTAAAAGAAGTTGGTTTATTGATTAATATAAAATATTTAGCATTTATTGAATATAAACTGTGTGTTTTATTTGATTTACTAGTTTGTGAGATAGTGGAGTAGGTTCTAGTGTTGTTGCTTCCAAATTAGGACAAATACCTATACCCATGGTTTGGAGAACCATGGTTTTAGGTTCCAAGCCAGAATAAAATAAAAAATGTGGTTATAGGTCTATACCCATGCATTCATCAGCCATAGTTCTTAAAAACATGGTTATATCCTATAAAAATGGTTTTAGGGGCTATATCCATGGTTTAAAACTATGGGTATGGAGTGGTTTTCTAGTAGTGGGTGTGGGTACTTCTACCTCATTATCTCCTCCGGTTCCCGCATCACTTCTTAATATTTATGGTTCCTCCGAAACACTTTGAAGAGGTGAGTAATCTTTTTGCATACAACCTTCCCTCAACGGTCCAAGATCTCCATAGGATTCTCCTTATAAGATTGGTCATGTTCCAGATGTACCGCCTTCGGATTCAGTACATGTGATAGGTCATGTATGTAATTCCTCAAGAGAGATACATGGAATATATAAATAACATGAGATAAATTTGGTGGAAGTGTGATAGGACACTTCTAATGTCCAATAAAGGATTTCATAGGTGAAAATGTACCTAGGGATAAGGTTCCCTTTCTTCCCAATCCATATGAATCTCTTCCATAGTGATATTCATTGGAAAAAATTATCACCAACATAAAACTCCATGTCCCTTATATAGTTGTTAACATAGCTCTTATGTTATCTCTGACCAACCCTATTGTTTTTTGGGATAGTATGAACCTTTTCTATCATATCTTGCAAAAGATCAGTCCCAAGAATCTTTCTCTCAAAAACTTCATCCCAATGAGTATCAATTTCTCATTACTTCCCATATAGAGCCTCATAGGGTGCCAATTGAATACTCAAATGGAAACAGTTGTTGTATGAGTACTCAACTAATGGTAGATGTTGATCCCATCCACCTTTAAAAACCATTGAGCATGTTCTTAGCATGTCCTAAGTGTTTGAATAGTCCTTTCGGATTGTCCATCAGTTTGGGGGTGATAGGTTGTCCTGAAATTTAATTTATTTCTCAAATAATATTGAATAATTATCCATAATCCTTTGGGGATTTTCTATATAGAAGTTATAATTATATAAATATATATTATACATGTTCTAATTATATAGAGTTTTAATAAAAATTAATTTTAAAATTAATTTAAAATGATTTATTTTAGACAAATGTGTTTATTTTTTTCCAAGGAAGTAAGAAATTAATTTTAAAAATAAGAGAAAGATCATCTTATATTTAAAATACCATTTGTTGAAACAAATCTATTTTAATATATATTTTTGAAATTTTATCAAAGTAAAATAAATTAATAATTTTTATGTATTTTTGTTAATGAAATTTATTTATAATATATAAATATAAAAAATTAAGACATATCTAATGGATTTTACTTTCCAAGGAATAAGAATAAATTCACTTCATGCACTAATATACATTTCTCTAAAAAAAATCTTCTTGTTATGTGTTATTATATGAAAATTTACTTTTTTCAAATCTTTAATTTGAATATATTAAAATAGATTTTATATTTGTAATCACCACATCAAAATTTGGTAATAAGTTCAGTTTCATTTTTATCCATAAAAATAATTTACCAAGTTAAATATCATTCACCAAGGTAAAGGTTAAAATAAGGTAAAAATTATACATCAAGATGTAATGTTTAAATATGTAACAAAAACTAATATATAAATGGTATGATAATTGACTCATTGAAATTAACACATATTTTTCTCTCTAATTATCTATTTTGAATGTTATTTCCTTGAATATGATATCTCGTTTCATTTTTAGAAATCAATATTTACACAAATGTAACCACTCTCACCTATAAAATAACACCTTAAACACTCCAATTATCTTCACACATAAATACCCTTAACTCATAAAAATGGTTCCAAAAACAGAACCCAACCCACTTTATTACATCCTAGAGGTTCTACACTCAGAAAAATACCAATCTAATAAGGGTTAAGAAGTGGCCTAAAGGAGGATACCAACAGAATATTTAATTATTTTAACTGAATATGTTCAAATATCTATTTACTTCACCCTCCTATAAACATATTATAGTCATAAAAATATAATTACATCAGTATCATTAGTATACTGATTTTTTTTATATTTACGTATGATCTATTATCTACCTTTCTTTCATTTATTTGAAAATGAAAACATTTCTCGTGATATGGTTAGATTACTGCCTCCATGAATGACTTGTACTATTTTTCATCACCACCTTGAATGGATGATTATATAAGGTAATTTAATAAATAAATATGTTATTCATGATATAAGTAAGATTCTAAAAAGATAAATGAACTATTATATTAATAATATTTACATCAACTAGTCATTAATATTTTATCCTCATAAAATCAATATACCAAGACACTTTTCTTAATATTATTCTATTATAGACAACTTTATAAATTGTAAAATTTTTGTTCTTATGGATTGATAAATAACATTCATAAATATAAAGAAAATTAGATGATGAAACTATTCATAATACTTCCCAAACATCAAACACCAAATGTTCGACTACCAGTAGATTATAAAGGAGGAAAGAGATCACCAGTATGGGTTCTATAGAAATTTCATGCAATGAAACATGAAATTATTACTACCCACATATAACTACAATAAATATAATATCTACAAAAAAGAATATAAGAAAAATGGAAAACAGTATCAATGTAAAAAACAATAGTTTTACATGGTTCATATTTTCATCTTACATTATTAAGAGAACACAGTAGAATTTTATTTCACCGGAAGAAAAATATTCAAAAATAGTGACTTGTCAACCACATGGTCAAATATTACCAAGGTCAGTCAATGATTCAATAAAATATTGAAAACTTTTCATATCCTTTTTATATAAAGGGACCCACTCAGTCAGCTTCTTAACTAGGATTCCTATAAACATAGTCGTTCATCTGTTTCACTATAAAATCATCGAACCCCTATAGAATTCCATGGCATGATCATCTATCATTGGTAACTAAAGAGTGTTCCCATTTTTTAAAACTTTCCCAAAAATCTTTACTCAAGGAGTAAATGAGACAATACTGTTTTTTAATATAGTGAACTATCAACCTGATCTACTAATGACCTGTCATTATGCCAATATCTGCTTCTAGTGAAATGACTCATAAATTTACAAGAAAATAATACTAGAGCCATGAGAATTCAAAAAAAAATTACAACTTGAAGTTTACTTAAAAGATTCCTATAAATCATCTAAACAACAATCCACTCTTTAAAATTATTTTTTTTACTCCAACTTAATTTCTTTTCTATTCACCCAAGCCCCACTAAGGCACAGTATAGCTATAGGAATTCTTAGACCAACACCTTCATAGACATATGAACCTGATTTTTTTAGTAATATTTCTCTCTATAGATCCCTAAATTCCATAACCTTCTTGATATAATCATGCTTAATGTTAATATATATATTCCTCTCATTGAAAAAAATCCAAGTGAATAAAACTTTGACTTTCAAAATTAGGTGTTCCATTTCACTAACCCCTTTTGAGTTCCTCAAGAAGATTCCTCAACTACACCAATTATTTTTATAATTCTATTTATACAACATATTCATACTCTATAGATGAGATAGAAACAACTATTTTTATCCTTTAAATATAGATGAGATTTACTCCACCATAAATAAAAACATAACCAGAAGTACTCTTTAATATTATAGATTCTCTTCAAAAATAGGCATCATCATATCCTTATATCTGTTCATTCAAACTGAAACACGGTGTAGTATCTACAATTCCTTTTAGATACTAGATAATCTATTTTACATCTTCCAAATGTTTTTTTCCCACATTTTCCATGAACTGGATTACAACTCCCACTAAATGAGAAATATATGTATAATTGTATGGCATGGTGTACATTAAACATCCAAAAATAGATGATAATAGAATTTTTTCCATGAACTTTACCTCATATTCTATTTTAGATTCTTTATCTTTAGATAATTTGAAATTCTCGATAAGATGAGTAGTAACATATTTGTATCCAATCATACCAAAATGTTCAATGTACTTTTAGATATACTACTTATGGGAGATTATAACACTTCTAAAACATTTTTCTCTTTAAATATACGTTTACATGTTCTTTCTAACTTATCTAAGGTCTTTCAGTCCAAAATTTCTTGAAAAAATAATTCTTCATCCTCTAAATACATTAGAATTTTTGGAAAACTAGAAGAATATTATCTACATACAGAAGAATGATAATGAAACATTTATACTCAAACTTCTTCTAGTAGAAATAGTGATATGTGTTTCTTCGAATGAAACATTCATCTAATATAAATGTAACAAACTTCTTATTCCATTGAAACATTGCTTATATCAACCCATAAATACTCCATTTGAGTTTACTCGATAATTAGTGATTTCATGAGTCAACAAAATCATTAGGTTTCTTCATATAAATATATTCCTCTAGATCCCCATAAAGTAAATTTAATATTCATATCCACTGGTTAAAGATGGATATTTATGGTAGAAACCATGCTTAGAAAATCTCAAATAATATTATTCTTAAAAACTGCTAAAATATTTTGGAAAATTAAATATATTCCTTTTGTTGGAAACTTTCCACTAAAATTAGGGATTTATACCTCAATAATTAGTTAGATTATTCCTTGAACTAGAATATCCATTTATTATATAGAACCATCTTCCCTCATTTATGTTTATCTAATTACATAGTTTTATTCATATATATTGCATCTAACTCTTCGTTTATAAAAAACTCTGACATAGATGAATCATTCATATTGGATTCCTTATATGGGATTTTTGATTCCCCTTCATCTGTTAAAAATAATAACTAAATAACTAATCCATATATATATATATATATATTTGTCATATAATCTTGGAATATCATTACAATTTTACATGTGATTCAGATATTTCTAATTCTAAAACATCTGGTAATTCACTAACTAATTCTCTGGAATGAGTTTCACCAATGGATAATCTATCTAGTATATCAACCACTAGTTTTCATTTTAAATTTCTGGTTCTTCTTCTTGAGATTTCCTCTAGAATTTCTATATTTATTTTTGACTTAATAACCCTTGAAATTTTCAAATGTTTAATTATTCCAAAAAAAGATTGATAATTAAAATTATACTTAATATTATTCATTTTTATAATTTTCCTTCTTCTCCAAGATTTGGTCCTTCTAACTTACCATCACATTAAGGAATACATTTCTAATTCTGATGAATTATCTCTTGTTTTAATCCAAATTTAAAAATAAACATCCCTCATTTTAAATCCCTGTATTGAAAAATCTGTGACCTTTTTTAAAAATCTTATCTCAGATTTTGGAATCCACCTAAACATGGTAAACATAGTCAAAGATGATGAGGTGATTAAGATCTAATGTTGTATTAGACCACCATTCCCTTGGTAACTATTTACCTACTACTAAATAGGTATTATGGTTTAATAGATATGCCAAAATATACTTAGATTCATCCATAAAAGCTTTGGAAGTGTAGAGTGAATCATTATACTTCATGTAGTCTCCATGAATGTTTGTTTCTTCCTATCTAAAATTTCATTTTTTCATGAGATCCAAGAAAAAAATTCTCATTTATTATTCCTCTATGTCTTCAGTAGTTTTTATATATCCATCCATTCAAATCACCCCCATTATCATATCACAAAAACATCATAATACATTCAATTTTTATTTTCAACTTTTCTTTCCATTGAATAAATATTCCAAACACATTTGACATGTTCTTGGGAAAATAAACTCATACATTTCTCAGAGAATCATCAATGAAAATCACCAAGTACTATGATCTTACAAGTATATTAACTGGGGATGGTCCCCAAACATTAGTATGAACATGTTCTAGTATATTATCTTTGGGATTTATTTCACTAATATTAAAAAAAATCATTAATTTCCAAGCATAAAAATTTGAAACTTATAAACATCTGAATACTCAAACTTCAACATCCTATTTTCTAATAGATTATTTGAACACCATTCATTGAGATAACCCAGCCAATAGTTCCAAAAATCTCAACTTACAAATATTGATGCTCCAACCATTGTGACTCCATCTTCTCTCTGGTATGATAAAGGGTTCCATATTTCACCCATTTAGGAATGATTATATAACCTCATCTTATTCTCTATACACTAATAGAAAATATTATCCAAAATCACACATCATCCAAATGTCCCATAAATTGAGATTCTTATAGAGTCTCAAGATAAACTTAACAACATTCAATTTAGTCATATTTCAACATCCCTTTTTCCCATAATCTAACAAGATTTATCATCTAGAATATGAACAATACTAAAATTTCTAGAAAAATAAATTTTTTTGTATCATCATTCTCTTTAAGAATGGGAAAATTATGCTAAATCTATAATCCAAGAATCTATTCGGACATTAATGCTAATAAGAATAGTGATTATTTCATAATCTATTATATTTTTGAAACCTAAAAAATCAAAAATATTTCTTTCAATTATCTTTTAATATTAACAATATTTCTTGAGCTTCCGCCGCTTCCAAAAATTCCAACATGTAGGTCAGGGTCTTGTTGATTCCTTGTGACTCCTTCCTCATGATTTTTCCACTAGACACCCTTAGTTTCTTCTCTGAGGTAAAAATCATCTTCCATTCGAATTTGTTTCATTATTAAAAGATCCATAGACTTTCATCTTCTAATTCTCTTTAATAAAGATTAAATTAAAAATATCATTGAACACCCAATTAGTTTTATTGGAAAAATTTATATTTTTCATTACCATCACATCTCACAATTTTGGAATAGAGGATAATAAAAAAGTTACCCAAACATCATCATGAAATGTTTCCATTACTGTATCAAGTTGATTTTAGATCATGTTGAAATAATTCATAGGATATTACCCTGATATTCATTCTAATAGGATCAAACAAAATAGTTCTCACATCATAAACCCTTGGTTGATTATAGTCAGCTTTCCATAACAATCTATCATAACTCCATAATATATACAATTTTCTACCTCTCTTGTAAGTTGATGAAAACATTCCTTGATAATGTAATCCAAATAATTGATGTATTTTCAATATGGTCACTCTCATTCATAGTTTTTCATATTATATAGTCTAATTACAGTAAATGAAACATCAAGATCCATTTGAATTAGAAAATATTCAATTTTTATCCACTAAAAAATAATTTTTTTCCATCAAACATGTATACCCACACCTTTCCTTATTATGATGAAAATACCTTTTTATAGTAACTCATGCTAAAATCAAATCAACTATATTTTTAAATTAATATACCCCTATATTATATTTTTTATAGCTTATCATAAACCAAGATTTGATACCACTTATTGTGAATCCAACATGAACTTCAAAGATTGAATGTTCATCCACCAGTAGATCATAAAGGCAGAAATAGATCACTAATATGGATCCTCAAAAAGATAAGTTAAATGAAACTAAAAAACATTGATACACCCAAATCACCATGTTGAATTCAATATACATACAAAAATATAAAAGAAAATGGAAAACAAAAAAAATAAAGAACATTGATTTTATAAGTTTTGGAATTTCATCCTACACCCATAGAAGAACACTATAATATTTTATTTCAATGGAAGTAAAAAATTTTAAACTACTAAATTATTTGACACATGGATAAAAGAGTAAAAATTCCACTGAATTATTTTATATACCTCTTCAAATTGGTCCCACGCCCTTTATATAGAGTGTACCACGTGGTCATCTAGTCACCCTGGCTTTCTACAAACATAGTTTTCCATACACTACATTGTGTAACCACCAATACCTTATATCATTCCTCATATTGACCATATATCATTGGTAATTGGACATTACTACCATGTATTAATTATTTTATACACGACAACATACTAATTATAAATAAATAAAGACTATTTTTACCTTCTTATAAACTAACAACTTGAGATACCGATGACCTGAATTCCTACAAACATCTTCTTCTAATGAACTAAGCCATGAATTTTTAGTAAACTAATATTTATTTCTTTATGTGTCTTAAAATTCTATTAAGAAATACATTATAACCACATTTGCCTTGATTAATGCGGTGAATTAGTTTTTGAAGTCTTTACTAACCAACACACAATGGTTGAGGAGAGAAAAAACTATAAAATAAATGAAAGAAAAATGATAATCAATAAAACATAAAAAATTAAATCTACATGAAAATTATTCTAAATCAAGTATTAATAAACTTAATTTGGGTATTCAAGAAGTTATACATGCACACCAAGAATGTCGGTATATGAGGTAATGGTTCTTAGTATCAATTTAAATTCCTTCTAAGAAGCTTCTTATTATGAAAAAGTTATATTCATATGATTTAAATATAACCATATTAACTTTTTATATCTTTAATAATTTGTTACGCCTAGGAGTTTCACTTTCATTTATTCTCTCTATTTTCCTTATCCTTCAATTCATATATTATATAGGTCTTAAGGGTTGTTAATTTAAATTAATATCATTAATTTATAACATTTATTTTAAAACTATAACCATTTATTATTGGATTATTATACCCATTTATCTTAGTATATCATATTTCCTCTTTATTTTTTTAGAGGTCTTCCTGATAAATCACCTACCATTGGTTCATAATTTCACCACATGATTTTATTTATGTGGACTAAACCTTATCTTTTATTTATGGTCAGGAATATTTTTCCTCCATGTCCACATTGTCTATATTTTTACAAGAAATATCTTCTCAATAATAAAAGGATTTTTTTAATGTAATTTTCTATTGCCTTTGAATTTATTTAATGAATTTCTAAAATAATCCTTTTAACATTTTCTACACTGGTCATTTTTTACCATACTTAAAAAAAATGTGGAAAGAATATAATTTTTAACATGTACTAAATGAGTACATTTTCCCTATTTTATAAATGTTACACCTAATGGGGATTCTTCTTAATGTTTTCAAGGATTTAAAAAGTAATTTTTCTTCTCATTTACTTGTGTTTTTTTTATTTTAAAAATAAATTTTAATGTTTTAAAAGATTAAATAAAGGGATTTCAGTCCTCTAATATACATTTTTTACATAAAATTCACATTTATGATATTGAACTTTGTTTCCATTAAGGTTTAAATATTTTTAATTAATTTTAAATCATGGTTTACAATGTCCTCTTTTCACCCACTAAAATATATTTTTGAAGGTAACATAGTTGTTTTATTTTATAACCTTATAAAATATATTTTGGAATATTATTTTTATATTTTTTCATTCATTTTCCTCTCAAATTTTAATATATCTATTTCCTATTGATTTAGGTTTCACGTATTACCTTATAAATTATATTGTGAATTTATAGTTCATATCTGACCTTACGAGTAAGAATTATGTTCCCTACTAATCTTTGTCTCTCTCTTGAATTTATTTTTCTCCTTCATTTTAATATTATTTAATTTAATAGATATATTTTATATCAATTACACTATTTTAAAATTATGTTTTCTAGTATTAACATAACTCTATTCTCATTACTCTATATAGTATCAGTTTGAATGGTACATATTAAGAATGTAACGACCCAAAAAATTTCATTAATGAAAATTCCTCTTAGTCTATTTAAATGTCTTATTATGGTTATATAAAATGTATGCACTTTTTTGGTTTTATGTTTTGTATTTTAAAATATTGTTAAGAATTGTGATCGTTGCTAATATAGTCGTTGAAAAGTGATCACAAGATTAGTATAAATATAGGCCTTTAACGAATCCAATTTACTCAGACAAAGGAACCGATAGCCTCATCCAATAGACTTTCCCCATACGAATCTCATTTATTGAAGCTCATAAAGGAGGTGGCATAATTGGTATTAGCTCTAGACCAATCCCAAGTTGATCTTGAATATGTTAAGCTTGAGCAGAACTAACTACGATAGAAGTGTAAGTTGAGAGAGATTACCACTCGAGCGATGTTATCCGAGTCACCCCAAGAGTCTGTCACCATCGCGCACCTTACCCTAAGGTATTATAAGGGTGTTTTAAGGGGTTATGTAACAATACCCCAGTACTACGATTATATACATTATTCTTGTATAGATAATATACATGTTTTTTATTATTGTTACTTTGAAAATAGTTTTTAAAGCACAAATAGTATTTTTAGTTAATATTCAACTAAGAAATATATTTTGATGAATTAATGGATTTTTTAATTAAATAATATATCAATAAAATATTATTATTATTATTAAATTACTTTTTATTAAATATAAATGATCGTATAATTTTATGAATGCAATTGTAATTTTTATTAGGGCTTGAAAGCTATTTTTGTCAAAACCCAGGAATTTTCAATAAATTTCGGTTTTTATTTTAAAAGTAAAAATTCACATATTTAGAAAAATATTTAGATAAAATTAATATAATTTTTTAAATCAGGATGTCGAAATTATCCAACGATGAATTTTTAATAATTTTCTAAGAAAGTCAAATTTTTGGGTAAAAATTAAATACCATTTAAATATATAATGTGTTTTATGACATCATAATGACTCAATAGTGATGTAATAAAATAATATAAACATTATTTTAGACCAATATATTTTTTACCATAAAAATAATGTAATTTTGTATTTGTTTGATTTATTTTACAAATATTTAGTGAACCCTTCAAGACTTATAAAACATTTTGTCTTTTTAAATTGTTTTCCTTGAGAGTGTGACTCACCTCTACATAAGAAATCCTATTATTTTAATAATTTAGTCCATTGGCCTTATAAAATATTTTTTTCCACTCCCCTTTAGAAAAAACCATGGTCTGGTTTGTGGTTTTGATTAGTTTAATGTGTGGTGTCCCAAACCAAAATAATAAATAATTCCCCCTCCTTTCCTATATAAACCAACCCAACCACCCACTTATTCATCACTCAAAACTTTTGGAGTTCGTCCAAATTCTTCCCTCCTCTCACTATAATCTTCCCAAGGCACCCCAATATCCCAATAATCCTCTCTCAAGCCTCTCCCAAGGCTTTGGGATCACATTTCCAAGTAAGGGATTCCTACCTTTCTATTTTATCCAAGTTTCTTAATATTGTTATTCCTTTTTATTTTCAATTATAAATGTTGGGGTATGATTTAGAACCTCTCCCATACTTCCATTTTTATTTTTTAATGATTAGATACCCCTTTCTCTCTCATTAAATTCCTTCCATGTACACCCGTTACTATGTCGAAATTCTGAAAGGAATTTCTCTCTCCTCGTTTACATTCAAGCAATTCTTTTGTACCATGAATCTAAATTCCATTACAAATATTGGGACATGTATCTATATGACTCCATTACTGTCCATTTCATGTACATATGCTGAGACACCCCTTTCTCTCTCATCAACCATTTTTTATGAATTCTTATGTCGCGTCATTATGCTGCCGAAATTGCAACATGTTTTTCCAAGACAAAGTCATTGTATAGTGAATACAATGACCATTTCCCTATTAAGGATATTCACCTTTATTCCGATTTAATTATTGATTATAGAGTCTCATGTATTAATTACACAATACTTTATCATGTAATAAATGTTTATGTTTAATAGATCTATGTTTTATGAACCATGTGGCACACTTATGCATGAAATGAAATGTTTAAGAAAGGGTGTGCCCTGATAGCGCTCCAATCCATTGGGTAAAGTATAGTATCATGATATGTCATGTGAAATTGGTGTTGAATCATTCTAATTCAATTGTAATTAGGGTTTACTCTTGCTTCATGTGCAATGAGGGTTTACTCATACTCCATGTTCAATGAGCCTTGGCTCATGCTAATTCCATGTTAAGTGTTGTTGACACATCTCCATGTTATGGTTTTCATTCTTTATCATTCCTTTATGTTCATGTTTCTCTTGTGCTCTATTGGTATGCATTTTATCTAACATTTATTGTATTTTTCATGTTATTCCATGTTTATTCCCTTATTGGGATTTATTGCTCACCCTTTTCTTATGCATGTCCTCAGGTTAACTCATGCAATGCTAAGTACGAGGGAATGTAGTGGCCATGTAAAGGAAGTTTTCAATAAGATGTTTCTTTCTATGATTTAAGTTGTTATGTAATGTTTCTAAGCCCCAAATACACTATACCACTCTATCTTCTTTGTTGAATCAAGTGAAGGTTTTATGTAATAAATCATGTTTATGTGTGTAATAAAGAGCAGGGTTGTTATAGTTGGTATCAGAGGATAGGTTTAGTTATTTTTTGGATTAGGATTAGAAAACCCTAGTGAAGCCTTAGGGATAAAACTAAGTACAATAAAAACTTCCCTAAATTTGGTGAGTATTGAGTAAGTGTTTTATCAAGCAAATGCATCCCTGTCTACATAAGATCAGGTAGGGGCGGCTCTGGAACAGATGTACCTAGGAGTAAAAACTCTGACAAGGAGTTTTGGGCTTGACTCATGATATCCCGGTACACAACAACGGGCCTTGCTGCACTCTTGGTTATGACACTCCCCGGGGATATGCTTTGGTAAATTCACAAGCTTAGTATGAACCATTATTAAGAAAATTAAAAAAAATCCCCTAATAATATATGTTGGTAAGTATATCATGGATGACATAGATTGAAGCCTATAAGTTCATAATTTAAGGAAATAATTGTAATATATAAGTTATTACTTTTTATCTTTATATTACCCTTTACATGTTCAATAGTTTAAAAGTACTAATCCTTATGTCAAAGTTGGATTGAGTATAACCAGAATCAAAAAGTGAAAGGTATGGTTATCATCTATAGTTCTACATATTTTTTTATATCCAAAAAGTTTAGTAGAATAATCCCAACACCACCAAAAATCATGGAAGTGAATATTTCGGTGAGTATGGAAAATGGGGAAATCATTACAACCCATGAATTTATCTCCTCCCCAGTCATAATTGGTGGATTTAACTTCCCAAAGAACCTCATCATACTACCTCTGGTGGAATTTGATTCAATTCTTTCCATGGATTGGCTTTCCCTATATAGTGACAACATAAATTGTCATGAGAGGGAAATCACTCTCCATGTAGAGAATCAACCCCCGATTCTATACATATGAAAGGAAGAAGATGAATCTTCTTTAGCTCCATCATCTCAAGCATGGATATTGTTGCCCTATGAGTGTGCATATCTGGATCAAATGATTGAGTCTAAGGAGGAAATTATCCTTGATGACATGCCTATTCTGATGGAATTAGCTGAAGCATTTCCCAAGGAATTTTATGGTCTTCCTCCAAGAAGAGATGTTGAATTATCAATTGACCTTATACCTGGGGCGTTGCCAATATCCAAGAATCTGTATAGAATGGATGTTGTGGAGCTTGAGGAGCTGAAGAAACAACTATAGGAGAATCTGGATAAAGGGTTTATATGCTCAAGTGCTTCGCCATGGGGTGCACCAGTCCTCTTCGTCAAGAAGAAGGATGGGTCAATCCACCTTTTCATCGATTATTGTGAGCTTAATGAAATCAATATAAAGAACAAGTATCCTCTCCCACTAATTGATTACTTGTTTGATCAGCTTCATGAAGTACAATACTTCTCCAAGGTATATTTTCAGTTAGGATATTATCAAGTAAGGGTGAATAAGGAAGATATCCCTAATACTGCTTTTCGTACAAGATACGGGCACTATGAATTCATAGTAATACCTTTTGGACTCACTAATGCTTCAGAAATCTTCATGGACTTGATGAATAGAGTCTTTAGAGATTACCTCAAAACATTTGTGGTAGTCTTTATAGATGATATTATAATATACTCCAAAATCAAGGATGATCATGAGGAGAATCTAAGAATTATACTATAGACCTTGTGAAAGTTCAATCTCTATGAAAAGTATAGAAAGTGTGAGTTCTGGTTAAAGGATGTCTCATTCTTGGGCTATATCATCACAAGCAATGGGATATTTGTGGATCCTTCCAAGACAGCTGCAATAGAGGGATGGTTGAGGCCAACATCGGTAAAGAATATCCGTAGCTTCTTTGGGTTAGCTGGATATTATCAACAATTTGTGAGAAATTTCTCACGATTGTCCAACCCTCTTACCAAGTTAACTCGTAAGGGAGTAAAGATTTCTTGGAGTGATGAATGCGAAAAAAGCTTCAAGGAGCTAAAAATGAGGCTTATTACTGTGCATGTGCTCACTTTACCCACAAGTGGAGAACTTTTTGTGGTATTCAGTGATGCTTTGAAAAAGGGTCTGGGATATGTTTTGATGCAAAATGACAAATTCATTGCCTATGCTTCAAGTCAATTGAAAGTTCATGAGCAGAATTATCCAACATGTGATCTAGAGTTGGCTGCGGTGATCTTAGCTTTAAAAATTTGGTGGTATTATCTATTTGGGGAGAAGTGTGAAATATATATGGACCACAACAGCCTCAAGTATATATTCACACTAAAAGAGTTGAATATTCACCAATGAATATGGTTAGAGCTGATCAACGACTATGACTGCTCAATCCATTTCCACCCTAAGAAAGTGAACAAGGTGGTAGATTCTCTAAGTTTAAAGGACCCAATGATTCTATCATTAATGATAATTTAAATGGATCTAATCTTCTTAGATTTGATGAATATGGACATGGGAATCATAAATAATGGAACATCATCAATCCTTTCATAAATGATTGTTCAACCATATTTTTTGAAAAAAGTTAAAGGATGCTCAAAAGGATGATGTGGGAATTTAGAAGAAAGTGGAAGCTATCAGAAAAGGAAAATCCTCAAATTTAAATGATAATGAAGAAGGAATTGTGAGATTTGGGAAAAGACTATGTGTTCCATCAAGTTTGGAGTTGAAGAAGGAACTTTTGGATGATGCACATAGATAGAATTTCTCTATTCACCTTGGAAACACAAAGATGTATCGAGATCTCTGAGAGCATTATTGGTGGGATAATATGAAGAAGGAGATCGCTAAGTATACATCAATGTGCCTAGTGTGTCAGCAAGTGAAGGGAGAGAGGCATAACTCTAAGGGGATGATGCAACCATTTCCCATACCCACATGGAAATGGGAGAACATCACCATGGACTTTTTCACTGAACTTCCAAATACATCCAAAGGAAACAATGAAATCAGGGTTGATGTGGATCATCTTACAAAGTCTATACACTTCATTGAAATTTGGGAGGATTTCTTATTGGATCAACTGGAACGGATATATATTAGGGAATTGGTAAGGTTGCATGGAGTACCACTATCTGTTGTATCTGATCAAGATCCAAGATTCACCTCTACATTTTGGAAGAGTCTTCAACATGCTCTGAATACTGAACTGAAATTTAGTACGGCCTATCATCCTCAAACTGATGGCCAATCTGAGAGAACTATTCAGACACTAGAGGATAGGTAAATATCTTGTTCTATGGACTTCAAAGGAGGGTGGGACCAACATCTTACACAAGTTGAATTCTCCTACAATAATAGTTTCCACTCAAGCATCTGAATGACGCCTTATGAAGCCCTGTATGGGAATAGGTGTTGGGTCGGAACAAGACGGGGAATGATGGCAAGAGGGGGGGTGAATTGCCTTTTAAAAAATATTAACAAATTAAAATCAAAGTAAAGAATGTAGCGGAAAATAAAAGAGGCAAGACACAAGAAATTGATAATGGAGTTCGGCCAAAACCCGGCCTACGTCTCCGCTCCCAACTCAACCATTGAGAGATTCCTACCGCTTGCTTTTCAATGGTTTTAGCAAGAAACCCACTAGGCTTTGAGGTAGCACTAGGACCTATTACAGCTTGCTTTTGAAATGGTTTAGCAAGAACCCACTTGCTTTTAATAGTTTAGCAAGAACCCACTATCCTTCTTACAGGTGAAGGATAGCTCACCTATGTCTCAAGCTATTTAAAGGAAAGCTTGGCAACCTTTTCACACCTTAGTGGTGATGTGAAACCCAAAGGAAAGAGGGGAAGAGAAAATTGGGAGTTTGTAGGCACAAACTCAATGTTAAGCTCAAAAAGAATAAAACAATAAAAACCGTATTTGGAGAAGTCTTGGGCGCCTTTGATTGATTGGAGATGTTGAAGGCTGCTTCCAAGCTTCTTTGAAGGGGCTCCTTGGATGTGGAAGTTGTTGGAGCTATTGGGGTTCCCTTGGAGGAAGTCGCCGGAGGTTGGCCAATTGATGCAAAATATGTCCATGGGCTTCCGTATAGTTCCGGTAGATGTCCGGGGATTCCTTGGCCTTTATTTATAGGCATGGAACCCTTGGGGAGGCTTCGGAGCCGTTGGAGAGGCTAAAAGAGCCATTGGGAGCCAAGTGGGCCAGCCTGGTCAAACTGCAACGGCTAGTTTGACTGGCTCCACCGGCTGGCCGGTACAGTCCCACCTGCTGGCCGGTGTGTGCAAAAAGGCATAGGATTTCTGTCCAGGGGCCACCGGCTAGCCGGTGCCAGAGCCACCGGCTGGCCGGTGGCAAGACAGTAGCTGGCACTGTTGGGAGAGGGTTCCACCGGCTGGCCGGTGCTGAGGCCACCGGCTGACCGGTGGTGAGGCAGTGGCTCTGCCTTCTGCCCAGGGTCCATCGGTCGACCGGTGGTGAAGCCACCGGTTGGCCGGTGGACTGAATTTCAGTCCAGATTGGCTTTTTGCCTTCTTGGCCTTCTTGGCCCAATTCCTTGGCCACCTGAAATGATTCCTATCATCCAAAAACACTTGAAAAAGGATTAGATAAATATGAGGGTGATTGTGATCATGAAAATAAAACCTTGAGGGGTTCGAGAGGTACAACAATAGGTTCATAACACTGGCATGTTGGGATGAAGTCGATGAGCGTAAGCTGCTAAGACCTGAAATGGTCTAAGTAATAGTGGATAAGGTTAAAACCATTCACCATCATATCAAGGCAGCCCAGATTCGACAGAAAGATTATGCAGAAAACCGTCGATGAGACCTTCAGTTTAAAGTTGGAGAAATGATATTTATGTGCATATCTCCATGGAATATGGTCATGAGGTATGGAAAGAATGGGAAGTTAATTCCTAGGTACATCATCCCCTTTGAGATTATTGATCGAGTTGGGGATCTGTCCTATCAACTAGCACTTCCACCTACCATGGACAAAGTACATGATTTCTTTCATGTATCCCTATTATGGAAGTACATATCATACCCTTCATATGTACTCTTTTCAGAGTTAGTACAGTTAGATGATGATCTTTCTTACAAGGAGAAACCAGTGAAGATCTTAGATCATAGAGAAAATTTTCTATAAAATAAGACAATGCCCATCGTCAAGGTGTTATCATGAAACCACAAGTTTGAAGAAGCGACGTGGGAATCGGAAGAATTTATGAAGTATATTTACCCACATCTCTTTTATTATGGGAAGAGGAAATCTCTAGGATGAAATTTATTAAGGGGGGAAGATTGTAACGACCCAAAAAATTATTTAATGAAAATTCCTCGTGGTCTATTTAAATGTCTTTTTATGGTTATGTAAAACGTATGCACTTATTTGGTTTTATGTTTTGGATTTTAAAATACCATTAAGAATTTTGACTATTTCTAATATAGTCATTAAACAGTGATCACAAGATTAGTATAAATATAGGCATTTAATGAATCCAATTTACACAGACAAAGGAACTGATGGCCTCATCCAATAGACTTACCCCGTATGAAGCCCATTTATCGGAGCTCATGAAGGAGGTGGCATCATTAGGATTCACTCTTGAACAATCCCAATCTGAGCTTGAATACGTTAAGTTCAAGTGGAACTGCCTATGAGAGAAGTGTAAGTTGATAGAGATTATCACTCGAGCGATGTTATTTGAGCCACCCCAAGAGTTTGTCACCATCGTGCACCTTACCCTAAGGTATTATGCGGGTGTTTTAAGGGGTTATGTAACAAGACCCCAGTACTATGATTATGTATATTTATTCTTGTATAAATAATATACATTCTTTTATTATTGTTACTTTGAAAATAGTTTTTAAAGTACAAATAGTATTTTTAGTTAATATTCAACTAAGAAATCTATTTTGTTGAATTAATGGATTATAAATTAAATAATATTTTAATAAAATATTATTATTATTATTAAGTTACATTTTACTAAATATAAATGACAGTATAGCTTTATGAATGCAATTGTAATTTTTATTAAGGTTTGAGAGCTGTTTTTGTCAAAACCCATGAATTTTAGATAAATGTCGGTTTTTATTTTAAAAGTAAAAATTCACATATTTATAAAATTATTTAGATAAAATGAATATTCTTTTTGGAATCAGGACATATAAATTATACAATGGTGAATTTTTAATAATTTTCTGAGACAGTTGAATTTTTGGGTAAAAATTAAATACCGCTTAAATATATAATTTGTTTTATGACATCATAATGACCCAATAGTGATGAAATAAAATACTATAAATATTATATTCAGACAATATATGTTTTACCATAAAAATAATGTGATTTTGGGTTTGATTTATTTTACAAAGCTTTAGTGCACCCTTCAAAACTTGTAAAACATTTTGTCTTTTTAAATTGTTTTCCTTGAGAGTGTGACTCACCTCCACATAAGCAATCCTATTATTTTAATAATTTAGGCCATTGGACTTATAAAATATTTTTTTCCAATACCCTTTGGAAAAAACCATGGGCTGGTTTGTGGTTTTGATTAGTTTAATGTGTGGTGTCCCAAAACAAAATAATAAAGAATTCCCCCTCCTTTCCTATATAAACCCACCCAACCACCAACTTCTTCTTCACTCAAAGCCTTTGGAGTTCATCCAACCTCTTCCCACCTCTAACTAGAATCTTCCCAAGGCACCCCAATCTCCCAATAATCCACTCTCAAGCCTCTCCCAAGGCTTTTGGATCACAGCTCCAAGTAAGGGATTTTTACCTTTCTCTTTTATCCAAGTTTCTTAATATTGTTATTCTTTTTTATTTTCAATTATAAATGTTGGGGTATGATTTAAAACCTCCCCCATACTGCCCTTTTTATGTTTGAATGATGAGATACCCATTTCTATGTCATTAAATTCCTCCCATGTACACCCTTTACTATGCCAAAATTCAAAAAGGAATTTCTCTCTCCTCATTTACATTCAAGCAATTTTTTTTATCATGAATCTAAATTCCACTAAAAGTATTGGGACATATATATATATATATGACCCCATTACTGTACATTTCATGTACATATTATGAGACACCCATTTCTATCTCATTAACCATTTTTCATGAATTCTTATGTCACGTCGTTATGTTGTTGAAGTTGCACCAAGCTTTTCCAAGCCAAAGTCATTGTGTAGTGAATACAATTCCCATTTCTCTATCAAGGGTATCCACCTTTATGAACATTTACTTATTGATTATAGAGTTTCATTTATTAATTCCACATTTCTTTATCATGGAATAAATTATGATGTTTAAAGAATCAATGTTTTGTGATCCATGTGGCACAGTTATCCATGAAATGAAATGTTTAAGAAAGGGTGTGCCCTGATAGCACTCTAATTAATTGGGTAAAGTATAGTATCATGATACATCATGTGAAATGGGTGTTGACTCATGATAATTCAAGTGAAACGATGGTTTACTCGTGCTTCATTTTCAATGAGGGTTTACTCATGCTCTATGTGCAATGAGCCTTGGCTCATGCTAATTCCATGTTAAGTGTTGTTTCCACATCTCCATGTTATGATTTTCATGCTTTATCATTCCTTTATGTTCATGTTTCTCTTATGCTCCATTGATATGCCTATTGTCTAACATTTATTGTATTCCTCATGTTATTCCATGTTTATTCCCTTACTGGGCTTTATAGCTCACCATTTTCTTATGCATGTCCTCAAGTTATCACATGCAATGCTAAGTATGAGGTAATGTAGTGTTCATGTAAAGGAAGTTTTCAATAAGATGTTTCTTTCTATGATTTAAGTTGTTATTTAATGTTCTTAATCCCCAAAGACACTAAACCTCTCTATCTTCTATTTTGTATCAAGTGATGGTTTTATGTAATAAATCATGTTTAAGTGTGTAATAAAGAGCAGGGTTGTTATAGTTGGTACCAGAGTATAGGTTTAGTTATTTTTTGGATTAGGATTTTAAAACCCTAGTGAAGGCTTAGGGATAAGACTAAGTACAATAAAAACTTCACTAAATTTGGTGAGTATTGAGAAAGTGGTTTATCAAGAAAATATATCCATGTCTGGATACGATTAGGTAGAGGCGGCTCTGGTATAGATGTACCTAGGAGGGAAAAATCCAACAAGGAGTTTTGGGCTTAACCCGGGGTATCCCGGTACACGACAATGGGCCTTACTGCACTCTTGGTTACAACACTCCTGGGGGATATGATTTGGTAAATCCACAATCTTAGTATGAACCATTATTAAGGGAATTAAAAAAATCCCCTAAGAATATATGTTGGTAAGTAGATCATGGATAACATAGATTGAAGCCTATAAATTCATAAGTTAAGAAAATAAATGTAATATATAAGTTATTACTTTTTATCTTTAGATTCCCCTTTACATGTTCAATAGTTTAAAAGTACTAATCCTTATGTCAATCTTGGATAGAGTTGAACCAGAATCAAAAAGTGAAAGGTATGGTTTTCATCTATAGTTCTATGCATTATTTTATACCCAAAAAGTTTAGTAGCACAATACCAACACCAAAAATCATGGAAGTGAAGATTTTGGTGAGTACGGAAAATGGGTCAATCATTGAAACCCATGAATTTAGCTCCTCCCAAGTCATAATCGGTGGATTTAACTTCCCGTCGAACCCCATCATACTCCCTCTAGTGGAATTTGATGCAATTATTGGCATGGATTGTATTTCCCTATAAAGAGACAACATAAATTGTCGTGAGAGGGAAATCACTCTCCATGTGGAGAATCGACCCCCGATTTTGTACAAGTGAAATGAGGAATATGAATCCTATTTAGCTCCATCATATCAAGCATGGATGTAACGTCCTGGCTCCGGGTGCCACTCAACGGGTTCCCCGAACCTGGTTCGCCCTGTGACCTCAAGCGCATTTCCCCAAACGCTAGAGGTTTCCGACTAGTAGTGAGGGCCTAGGTCTGATAGTAGGGAAACTATGCCCTCATTTGTCAAAGTGTAGCGCAGCTGAATATAAGATAAACATACAACAATAGCGGAAGCAATAAACCATACACATTTAATATAAAAATTGCAGTAAAAGATAACCAACCAGTTATGTAGATATGATGCAACATGTCTCAAGTTCTAAGAAAACATCCATAACATGTTACATAGCAGTACAATACAATACAGAGTACAACAAAACAAAAACGAAACAGCCGGTAGCATCATGAGCCTAAGCCCGGTCCCATGCTCCCCTACTCCTCAGCAGCACTCAAGTACCTGTATAAGGACTCTTTCCCTTATCTATACCTACAGAAACGTAATCTGTTTGGGCCGAAAAGCATGACCCAAACAGGGTGTGAGAAATAAATTCCCAGTAGGCACCCACCAAAGGCCCGTGCTCAACTGTGTGTAAAACATGCAACAATAGTGTGCAGTAGTAAAATTAAATAAAGTAATCAGTACTAAAAAGTAACTAACTTAACCAATTATATTGCCATTTTAATATCCATTTAATCATTTAATTTTAAATATCACCACAGTGAATATTCTAAGTAAACAGCTAATGTCCTCAGACACATGAACTCCAACCCTTGGGTAAAGAGTATCCAAACCAAGAATCTACTCACAGGCACAGGGTATTTTCCCAGAGGCGTAAGAAGTGTCACCCACATGCACAGAATCAACTACCCACAGGCACGGAAGAAGTTGCCCACAGGCTAAGTAGTACACTTCCCACAGGCTATTCACAACACTTCCCTCAGGCTAATAGGTAACCGGGCCATGCCCAACATGTAAATAAACATTTACAAGAAATTCCTCTCAAGGAAATTCTACAATCATTTCATTAAGCATTAATTAAACAAGGCATACCCTCAGGTATCCTTGCCAATGGCTAAACAGAGGAACGCACCCCCCAGGGTGGTCCTGGATCCAAGAACTGATCCCAAACAATAGTTTTACCATTTTATTTAATCGCCTATACAATTCTAGGTATTAAAATATCCACGGCCTCAGTCACATGATACCCCAAATATGGGTTTGTAGCTCAAAAACACAGAAAGCACACAACAGTTGGAAAACTAAACACCAAGACACCTGCCTTTAATGCCAACTAACGTTATACGTGAACGTCGATTGCAGAAACGCCCAAGAACGATGTAGATCTGACGAAGAAGAAAACCCATTCAAATGTAAATAACTTTCCCTCGGGAAAGAATTGGTAAGAACGACTTAAGGAGAGTAGAGGGATTACCCGCACGGTTTCAACGAGATCATCCGCGGCGGAAATGGATTCTAGACGAACACTCGGCGGATCATCAAAGGTTCGGCCATCCCCTCTTGCTCCTTCCTCCAGTTCTAATCCTTCCCTGTGAACAGGGGAGGCTACTGCCCATTTTAAGCGAAAAAAACAAAGTACACGGTGTGTACTTCTAAGTACACGGCATGTACTTCCCATTTTTTAAACTGTTCCTCTGGCGGCTTCCTGCCAGCGCGGAACTGTTCATCTGCCGACATGAGTACACGGCATGTACTCCTGACTACACGGTGTGTACTATCGCCCAGCTGGCGGTTGCTCCACTGCCTTACTGTTCTGGCATGCCGACTGACTACACGGTGTGTAAAGGACCACTACACAGCGTGTATTTGGTTCCTACACCCTTCATCCTAGGCATGGCCACACGCCCCGTGTACCCATCCCACACGACCAAAAGTACACGGCGTGTGGACAAAGTAAACGTTGTGTAATTTCCAAAATTTGGGATTTTCCCCCCATTTTCCATATTTTCTCAAAAACACTTAAGGAAAAGGGAAAAGAAGAAGCTTGTACCTCAGAATTAAGAATCGGGTTCTTACAAACTTCCCCCCTTAAAGCAATTCATCCCCGAATTTCCCTTCCAAGGGTGGTGAAGATAAATCCATAAACAACTCTGACCACTGAGCATGTACATCGGTCTCTCGCTCCTAGGTTTCATCCTACACTTGGCCATGTTGCCATAGAACCCATACGAGAGGAACTGACTGGCCTCGAAGAACCTTCATGCTCCTATCAATGATACGAATCGGATTCTCCTTGAAGGACGCATCCATCTGAAGCTCAACCTCCTATGGATGAAAGGTGTGAGACGGGTCTGAATGATAGATGCACAACTGAGATATGTGGAAGACGTCGTGCATGGCTCGGTACCTCTGTGGTAACTGCAGCCAATAGGCAACCGGCCCGACTCTCTACAGAATCTAAAATGGCCCTACAAACCTTGGTGAAAGTTTACCATGTCTCCTGATCCGCTTGTGTCCCATCCTCGGTGAAACACGCAAGAAAACCTGATCCCCGACCACAAACTCCAAAGGTCATCTGCGGTGATCAGCATAAGATTTCTGACGAGACTGTGCGGTAGCCATCCGCTTCTAAATCAACTAGACCTGCTCAAAAGTCTCCTGCACGAGATGTGGTCCCAACAAACCTGCCTCACCTGCCTCTAACCAGCACAAGGGTGACCAGCACGGCCTACCATATAAAGCCTTGTATGGTTCCATATCAATATTCACCTGAAAATTATTGTTATAGGCAAACTAGACTAGGGGTATATGCCTCTCCCAAGAGCCCCCAAAGTCTAGGACGCACGCACGTAGCATGTCCTCTAGCACCTGTATCGTACGCTCTGACTGGCCATCGGTCTGAGGGTGGTAAGCTGTGCTCAGAAGCACCTATGTACCCAATTCCCTATGAAAACTCTACCATATATGAGACGTAAAATGGGTGTCCCTATCATAAATGATAGAACGTGGGACCCCATGAAGATGTACGACCTCTTGGACATACAACCTTCCAAGATCATCAACACCGAAGGTCTCCTTGATCGACAAAAAGTGAGCTACCTTCATGAGTCTGTCCACAATAACCCACATGGAATCATTGCTTCGAGGTGACCTCGGCAAACCAGTCACGAAGTCCATCGCGATATCATCCCATTTCCACTCTGGAATGGGTAACTGCGGTAATAGTCCAGCTGGTCTCTAATGCTCCGCCTTCACCGTGAACAGGTGGAACACCTCGTAACAAAACCAGCTACTTCTCTCTTCATACCCGGCCACCAGTACTGACGTCTCAAGTCACGGTACATCTTGGTAACCCCAGGATGAACTGCCCAAGCTGAAGCATGAAACTCCCGCATCAGCTCCTCGCGTATATCCCCTGGAACCCATACTCATCCATGGAAATGCAAAACCTCATCATCGCCTATCGTACAACCAGGAGGAGGGTCCTCACTTGACACCAACTCCCATAGAACTAGGCTTTCTGAATCAGATAGTTGTCTCATCCTCACTCTATCCAGGAGGGTAGAAGTCACAGCTAAAGAGGAAATATAAGTCTGCCCCTGACTGTCGTGCACCTCCAGATGCATCTCAGAGAACAAATCCATGAGTTGTCACTCGCCACTAGCCTCCTGCACTGCTTGTATCTGAGTCTTCCTTCTCAGTGCATCATCTACTGCATTACCTTTACTAGGTGTATAGTCAAGTTCAAAATCGAAGGACTGTAGGTATTCGACCCACCTTTGCTGCCTCAGATTCAAGTCACACTGAGTAAAGATATACTTGAGACTTTTGTGGTTAGTGAAGACCACAAAACGTTCTCCCAACAGATAATGTCTCCAACAGCACAACGCATGAACAACTGGGGCCAACTCGAGATCATGCGTCGGGTAATTCCTCTCATGTGGCATCAACTACCGAGACTCGTACGCAACTACTCGATTGCCCTACATCAACACTGCTCTCAGCCCAATACCTGATGCATCACAGTAAACTGTATAGATCTTCCCCTACTCTGGGAGTATCAGGATCGATACTGATGTCAACCTTACTTTTAGGTCCTAAAAGGCTATCTCGCAAGCTTCCGACCAAACGAACTTCACACCCTTCTTAGTCAAACCCGAAAACGGTGCTGCTAAGCGAGATAAGTCCTGTATAAAGCGCTTGTAGTAACCAGCCAGCCCTAAGAAACTTCGTATCTCAAACACTTTCTTAGGCTTCTCCCAAGAAACTACTGCTCTCACCTTCTCTGGGTCTACTACAACTCCTGCCTCTGAGATGATATGACCCAGGAAGTGAATCTGGTCCATCCAAAAGTGTCACTTTGAGAGCTTAGCATACAGTCGATGCTCTCTCAGTGTACTCAATATGATCTCAAGATGGGTGGCATGGTCATGTCGAGTGTGAGAGTACACCAAGATGTAGTCCACAAATACTACCACAAAAGAGTCCAGATAAGGATGGAACACATGATTCATCAGAGCCATGAAAACCACTAATGCATTCGTGAGTCCGAATGGCATAACCGTGTACTCTTATAGACCATACCTGCTCCTGAAAGCTGTGAGAGGTATATCAGATGGTCTAACGCACAGTTGATGATATCCTAATCTCAAGTAAATCTTTGAGAACAATCATGATCATCAAAAATATCATCAATCCTTGTCAAGGGATATCGGTTCTTAACCATCAACTGGTTCAGTTTCTGATAATCCACGCAGAGTCTAAGGGTGCCGTCTGCCTTCTTTGCAAAAAGGACTGGCGAACCCCATGGAGAAGTACTGGGTTGGATAAACCCCTTTGCCTGTAACTCCTATAACTTCCTCTTGAGCTCCTGGAACTCCAGCGTGGCCATCCTATAAAGAGGAATGGATACTAGTGCTGCTCCTGTCACAAGCTCAATAGATAAATCCACCTCTCGCTCTGGCGGTAGACCTGAAAAGTCATCCGGGAAGACATCCCTGAAACGATTAACCACTGGAGGGAAATCCGTCTGACAAGTCCCCTGGTCATCCATATATAAGCTCGTAATCTGGGCTGTGACTCCACCTCACCCATGATGCTCTGGCCCAGCTCGACTCGCCTGAACATCCCATTCTCCCTTGTATAGAAACTCTCCGGCCTCTGGTGACGTGAAACTCACTCTGCGACGATAGAAATCTACAAAGGCTCGAAAAGGAACCAACCAGTCCATCTCGAAAATGATGTCATAAGCTGTCATCTCTAAGACATAGAGGTCCCAAAGAAAGTGACACCCACCAACCTCAAGGGGGCACTCTTTGCACTGACGCACACCATCCGTTCTAATTCCCAACAGAGTGTCTAGCGTCATGATATCAGAAGAAGTAGAAACACAGATCCCAAGGCTCTCTACAATGGGCATAGATATAAAACTATGTGTAGCACCCGTATCAAAAAGTACTGAAGATAAGACAGAAGCTACTGAAATAGTACCTCTGACTGTAGAAGGTCTGGGATCCTGCTCCTGCTGGGTCTGTTGCACTGCATATGCCTTCCCAGTGCCGCGGCCCTACGACATAGCCTGGCTATCCTGAGCTGTCCCGCCCTGCTGCCTCTGAGATCCTGGTGTTTGGCTACCACGGCCACGACCACCATCTCTGCCTGCACGCCCTGACGTATTCCAGTTCCCTGACTGGTAAGAAGCCACTGGTCCTGCTCCCGCACGCGGAGTCTGCACAGAACCCCTCTCACTAGCCATCGGTGGAAACTCCCTTCAAAAGCGCTGCAGATGACCCATCCTACCATAGGCTCGGCACTCCACTGGGTCTCATGGACACTGTGGCCTCTTGTGCCCCTCTCTACCACACTGGTAGCACATGACCTGGCCACCTGAAGCATTCTTCTGACTGGTACTGCCACCCTGAGAGAAGTCCATCTGTCTCTTCCTCTTGCCAGTAGAAATAGTACCAGTAACTGGTGTTGAACCGCCCTGGACCACACCACTAGATTCCCGCAGGTTCCTTTCTGTAATCAGTGCCTGGTTCACAATAGCATGTACAATAGGCAACCTAAAAACATTCACCAGCGCCCGGATGTCATAACGAAGATGATCCTCAAAACACCTGGCTCTCAGCGTCTCATCACCCACCAGCATGGGTGCAAAGCGCTGAAGCTCGATGAAACGAGAAGAATAGTCCATCACCGACATAGCGCCCTGCTGCAGATTCATGAACTCTTGAGCTCTATCTTCCCTCAGCGTCTCTGGGAAGAAGAAGTCATAGAAGACTGCCTGAAAATCCTCCCACGCCATGTCTCTGTGATTCTCTGACTAGGTGGTAACATCCCACCACCTTTTGGTGGAATCACGCAGCATATATTTCGCGAGCTTGACCCTCCGCCCTGGAGGCATCTCAAGATGCTCAAAGATAGTTTGCATCAACCCCAGCCAAGACTCAGCAGCCTGTGGTCCGTCATCCTCTAAAAATGTCGGCGGATGCTGCTGCTGGAATATATGCGTCAGCTCATCCATAGATGTGGCAGCCGGCGGTGCTTCCTGAAAGGTCTGCATGAACCACATAAAGCCTTCACGGAACTGCACCTCCACGCCTGCGTCCGGTATAACAGCTGGCACCGCATATGGCTCTTCTGGAGGATCCACTGGTAGCCCATGGCCCACCATCTCTGGAGAATTCTCATTGTCGCTCTCCTGGCGAACAACGCACGGTCATCTAGGCGGAATGACACTACAAGGTCAAAAATACGCCTTAGATTCAAGATTAACAAGACGAAAAACGAAGAAACCACAAATGGAACAAGAGGAAGAAGGCATTTCAAGATTTGAAAAACAAGACTACACGGTGTGTGTATAATGGCTACATGGCGTGTACTTGACTTACCTTCCCCTGCCTGGGTCCTTCGACACGACTAAGCCACATAACTCCCGTGTGAACAAAACTACACAGCGTGTATATTATCTACACGGCATGTGTGGTGTTATTTCCAACTGCCTGTGTCGCTTGTGACACGGCCAACCACTCAGCTTGATACTACACGGCGTGTTACACCCACACACGGCGTGTACACTACCCCGTTTCCCAGTCACATGTCTATCGCCACACGGTCTGTCCTCGGACAAGACTACACGGTGTGTCCCACATGTACACGGTGTGTACTAGACGAGGTCCGCCGACCCGTGTTGTTAGTTACACGGCTCAACCTACACGGCGTGTTCTATATACACACAGTGTGTACTCGAGAGGATATCCCCGACCCATGTTGTTAGTTACACGGACGGGTCCCCAAGTCACACTACACGGCGTGGTCTTCATTGACAAGTCGTGTGCAAGAAACGACTACACCGGCCTGTGTTTGTTAGTCACACGGCCGGATTTCTGGGTCAACTCTACATGGCGTGTACATCCAGTACATGGCGTGTTTTCCCCAAACATTTCCCTTCCCCATGTCACTGCCCACATGGTTTGTGACACGGGAAGAGACTACACGGCATGTACTCTGGGTACACGGCGTGTACTCAAAAATTTTATTTTTCTTCCCGAATAGAAGAACATACATGACGTGTCTACAGTACTGCATGGCGTGTATACTGGGTTTCCAGACAGTATGCCTCAGAAACTTCCCTGGAACCCAGAAAATATCGCAAAACAACACCTAAGTGTCAAATTCTGATCCTTGAGGGCCCATACTCCCCACGAATCAAAGTTTGACATCTTATTTGTGTTATAACAAAATAAACATTCAATGATCCGCCAAATTCCAGTAAATGGGGGCCCATACTCCCTAAAAACCAAAGTGTGGCATTCATTAAATAAACCGGCTCATATAAAACTACCCTATCACATAGTAGGTAATTATCAAGCAGCTATCACAACATCATGCTTTTCTAGCACATCAACTATCACAACAACATGCAATTTCTAATGCACCTACATGGCATGGAACTATGCATGGCATGCGATTTATAGCATGTGCCTAAATGATGTATGAGATGGAATACCCTCATCTCATCGGGTTGCAACTAAATAGAACCCATAGATAAAATATAAATAGAACAATCACAAGTGTGTCACCCAATGGTGAAATCATATCAAGTGTAAATTGCAAAATCAAAAAAAAATGCAATTACGAGGTAAATTAGCGTTTCCCTATACATGGGTTAGCTACGCCTGGGCACAACTTATTACCAAATACCGTTCCTATCCTATACCTAACTAAAGCTCCAAATATTAAGTCAAGAAAAGAAAAAAAACTCCTTTGATACCACTTTGTAACGTCCCAGCTCCGGGTGCCACTCAACGGGTGCCCCGAACCTGGTTCGCCACATGACCTCAAGCGCATTTCCCCAAACGCCAGAGGCTGCCGACTAGCAGCGAGGTCCCAGGTCTGATAGTGGGGAAACTATGCTCTCATTTGTCAAATTGTAGCGCAGTGGAATATAAGATAAACATACAACAACAACAGAAGCAATAAACCATACACATTTAATATAACAATTGCAGTAAAAGATAACCAACCAGTTATGTAGATATGATGCAACATGTTTCAAGTTCTAAGAAAATAGCCAGAACATGTTACATAGCAGTGCAATACAATAGAGAGTACAACAAAACAAAAACGAAACAGCTGGTAGCATCGCGAGCCTAAGCCTGGTCCCATGCTCCCCTACTCCTCAGCAGCACCCAAGTACCTGTATAAGGACTTTTTCCCTTATCTATACCTGCAGAAACGTAATCTGTTTGGGCCGAAAATCATGACCCAAACAGGGTGTGAGAAATAAATTCCCAGTAGGCACCCACCAAAGGCCCGTGCTCAACTGTGTGTAAAACATGCAAAAATAGTGTGCAGTATTAAAATGCAATAAATTAAGCAGTACAAAAAAGTAACTAACTTAACCAATTATATTTCCATTTTAATATCCATTTAATCATTTAATTTTAAATATCACCACAGTGAATATTCTAAGTAAACAGCTAATGTCCTCAGAAACGTGAACTCCAACCCTCGGGTAAAGAGTATCCAAACCAAGAATCTACCCACAGGCACACGGTATTTTCCCACAGGCATAAGACGTGTCACCCACGGGCACAAAATCAACTGCCCAGAGGCACGGAAGAAGCTTCCCACAGGCTAAGTAGTACACTGCCCACATGCTATTCACAACACTGCCCTCAAGCTAATAGGTAACCGGGCCATGCCCAACATGTAAATAATCATTCACAAGAAATTCCTCTCAAGGCAATTCTACAATCATTTTATTAAGCATTAATTAAACAAGGCATACCCTCGGGTATCCTGGCCAAACGGATAAACAGAGGAATGCACCCCTTGGGGTGGTCCTAGATCCAAGCACTGATCCCAAACAGCAGTTTTACCATTTTATTTAATCACCTATAAAATTCTAGGTATTAAAATAGCCACGGCCTCAGCCACACGATACCCCAAATATGGGTTCGTAGCTCAAAAACACACAAAGCACGCAACTGTTGGAAAATTAAACACCAAGCCACCTACCTTTAATGCCAACGAACATTATACGTGAACGTCGATTGCAGAAACTCCCAAGAACGACGTAGATCTGACGAAGAAGAAAACCCATTCAAACATAAATAACTTTCCCTCGGGAAATAATTGGTAAGAACGACTTAAGAAGAGCAGAGGGCTTAACCGCGCGGTTCCAACGAGATCGTCCGAGGCGGAAACGGATTCCAGAAGAACACTCGGCGGATCTTCAAAGGTTCGGTCGTCCCCTCCTGCTCCTTCCTCTGGTTCTAAGTCTTCCCTGTGAACAGGGGAGGCTACTTCCCATTTTAAGCGAAAAAAACAAAGTACATGGGGTGTACTTCCATATACACGGCGTGTACTTCCCATTTTTTAAACTGTTCCTCTGGCGGCTTCCCGCCAGCGCGGCACTGTTCACCTGCCGACATCAGTACACGGCATGTACTCCCGACTATACGGCGTGTACTATCGCCCAGCTGGCGGCTGCTCCACCACCTTACTGTTCTGGCATGCCGACTGACTACACAGCGTGTAAAGGACCACTACACGGTGTGTATTTGGTTCCTACACCCTTCATCCCCGGCATGGCCACACGCCCCGTGTACCCATCCCACACGGCCAAAAGTACACGGTGTGTGGAAAAAGTACACGGCGTGTACTTTCCAAAATTTGGGATTTCTCTCCATTTTCCATATTTTCTCAAAAACACTTAATGAAAAGAGAAAAGAAGAAGCCCGTACCTCAGAATTAAGAACCGGGTTCTTACAATGGATATTATTACCCTATGAGCACATGTATCTGGCTCAGATTATTGATTCTAAGGAGGAAACCATCCTTAAAGACGTGCCTATTGTGAGGGAATTCACTGAAGTATTTCCTATTTAATTTTCTGGTCTTCCTCCTAGAAGAGATTTTGAATTCTCAATTGACCTTATACCTGGGGCATTTCCAATATCCAAGAATTTGTATAGAACGTATCTTGTGGAGCTTGAGGAGCTGAAGAAACAACTACATGAGAATCAGGATAAAGGGTTTATACGCCCAAGTGATTCACCATGGGATGCACCAGTCCTATTCGTCAAGAATAAAGATGGGTCAATGCACCTTTTCATTGATTATCATGAGCTTAACAAAATCACAATAAATAATAAGTATCATCTCCCACAAATTGAGGACTTGTTCGGTCAGCTGTGTGGAGAACAATACTTCTCTAAGGTAGATTTGAGGTCAGGATATTATCAAGTAAGGGTGAAGAAGAAAGATATCCCCAAGACTGCTTTTCTTACAAGATACGAGCACTATGAATTCATAGTAATGCCTTTCAGACTCACTAATACTCCAGAAATATTCATGGACTTGATGAATAGAGTATTTAAAGATTACCTTGACAACTTTTTGGTAGTCTTTATAGATGATATTCTAATATACTCCAAAACCAAGGAGGATCATGAGGAGCATATAAGAACTATACTAGAGACCTTATAAAAGTAGAATCTCTATGAAAAGTACAGAAAGTGTGAGTTCTGTTTAAAGGAGGTCTAATTCTTGGGCCATATCATTACAAGCAACGGGATATCTATGGATCCCTCCAAGACAGATGTAATAAAGGGATGGATGAGGCCAACATCGGTAACAAATATTTGTATCTTCTTAGGGTTAGCTGGATATTATCAATGATTTGTGAGAAATTTCTCACAATTGTCCAACCCTCTTACCAAGTTAACTCAAAAGGGAGTAAAGTTTTCTTGGAGTGATGAATGCGAAAAGCTTCAAGGAGCTGAAAAAGAGGGTTATCACTGCGATCGTGCTCAGTTTACCCACAAGGCAATTTGGCACACACAGCCCGTATACCAACCATGTGCACATGGAAAGAATATTGAATGCACATGATCCCATGGTAAGCATATCGACCATGTGGCTTATGTTTCACAGTGAGTACATCAAATTAATTATTTTTTGATAAATTTTATTTTTATAACATTTTTTTAGTGTCATTAATGTTAAATGACTCACTGAAAGCTTATTAAATTTGTTTCAACTATTTTCTTATTTTTTTTAAATATATATTATATTATAATAATTTTTTTATAATTTTTTGATATATAATTATCATAGAAATTCATATTAAATTTATAATTTTCATTATATTTTTTTAAGAATTTTTTTACAATTTATAAGATATTGAATTACTGAAAGTTTATACGACTAATTTTTATCATTCTAATTAAATAGGTAATTTTAATTTACTATAACAATTATGTTATAAATGTTTTCAAATACTTTCTTAAGAAAATTTAACAATTTGAAAACACTTTTTTTATTACTTCCATATTTCAAATTACATGTAACGATATAGTGATTAGATCACTTGGAATTCTGAGGAGGATGTTGAGTTAATGAAACTAGATTACTCCATTAAAGATGTGATTAGGGGATAAAACAACCACATATAGTTAATTCGAGATTAATAATCAAAAAAATCAAATGATATGTTTTCTTGATACTCATTCAATCAAAATGATATACAACTCATGTTTTATTTCCATGGTCATGAATCCAATTCTATAGTTCCATCCTATAATTATATTGTGATCAATATCATTTAAGCTCATTTTCCTAATCATCAAATCATTTTATAGGATTTATCTATACTTTTTCATAATTTTTTATCTATTTGTAATCTATTCATTTCTAGTTTATGTTTTTACCCTTAAAAATTTATTTTTTGTTTTTTATTCCTCCCCCTAAAAGGATGTTTGGTTTGTGTTTCCTATACAAAAGTCAGGTCAAATACTAGGTTCAAGGCTCCAATAAAAATTATGGGTTGTGCCACTCAGTTATTTTAATATGGTAGAGTCTATAACATGTTCTCACACCTTTAAAAGTCAGATTCCTAGTGTGCACCAATCTTATTTTGGAACAGAGAAGAATGCGGAGTCGAATAAGATCATAGTGATCCGAACCACTATAAATATATGTGTAATTTATTTTTATTTCTGTTTTATTTTATATATTGATCATGACACTCACTAAATACATTAATTAAAAAAACTCGGATTGATTTGTTCATTAATTTTTTTTAAATGATTATTCACCCCCCTATAGTTAATATTTTCATTACTTATTATCCATAAATTGGTATCAAAGGTGTGTCTCTAATTAATTAGTGCTCCTCTTATTTATTTTTAACTCTCTTGTAATTTGATATCATAGAATTAATGGACTATGTAATAGAAGAAATGTATCTTTTTAGATGATATGTGTCAATGTCAATGATGAATATATTCCACAAAACCCCCATTCTTCTATGAAATTTACTACGACTACTGAACGAATAGAATGAAATCATACCTAAAACCGTTAATTATGGATCACTATACTATCATGCATAATCCATTTGAGCTACCCAAAATTGATCTGGAGACACTTTTTGGTAATAACATGTTAACATATGTTTTGAATTATAAATTTAAAAATATCTCAAATTGTTCTATTAGTATAAGTTTATATAGCCATGTATCATCTTGTAAGACATCCCACAATATATGCAGAATACTTCAAGTGACTCACTGTGGGACTCAAAAGGTAAAGATAACCAAGTTAACAATGATCCAAGTAGAATACCATGACTTCTTGATTGGAAATGAAGAATCAATAAACCAGTTGTTCTAGCATTTTATATGTATTACAAATTGTATGAGTGCTATTGGAGAAGTTCTGCACAACACAACTCAAGTTGAAAGTGTACCAAGTGGTCTTCCAAAAATATACCTTTCAATTAAGGTGTCCATATATAAGAGTGTTGTAATAGTGGGTACCCTAGACACTACTATATAATATTTTTATTACCATATCATGTATACAGTTAGATATACATGGTGTTTACTTACCATTATAGTGTAGATATTTTTGCATCTACTATTTAATGGTAATATCCATAGATCAATTGTCATATCAAAAGGTTATAGTAGATTTTAGGCTATAATGAAAACATTAGGATACTATGACTTTAATATTAAACAAAGGTCATATGGTCTAAATACATATTACTGACAGGACACAGTAGATGTCTAACTATTAGGCGCTGGGGGCTCATAAGCATTAAGACTTATTCTCATGAAGTTCACACTTGGTGATCTCTAGTAGTGAGATTATGAGGACAGACCCGCCAATATGAATATCGCATGTTTTTGGTGCCATTGGTTGTTTCTACCTACTAACATGTGTATTGGTCTCTTGATTTGAAATCATTACCAATGTGTGTCATTTGATCGTGTACTTTGATACAAAGAAAAAACTATGATGATGAAATTGTGGTGAGGTAGCTTGTTTTGGGTGTGTCATTGGGGGTATGACATTGGTTTAATGGTCAAGAAATGATTTTTCACTTCCAAGTTAAGGAAGTTATATATCTCAGACCAGGTTGATCAGAATAATACTAGCTTCATAATTGTTTGGCTAATGTAGTCAAAGGATAAATACATCCAGTTAGATCAAAAAATAACAATGTAAGAGAAGGGAGATGACACAAGTGTGTGTCCTTCTTTATGAGATATTTAATAAAAAAGAGATTATATTACACAGTGTTGGTTGGTTGTCGTTGCTATGAAAATCTATGTCTCTTTAGGGGTCGTGATGGGTTGCTAGACTCAACTCTTGGTATGTGGATTTTATTCACTGATATCTATATAATGTCCTAGAGGGTCACATAGAATAGCTTATTCCAAAATCTATACTATTCAATTGAATAAGTATTCTGGACATGGTAGGCCCCACCATGAGGTCTGAGTGTTGTCCAAGTTAACGATCACCAACAAATAAATAAATTCATATAATTCATTTTATGAATAATTTATATTGAATTAATTTAATGTGTTTACATGTTATGTAAATACAATAAAATATTAATCGAATGAATATTATTTTAATATTTCATGTTCGTTTAATATTAATCAAGAATTATGAGTTGAGTTAAATGACTTAGAGTTTATAACCAAATATTATATATATATATATATATATATTATAGGAATGTGATAAAATGATAAATAAATTGACATATTTTAGTTCTTCATAGTTATTTATTTAGTGGACGTTTAATAAACGGGGTCGAGGTACCCAATCAGGTATTTTATACATCCACTATATATAGGAGGAGAGATGATATTTCCATGTAATATTCAAAGCAAGAAATCCACAACCTCTCTCTCCATTCCCACTTTCTAGAGGGAGAGACTCTAGATCCAGGTGTTTGGATCAGGTTCTTTTTTCACATTGAAGGCAAGTCATTGTGGTGATTGTCAGGGTGTCAAAGACATCGTCGGATCTCCACACTAGCATTCAAAATTTGACATATGATTCTACAATGGATTTTTGATGCATGTGTGGATAATCTAGATGGATCCTGCTATAGATCCTTCAATAAACAATCGCTAGCTATGAGTTCCAGCTGATCATTACATTAGACCCAAACATGTAGGTTTTTCATGTTTAATTTATGTTCCCTTTTAATTTATGCAAGTTCCTTGGACCGTACCGGGGCTCAGATTTTTGGTGACAACAAGTTCCTTTTTCTAGACGGTGAAAATATTAAAACCTCCAACCCATCGGCTCCTGCTGAGCACCCTGGTACCTTCAATTGTTATCAGCGATCTCTTATGTTTTCCGAGCCAAGGGAAAAATAAATTTCTTTAATTTTATGTAGAGGGTTTGAAATCGATTCCAACTGTTCAAACCGTGCGACAATCCGATTTCGAATGACCACATTACTTCCCATAGAAGTTTTTGATATGGATCGTGTTAGGTATTAAAATTTCATTGATTATTTATGACCATCGGGAAGATCAAGCCAAGATCTGACTGGTTTCAATTCATTAGAAATAAAACCAATTATTTTCAAATTATAATTTTATACTTTTATAATTTTCATTATAATTTTATTATAATAATAATTATTATTTTATTATTATAATAATTTTATAATTTTATACTTATTGTTATTGACATGCCAATTGGTGTCGAATTTTTTCGCACCAACAAACAAAAAATCATAATGGGAGAAGACCTAGGAGAAAGACAAGAAAACAATACAAAGTGGGTGGTGACAGCTTTCAAAGAAATACAAAAAAAATACAAAAAAGTCAAAAGAGAAAAGGGATCGGCCCCGCTTTTCTCTGCACTGTCTCCCACAGCGGATGACCGGTGCGGTTGACCTCCTCCGGCAGCGAGCCCGCCCCGCCAGTCGACCTTCCGCTGGTACCGGCACTCGTGACCCTGTCGGCTGCTCCCTCTAGCTCGCACCGGTGTCACCACCCCTTATCGGACAACACCAGATCTGGTGCCCCAGCAACCAGAAGGACATCCTCTTCCCAGCCTCACCATGAATGCACCGTGTAGCCGACCCCTATCAGACGGGCGCCTCCACCCAGGACCAGAGCTGTGTTTTGAGGCCCGACCATTCTTAAATTTAATCAAAATTAATTAATTTACTGCTAGCTTTAAATTACATTAATTAATTATTAATTTTGTTTTAACAATATAATTCTAACACCAGATGATAAAATATTAATTTAATTTTGAAATTAAATTTATTTATTTATTTAAATTTATTTTTTGTTATTAAATATAAATTAATTACTGGAACAAAGAGTAAATAACTAATTTTAATTTTAATTATTTCATTATTTTAATTAAATACTCTCATACTTTATTCAATGCAATTTAATTTTATTGATCTTTAATTTTAGCCGCCTACTAGTCTTGGACACTGAATTTTGTGTGTATGTATTACTTTATTCAATTAATTATTTTAATTGCATGAGATGATTGTAATTAATTAAATGATGATATGCACATCATCTTTATTTTTAGTCAATATGTATATGGGCATGCACATCCAAATTTAATTTGACGTACATTGTGCCCTTAGTCCCTCTCACCTTCGTGCGAATATATTTTTACTTTTGAAGAGAACGAAGCATGGTGTGGACCTTGCCAAGACGAGGTAGTACTTCTCGATGAAGATGGTGTACTGCATAGACCCTGCCAAGAGGAGAGAGTACGTCTTGATGAAGATGGTGTATGATGTGGACCCCACCAAGATGAAATTGTATGTCTCGATCAAGATGGTGTACGACATGGACCCCACCACGATGAGGTAGTATACCCAGACGGGGACAGTGTAAGACGCTGACACCATTGAGTCGAGGAATTACTCTAGACTAGCACCCGACATACTAGCACTACTACAAAAACGAGCAAGGGAAGCACCACCTTATATCAGTGCTAAGTAAAAAACGCTGATAAAACCGTATTCCTATAGTTTATAAAATCGGTCACACAGTCTCCTCCGTTTATCGCACCTTAAAGCTCTCGCGGTACCATACCCCTGCGACAACTCTCCTCCCCCCGATCTCCGCGTTGTCGGACCTCCGCCGCTAGCCCTTCTCCTTATCCTCCCCCTCGAACCCCTTCGGCGGATCCTACTTCCCGCAAACCCTACTTCTCCTCTCCGCTCGACCCTACTTCCCGCGAACCCTACTCCTCCATTTCTCAACGGTTGACAGCTCCTCCCGTGCACCTCCCCCTCTGGCGGTCGCGCCTTCCCCTCCCGATGTAGCACAGAAGGTTCCCTGCTTCTCCTCCTCTAAGGTGATTTTTTTTCTTCTTCTTGATTCTCTTCTTGAACTTTCTTCTTAGGAAGGACGTGACAACAATGCTAATTCAGTTTTTGTGTTTTTTTGTTATGGTTTTAATGGTTAATGGTCATACATAGGACTTTTAGATTACCCTCATGTGTTAAGTCATGTTTTATTCGACTATTCTTCTCATTCTTATGAAATATTTGTTAAATCTTTAGTTTAGGTTGGGGACATGAAATTTCTCCTTCTTTATTATGTGTTAATTGTGGATTATCATGTTATTTTGTTTCCATTGGATGGATAGTACTGATTAACCTAAATACTATAATGAATTACATTAAAGGAAATTAAAGTGAAGAGGGAGTTAGTTCCATAATATTTCTTATATATTTATGGATTTATTGGTGTTGTTGCTAAGTGAATTATTCTTGATGTTGTGAAAGAAATTTCTTACTACTAATAATATTGTATAATCACCTTTCATTATTTTCTAGTCACTTAAGGTAGGTAATGAATTGGTTGTATGGAAATCTGTAATTAAAGTGTTAAATTTAAACTATAAATTCTACTTTAATATGATAGAGTGTTTAAGGGGTAGTTTTTAGTGTGAATTTCTTATATTTTTTCTCTTTCATGCTACTATGTATGAGGTATTTATCACTATGATTATAAGGGTGATGGTTGATTGATGTGGTTGGGAGCATGTGGCGTGGTAATTAATACAGTACTGATGGATGAATTATTGTGTGGTTATGATAGCAATGATATGGCTATTTAGGCAGAAAATAAGTGGTTTTATGGATTTTAGAATGTGTTTAGTTGTATTTTATGTCATGAAAATTTAGTTGTTATTGGGTGGTGTTTCCTTTTGGCATGGAATATGGTTGGAATAAATGAAAATAGTAATGAGTGATGGGTTGGAAATGATAAATGATGGTTTGTTAAATGATTAATGATAATGATTAGAATAATTATGTTTAATAAATGGTTAAAGATAGAATAAATGTTATTAATGATTAACGAATGGATTATAGTGGGTAGTGGTTTAGTGACTGGTTTTACATTAAAATGGTTAACAATTGAAATGCATATGGTAATAAAAATCCAAGAAATTATAATGTTAAATGAAATGAGAAGTTGGTAATGTTGATATGGATGCTTATGTGTTTTGTTGGGGATTATTCGTGGCATTATATTGGAAGTGGTTATAAGAGGGTGGTAGTAACAAGGCAATGCTTGACGAGGGTGTTTGCCGTGTTAGTTTGGTGTAAACCCTTAGTAAAGATTTATGTGTGACTATATACTTATTATATTTTCTTATTATTTCTTACGCACCACCACTTGAGTCGAGTAACCTGATTGAAATCCATATGGGTACTTTGGCTCTGAGTGTTTTTCTCAATATCTAGGTTATAGAGGGAACACATATAGAACCACTCTCTCTTCCCTCCCCCCCCCCCTTCACACTTAGTATGAGTTGTAATGGCTCATAGTGGGTGTATATATACGACCTATAACGATTTTAGGTTTTGGTGTATATATATTCTTGTTGACATGATTATGTGTATTTGGTGTGGATACATAGTGGGGGTTGTGCATTGTAGGAGGAGAGTATGATGTTTATGTCCTTCATGTTCACTATATCATACTGTGATGAGGATGTGATGTGTTGTTGTGATGTGGATATGGTTTTTTATGTGTTTGTGACATGTGTATGTGTGGATATATGGTTACGAGATTATATAGAAGGGGTTGAAGCATAAGAAATATTTCATTAGAGTGTGAGAATGACCAGATTAGTGGGGAAGTGGATGTGGGGTAATTTATTAATATATATTCTTTTGATATTACACTTAAGATGGAGTTTGGAATTAGACACTCATGAGGATTGAATGGGATGATAGGTCAATAATATTTGTTAAAATTTTCATATAGAATAACATGGGAGACCATCTATGACACAAGTGATTATCCCCCCTGTGATTTAAAGTAAGTAACTTGAGCTTACCAAAAATATTTGGCATGATGATATTGAATGTAGGGCAGAGACCTAGGAGTGGTAGATGTATCATTCTTGATTATTCTTGTGTTTGGACTGGGGTGATTTGAGGAAACTATAATGAATCTAAAGTAATTATATTTAATGAATTCCATATTGTAGAGATTATGAGAATCCTTTCTTTACTTATAGAGCTGGCTACTAGTTTTCATCCATATGTATTTTAGGTTGGTGAGGTATAAAAGGATGGACCAGTTGACCATAGAAGGGTTGACCCGATAGAGGATGATGAGCCATAGAGGATGATGTCGTGTGAGTTTTACCATCTATGACACAAGTGATTATCCCCGCGAACCCCTTTGTGTTTGGAAACTGTGTTGATTTTGATGGGGGGTCTATCCTGGTTCTGTTGACTTCCAAATATTTATTGGAAATGCTTAGGTTCTATTAATCTCTATTTTTATAAGGAAGTGGTTCTCTTATACTATATTTGGAAGTCTTGTTTTGTGTATTTGAACAATAAATACTAATATTTGAGATTCAAATAGGATGAAGATGAATAAAGATTGGATGGATGCTAATCATTTGACAATAGAGTATGAGAACGAAGTGAAAGAGTTCATCAAGTTTGCAAAGGATCACGCAAAGGATCCTTCTTAAATCCTTTGTCCGTGTTTACGTTGTTGTTATTATAGACTACTTACTCCAAAAGAGTTGGAAGAACATTTGATATGTCACAGAATATATCGGAGTTATAAATGTTGGAATAAACACGGAGAAAAAGCGAATGTAGCTATTGGCTGGGATAAAACTGCGTTTTATGGATCATCAGATATGAATACAAATATGGATAATGAAGAAGACCGTATGGAGGATGTGATTACAGATTCCAATGATGATAAAGATCGTATTGAGTAAATGACAAAGACAATTGAAGATGAACTCCGTGATTACCCAAAATTGTTTGAGAAGTTAAAGAGTTGTGCAAAGACGCCATTGTATGCTGGTTGCACTAAATATACAACATTGTTAGCTATACTGGAGTTGTATAAATTGAAAGTAGGCAATGGATGGAGTGATGTTAGTTTTACGGAACTACTTTTTCTCTTGAATGACATGCTCTCGAAAAATAATGAGCTCCCAAGCCGGACATATGAAGCTAAACGAATGCTACGCTCGATGGGTATGATTTCTGAAAGAATACATGCCTGCCCGAAATACTGTATATTGTTTATCAAGGAGAACAAATCACTTACATAATGCCCAAAGTGTGGTGCTCTCGATACAAGAAAGATGAATCCAATCCTACGAAAGTTGTATGGTACTTTCCAATCATTCCAAGGTTTAGGCATCTATATGGAAGTAAAGAAACTGCAAGAAAATTGTCATGGCATGCAGATAAAAGAAATAAAGATGGGAAATTATGTCATCCGGCTGACTCTACTCAATGGAAGAAAATTGATCATGAGTATCTTGAATTTGGAAAAGAGCCGAGAAACCTTCATCTTGCGTTATCTACAGATGGAGTGAATCCTTTTGGTTTTCAAACCAGCACTCATAGTACATGGCCTGTTATGTTGGTAAATTATAACTTGCCACCCTGGTTATGCATGAAGTGGAAATTCATCATGTTATCTATGCTTATATCAGGACCAAAACAACCAGGTAACAATGTTGATGTTTATCTATCTCCTTTGATCGAGGATTTGAAGTTATTATGGGATTTAGGTGTTATATTTTATGATGCTTATAAAAGTGAATACTTCATGTTCAGAGCGATGTTGTATGAGACAATACATGATTTCCCTGCATATGGAAATTTGTCAGGCTATAGCATTAAAGGAACTCAAAGGTGTCCTGTGTGCAAAGAAGATACATAATCAATTAGGTTGAAACATTCATCAAAATCTGTGTTTCTAGGACATTGTAGATTTCTACCTCATCGGCATAAGTATCGATCTTGGATGACATCATTCAATGGAAGTTCAGAACAACACGCAACACCGTCTCCACTAACAAGTGATCAACTGTTTGAGAAAGTAAAAGATGTGAACACTATTTTTGGTAAACCATTTTCAAAAAACCTTACGAAAATCAGTTGGAAAAAGAGATAAGTTTTTTTTGAATTACCATACTGGAATTGTTTGTATGTCAGACATTTTCTTGATGTGATGCATGTGGAAAAAAATGTATGTGACAATGTTATCAGAATGTTGATAAATTCCCCTGGAAAAACAAAGGATGGAATTAAGACAAGGTTGGACATGGTTGACATGAGAATACGAGAAGAGTTGGCTCTCGTGAAGGGTGAAAATCGAATGTTTCTTCCTCCAGCTTCTCACACTCTTTCTAGGGAGGAGAGATATCAGTTTTGCAACTTATTCAATGATGTAAAGGTTCCATAGGGGTATTCATCAAATATCAAGAACAATGTGCCAATGAATGATTTGAAGTTAAAAGGTTTGAAATCACATGACACTCATGTTTTGATGCAAGATCTAATTCCTATAGCTTTACATTACATTTGGCCAAGAATGTTCATCATACGTTAACCAAACTTTGTTTCTTTTTCAAAGCTATATGTAGAAAAGTTTTAGACCTGGCGAAATTTCCAGCTATGGAAAAATAAATTGTCATCATATTATGTGAATTAGAAATGTTCTTCCCGCCAAAATTCTTTGATATAATGGTTCATTTGATGATTCACTTGGTGAGAGAGATTCGACTTTGTGGTCCTGTGCACTATAGATGAATGTACCTCATTGAACGATATATGAAGATTTTGAAAGGGTATGTCAAAAATTGAAGTCGGCCAGAGGGTTGTATAGTGGAGCAATATATTGTTGAGGAAGCCATTGAATTTTGTACCGAATACCTATCTGATGTGGAAAGCATCGGTCTCCCAAAATCTCATCACACTGGACGTATTGAGGGTGAGAGAATTTCTGGAAGAGATGTTGTGATAATCAATATTACAGATCGGGAGCAAGCCCACCTTTATGTTTTGTATAACAGTTGGGAGGTTGCTCCATATATTTAATCTCACAAAGAAATTCTTAGGCAGTTGAATCCATCAAGAGCTGAAAATGGATATCAAATACACATAACCACCAGTTTATAGGATGATTTTAGGACCATATTTTTAAGGAGTTGGATGATAATCCGAATTCAATTTCAGAATGAATTTGATGGCTAGCTGTCGGACCAAGTGTGTATGTATTATCTTACAATGGTTATGTAATTAATGGTTATACATTCAATACAGATGAATGAAAGAGCGCTGTCGTGGGCGCCCTCAAATGATTAGTATGATTTTGGGGTACTTAGGTGCAGCAGAGTGGTTGACCAAGGTCGTCTCTCAAAGGAGGAAGTGAATTAAAAAAAATTTTAGAGGTATTCTAGAAGTAAAATAAAAGAGAATAAAAACACTACTTGAAAGGATGGGGGTGTTTGTTTATAGTTTATGAATCTAGAAGAAGTTTGCTGGAAGAAGATTGTATTTTTTTTGTTTTTAGTTTTGAAATGAAGTTTGATTAAAATGACACAACAAAAAGATGTTTGTTTAGACAATATTTAAAAGACGTAATCGATCTAACTCTACCTCTTCAATCATTTATTAATCATTATCATTTAAATTAATATTCACTTAATTATGATCCCTTAATTTGTTAAATCCCGAACCCTACGAGAATTAACTTTACCACGAAGATTGAAGTGAATTTAACCTTAGGCTAACTTCGGAACATGCAATCGCAGCACCCTGCTTTGATTGATGTTCTAAGATTAGCTTATGGTCAGTGGTAAATTAAGGCACATATCCACTCTGGAAATGAGGATGAATTGTGTTTAGGGATTATATTTGAACTCTACAAATTTATCCCGTGTGGTCTTGTATTACCGATTAAGATCGCGCTCTCACAATTTACACAAAATCCCGACCTCGCGTGTTTTTGTGTACATTGTTCAATTGCTTGCTTAGTTTCTTACAATTTAAAAACACAATTCATGGATCATATTAAGTGAATTACAGTAGCTAATTGATTCAAAATAATTAAATGAAGAGGGTAGAAGATAGATCGATTACTAAAAGACTACTCTTCCATGGGTGGCGTAATCATCGTAGAAGCGTTTTGCATGTGCAAAGGTTTAAAATGGGTTTAACCCAATAACGCTTCTACTCAAGAATTCCAGCCCAATTATTAAGATTAGGATAAGAATAAATTTAAACAAAACAGAAGAAAAGAGAAGAAATAAAAGAAGAACAAAGAAGTTTATTACATAAACAAAATCATTACAACATGAAGGAGAAGAAGAAGGCTTCGTCGAAGGGATCCTTGCTTCAAGAGCTACCCTTATTGAAATGGTTGGATAATTGGAGTGGATCCACTTATCTTATGCCCTCAACTTCCCAATGCACTTCCCCACCCCTCCAAATGAGAAAAACTCCAATTTATAGAGGGGAGGGGAGGAGAGGTTACAAGTGGTTTCAAGTGTGAATGTGGGAATTCAGCCAAATATTTTATGCCAACTTGCACCGCCCATTTGACCACACAAACGCGTGAATTGGCCGGCCTTCCAGAAGGATCAAATGTGCGGATATGTGTCTTCTATCTCCTCTCCAAATTTGGGCTCAATACAGGCCCATATGAAGGAGTTATGGCCGAAATACATAAGCTTCTCCATTCTGGCGAGCCCAGCCCAACTTTGACTTCATGACCCAATTTCAACAGCCAAATGAACTCTTTAGCTCTAGTGTCCTGAATAAAAGTTGTAGATAATTAAGTTAGGAACACTGTTACAAAATTTCAATTTCAAATAATAAATATAAAAATATTTATTCTCGAAATACTACAATGCACTATTAAGGGTAAAACTGGAATTTTCACCAAATTTTCAAATGAATGATCAAATCCCAAATATTTTATAAATAAACATATTTAACACAATGTGAGGAAATTATTTCATTTATTATCAATAAAATATTCAATAAAATAGTGTTTTATCAATGAACATGATGAAGATAGTACCATGAAAAATAGTGGAGTTACACTTGTGGTTGAAGCGATGCATGTTTCTGGTAGTAAGGACAGAAATCCAATTTATGCAAATATGTCATACTTTGGCATTATCAAAAAAATATGGGAGTTGGATTATACGACATTCCAATTTCCGATTTTTCAATGCAAATGGGTTGATAACAACAATGGTGTTAAAATAGATGAATGGGTATTTGTGAAAGTTGATTTTAGTAAAGAAGGGTACAAAGACGAATAGTTTATAATGGCATCACAAGTGGTACAAGTTTTTTATGTTCTAGATCCCGCAAACTGAAAGTGACCGATTGTTCTGTTATCGTCCAAAACTACTGAAGGGTCCAATGAAAATTCCATTGAGGATGATCCTTTCAGTGGTATGTCGCAATAATTTCGCAGCGGTCCCAATATAGATGATGTTTTGTATGTTATAGGAGATCACAATGAAAGGATTTGGATAATCGATAGAGGTGTCAAATCCCTTCAGCCTTTGAAAAAAAGAAATAGAGTTCAATAAACAAGTTATATTTTGTTTGTAATATAGATCTTGTTATCTCATGTTATTATCTTATCATTACTGAATTTATGTAATCTAAATTAACTGTTTAACCACTTTTGCAGATAATGACTTCTGTATGTTCTGGTCCTCCTAACCTTGAGGCTGAACTAGTCTTGTCACGACCCGTCCTCAGGGCCCGTGCCGTGACTACCCCAAGCCCGCCTTCCATAGGCCAGGGGCTGGCGACTAGCACCAAGGCGTAAATCCCAGAAAAAGGGAAGGCATTGCCTTTGAAAAGTAAACAAGCACCACAGAGTAAGCAAGCGGAAAAGTAAACACTAAGTAAAAACTGTAACAAGTTGTGCTGAAAGTAAAAGGGGCCGGAAATACAAGCCCAACTGTAAAGTACAACTGAAAGGAAAAAACAGCAACTGAAAAGAAAATCCACAACGTCGAGCCGTCCTCTGGAAGTCCCACCTGAAAGGTGGGTACAGATAGCCTCCACTGCTCCTCGGGTCCACCTGACCGATCCAAGTACGTCCTGCCCAGTAGTCCACCTCCAAGTACCGTCCTGCTCCGCAAGCCTCCACAACGATCAGCGTTGTCCGTCGTCTGCAACCAACACAACGTAGTGCAGGCATAGCCCGTGCATGGGTGAGTATAAGCTACTCAGTAGGGACCTCGAGACCCCCGAAGGTCTCCCGAAATCCACAAAGGATAAACCACAAAGGAAGGATACAATCACAAAGTAACAACCGACACTGCTTAGGTATATTCCAATACATATACCTAAGTCATCAATTCCCGTTCGGCTCCAACATCCGAGCCCAATCACAACCCAGTCCACACAGGAAAGCAAAACGTAAATCCACACAGGATAGCACAACACAATCATCAAAGGAGAGAAAAATGTAATCCACACAGGATAGCATGACACAATCCACAAAGGAGAGCAAAACGTAAATCCACACAGGAAAGAAAACAGTATTTCAGCTCACTCAGGTATACATCGTCGAAAAGGTGAATGGGATGATCAGATATAAATACCGAATCATCTAAGCTGGGACCCACATAGGATACAAGACCAGCTGTCTTCATTGATTCATCTATACTGGGATCCACAGAGGATACAAGACCAGTACTGAATCATCTAAGCTGGGACCCACATAGGATACAAGACCAGCACAGCTAGGACCCACATAGGATACAAGACCAGCTGTCTTCATTGATTCATCTATACTAGGACCCATAGAGGATACAAGACCAGCACTGAATCATCTAAGCTGGGACCCACATAGGATACAAGACCAGCACAGCTAGGACCCACATAGGATACAAGACCAGCTGTCTTAATTGATTCATCTATACTGGGACCCACATAGGATACAAGACCAGTACTGAATCATCTAAGCTGGGACCCACATAGGATACAAGACCAGCGCAGCTAGGACCCACATAGGATACAAGACCAGCTGTCTTCATTGATTCATCTATATTGGGACCCACATAGGATACAAGACCAGTACTGAATCATCTAAGCTGGGACCCACATAGGATACTAGACCAGCACAGCTAGGACCCACGTAGGATACAAGACCAGCTGTCTTCATCGTCGCAGTCCACTGAGGATCTCTGCACAGTCATCATCGCAGTCTCAGTAGCAGTCGCAGCCAGCTCTAAGGTTCCCGCTCACAGCAAGCTCATTCGGGAGGGTCCGCTCCACGAGTTGAGAGGCTGATACATCAACTGACTCAAGGTCCAGAGTTGATGTATCCAAAAGTTCCGTATTGTCAACAGGAACTCAACGTCGCAGACGGCGCGTCAATCGGACGCCCGTTCTGAGAGTTATTGGCTTTTTCGTCCCAAGGGCCCGATTGGGTTTTAAGGCAAAACCAACCCGACCGTACTCCACCTGCATCCAAACCTCGGGCGGAGTATGCCAAAATATCCGTCTCACTTAGAGGAATCCACTAAAGCCAACGACACGTCAATCGGACGTCCGTAGCTCAAGATATGAGCGTTTCCGCTCCGAGGGCCCGGTTGGTTTCGTGTACGAACCAACCCGGCCGAACCCAAAGTATTCCGAAACCTTGATTGCGATATACCGAAACGACCGTCTCGATCCAAGTATCGCATTTCCACTGGCGGCGTGTTGTTCGGAGGCCCGTAGCTCAAGTTACGGGCAAAAGACCGAAAATGGTCCGAAGACGGGGGGTCCGGGCCCGGGCCGACCCGAACCGGGTCGACCCGACCCGGTCCGACCCGGCTGGACCCAGTCCGGTCCGGCCAGGGCGCGGCCCGACCGGTCAGACCGGCCTGGCTCGGCTCGGCCGAGCGGCCGAGCAGCTGGACGCCGCGGGGCGCTGCCCCCGCGGATTGGAGGTGTCGCGGCCCCGCGTGGGGCCGCGCTGGATCAAGCGGACGCGGCTTCTGCCACGTCCCGTGCGGGCGAGCTGGACCCGCATGGCCGCGGGTCCACTGGCCGCCGCCGGCCGCTTCCGCGGTCCACCGGAGTTGCTCCGGTGGTCCGTTTTCCTTCCTGTCTGCGCTGTTGTTCCTCCCGGGTTCCGTTCTTCACTGCGGGATCATCAAATCGGCCTTGCGTCATGATTTACCATCACCCGCCAAATCCGCACAACCACGAAGAACGACGGAGGGTTGTCGGGCCATGTTCGTTTGGCCCGCACCCTCCGTGTTGGATAATAACAACAAGAGAATAAAACAACATATCCAAAAACAATTTTTAATAAAATAAAATTGTTCATAAGAATCCGGGTTCTTTATTTTAATGAAAAGATCACGGGAAAAGGGTATTTCCAAAATAAAATCCCTACCTCGTCAAGTCGTCGCCCGAGGGTTCTTCGCAGATTTGATCATCGCGGAAGGAGGGGTTCGTCGCGGAAGGAGGAGATCGTCGCGGTATCCGGCGCCGCGTCGACGAACTCCGAGGACCAAGAAACAACAGATTTAATTATAAATAATTAAATCTATGTGTTGTTACAAACCACAAAGAAGTTTTAAAAGAAACCTCAAACTCTTACTGCAAACAGATGATTCGAAGATTTCGTTGCGGAAGAAGGAACGTCGCAGAAGAACGTCGCAGAAGAGGAAACGTCGGCGTCGCGGCACACGGCGTCGCGTCGTTGATTTCCGCGGTTTCGGCGTTCTTCGTCGGAGGCCGGCGTTCTTCGCGTTCTTCGTGAAGAAGGGTGAAGGCACAAGAACTTCTGTCAAAAGTCTCTCAACGTGTAATCCTCCAAAAGTCGGTGTTGGTCTTATTTTATTATTACGCCAACAAACGAATAAGAGGTAAGTAACGGCCCATTAATTCGTAGAATTAAATTAACGAAAGAAACTGCCCATTTAATTTACGAAAAAAACTGCCCAATTAAATGGTGCGTTAAGAAATTAAGAAAACACATCAGTTGACTTTCATAAAGACAGGTTTTCGCGGGTGCGTTACTTAGAAGAAAAGAAACGGTGGGGCTCATGCGGTCCCCACCTCTCAAATATCCTACCAAGAGGGTAGGATATTTTCGGATAGCACCCTATCCGCATCAATACAGCTTAAGCAGCTTTAAGTGGCTTCAAGTGGCTTAATAAAATAAAGTTTGTCGCACAACTTTATTTTATTTCATAACTTTAAACCCAAAAATTAAAAACCACACCCGAGCAAACGCAACTCCGGAAGAGGCGTTTCTAAGCAAGTACCGGCGCTGTGATTTCATCGGTGCCCTCAGAATTTGATTCCAAGCACCGGTTCAAAAGTTAGAAAAACCCGCTCTTCCGTTCACTGAACGTACCTGAGCCAAACTTCGGAAGGTGATTTCGGAAACACCAGGCCTCGGAATCAGGTGCCGTCAGAAACTGCGTTCTTGTAAAATTCCAAAGAAAATTAAGAAAAAAAATTTCCATGAAATTTCTGGGTCTTTACAAGTCTCTCAAGCTGCTGCTGCTCTTGCTGCGGCTGCTCATAGTGTAGAGCAACAATAAGTTTCTGAACCTGTTGCTGATCCTAGTGTTGAGGTCTAAAAACCATCAGCACATGTCATTGCTACCATTTCAAATGAACATATAAATGATATTGATATCGATGAAATGGTCGGGGATGAAGGACCAATGTCATAGAAAACACAGGTGCGTCGTAGTTTGATGGTGTTAGCCAAAGTTCTTAAGGAGAAAAGAAAAGGCATCAAATTTGATGTCGGATGGAATGCATGAGGCCAACATATGAATCCCAACAAGGCTATGTTTAGTAGTTACATTGAAGTTTTCACTTAGAAACGCGTGCCGATTGACATAGATTCATGGCACCATGTTGTGTCCGGGCTGAAGGCTGTGATCTGGGAAAAAATTATGGTAACATTATGATATTATTTCTTTAATTTACTAGCAAATAAAATAATGAAACAATGTCTTACTCTTCTCAATCTCTTGCAGAGTACATTTATAGTAGACGATTCACACAAGAATTATGTACTAAGGCTTGCAGGAAGGATTCATCGAGGTTTTCGCACTATTTTAACAAAATGTCACCTGAAAGATTCCAAAGGTAAAATAAACCCGCACCCACCCATTGTCTACGCTCACCTGATATCCCAAGAAGCATGGGATGCATTTATTAGCCACCGTGGGGATGAGAAGTTTCATGTACATTGTGGGTGATAATACATTGTTTGACGATATGTGTATTCATCACTTTGATGGTCAATATTTCATTTATGAAACAAAAAATCTGTAATAAAAATAAGGAATGTGCATCAAAACCAAAATACCCCTATCGTAAAGCAAGGATGGGGTACGCTTCACTAGAAAAGAAAATAGTACGTATTTTAAATTTACAGTAATATTGTTAGGTGCCAATAAACAACATCATAATTATCTTTCTATATTTATATGTAGATTTATGATTCTAAAACCAAAGACATTCCATCCCACGTCATGTGCTATGGAAGGAGGCACGTGTGAATAAGGAAGGGAAGCTAGTAGATGAGAACACAAAAAAAAGTGTGGGAAATATGTGTAAGTATGACACGATGATAAAAATATTTGTTTTAAATTGCTATTAGTTAAAAATAATTAGTTATTTTCCTATATCCGACAGTCACAGGAATCAGCTACTCCTGTAGCAGATGCAGACCTATTATCAACGGCTTTGAAGCAACCATAACAATACGGTCGTGTCAGAGGTGCGAAGTTTGGGGTGACACCCCGAGTATATTTTGAGAAAAAAAAGAAACAGATGATAGAGATAAAAAATTGAAACAAATGAGAGAAACACTAGAAACTCTTGAAGAACGATTGTAATGGCAGGGAGAGTTGCTAGCAACTTTTATGGGTGGGAAGCAAGGAGAAGACAAAACTCAGGAACAACCAGCGCGTGAATATCCCACCCCACTCCCACCAGATTTGAGGCAAGCCATTCCCCTCAAAGAGCTGTCTTAGCCATGGTAATCAATATTCTAATAATTGTTCCCATGAAATGTGAATCAGACAAACAATGATACTTTTCCTGTACTGATCTTATACAGGGTGATAATGACTATGATTTATATCTGTAAACACCCACATATCACCTTGTAGCGAGGGCTACAGTGTTCAACATCCCAGATAACAAGCTGCATAATAGACCACTTCCGAAAGATCATCTGAAAGTGATGATTACTGTAGCTCATGAGCCAAATGCAGAGCTACCTATTCCACTTGATGACGATGATATTCATACGGTTTAAAAGGCTATTGGTACATTCATTGCATGGCCGTCACAACTTGTAAGAGTACATGCATACAAAGAGGTATTTATTATCCTTTTTTTCAAGATAAACCTTTAAGAATTAATGAAAAAAGGGTCTGAACCAATAAATTTTATTATAGACGGAGAAAGGGAAGAGGGTGACAAACATCGGCTCAAAACCATCTAAAGGATCAACCAACTGATCCCAAGGAGCTACTGAAAGCACAATAACACCACCTGTTCTCTATCCACATTTACTAGTATTGAAGACTCATGTGGATATGAATCTAAGAGGTGGTAGTAGTCATAAAGTGGTTTTTGAAAAGAATATATATGGAGAGGAAAGTCAAGATTTCGTTGCTACTGAAAATGTAAATGAGATCCTTGAAAACAGTTGGCTAGGCATCACGATTGTAAATATATATATGAGGTATGTTTTCATGAATTGATTTTTTAAAAGCTAATCTAATGTGAAAATTATGACTAAATGCATTTTATATTGTTGACAGACGTATATATGAAAAACAGTTGAAGGAATTTTCCCATGAGCCAAAATTCAGACTCGTTAGTCCTCATACCACATCAACACATCTAACGAAATCAGAGCCATCAAAAAAGGATGAAATATTGAATGGATTGCTGAAAACATTTGAAAGAAAGATTACAGATGTTATACTCTTCCTAATACCAACCATGCTGGGGTAAAACTCTATGATTAAAGCATATCAATTATATTTTCACTTCTTTTATTACTTATTACTTTTTTGTGTTTTTAGGCAACATTGGATGCTAATTGTGGTGAACTTGGATACTCAAAAGATTTATTTTCTAGATTCAAAGAAAGGATATCCATCAAACCGACCACACATGATGGAGTTTGTGAATCTGTAAGACACTACATTCTACATTTTAGGTCTAAACATCAAGTAATATAATTTATATTATCTTTTACTGAGGATTCTGTTATGATAGGGCGGTGTATCATTATCGTCTAAAAAAAGGAATGAGGACAGGGGCTAAGCATAAGGAGGCGAGCAAGTACTACGTCTGGACAAATATCAGGGTATATATAATAAAATTTCACTATCTAAACACATATCAACACAAGTTACTTATTCTCTTAATGATCAATTTTTTTGCAGTGTCCAAAAAAAACAAACGATAATGATTGTGGTTATTATGTTTGTAAATTTATGAAAGAGATCATTTTTCATCAACAAACTAGAATCCCTAAAGAGATATTTTAAAAAACAACTACTATTTCATTTAATTTATTTATTAATTATTTATTTTTATATTTTGCAGCACTACTCTGAATCCCGAAAATCCTCATACTCACAAGACGATATAGATTTGTTCAGAAATGAGTGGGCCACATACCTGATGGCAGATTGTACACAAATAGCATGAAGATATGACTTGGAGACGTGTACAATTGGTGGTCATTTTTGAGAGGGGTTAAGGGGATCAAAAGATGAAACATTGTTGTATGTAAATGTTCGTAGGAAAATTTTAATTGTTATTAAATAAACCATCCTTCTCCAATGAGTAATTTTCCCATTTTAACAGATTAAATGCACCAGCAACATGCAAGAATGATGAACCACTCAAAGTGTAAAGACCCTTAAATTTCAAGGAAATTTTTTTCTTAAATTCTTCAGGATTTTAAGAGTATGTAGTTTCTGACGGCACCTGATTCCGAGGCCTGGTGTGCCCAGAATCAATTTCTGAAGTTTAGCTCAGGTACGTTCAATGAACGAACGAGCGGGTTTTTCAAACTTTTGAACCGGTGCTCAGAATTGAAATCTGAGGGCACCGATGAAACCGCAGTGCCGGTAATTGCTTAAGAAGACCTTTACTAGAGTTGCGTTTGCTTGGGAGGAGTTGTTAAAAATTTGGGAATTAAATGTTATGTAAAATAAATTGTGTGCAAATTTATTTTACCCATGGTAGTTTAATTCTCTCATGGGAAGTTGTTGGTGGGGCCCACAACCACCCAACTTCCCATGTGAGGTTATGAGGGAGGTGGGTCCCACACGAGCCCCTATATTCTCATATTCCCTAACTCCTCTAATCTCCCTCTTAAGTGTGTAACCCTTAAAACTTCCCATTAATTTGTGACCTTCCCTCTCCCCACATTTATTCAATGCCAACTCTTTAATTTAATTAAGTGAGTTATGTATTTTGAAATTTGTAATTTTGAAAGGCATGACTTAATATAATAAAATGAGAGGGATATTATTTTATTAGGTTGGCTTGTGGTGTATGGGGATTGGGAGAAGAAAACTCTAAGTCTGAAGAACTTCATATTCCTCGTTGAAGAACGCGAAGAACGCCGGAGCACCAAGGAGAGACGACGTGCCGTTCTTTCCCTTCTCCGCAGCCGGTGTGAGACGTCATCCTCTTCTTGGACGCTCTCCAACACCGTCATTGAACCACCCCCGCGACACCGTTTTCTGCGATGCTAGCTTCCGCAAATCTCTTTGAGGTAGGGGGTTAAATTCATTGTTCAAGTTTTATTTAACGAACATCTTTGTTAATGCCTGTTATCAATTTAACGGGAGGAGGTTGGACCGCACAAACACGGCCGATCCTACTCCCCTTTGTTGTTGATCACTATTGTGGTTTGGAACGGAGGCGGCGCGGTGCAACCGCACCGCGCGGGAACGAGGAAAACTGCGGTGAAGGTGCGCGGCACCGTCGCGCCGCGCCAGTGAAGCCGAAGGAAGCTGCAGCTGGGGCGGGCCGCAACGGAGGGGCGCGGCACCGTCACACCGCGCCAGAGCACCATTGAGGGCCGCGGCGCCGTCACGCCGCGCCGGTCGGACAAGGGCCGCGGCCTAAGGCCTCGGCGGTGCAGAGAGGGGAAACCGGATCCGCCGGCCGCCGGCGCTTCGGAAGGCGGGACCTGCGGGGGTCCCGCAGCGACACACCGGCCGGCCAACATGGCTGGCCGTTTAGGGAAGTCCAAGGGTTGTAACCCCCGGCGGCAGACAAGGGTGGGCCCCTCCACGTGGGGGTCGCCGTTTCAAAACGAGGGGGGCGGCGCCCCCCCTTCCACGTCCAGCTCGGCCTCGAGCCGAGCTGCGGCCCGCGCCGGGCCGGGCCGCCGTGCCGCGCCAGCCAGGCCAGGCCGCGCCCTAATGGGCCAGACCTGGACCCGGGTCGGGTCGACCGGGTTCGGCCTGTAACGCCCCGACCCTAGTTACCCAGAGTCGGTGCATTATTACATAACATTGGCATGATCACAAGAAAGATCAAATCTCGAAAGACCGATTGGTTTAGTAGCCTTGGAAACACTAGATATATTCATAAGTTTTACATTACATCATAAAATGAAAAACTACTACAACAACGTAATGTCTCCATAATCCACACTCATACCCCCACATAATATCCCTGCAGGTCATTCATAATTTACTTCTTCACATCCTGGGAAAATAAAACATAGAAAAGGGGTGAGCTCAAATGCCCAGTAAGGATAACAATATAGCGGAAACTTTCATAAATAAAAATAAACATTTAAGGCAATGTATAACTAAAACAAAAGCCTTTTAAACTTTAACTTCAACATAGTATGGCATAAATAAAATGAAATAATGCCATTTACTTATTCACATGGATATTCTACTAATCGAATAATCACATGCAATATCAATAACCACTTTCATAATTATAGAATGCATAATGCCAGACTATCATAACCACATAGTCAAGGCCTCGTGCCAAGACTACAAATAAGATTTTGCCAAGGCCTTGTTCCAAGACACTAGTTTGTCTCATGAGACCTACCGATGCATCGAGGAGCTATAGCGGGCTCCACCCGTCACATATTAAGTCCAATGCATTCCCATATGAAAAGGTTTAAACATAACATAAACATTCGTAGTAAAACTAGCATACGAAATGTCAATAATTTCACCATAAACTATGAATGTTATAAAAATAGCACATCCACAGTCAAACATGTCACAAAACCTTATAATACAATATAGAAGTTTTGTATCATAATAAATCAGTGTAAAATCCATCAAAGGATGTTGACATAGATGAAATCAAAACTCTTTTTAGAGAAATATCTCTTTCTATTTTGAAATCATTTAAGAGACATATATTTATAAAATAAAACATTTTCTTTGAAAATATTCTTATAAGCTTGTAAGGGAAGCTTTGACAATTTTATAACGGCGGAAAATAACCACACCCGCCGTATAAGTTAAAAAAAACATTCTTATCTTAATTCTGTCGAAAAGGTTAAAAAGCACCTTGTTTGGAAAACGACGGAAAGATTCCCTTATAAACCTCTTATAAAAAGTCAAACAAGGGTATAAATGACTTTAACCCATATTCTTTTAAATATAAAAAATGTTTTGAAATAAATTTTGAAGAAACATGGACGTGGATGATAACGAGATCCCAGTAGATTATTACGTATAAACAACCTCGGATAATGAAGAGATTGTGAAATAACCCTTACCTTGTAATTTTCCTTGGTTGGGGTAGGTTAACCTCCTGTATAATGGTGAAATAATTGTTATTAAATTATACAAGAATCATATACATTCATATGATATCATATATGATCTTTTAACATTGCTTTGTTAACAATATCTTAGATTTATCGTTGTTTCGGGTGTTAACTTACTCGTTTTCTTTTATACGTTTTGTTACGTAAGTCGTGTTTTTCATGGATAGGTTGTATCTTATTCATATACAGAATGATATCATGTCCCTAAACATTATTTTTAAATCATCAAATGATAATTATACTTGAATGGATACGACGGAGAATGAATCTCATCGCGTTCGTGGAGACGGTAGTCCGTACGTACGCACGAGCGACAATATCATTATTTTGATATTAAAATAATATATAAATGGATGTTATATCATATATACAGAATCATTATCATGTTATATTTATTATTTACATGAATTACATATCATTATTATACCCACCTAAATAATAATATATTGAATAACAATTACACCACGACGTGGAGACGGTAAGCCGTACGTACGCACGTATGGTGACATGTTATTCAAAGGGTGGATAGAATACTAAATATGGTTGTACCATATTTATAATAACATCACAGTATATGTGAGATACTGGAGTTATTATTTTAGAATGGTAAGAACAAAGAAAGAAGAAGTGGAAGAAGAAAGGAACTTGAAAAGGGATGGTGAAAACATTACCTCTTCTTCGGGTTCTTCCTTTTGATTTGATCAAAAGGGCTCCTTAGGTTGGCTTTCTGATCAAACTAAGGCCTCTAGGTTGTAGTGAGGGAAGTTGGGAGAGTATATGGGCAGAGTTTGGCCGAGCCAAGTGGCTTGAGAGGTGTGAGGAATGAGTAGAAGTGGTCTCCTTTTATAAGGGAGATGAGGGGCTCTTTAGGAAAGAGTGAAAGTATTACTTTATAATATAATTAAATTCGGTTTATAATGGTCCAAAAATAATTGAGGTCTAAGATAAGATGACTCATTTTCTAAATAACATCAACCAATAAGAATTGGACAGGTTTTAGATAATATTTTAATCATTATAATCTTATTTATTTAAATGGTTTATTAATGAGGTAAACATTGCAACATTATTGTGTCATTAATAATTTAAATTATTTGATGTCTAAAAATTATAAATAAAATATCATTATGTAGGAAATCTTTTTAGCTTTCTAATTAATATTTATAATCGAAAATCCAACATGTATAACCCTATGTAAAAATTGTTCTTCTAAAAGATGTAATCTTATGCCATTTTTATTTTTATTTTAACTTTATTAATATAATGTGTCCCTACCACATACAAGTGGCTCTAAGGGGTCCCCAAATCGACCCAAGGATGCCCATGGTCGGGTATGTGTCCACCAATAAGGTTAGGACACGTTTTAGGGTAATTTTGTATTATTATAATATTATTTTTTAACCCTTATTTACCGGATTTACCCTTTAACCATGGTAAATAAAATATTTACCGCAGTAATTATTCAAAATGTGTAAAAATAAAAGTTACCTATTTACATAATTTGGACATCCTGATTCCAAATATGTAATCCATTTTTCCAAATTCAAAACACATAAGTGGCAGAAATTAATTTAAAATTAATTCCCGTTGTTAAAATAAAAAGCGTGTTTTTAAGAGATAATAACTATCAAAAGATTGACACTTGTTTATGTCTGGTTTAATTGTGAAATTATGTGCAATGAAAAACATTAAATTAAATAGTAAAAATATATTCTAAACATATTTTAAAACCACTCAAATTTATAATTTATCAATATTAATTATTTTGATTAAAAAAGTTGATTTTAATTAAAATTTAGTAATTTTCACTATTCATCAAAATATAAAAGTTATCCGAAAAGTACCAAAATTTCACCCTAGCCTAAATTCAATATTCCGAATCCAAAAATGAAGTCCATTTTGACATATAAAATATATATGATTTCAAAAAGTAGGTATTACTATTCATAACGGCTAGTTTGATTGGTTGTGGCGTGTGTTAGAACTCGAGGTTGCGTACAACACACGCTATCGCATTATTCGAAGGGAAACGTACCGTGGAAGCTTGGGGTGTTACACGGCCGACACAAGGGTATCGGGCCGGGTCGAACCGGGCCTGAACCCCCTGTTTTCCGGACATATTTGTTCAAACGCCCATAACTTGGGATACAGACCTCCGATCGACGCACCGTCAGTTGCGTAGAGATCCTTGGATCAAGACGGTCATTTAGGTATATTACAATAAAGGTTTCGGAGAACTTTGGGTATGGACGGGTTGGTTCGAACACAAAACCAATCGGGACCTCGGAGCGGAAATGCTTATAACTTGAGTTCCGGATGTCTGATTGACGTGCCGTCAACTTTGTTGGTTTCCTCTTAGTGAGAAGGTTCTTTTGGCTTACTCCAATAGAGGTTTGGATGCATATGGATTACAATCGGGTTGGTTTTAGCTTAAAAACCAACCGGGCCTCTGGGACGAAAAAGCCAATAACTCTCAGACCGGGCGTCCGATTGACGCATCGTCTGTCACGTTGAGTTCCTTTTGATGATACAGAACTTTGGGATACATCAACTCTGGAATACGTGTCTGTTGATGTATCGAACCCCTTGGCTCGTGGAGCGGACCCTCCCGGAATCGAGCATGCTGTGTGCGGGAACCCTAGAGCTGGCTGTGACTGTGACGACGATGACGACTGTACTGGGATCCTCCGTGGGTTTGGCAGCGACAACGACCGTACTAGAATCCTCCGTGGGTTTGACGACGATGACTACTATTCTTGTATCCTATGTGGGTCTGGCAGTACTTGACTACTATTCTTGTATCCTATGTGGGTCCAACAATATTTGACTCTATACTTGTATCCTACGTGGGTCCGGCAGAGTAGCTGGTCTTGTATCCTTTGTGGGTCCGACAGCTTAGCTAGTCTTGTATCCTATGTGGGTCCGAAAGCTTAGATGAATCAGTGGATACATCGGATCATGTCTATCGCCTTACGAAGAAGTATACCAGTGTGAGCTGAGTCTTAACTTACAATAAATATCATCGATATGATTGTTGTACTTTCCTGTGTGGATTGAGTTGTGCTTTCCTGCGTGGATTGGGTTGTGAATTCCTATGTGGAATGGGTTATGTTTTCCTGTATGGACTGGGTTGTACTTGGGCTCGTGTGCTGGAGCCGAGCTGGAATTGACGACTTAGGTATATGTATGGGCATATACCTAAGTAGAGTTGGTTGTTACATCGTGAATGTATCTTTCCTTTGTGGTTTATCCTAAGTGGATTCTGGGAGACCTTCGGGGGTCTCAGGGTCCCTACTGAGTAGCGTATACTCACCCCTACACAGGCTATGCCCGCACTACATTGTGTTGGATGCAGATGACGGACAACACTGATCGAGGTAGGAGCTCGTGGAGCTGGACGGTACCTGGAGGTGGATTACTGGACGGGACATACACGGGGCGGATGGCTAGAGCCGAGGAGCGGAGGAGACTATATGTACCCACCCTTCAGGTGGGATTTCCAGAGGACAGCTCAGTGTTGCTTCTTTACTTTTCTTCCGCTGTACTCTCTTTTCAGTTGTACTTTACTTTCAGTTGGGTTTGTATTCTGGCCCATTTACTTTCCAGCACTTACTTTTGTACTCAATTTACTTAGTGTTTAATCAGCTTGCGTACTCTGTGGTTTTTGTTTACTTTATAAAGTCAATGCCTTCCCTTTTTATCGGGATTTACACCTTTGGTGCGAGTCGCCAGCCCCTGGCCTATGGAAGGCGGGCTTGGGGTAGTCACGGCACGGGCCCCGAGGACGGGTCGTGACAAATTGGTATCAGAGGAGTTCAGTTCTACCGTAGAACTCAGGACTCTAATCTTCTTCTATGTGAAGCAATAATGTTAAGGGTATTGAGTGTGGTTATTAGTCCAGGGAGTCCAATTTTGGTGCGGCGGTCGATGTATCCATACACCAGGACCCTGACTTCTGATTTCCGACTCAATGCACGAAAACATTGATTGCAAGTGTGTTTCAAAAGTTTTCTTTATGATTACTTTGTGTCAGCTCACCAGGTATACTGTATTGACCGTGGCGCACCTGTTTAATTTCAGGATGGCCCCACGACGGCAGCCATCTAGGGTTCCGAGCTTTGTGCGAGACGACAGCCCACCGAGCGACGAGGCCTCGGTGCAGGGCCTATTACAGCAGAGGCACCGACAGTACCTCTACCCGCCGAGCCACCGATGCCACCATCCCTAGCCGCTGAGAGTGAACGTCGCCTTAGTGCACTGCACGGGTTTCAGTGTCAGAGACCGCCCAGGTTCCGCAGGGAGACAGACCCTCAGGCAGTCGATGATTAGTTGGAGGCTGTTGTACGAGTTTTCAGGTTAGTGGGGACACCAGCAGACCTCATGGTGATCCTTTCAGCGAGTCTCCTGCACGCGGCAGTAGGTAGATGGTGGAGCCTGATGCTCCAGGTGCACGACGAGGCATCTCTCCTTTGGTCGGACTACGAGAGCCTCTTCCTTTCGAAGTTCTTACCAGCCACCCTCCGTGCGGTGCACATTCAGGAGTTACTGCAGCTGCGACAGGGTAGCATGATGGTAGCCCAGTACTCGACGAGATTTACCGATCTCTCGCGCTATTCCACGAACATGGTACAAGACCCATTCGAGCAGGGACTGATGCATGAGATCATGTCATCGATGATCTCCCTCAGCATTCCGACACAGGCAGGAGTACTGGAGTGAGCCCTTCTTGTAGTGATCTTTCTTGCTGAGCCTACACCAGCAGCGAGACCTACTGTAGGGCGGCACGTAGTAGAGTCTTCTGCAGTTGGTAGTCGACAGATGTCACAGGGGTCCAAGTGGACCAGACCATCAGGCAGACAACCTCATGACACTGGCTTAGAGGTGCGGGGAACACGACGTAGAGCCATTCTTACGAGGAGCATATAGTGCTATGCATGCAGTGGGCAGGGCCACATGGCTCGTGACTGCCCGACCCGCTATACAGAGGAGCAGCATACGGTTGATGGACCACCCAGGTAGAGGCAGAGGTTCGACCGTTGCGGTCCGTAGGGAGCAGGCGGACGAGGCAGAGGAGCTGGCCGAGCAGCAGGTGGTGGGCGATGCTTTGAGGCTCTACCACCACCACCACCAGGAGGTCCACCCCGACCACAGGGAGCTGGAGGACAGAGGCAGGCTCAGCTTCAGGCAGCGGAGGCCTATGACCACGGCGCACCAGAGATGATTCGAGGTACTATCTGTGTCTACTCTACCCTTTCTGCAGTTCTTATAGACACAGGAGCGAGTCATTCTTTCATTGCCGCTGCCCTTGTTCAGAGCTCGGAGATTCCGACGGAGCTGTTGGCTCGATCCTTACGGCTAGAGACTCCTACGGGAGCAGACTCGACGATTATGCACTGGTTCCGGTAGTGTGAGCTTACTCTAGGAGGAGAGAGCTTCGGCTGGGATCTTCTTGTAGCGGCGTCGAGGCCTTATGACGTCATCTTGGGCATGGATTGGTTATCCATAGTTCATGCTCAGATCGACTGTATTAGGCACAAGGTGCAGTGTGTTTGCACCGATGGGAGCAAGTTTACCTTCACCGGTGAGAAGGGAGCCTTTGCAGCGCAGGATGGACTCACACAGAGGAGAGGATAGCTGATCACTCATCAGTTGGATAGCCTCATCTTAGAAGCAGTTGACGTGTGGAGTCCAAGTTTCCCTGTTGTGGTGGATCAGTATGCAGACGTTTTTCCTGATGACGTTCCAGGACTACCTCCTTGCATAGAGGTAGACTTTTATATTGACCTATACCTTAGGACAGCCCCGACATCTACTCCAGAATATCGGATGGCTCCCACTGAGATTCGTGAGCTATAGGTACAGTTGGAGGACTTGCAGGGGAAGAGATTCATTCGACCCAGTGTTTCACCCTGGGCTTCCCCGATTTTGTTCACCAAGAAGGCGGACGAGAGCTTATGACTGTGTGTCGATTACCGTTGCCTGAACCAGGTGACTGTGAAGAACAAGTATTTGATTCTGAGGATTGAAGACCTCTTCGATCAGCTCAAGGGAGCATGATGGTTCTCGAAGATAGACCTCAGGTCAGGCTATCATCAGCTCAGAGTTCGAGACAAGGATGTGCAGAAAACGACCTTCAGATGTCGGTATGACCACTATGAGTTCCTGGTTATGACTTTCGGTGTAACCAATGCTCCAGTAGTGTTCATGAGTCTCATGAACAGGATATTCCAGCCTTACCTCGATCTATTTGTCATAGTCTTCATCTACGACATATTGATATACTCGACCACTGAGGAAGAGCACGCCTACCACTTGCGGGTTGTACTGGACACACTCTGAGAGCACCAGCTTTATGGTAAGATCTAGAAGTATCAGTTTTGGATATGTGAGGTCCACTTCTTGGGACACGTCATCTCTGAGGCGGGATTTGCGGTGGATCCTGCGAAGATCGAGGCAGTGCTAGCTTGGGAGCCACCCAGGAGCGTGACAGAGGTGCGGAGTTTCCTAGGTTTGGCTGGGTACTACCGGAGATTTGTGCCAGACTTCTCCAGAGTTGCAGCACCACTTAAAGCTTTGACGAAGAAGGATAAACCCTTCGTGTGGTCAGACAGATGTCAGCAGAGCTTCCAAGAGCTGAGACAGAGATTGACCAGTGCACCCATCTTGAGGCTACCGGAGGAGGGAGTAGGGTACGTAGTTTACTGCGATGCATCATGGACCGGACTCGAGTGTGTCCTGATGCAGGAGCGGGCAGTGATCGCCTATGGATCACAACAGTTGAGGTAGCATGGGAAGAACTATGCTACCCATGAACTGGAGTTAGCAGTAGTGGTCTTCGCCTTGAAGATGTGGCGACACTATCTGATGGGCGAGCGCTTTACAGTCTACTCTAACCACCAGAGTCTCAGGTACATCTTCTCGCAGAAGGACCTGAACCTGAGACAACGACAATGGCTCGAGTTCCTCCAGGACTATGAGTTTGAGATAGTATATACTCCTGGGAAGGGGAACGTAGTAGCTGATTCTCTCAGCTAGAGGACAGGCATTCAGTTACTTGGAGAGGCGACAGAGCAGATAGCCACTTTGCAGATATCCTTTGTGGATAGAGATGGGGAAGCCTTTCTACAGTCGCTCACATTCACACCTCCACTTCTTTAGTAGGTCAGGGAGGCAAAACATGGGGATGTTGACTGTGAGACGCGGCGTCCACATATTTCCACAGGACATGCACTTGATGGATTCTCTATAGGAGGAGAGAACGTCATCCTTTTCAAAGGACGTACCATGGTGCCAGCTGCATTACAGAAGGAGGTGCTGATAGAGTTTTAAACTTCCCCTTTAGCGGTACATCCAGGAGTTTTGAAGATGTACCAGGATCTTAGATGACAGAACTGGTGGCCGGGTATGAAGAAGGCTGTGGCAGAGTTCGTTTCTCGATGCCTCACCTTCCAGCAGGTGAAGGCGGAGCACCAAGTACCAGCAGGCTTGGTATAGACCTTGGAGGTCCCAGAGTGGAAGTGGGATGGGATATCTATGGATTTTATGACTGGACTTCCACGTACTTCCAGAGGTCACAACTCCATTTGGGTGATTGTCGACCGACTCACCAAGTCGGCCCACTTTTTACCCATCAGAGAGCAGGGCTTAGTGGAGATCTTGGGACACCTCTACGTTCAGGAGATCATATGGCTTCATGGTGTGCCATAATCTATCATCTCCGATCGAGATGATCGCTTTACTTCCTGGATTTGGAAGGGGTTGCAGGAGGCATTCGGGACGCAGTTACGCTTGAGCACCGCTTTTCATCCTCAGACAGATGGTCAGATGGAGAGGACCATTCAAAATCTCGAGGACATGATCTGTGCATGTGTCCTCAACTTTGGTCGTAGTTGGAAGGATCACCTACCCTTGGTGGAGTTTGCGTACAACAACAATTACCACTCCACCATCGGGATGGCACCATACGAGGCATTGTACAACCGACCTTGCAGATCACCTCTGTGCTGGACAGACCCTGGGGAGTCAGCAATTGTGGGACCAGAGATGGTCCAGGCCACGACAGAGAAGGTTCAGGTCATCTAGGAGCGGCTGAGGACATCTCAGAGCTGACAAAAGTCTTATGCTAACAGGAGGTAGAGACCACTAGAGTTCGAGGATGGTGACCACGTTTTCTTACGGGTCTCACCTCGACGTGGATTACAAAGATTTGGCCGGGGCGACAAGTTATCTCCGCACTTCATCGGACCATTCCAGGTTCTTAGCCGGATAGGCGAGGTGGCTTATCACCTGGCTCTACCACCTCAGTTGCACCGGGTGCACGATGTTTTCCACGTATCTCAGCTGAGGAGATACGTGCATGACTCGACGCATATCATCGACTATGGGGAGCTGGAAATCGATGAAGGGGCGACTTTTGCGGAGGTCCCAGTGGAGATCGAGGATCGATAAGAGCAGGTCCTACAAGGGTGGTCGATTCCTCTAGTGCGCATCAGGTGGCAGTACGGGAACCTCCAGGAGAGCACTTGGGAGCGGAAGGCTCAGATACGTGCTTAGTACCTTCATTTGTTCCCCTAGTTTGTGATGTATCTTTACGGGGACGTAAAGACCTGAGGTGTGAGTAATGTAAAGACCCGTAAATTTAAAGGAATTTTTTTCTTAAATTCTTTGGATTTTACGAGTACGCAGTTTCTGACGGCACCTGATTCCGAGGCCCGGTGTGCCCGGAATCAATTTCTGAAGTTTAGCTCGGGTACGTTTAGTGAACGAACGAGCGGGTTTTTCTAACTTTTGAACCGGTGCTCGGAATTGAAATCCGGGGGCACCGATGAAACCACAATACTGGTAATTGCTTAAGAAGACCTTTACTGGAGTTGCGTTTTCTCGGGAGGATTTGTTAAAAATTTGGGAATTAAATGTTAGGTAAAATAAATTGTGTGCAAATTTATTTTACCCATGGTAGTTTAATTCTCTCATGGGAAGTTGTTGGTGGGGCCCACAACCACCCAAATTCCCATGTGAGGTTATGAGGGTGGTGGCACCCACACGATCCCACATATTCTCATATTACCCAACTCCTCTAATCTCCCTCTTAAGTGTGTAACCCTTAAAACTTCCCATTAATTTGTGACCTTCCCTCTCCCCACATTTATTCAATGCCAACTCTTTAATTTAATTAAGTGAGTTATGTATTTTGAAATTTGTAATTTTTAAAGGCATGACTTAAGATAATAAAATGAGAGGGATCTTATTTTATTAGGTTGGCTTGTGGTGTAAGGGGATTGGGAGAAGAAAACTCTAAGTCTGAAGAACTTCATCTTCCTCGTTGAAGAACACGAAGAACGCCGGAGCACCAAGGAGAGATGACGTGCCGTTCTTTCCCTTCTCCGCAGCCAGTGTGAGACGTCATCCTCTTCTTGGACGCTCACCAACGCCATCATCGAACCACCCCCACGATGCCGTTTTCCACGATGCTAGCTTCCGCGAATCTCATTGAGGTAGGGGGTTAAATTCATCGTTCAAGTTTTATTTAACGAACATCGTTGTTAAATATTTGGCTCCCTGTTATCAATTTAACAGGAGGAGGTCGGACTGCACAAACACGGGCGATCCTCCTCCCCTTTGTTGTTGATCACCGTCGTAGTTTGGAACTGAGGCGGCGCGGTGCAACGACACCGCACGGGAACGAGGAAAACCGCGGAGAAGGTGCGCGGCGCCATCGCACCGAGCCGGTGAAGCTGAAGGAAGCCACGGCCGGGGCGGGCCACGGCGGAGGGGCGCAGCGCCATCGCGCCGCACCTGTCAGACAAGGGCCACTGCCTAAGGCCGCGGCGGTGCAGAGAGGGGAGTCCGGATCCGCCGGCTGCTGGTGTTTCAGAAGGCGGGACCCGTGGGGGTCCCGTGGTGGCACACCGGCCCGCCAACATGGCCGACCGTTTCGGGAAGTCTGGGGGTTGTAACCCCCGATGACAGACAAGGGAGGGCCCCTCCACGTGGGGGCTGCCGTTTCAAAACGAGGGGGGCATCACCCCCCCTTCCGCATCCAGCTCGGCCTCGAGCTGAGCCGCAGCCCGCGCTGGGCCGGGACGCCCACGCCGGGCTGGGCCGGACCCATACCCGTGTCGTGTCGACTGGGTTCGGCCGACCCAGGGGTATCGGGCCGGGTCGGACCGGGCCCGAACCCCCTGTTTTCCGGACAGATCCGTTCAAACGCCCATAATTTGGGCTACGAACCTCCGATCGACGCACCGTCAGTTTAATAGAGATCCTTGGATCAAGATAGTCATTTAGGTATATTACAATAAAGTTTTAGAAGAACTTTGGGTACGACTGGGTTGGTTCAAACACGAAACCAACCGGGCCCTCGGAGCGGAAACACTTATAACTTGAGCTCCGGACGTCTGATTGACGTGCCGTCGACTTTGTTGGTTTTCTATTAGTGATATAGTTCTTTTCGATTACTCCTCTCAAGGTTTGAATGCAGATGGAGTATGGTCGGGTTGGTTTTAGCTTAAAAACCAAACGGTCCCCTGGGACAAAAAAGCCAATAACTCTCAGACCGGGCGTCTGATTGATGCGCCGTCTGTCGTGTTGAGTTCCTTTTGACGAGATGGAACTTTGGGATACATCAACTTATGAATACATATCAGTTGATTTATCGACCCCCTTGGCTCGTGGAGCAGACCCTCCCAGAATCGAGCATGCTCTGTGCGGGAAGCCTAGAGCTGACTGCGACTGTGACGACGATGACGACTGTACTGGGATCCTTCGTGGGTTCGACAACGACGACGACCGTACTGAAATACTCTGTGGGTTTGACGGTGATGAATACTGTTCTTGTATCCTATGTGGGTCCGGAAGTACTTGACTACTGTTCTTATATCCTATGTGGGTCCATCAGTATTTGACTCTGTACTTGTATCCTACATGGGTCCGGCAGAGTAGCTGGTCTTGTATCCTTTGTGGGTCCAATAGCTTAGCTGGTCTTGTATCCTATGTGGGTCCGACAGCTTAGATGAATCAGTGGCTAAATCTGATCATCTCTATCACCTTACGAAGAAGTATACCTGTGTGAGCTGATTCTTAACTTAAAATCAATATCATCGATATGATTGTTGTAATTTCCTATGTGGATTGGGTTGTGCTTTCCTATGTGGATTGGGTTGTGAATTCCTATGTGGAATGAGTTGTGTTTTCTTGTGTGGATTGGGTTGTACTCAGGCTCATGTGCTGGAGCCGAGCTGGAATTGATGACTTAGGTATATTTATGGGCATATACCTAAGTAGAGTTGGTTGTTACATCGTTAATGTATCTTTCCTTTGTGGTTTATCCTACGTGGATTCTGGGAGACCTTCGGGGGTCTCGGGGTCCCTACTGAGTAGCGTATACTCACCCCTTCACGGGATATGCCCGAACTACATTATGTTGGATGCAGACGACGGACAGTGCTGATCAAGGTAGGAGCTCGTGGAGATGGACGGTACCTGGAGGTGGATTACTGGATGGGACCTACACAGGGCGGACGACTGGAGCTGAGGAGCGGAGGAGACTATCTGTACCCACCCTTCAGGTGGGATTTCCAGAGGACGGCTCGGTGTTGCTAATTTACTTTTCTGCCACTGTAATCTCTTTTCAGTTGTACTTTACTTTCAGTTGGGTTTGTATTCTGGCCCATTTACTTTCCAACACTTACTTTTGTACTTAGTTTACTTAGTGTTTACTCATCTTGCATACTCTGTGGTGCTTGTTTACTTTATAAAGGCAATGCTTCCCTTTTTATCAAGATTTATGCCTTTGGTGCTAGTCTCCTGACCTTGTCCTATGGAAGGCGGGCTTGGGGTAGTCACGGCATGGGCCCCGAGGACGGGTCGTGACACAAAGTGTCTCTCTTTTGTTTAAAATGGACATAATTTTAAGTAAAAACAACAACTGACGTACGCAAATACAACCAAATGCATTTGGATTGTGTTGATCCTTTAGGAGAATGATCCATTGGTGCGTTGGTGACGTGTACAAGTAAACCCCACCTCAATCTGAAGCACGGTGTGGCCGGTATCACTCAGAGGGTCTCTCTTTTGTTTAAAATGGACAGAATTTTAAGTGAAAACAACAACTGACGTACACAAATACAACCAAATGCATTCATATTGTGTTGATCCTTTAGGATAATAATCCATGGGTCATTTGTGATGTTTAAGACTCAACCCTGACTCAATCCAATCCATGGTGTGGTCGGTATCACTCAAAGGGTCTCTCTTTTGTTTAAAATGGATAGAATTTTAAGTGAAAACAACAACTGACGTACGAAAATTTGACCAAACACATTTATATTTTGTTGATATTTTAGGAGAACGATCCATGGGTCATTTTTGACATGTATGAGTCAACTCCGCCTCAATCCGAGTCACAGTGTGGCCGGTATCACTCAAAGTGTCTATCTTTTGTTTAAAATGGGCAGAATTTTAAGTGAAAACAACAATTGACATACAAAAATACAACCAAATGCATTCGGATTGTATTTATCCTTTATGATAATTATCCAAGGTTCATTTTAACATGTATGAGTCAACCCCGCCTCAATTCGAGGCACGGTGTAGCTGATATCACTCAAAGTGTCTCTCTTTTGTTTAAAATGGATAGAATTTTAAGTGAAAACAACAACTGACGTACGTAAATCTGACCAAACACATTCATATTGTGTTTATCTTATAGGAGAACAATACATGGGTCATTTTTGATGTGTAAGAGTCAACATCGCCTCAATTCTAGGCACGGTGTGGCCGGTATCACTCAAAGTGTCTCTCTTTTGTTTAAAATGGACAAAATTTTAAGTGAAAACAACAACTAACGTACAAAAATACGATCAAATGCATTTGGATTGTGTTTATCCTTTAGGATAAAGATCCATGGGTGCATTGGTTACGTGTATGAGTCAACCCTACCTCAATATGAGGTACGATGTGGCCGGTATCACTCAAAAGGCCTCTCTTTTGTTTAAAATGGACAAAATTTTAAGCGAAAATAATAACTGACCTACGGAAATGCAACCAAACACATTCAGATTATTTATATCCTTTAGGAGAATGATCCATAGGTCATTTGTGATGTGTATGAGCCAACCCTGCCTCAATCTGAGGCACGGTGTGTCCGGTATCACTCAAAGTGTCTCTCTTTTGTTTAAAATGGATAAAATTTTAAGTGAAAACAACAACTGACGTACGAAAATATGACCAAACGCATTCGGACTGTGTTGATACTTTAGGATAACGATCCATGGGTCATTTTTTATGTGTAAGAGTCAACCCTGCCTCAATCCGAGGCACGGTGTGGCCGATATCACTCAAAGGGTCTCTCTTTTGTTTAAAATGGACATAATTTTAAGTGAAAATAACAACTAATGTATGAAAATATGACCAAATGAATTAGGATTGTGTTGATATTTTAGGATAAATATCCATGGATCATTTGTGACATGTAAAATTCAACCCCGCCTCAATCCGAGGCACGGTGTGGCTGGTATCACTCAAAGTGTCTCTCTTTTGTTTAAAATGGACAGAATTTTAAGTGAAAACAACAACTAACATACGCAAATCCGACCAAACAAATTCGAATTGTGTTGATACTTTAGGATAATGATCCATGGGTCATTTTTGACATGTACTAGTCAACCCCACCTCAATATGAGGCGCGGTGTGTCCGGTATCACTCAAAGTGTCTATCTTTTGTTTAAAATGGACAAAATTTTAAGTGAAAACAACAACTGACGTATGCAAATCCGACCAAATGCATTCAGATTGTGTTGATATTTTAGGATAACAATCCATGGATGGACGCCCAACCCCTGGATTCCCCCCAACCCCTGGACTCCCCCACCCCACCCCCTAGACACCACCCCACCACCTGGACACCTCCCCCACCAATTGGACACCCCACCCCCATGGACAACCCCCCTGGACACCACCCCACCCCCCTTGGATAGCCCCACCAACCCCCTGGACTGTCCCCACCCCCCTGGACACCACCCCACCCCTGGAAACCCCCACCCCTCTGGACACACCCATGGACAGCCCCCCCACCCTAGACAACCCCCCTGACCCCCCAGACCCCCACCCCCTGGACACCCACCAACCCCCTGGATGGCACCCCCACCCCTCCTAGACACCACCCCACCACCTGGACCCCCACCCCTGGACACCCCCACCCATGGACGGCCACCCCCACCCTCCTGGACACCACCCCACCCCCTTGGACATCCCCACCAACCCCCTGGACCGACCCCACCCCCCGGACACCCCACCTCTTGGAAAGCCCCCCCCCCCCCCCCCCCCCCCCCGACACCCTGGACACCGTCCCACCCCCCTGGACACCCCCATGGACAGCCCCCTCCACCTAGACACCACCCCCTCCTAAACACCACCCCACCACCTAGACACCCCACCCCCTGGACACCCCCACCCTCATGGACAACCCCCACCACCCCCTGGACACCACCCCACCCCCCTTGGACAACCCCCAACCTCCTGGACCCCCCACCCCCCCAGACACCCCCACCCCCTGGACACCCCTATCCCCTCAGACACCCCCATCCCACCCTACTGGACACCACCCCACCCCCCATGGACAGCCCCACCAACCCCCTGGACCACCCCCACCCCCCTGACACCCCACCCCCTGGAAAGCCCCCCAACACCCTAGACACCATCCCACCCCCTAGACACCCCCATGGATAGCCCCCCCACCTGGACACCCCCCTCCTAGACACCACCCCACCACCTAGACACCCCCACCCCCTGGACACCCCCACCCACATGAACAACCCCCACCCCCTGGAAACCACCCCTTAGACAGCCCCCCAACCTCCTGGACCACCCCCACCCCCTGGACACCCCCACCCCCCCTTGGACAGCCACCCTAAACCCCCGAACATCCCCCAACCTCCTAAATTCTGAATTGAATTCTTTATGTATTTAATTACCTTATGAATTATGTGTTAATGGATTATGGGTATACTTGTTGTATGGGTATACTTGGTGTAATTACCTTATGAATTATGTGTTAATTTTGTATGGGTATACTTACTTGTTGAGATGCTGAATTTTTTGCAGCTGTTGTTTGGGTGTGCTGTAGCATAATTTTTTGTTGCAGCAGACATGGCATTTATCAGTGCTAAAAAAGTGCTGATAAAATCCACCTTTATCAGTGCTAAAAAAGTGCTGATAAAGGATCAGTTTATCAGTGCTAAAAGAGCACTGATAAAAAGCACATTTATCAGCACATTTTTAGCGCTGATAGAGGGGTCCTTTATCAGCGCCTTTTTAGCACTGATAAAGGGGTCCTTTATTAGTGCCTTTTTAGGGCTAATAAATTGTCCCTTTATCAGCGTGTTTTTAGAGCTGATAAAGACTTCCTTTATCAGCACTTTTTTAGCACTAATAAAGTATCCCTTTATCAGTGCTTATTTAACACTGATAAAGGGGACCCCCCTTTATCAGCGCTGAGCTTTATAGCACCTTTTTAGCGCTAATAAAGCCCATTTTGAGCACTGATAAAGCCCGTTTTTCTAGTAGTGTAGACGAGGGAGAGCTGCATCATGAGTCAAGCGATGACTCTAGTATGATGCCCCTAGGTTTTTTTCGATACTCAATACAATTTGGGAAGTAGTTTGGTTTTATGCATTTATTTTTTATTTTATGCATTTTATATCATCGATAAAATATATAAAATAATAAATAATAAAATCCATAAAGAAGTGACCTATGTTTTTCTATTAATGTTCAATTTTGATTGAAACAACATAGATGAATAAAATTAATAGAAATATATTACATTCGTCAAGGAAAAAACAAAAAAAAACCCTCACATAAATATTAATTCATTAACTACCTTCAATCATTTGACTTTGAACAAAACCGTCTATTTGGGGTGCTCTTCATGCCATTAGTGAGGGTGACTCTTACTACCAGGGAGTTCTTATGAGAGTGGTGAGTTTACTTAACTAAAGTGGTTGTAAGGATTAGCTATATTTAAATTTCTATCATTTTAGATGCAAGAGTTGAGTAAATCATGCTATGATTTTAGAATCTGGGATTTCACTCAACAGATCAATGAATCGCACGTTAATGTGGTTGGCCAGTCAAATGCTTACCTTGAATCTTATGAGTAGCGGTATAGCCATAGCTTGTAGACTATGATGAGAGATTCAAAGATCCTTCCCACTAGAATACTCAAGCAAAAGAGTATTGTGATTCTACTATAGAGGTTTCCTAGAATTTGATAAAATAGTGAGATACATTTAATGATGTCATTAATCAATACTGTTTAATTCAGTAATCATGATAAAAGTACTATCTAATAGAATTTTATTTTTTGTAGAAAATGGAAAGTAATACGACAAGATAAACTGTGATAGATAAGGGACAGAGTAAATGTGCAAACAAGTATAAATTTCCAAGTGCACTACAAGCACTTGTGCACATTATTACCATTTATGAAATTCAAGGTGTCGGTGCCCCAATACCTATTAAATTACCTCAGGATGTGCGGGTGTAATATTTCTTACAGGAGACTCATGGTTAGAGAATATGATAGCTATTTCATCATGCTATTATCAACATACAATGTAAGTTACGATCACTAAATCAATACATGGATAATATAACATTTAATCTCATCTCCGAGAAGCTTACAAGGAGAAAGTGAAGTGAGATTTAAATGGGTGATAAACTACACTAGCATTGTGTAAATTTGAGAGAAAGGTCACAATATTTCAAGGAATCCCATTCTTACACCAAATTACACCAGTTTCATTTTAGGTTACAAAACAAATAGGATGATGTAAATTCATCAGGGCCTTCAAGGTATGGTTTTAAAGTAAATAAGAACTTAATTATAGTACACTATTTAATTATTATGGAGAACAAGTTGAAGGAAAAGGGTATAAGTCCAATGGAATGACCGATGCCAAAGGAACCTTCTCAACATCTTTCAAAGATAGAGGTTGGTTATTAAATCATAGGTTATTTGCATCTCATATCTTGAAATAACATCTATGGAAGTTAATCACAATGAACTCAATAAAAGAAGCAATTTATCACTTATTATTCTATGTATATTCATCATTTGGTTATAAAATAAAATATCACATATGTGTATTTGAATTTAGTAACCAAGTAAGTATTGAAACATTACATGAAGTTAGGTGTATTCCCCAAGTGGCAGAGAAAGGGTGATTCCTAAGTCAGTAGTGAGAAACAAAAAGTTCTAATTTCTAAGTTAATGATTTAAGCCAAACTATTATTGAGAATAACCAAAACATTTATCCCAATTTTCCATTGGACACTATGAGACATTATTCCATGTTCAAGAATGAATGTTGTTTGTGGTTTCTCATAATCAATTAATAGTTTAGTGGTACTTGAATCATAAGAAACATTTGATGAATATAAAATGTAAGACTTATTTACCCTAGTATAGTAAGTTAATTCATTGTCAATAAAAACTAAAAGTGGACTTCAAGAATATACCCTGTTTGATATTTAAGGCATGGTATAGCTAAACACCAATGGTATTATAAATATATTTAGTTTGGAAAAAGAAACCTTTGGAAATAAAGGTATTCCAGAATGATTTCTAAAGTAGTTCAACAATAGAGAGTGAACTATTACAAGTGTAAGATAGTGGTAAATATACTTAATAAGATTTCATTAAGTAATTAAGGAATGAGAATGTGAAGTATGATAACTACATGGTCATAAGATATGAGTTTCTTCAGTCCAACATGCCAAAGAATATCTTGACCAAGCATCCATAATTTATTATAATGTAGTGTAGTGTAATTATTAAATGCACAATTCCTTATCTACATCAAAAAATTTATGTTAATAAGGAGGATCAATTATAAGTCTTATATGATAAAATTGATCAACAAAATATAGCATGGATCAATTACTAAATACACTTTTTATACATCAAGGTCATGATGTAAGTAGTGTCAATGTTGCATATTGCAGAAACTTCAGTCATATCTCAAGATGTGATATGAAAATAACGATGATATCCCATAACCACATGCCCACTATAAATGAAAATGGATACCATATGAGTTATTGTTTGATGGGAATTAATTTTTTTATAGGACATGTGTTTAGATGCAAAGAGTTTGTTTGGTTATGAACAAACATGCATCAAGTTAAACACATTGTGCAACTAAGTAAATATCATTATGGTTTCTTGGGGAATTACTTAAATCCCAATGATAGAGAAGAGATATTCATGTTATAGACTATATTTCTATATAAGGGTGAAAATACCTAGTTGAGACTCTGGGAGTCCGATTGACTTTGGATTAGTCAATTCCAGACATGCACATGTTGTTGGCATAGGAACTAGTTCCACAAGTTTATTTGGAACAAGAATATTCTAGAGACAGATAATTCATAGGAAGGTTAAAACCATAGTGATGGTTTTGAGTTCACCAAGGTCAGTGATACATTATTCAGTGGGAATAATATTCCTACAAGTTAGAAGTATATGGAAACATGATAAAATTGATGTGGTCAACTAAAATTCAATAATGGATTCCATGTATCAAAGTGAAAAGAGGGTTATTATTTTAAATACTGTTGTGGGTATTCATGTGAGTGGATACATGGGTGGTACATGCGTGGTGAAAATAAGGCTCAATTGGTAATACCAAGTCAATATGCCTAAATCCAATGAATTTTACTTTTCATAGAGAACTTATAAGATCTATTATTTTTCCATTGGATGTCAAAATAAACATTCATGGAAGGTGTCTATACGATGTAACTAGAAAGGGATCATAATACCATTGGATTCCAATACAGGTTGTGAGTTACAAAAATCATGTTTAGGATAGAAGTATGCAACATGATCATAGAATATTCATTTGGAATAAATGTTTTCCATGTTTCTACGAGATGTTAGTGGGGGTGTCATAGTTTTCCTAGAGAAATATGTTTGGAAAAATTTGGAAAAAAGATATTGGTATTAAATTTACTTAAGACCAGGATGAAATTAATTCTCCAGAGATTGAATTATTATAACCTATGTTCTAGGGAATAATATCTATTAAGGTAGATCAAACAGTTTCTTGGATGAATTCAATCATACATATACAAAAATTATATTGAAATATACAAACTAGAACAATTCATGGGATGTATTGTTGCTAGTGTAACAAGGCATAAATCTCACCAAGTAGACATTCAAGGCATATGATGAGATTCAATGGTGTGTTGGATACTATAAACTTTAGAGATGGATCAATCACATATTCCATGATATGTATAAGAACTGATATTTCCATGATATACTTTATAATAGGAAAATTTCAGTTATACCCAGGAGCACTGCAAGGAAAGCTGTCAGAATTATCTGATTGTACTTTGGTAAGCATAAAAGATATGTACCTAGTAAGTGGAGACAAAAGGATACAAGTATTAAAGGGACACAAACTAATCTTCTGTATATCCATATGATCTAGTATCGTAGTTAGAGAAAGGTGTTGAGTGATACAAGCTCATAAAAGCTAGGGGTATCCATACCTATAAATACTGAGTACATTGCATCTTCTATGGCTGCTGAGAAGTAGTTCTTCAATGAAATGATTTGTTATAGTTCTTGGAATCTCCCCTACCAAGTGAATTTTTATCATAGTTATAATTCTATTATGGGTATTAATCCAAGATGTCATTTTATGATAGTGAAAAAAGATATATACGTGGGTATACCATCTATTGAGAGGTTTTCCTAAAGGAGATGAGGCCACATATTATAGAATAGCTAGGTGGTAAAATCATGGTAGGCCCAACAACTAAAATTGTGACTCAACAGAAACATGATCCTAATCATGTGAGAGCTAACCAGTATTGTTAGCAAGTTGGACCATACCGGAGCTCGGATCATTGGTGACAAAAAGTTACATTATCCAAAATATGAATATTTTAAAATCCCAATCCCACTGGCTTCCGTTGAGAACCCCTATACCTTCAGAGAGTAAGAAGTTTAATTAGTATACATTAGTTATACCAATAGTCTCTTTTCTAAAAATTTAAATATTGTTGAAAAACATTACTAATGAGGAATCTGAGAAGAGAATAGTTCTAAATTTTATATATAATGTTAATGAAATGTATTACATATATGAATCAGATTTCCAATAAAGTGAAAAAGAGATGGCTCATTTTAGTAATAAGTTTTTCAAGTATACTAAAAACAATGGTGATAATAGACAGTTTAAAATAATTTTAAAAAATAAATTAAAAAAAAGTAATTATAATAATAATGATGATGTTTTAGAATTAACATGTTATAAGTTGAAATTACACATCAGGAAGGACTACCCAAAACTCATACATCTAAATAAATAAAATGTGAAAATAATAAATGAAAACAAATATTTTTTTTGAGGATGGGACTGGTCAGACATCTCTGATATAACAACCCTACTTTTATTTCACACTTAAACATAATTTATTATATGAAATTTCACTTAATACAACATAGAAGATCAAGAGGTCTAGTGTATTTGGGGATTAGGATCATTACACAACAACTTAAAACATGAAATACAACATCTTTATTGAAAACTTCCTTTACATGACCACAACATTCCTTTGTACTTAACATTACATGAGATAACCTGAGGACATATATAAGAAAGGGGTGAGATATAAAGCCCAGTAAGGGAATAAACATGGAATAACATGAGGAATACAATACGTGGTATACAATAGGCATATCAATGGAGCACAAGAGAAACATGAACATAAAGGCATGATAAAGCATGATAATCATAACATGGAGATGTGAAAAGAACATTTAACATGATATTAGCATGAGTGTCACGACCCGCCTTCACCAAAAGGAGGGAAGGGTCAGCAGATTACCAGGCCCTTCCTTCTTTAAGTTGAAGGAGAGATAATGACCCCCAAAACCCACCTTAAATAGGTCCCGGAGTGGCGACCAGCGCCAAGGGTATAGAATCAATCACTAAATGGAAGGCATTACCCTTTTTCTTTTAATAGGATCAGGAGATAAGATAGTAAATCTCACAACACCAAAACTAGAAGTGCAAGAAAAACCAAAACAACCATTCTCATATGCATGTTCCAAAAGTAAATACCACAAAGTACAAAGTGACTACAAAGGTAAAGTACCAAAGAAAGAAAAACAACAACTGCAACTGCCCCAAAGGTCCGAGCTAGTATGGTCCCACGCGATCCCCGAAGTCCTCCTAGAAACCTAAAAGCAGTTTTATATACGTAGGGTGAGAATAAAAGTATACTCAGTAGGGAGAAACCAAAAACTCTCATGCACAAGTGGGGAGACATACTAAAGTCCCGTGAGAAACAGACAACCAACACTATCGAGGAGTTCACCCATCCCACTCACTGGCCACACTCACCAAATACTACAAGCAAAGTAATGTATAATAAAGCACATCGATGTTTGGGTACCCCGTGCCACTTTCCCACTAATTATTGAAGACATACTTTGCATCGAACCAATCCCTCCATTCTCACTACAGTCCCACTGCCACACCCCGCCTGCACACACCTGGGCCATAACCTCACGCAGTCCCACTGCCAAACCCCGCCCGCAAACACCTGGGCCACAACTGTCTCACGTAACCATGCCTGCAAACAACTAGGCCAGAATAACCACCATTATGCCCGAAGACACCTGGGATAGAAGATCCACTGCCACGCCCGAAGACACCTGAGCCTCATCCTAAAGACACTTGGGGAACCACATGCCCACACACACTTGGGCCATAACCACCACACCACCCCGCCCGAAGGTTCTTGGGCTAATAATGGACTTTAGGCCATCACATCCTGCCCGAAGATACTTGGGCCATCTGGGAAAGGGATCAGAAAGGAGCTAATAACCAGCCACTAATAGAAGTGTTGGAAAAAACACCCCCCATGAAATGGGGGTGTTCGGCTCTAAGTTCTCAACTTGGGTGGGGCGCTAATAAGAAACATAAAACTACAAGTATATGTATAAGTAACAAGCACTCACCCAATCTAGGTTTTTCTTCAGCCAGCCTAAAGAACACAATCAGCGCCCAAGTTATGACTCACACCAAACTGAAACCCATTTGTCCCATCCTTGTTTCATGTTCATTGATAATGTTTAAATAAGTTTCTTCACCTACTTAGGCAACTAGAAAGCATAGTACAAGCCAAGGAAAGAGTACAGTCAAACATCAACTTAAACATTCACACCCGATTCTCTTGTAAAGTCACAACAACAAAGGGATAAGTGAGATCCCTCGAAGTAATGGAACCAAAAGGAAAACCCCAAGGTACAGCCCCATGTTCCCAAAATCCCAGAGCCAATGGCTTCTCAACAACAGAGGATCCCACCCCAATTCGTGATATAAACAAAGTAACCACCCGACCTTAAATTCACAACCACTGGAAGCATAACAACATGGGATCCCATCCCCACCCACATCACCCAGCAATCAGCCGTGAATGAAAAACAATCAAACCACTACCACCAAAGCAAAGAAGGCCCATGACGGTACTTTAATATTTAAACGATTTAACACACTCCATGATTCCAATTCCGCTGTACTTTAACCGGGGTTATCATAAAAAAGGATTAATCTTGGTGATTTTAAATTTATTTATCCGGATTTATGTAATTAACCAAATTCCTTTACACGGCAAGGGTTTACAACCACAATACAATCCATTTAAACATCACCAAAGGTAAGAGTTCATTAGTGGACAGAGAAAGACCACCAATGGACATGATTTTCAGTAGGCGTAAGCCCGCACAATTCAAAAAAGAAGATCATAAAACAAATCAGCATCATCGATCACAACCCCCCCTTCATTCCTTAGAGTCTGTTCATTATCTTCATTAAGGTTTGGTTAATCCAATTCTACAGAATCAAAAGCATACCCACCCCACATGATACACAAAAAGAGAGACAAAGGAGAAATTCCCTACTTGATTGATCGAGGATCAAAGTTTATCCTCACGCACTACGTACAATGGATGCGTAAACTATAGGGGTGGGGCCTCAGGAACTCAAGGACGAGCATATGATTTGATCGGAGATTGATCAAGAAAAAGGAAACCCAGGGATATCCCAGTAGTTTTATAAAGGTCGGGAATGGTTGAGATAAAAACGCTAAACCGCATAAAGAGCGGGGTCGTGGGTTGACCTCGCGGCCCCACATGTCATTAAAGGGTCCCTGCCCTTTGGGGCGGTTTAAACCGACGAACATACCAGGTTAATTCATTAAAAATTAAATTAAATGCCATTTATGGGCGTTACTGGGCTTTAAAACAAGATTAAGAAGGGTCAAAACAGGAGCCAATACTGGAAAACCTATGGAGGTAGGCAAGAGCCACCGGTAGCTGTCAGCTACCGGTAGGCCGAGCCACCGGTAGGCCGAGCCATCGGTAGGATGAGATACTGGTAGGCCGAGCTACCGGTAGCTGACAACCACCGCTAGGCCGAGATACCGGTAGGCTGATCTACTGGTAGGCTGCAGCTACCGGTAGGCAGAGCTACCGGTAGTCTCCGACTACTGGTAGACCGAGCTACCGGTAGGCCTGCTACCGGTAGGCTAAGGCTACCGGTAGGCCTACCGTTAGGGGTAAAAACTTGACCGAGAAGCCTCGATAACCTTCCCAGACTACCTAGAACACACATCATTAGATTTTTCACTAAGTAATGGACCTCCAAGAACCCGGGCCATTACAATGATCCAAGGCTCATTGCACATGAAGCATGAGTAAACCCTCATTGCACATGAAGCACAAGTAAAACCTCATTGAACTTTAATTATAATGAGTCAACAATCATTTCACATGACGTATCATGATACTATACTTTGCCCAATGCATTGAAGTGCTATCAGGGTGCACCCTTCTTAAATATTTCATTTCATGCATAAGTGTGCCACATAGATCATACAACATGGATTCATTAACATCATAATTCATTCCACGAATAAGAGATGTGGAATACATAAATTAAAGTCCTCAATCAACAAGTACATGTGTATAAAGGTTAATACACTTGATATAGGAGTGGTCATGGTATTCACTACACAATGATTTTGGCATGGTAATTTTGGTGTAATTTCGGCAACATAACGATGTCAAATAGAAATTCGTAAGATGGGTTGATGAGATTGAAATAGGTCTCTTATCATTTATACATTAAATTGACATTAAGGGGATCATGGTACATAATATACCAACATATGGAATGGAATTTATATGCATAATATAAAATAATTGCTTGAATGTAAATGAGGAGAGAGAAATCTCTTATGAAATTTTGGCATGGTAACAGGTATACATGGGAGGCATCGATGAAAGAGAAAGGGGTTTATCATCATTCTAAAATAAGGATTACATTATTGGGGAGGTGTGAAATCATACCTCAAAATTTATACTTTAAAATAAAAGGGCATAATAATATAAAGAAACTTGGATAAAATGAGAAAGGAAGGAATCCCTTACTTGGAAGTGTGCTTCCAAAGGCTTGGGAGAGGCTTGAGAGAGGTTTCTTTGGAGCTTTTGATGCATTGGGAGGATTATATATTGATGAGGTAAGAGGTTGGAAAAAATAAAAAGGCTTTGAGTGAAGAGGAAGTGAGATCTTGGGTGGGTTTATATAAGAAAAGAGAAGGAATTCTTTATTATTTAGGTTTGGGACACCACGCATTAAACTAATCAAAACCACAAACCAACCCATGGTTTTTGCCCATAGTTTTTTCCAAAGGGGAGTGGAAAACAATATTATATAAGGCCAATGACCGAACTTATTAAAATAATAGGGTTGCTTATGTGGAGGTGAGTCACACTTTCAAGGAAATCAATTTAAAAAACTAAAATGTTTTATAAGTCTTGGAGGGTCCACTAAAGCTTTGTAAAATAAAACAAACAAACATAAAATCACATTATTTTAATGGTTAAACATATATTGTCTGAAAATACCATTTATAGTATTTTATTACATCACTATTGGGTCATTATGATGTCATAAAACACATTCTATATTTAAACGGTATTTATTTTTTACCCAAAAATTCGACTCTCAAAAAATTATAAAAAATTCACTATTGCATAATTTTGATGTCCTGATTCCAAAAATAATATTCATTTTATCTAAATATTTTTTTAAATATATGAATTTTCTCTTTTAAAATAAAAACTGACATTTATCGAAAATTCATGGGTTTTGACAAAAATAACTTTCAAACCTTAATAAAAATTACAATTGTATTCATGAAAATTATACAACCATTTATACTTAATAAAAATTAATTTACTAATAATAATATTTTCTTAAAATATTATTTAATTAAAAAATACATTAATTTATCAAAATAGATTCCTTAGTTGAATTATTAACTAAAAATACTATTTGTGCTTTTAAAAACTATTTACAAAGTAACAATAATAAAATGAATGTATATTCTCTATAAAAAAATAATGTATATAATCATAGTACTAGGGTCTTGTTACATAAAACCTTATAACACCCGCATATGACCAAAGGGTAAGGTGTGCGATGATGACATACTCTTAGGGTGGCTCGGATAACATAGCTCGGGTGGTAATCTCTATCAACTTCCACTTCTCCCGTAGGCGGTTCCAATCAAGATTAACATATTCAAGCTCATCTTGAGATTGGTCAAGAGAAAAGACCAATGACACTACCTCCTTTCCAAGATCTGACAAATGGGCTTTGTATTGGGAAGTTCTACTGGATGAGGCCATCGCTTCCTTTGTCTGAGTAAATTGGATTTTTTAAAGCTCTATATTTATACTAATCATGTGATCACTGTTCAATAGCTATATTAGCAACGGTCAAAATTCTTAACAGTATTTTAAAATCCAAAAACATAAAACCGAAGAAGTGAATATGTTATATAACCATTTGACATAATATGAAATTTAATTAGATCAAGAGGAATTTCCATTAATAAAAGTTTGGGTCGTTACGATCTTCCCCCCTTAAGAAATTTCACTCCTGAAATTTCCTTTTCCCACACTAAAATAGATATGGGTAACTATTCTTCATCACTTCCTCCGATTCCCATGTTGCTTCTTCAAACTTGTGGTTTTTCCATAACACCTTGATGGGGGGCATTGTATTATATTGTAGAACTTTTTATCTACGATCTAAGATCTTCACTGGTTGCTCCTCGTAAAAAAGATCATCCTCTAACTGTACTACCTCTGAAGAGAGTACATGTGAAGGGTTTGGTATGTACTTTCTTAATAGGGATACATGAAATACATCATGTACTTTGGCCATGGTATGTGGAAGTTCTATTCGATAGGCCACAACCCCGACACGATCAAGAATGTCAAAGGGCCCGATGTACCTAGGACTTAGCTTCCATTTTTTTTCCAAAACTCACGACCTTATTTCACAAAGATATGCTTAGAAATACCATGTCTCCAACTTTGAACTCAAGGTCTTATTGATGGTTATTTGCATAACTCTTTTGTCGAATTTGGGCTGCCTTGATATGCTGCTGAATGATCTTCACCTTCTCTATCATTTCTTCAACCATTTCATGTCCTAGTAGCTTATGCTCACTAACTTCATCCCAACATGTTGGTGTTCTGCACCTTTTCCCATAAAGGGCTTCATATGGTGCCATTCAGATGCTCGAGTAAAAACTATTATTGTAGGAGAATTCAACCAGTGGAGGATGTTGGTCCCATGCTCCTTTGAAGTCCATAGAACATGATCTTAACATATATTCCAGTGTTTGAATAGTTCCCTCAGATTGGCCATCAGTTTGAGGATGATAGGCCACACTGAAGTTCAGTTTAGTGCTTAGAGCATGTTGGAGACTTTTACAGAACTTCAAGGTGAATCTTATATCATGATCGAATACAATAGATAGTGGTACTCCATGTAGCCTTACCACTTCTTTGATGTAAATCTGTGCAAGTTGATTCAATGAGAAGTCCTCTCGAATCGTGATAAAGTGAGATATCTTCATAAGATGATCCACAATGACCCATATAGTATTGTTTCCTCTGGATGTCCTTGGATGTCCAGTGACAAAGTCCATGGTAATGTTGTCCCACTTCCATGTTGGTATGGGTAGGGGTTGCATAATCCCCTTAGAATTTTTCCTCTCAGCCTTCACTTGCTGAAATACCAGGAACTTTGATGTATATTCAGCAATCTCCCTTTTCATATTGTCCCACAAAAAGTTTTCTTGGAGATCTCAATACATATTTGTGCTCCGTGTGTGAATAGAGAAGGCTGAGCTATGTGCATCATTCAGAAGCTCATTCTTTATCTCTAGATCAGATGGTATATATAATCATGACCCAAATCTCACAATTTCATCCTTGTCAACCAAAAACTCTAAGGATTTCCCATTTCTAACAGCTTCCACCCTTTTCCGAATTTCCACATCCTTTATTTGATCATACTTTATTTTATCCATGAGGGACAGTTGAGCAATCATTTGAGAAAGGATTGATGATGTTATTCCCTTAATGATTCCCATGTCTATCCTCTGCAAATCTAAGAAGGTTGGATCCTTTTCAATTCTCATCAATGATAAAGATGCATGATCCTTTCTACTTTGAGCATCTACCACCCTGTTTGCCTTACTAGGATGGTAGTGGATTGAGAATTCATAATCTTTGATGAGTTATTTCCATATTCATTGACGCATATTAAGCTCTTTTTGTGTGAATATATATTTGAGTCTCTTGTGATCAGTATATATCTCACACTTCTCCCCATAGAGATAATGCCGCCAGATTTTCATTATAAAGATCACAGCATCTAACTCCAGATCGTGCATGGGATATTTTTGATCATGGATTTATAGATTCCTTGAGGCGTAGGCAATTACTTTGTCATTTTTCATCAACACACAACCCAGTCCCTTCTTCGAATAATCACTAAATACCACAAAAAGTTCTCCACTCGTGGGTAATGTGAGGACGGGCATAGTGAAAAACCTTATTTTCAACTCCTTAAAGATCTCTTCGCATTCATCACTCTAAGAAAACTTTACTCCCTTCCGAGTTAGCTCGGTAAGAGGGTTGGAAAATCGTGAGAAATTTCTCACAAATCAGTGATAATATCCAGATAACCCCAAGAAGCTATGGATATCCGTTATCAATGTTGGCATCGACTATCCCTCAATTGCAGTTGTCTTGGAGGGATCCATATATATCCCATTACTTGTGATGATATGACCCAAGAATGAGACCTCCTTCAACTAGAACTCACACTTGTTTTACTTTTCATAGAGATTATCCTTCCGCAAGGTCTCTAGTACAGTTCTTAGATGCTCCTCATGACCCTCCTTGGTTTTGGAGTATATTAGAATATCATCTATAAAGACTACCACAAATTTGTCGAGGTAATCTCTAAAGACTCTATTCATCAAGCCCATGAATATTTCTGGAGCATTAGTGAGTCCAAAAGGCATTACTATGATCTCATAGTGCTCATATCTTGTATGAAAAGCAGTCTTCGGGATATCTTCCTTCTTCACCCTTACTTGAAAATATCCCGATTGAAAATCCAACTTGGAGAAGTATTGTGGTCCATGCATCTAATCGAACAAGTCATAAATTCGTGGTAGAGGATACTTGTTCTTTATCATGATTTTGTTGAGCTCATGACAATCATTGCAAAGGCGCATTGACCCATAATTCTTCTTGACAAAGAGGACTGGTGTACCCCATAATGAAGCACTTGGGCATATAAATCATTTATCCAAATTTTCCTATATTTGTTTCTTCATCTCCTCAAGCTCCACAACAACCATTCTATATAGAGTCTTGGATATTGGAAATGCCCCAGGTATAAGGTCAATTGAGAATTCAACATCTCTTCTAGGAGGAAGACCATGCAATTCCTCAGTAAACACTTCAGTGAATGACCTCACAATAGGCATGTCTTCAAGGATGGTTTCCTACTTAGACTCAATAATCTGATCTAAATACATGTGCTCATAGGGCAGTAATATCCACACTTGAGATGATGGTGCTAAAAAAGATTCATCTTCCTCCTTTCACTTGTAGAGAATCGGGGGCCGATTCTCTATATGGAGAGTGATTTCCCTCTCATGGAAATTTATGTTGTCTCTATATAGGGAAAGTCAATACATGCCAAGAATTGCATCAAATTCCACCAGAGGGAGTATGACGAGGTTCACTGGGAAGTTCAATCCATAAATTATGATAGGGGAGGAGTTATATTCATGGTATGCAATGATTTCCCCATTTTCCATACTCATAGATATCTACACTTCCATGATTTGTGGCGGTGTTGAGATTGTTCTACTAAACTTTTGGGATATAAAAGGATGCGTAGAACCAGAATCAAAAAGTACATTTTCTATTCTTGAATGAATAACTAGCGTACCTGTCACCACATCATTTTCGGGGTTCACTTCGGTGGTAGTGATGGAAAAATATCACCCTTTCTGCCTTGGAGGTTGTTGGTTGCCTAAAAAAACCCTTGGATTAGGGCACTGATTTTCAAGGTGCCCTGGTTCTTTGCAGTTGAAGCAATGAAAAACGCATTGAGAGTCGGACAGAGCGTTCCTCTCCTCTATCAAAGCCGTAGGTTTTTCTTGTCAGAAGTTAACGGCTAGGTGCCCTTATCTTACACACCTAAAGCATTTCCTCATCCCCTTCAGGCAATTTCTAGGGTGCTTCTTTCTGCAACTTTGGAAAGTGGGGTGTAGGATTTTCTTAGCACCATTGGATTTATCCATCAGACTACCAGAATTAAAGTCCACATTATGATTATTATCCCCATGATACCCCTGAGATTCTATTCTCTCCATTTCGACCTTGAGGGCACATCAAACAATTTCCTCATAGTTGTCAAAGTCATGGATTTCCAGGGCTTTCCGCAGGCTAGATTTCATCCCACCAAAGAAGCAGTCAACCTTGCATTCAGGGGTAACAACAAAGCTGGAGGCATATCATGCAAGTCTTGTAAAGTTTGCCTCATATGCTCTGATGAATTCTTCAACTTTTTTTATTGAGGGCAAGGAAGTCCCTTTCCATATTTAGCTGGAGGGTGCTCAGAAAATATTTATCAAAAAACATCTTTCAAAAATTATTCCATTCCAGTGCCTTGATCTCCTCCTCAGGCTTCATATTTTTGATCAATGTCCACCATCTATTGGCTTCACCTTCCATATGATAAGCAACCAGAAGAAACTTCTCTTGTTCATAACATTGAAGGATGTATAAGATCATTTTAATGGAGTTGATCCATTGTTCAATGATTGAGGGATTAGATGATCCATTAAAAGTAGGATACCTTTGTCTCATGAAGCTCTCAATAGAGACTTGTTCTTTCTTATGGGGGGTTGTACGTTCCTCTTGACACATGTTTCTATTCAAATATTAAGTTAACTGAGAGATAATCGTGACAAAGTTTGCGATTCCCACTCTAATTGGATTGGGCATCTCATTAGAATAGTCATCATATTTATCTTCGCATCGGTTGTTAGCCCGAGTCCTCCTATTACCGGCCATTAGGTGGAATAAAAGGAAATTTAGGGGTAACACATAAAGGGTAATCCAAGGACAAAATAGATGACTTATAAATAACTTTTATTTCCATAACTTATGAATCTATAGGCTTCAATCTTTGTTATCCATGATCTACTTCCCAACATATATTATTATGGGTATTTTATTCCATTAATAATGGTTTATACTAAACTTGTGAATTTACCAATGCATATCCCCTAGGAGTTTCATTACCAAGAGTGTAGCAAGACCTGTTGTCATGTACCAGGATACCCTGTGTCATGCCCAAAACTCTTTCTCGGTGTTTTCACTCCTAGGTACATCTAGGCCAGAGCCGCCTCTACCTGCTTGTATCCAGACAGGGATGTATTTTATTGATAAACCACTTACTAAATACTCATAAAAACTTAGGGATGTTTTTATTATACTTATTCTTATCCCTAAGGCTTTCACTAGGGTTTTCTAATCATAATCCCAAAAGTAACTAAACCTCCCTCTGCTACTAAATATAAAAACCCCGCTTTTATTTCACACTTAAACATAATTTATTACATGAAATTTCACTTAATACAACATATAAGATCGAGAGGTCTAGTGTCTTTGGGGATTAGGATCATTACATAACAACTTAAAACATGAAATACAACATCTTTATTGAAAACTTCCTTTACATGACCACAACATTCCTTCGTACTTAACATTGCATGGGATAACCTGAGGACATATATAAGAAAGGGGTGAGCTATAAATCATAGTAAGGGAATAAACATGGAATAATATGAGGAATACAATACATGTTAGACAATAGGCATATTAATGGAGCACAAGAGAAACATGAACATAAAGGCATGATAAAGCATGATAATCATAACATGGAGATGTGACAACAACATTTAACATGATATTAGCATGAGCCAAGGCTCATTGCACATGGAGAATGAGTAAACCATAATTGCACATGAAACATGAGTAAACCCTCGTTGCAATTGAATTATCATGATTCAACACTCATTTCACATGATGTATCATGATACTATACTTTACCCAATGCATTGGAGCACTATGAGGGTGCACCCTTCTTAAACATTTCATTTCATGCATAAGTGTGCCACATAGATCATACAACACTGATTCATTAACATCATAATTCATTCCATGAATAAGAGATTTGGAATACATAAATATAATTCCTCAATAAAAAAGTACATGTGCATAAAGGTTAATACTCTTGATAGAGGAGTGAGTATGGTATTCACTACACAATGATTTTTGGCATGGTAATTTTGGTGTAATTTCAATAGCACAACGACGTCAAATAGAAATTCGTAAGATGGGTTGATGAGAGCGAAAGGGGTCTCTCATAATTTATACATTAAATGGACACTAAGGGGATAATGGGACATAATATACCAACATATGGAATGGAATTTAGATGCATAATATAAAATAATTGCTTGAATGTAATTGAGGAGAGAGAAATCTCTTACAGAATTTCGGCCTGGTAACGGGTATACATGGGAGGCATAGATGAGAGAGAAAGGGGTTTCTAATCATTCAAACATAAGGAGTAAAGTATAGGGGAGGTGTTAAATCATACCCAACATTTATAATTGAAAATAAAAGGGCATAACAGTATAAAGAAACTTGGATAAAATGAGAAAGGAATGAATCCCTTACTTGGAAGTGTGCTTCAAAAGGCTTGGGAGAGGTTTGAGAGAGGATTATTGGGAGCTTGGGATGACTTGTGAGGATTATATATTGAGGAGGGAAGTGGTTGGATGAAATCCAATGTCTTTGAGTGAAGAGGAAGTGGGATATTGGGTGGGTTTATATAGGAAAGGAGAGGGAATTCTTTATTATTTAGGCTTGGGACACCACACATTAAACTAATCAAAACCACAAAACAAACCATGGTTTTTTCTAAAGGTAAGTGGAAAAAATATTATATAAGGCTAATGGACAAAAATCTTAAAATAATAGGGTTTCTTATGTGGAGGTGAGTCACACTCTCAAGGAAATCAATTTTAAAAACTAAAATGTTTTATATGTCTTGGAGGGTCCACTAAAGCTTTGTAAAATAAAAGAAATAAACCTAAAATAAAATTATTTTAATGGTAAAACATATATTTTCAGAACATACCATTTATAGTATTTTATTACATCATTATTGGGTCATTATGATGTCATAAAACACATTATATATTTAAATGGTGTTTAATTTTTATCCAAAAATTCGACTATCTCAGAAAATTATGAAAAATTCACCGTTGGATAATTTTGATGACTTGATTCAAAAAATAATATTCATTTTATCTGAATAATTTTCTAAATATGTGAATTTTACCTTTTAAAATAAAAACCAACATTTATAAAAAATTCACGGGTTTTGACAAAAATAGCTTTAAAACCTCAATAAAAACTACAATTGTATTCATAAAATTTATATGAAAATTTATACTTAATAAAAAGTAATTTACTAATAATAATAATTTATTAAAATAACATTTAATTAAAAAATCCATTAATTTATCAAAATAGATTCCTTAGTTGAATATTAACTAAAAACACTGTTTGTACTTTTAAAAACTATTTACAAAGTAACAATAATAAAATGAATGTATATTCTCTGTACAAAAAATTATTTACATAATCATAGTACTAGGGTCTCATTACATAACCCCTTATAACACCTGCATAAGACCAAAGGACAAGGTGTGTGATGGTGACAGACTCTTGGGGTGGCTCAGATAATATCGCTTGGGTGGTAATATCTATCAACTTCTACTTCTCCCATAGGCAGTTCTGCTCGAGCTTAACATATTCAAGCTCGGCTTTGGCTTGGTCAAGAGTGAATCCCAATGACACCAATGTTGTACCCCACACTATTTGATTTTCATGATCACAATCACTTTCATATATGTTTAACTTTGTTTTTAAGTGTTGTGGATGATAGGAAAAATATTTCCAAAGGATTGGCCCAAGAATGGACAAGAAATGGACTGAAATTCAGTCCACCGGCCAACCGGTGTGATAGCACCGGCCAGCCGGTGGAACTGGCAGAGGGATTGCCCACTGCCAGGTTCCACCGGTCGACCGGTGGCTCTGTCACCGGTCGACCTGTGGCACCCAGCCCAAATAGTGTTTGCTACTGTCTTGCCACCGGCCAGCCGGTGGCTCCTCCACCGGTCGACCGGTAGAGCCTGGATCAAGACTCTTCTTCTCTACCAAGGCACCGACCAGCCGGTGGAGCTTTACCGGCCAGCCGGTAGCCCAGTCAAACTAGCCGTTGGGTTTGACCAGTCAACCATCTTTTGGCCTCCAACGGCTCCGAGGACTTCTCCAACGGCTCCGAAGGCCCCCAATGGGTTCCATGCCTATAAATAAAGGCCAAGGAAGCCCCGGAACCTAATCGGATCACATACCAAGCGCCCGGACATTTTGTTGCACATTTGGCGAACCTCCGGCGCTCCACCTTCAAGGATCCACAAGTGCTCCAACCATTTTCCAATCCAAGGAGCACCTCAAGAAGCTTGGGAGAGCACGCTACATCAACTCCATCATCCAATTGGCGCCCAAGTCTTCCTCCAATACGGGTTTTATTGTTTATCTCTTTTTGAGCTTTAAAATTGGGTTTGTGCCTACAAACCCCAACCTTTTCTCTATCCTCACTTTCTTTTGGGTTTCACACCACCATTAAGGTGTGAAGAGGTTTCTTCAAGCCTTTCCTTTTAAAAGGATTGAGTTTTCGGTGAGCTAGCCTTCACCCGTTAAAAAGGCTAGTGGGTTCTTGCTATTCCATTGAAAGAAAGTGGGTTCTTGCTAAACCACAAAAAGCAAGCTGTAATAGGTCCTAGTGCTACCTCAAAGCCTAGTGGGTTTATTGCTAAAACCATTGAAAAACAAGCGGTAGGAATCTCTCAACGGTTGAGTTGGGAGCGGAGACGTAGGCCGGGTTTTGGCCGAACTCCGTTAACAATTTCTTGTGTGATTGCCTCTTTATTTCCGCTGCACTTTCAACTCTGATTTTAATTTGTTAATCTTTTTTTAAAAAGGCAATTCCCCCCCTCTTGCCATCACTCCCTTGTTTCTTCCGACCCAACAATTGGTATCAGAGGGAACTTTGAGTAATTCCCTAACCCGGTTTCAAATTTAAGATCTTTTTTTTGATGGCATCTACCTCTTTCGCCCCCGAGGGCTACTCTTTGGGTCGGGCTCCATTTTTTGATGGGACCGACTATAATTATTGGAAAACCCGCATGACTACTTTTCTTAGAAGTATAGGATATCCCATTTACAAAATTTTCATGCAAGGTTACACTTTGTCTACCCCCGACGAATCCAAATGGACCCAAGCCGACATTAGAAATTTTGAGCTTGATGGCAAAGCCATGAATGCTCTTCATTGCGGCCTTGACCGAAATGAGTTCAATCAAGTTTCCACATGCACCTCCGCACATGAAATCTGGAAACTTTTGGAGGTTACCCATGAGGGGACCAACAAAGTAAAGGATACTCGATTGGACATGTACCGTCAGGATTTTGAGTCTTTTTCCATGCACCCAAATGAATCAATTTCTGAAATGTTTACTCGCTTTACTGACGTGTGCAATGGGAGAAAGTCCCTTGGTGATGATGTTTCAGCTGAATCAATGGTCAAGAAGATTCTATGGGTCCTTCCGAGCTCATGGGCACCAAAGGTGATGGCGATCCAAGAAGCTAAGGACGTCAAAAATATGCCGGTAGAGGAGCTCATCGGATCTCTCACGACTTATGAGATCACGATGAGGAGGCAAGCTCAAAAGGAGGGCACACCAATCAAGACCCCAAAGAACATTGCCCTCAAGGTACAAAAAGAAGTAAGCTCCTCCTCATCATCCTCTTCCTCCTCATCTCCTTCATCTTCAAGCGGCGACTCGGAAATGGAGAATCTCGCCCGCCAAATGCACAAGTTCATGAAGAAGCACAAGAAGAAGAAGAAATCCCGCAAGCATCGAAAGCAAGAACCCACCGCAAGATCCGAGCCCAAGGTGAAATGCTACGGGTGCGGCGAAAAGGGCCATTACAAGCCCGATTGCCCACTCAACAAGAAACGGGCCACGCAAAAGGAAAAAGGAAAGAAAAAGGTCCTCAAGGCGACATGGAGTGACACCTCTTCATCATCCTCCTCCTCCTCCTCGAGCGACCAAGGTACAAAATGCCTAATGGCATTCCATGAGGTAACATCTTCCGATTCCTCTTCCTCATGTTCTTCAAATTCAAATTCTTTAAATCATCTTTCTTATGAAGAACTCTCACACGCTAGAGACCAACTAGAAAACGGTTTTCATGCTTTATCATCAAAATTTGTTGCTTTAAAAAAGTCTTTCAAAAAACTTTCCTCCGAAAAAGACCAACTTCTCAAAGAGAAGGAGGAACTCTCCCTCAAAATCCAAAATTTTCCAAATGTTGATTCCATGGAATCAACCATCAAAGACCTAAGGGAGACCCTAGCTAAGTTCACCCAAGGGGAACAAAATTTGAACAATCTCCTAGGTTCCCAACGTATATCTAGAACCACCCAAGGGCTAGGATATACCAATGTAGCTTCCTCCTCCCATGCACCCACTATTTTTGTAAGGGGGAGCTCCGATTTTAAATTTTGCAATTATTGTAAGAAAACCGGGCACCTTATTTATGAATGTAATTGTAAAAACGCCCGGTATGGTCAACCCAAAAGTTTTTTCTTTTCGGACGAATTTTATAGGAGAAGACCCGCCATGAGACAAGTATGGATTGAAAAATCCCTTCTAGCGAGTCTCTCCGGGCCAAAAATTGTTTCCTCTCCCCGGTGATTTATTGTCTTTATTTAGGGGGAGTTAGGTTCTTTTAAGCCTTTTTGTGAATTAAAATTTTCATTCAAAATTCTCATTTCAAATTTTCAATTCAAAATTTTCGATTCAAACTTTCAATTTCAACTCTTAGTCTCAAATTTTTCAATTCAAAATTTTCAAATTTAAATTGGTTTTTGATTCAAAACTTTCAATTCAAACTGTTATCCAAATTTTTCATTTCAATTCTTCAATTCAAAACTTTCAATTCAAACTGTTATTCAATTTTTGATTCAAAATTTTCAATTCAAATTTCAAATTTCATTTGGTTTAAAAATCTCTATCTTGTTTTTTCAACGTTTTCCCTCAATCAAGTTTTATGCCCCATTCTATTTTGATAATCACAAAGGGGGAGAAATTTCTTGATTGATTGGGGGAGAATCTTTTCTCTCATGCTTAGTATTTATTTTCAATTTATCATTTAAAGCATGCCTTTCATTTAAGTTTTTACATTGCTTTGATAAGTGATTGTGATCATCAAAATAGGGGGAGATTGTTGTACCCCACACTATTTGATTTTCATGATCACAATCACTTTAATATATGTTTAACTTTGTTTTTAAGTGTTGTGGCTGATAGGAAAAATATTGCCAAAGGATTGGTCCAAGAATGGACAAGAAATGGACTGAAATTCAGTCCACCGGCCAGCCGGTGGAACTGGCAGAGGGATTGCCCACTGCCAGGTTCCACCGGTCGACCGGTGGCTCTGTCACCGGTCGACCTGTGGCACCCAGCCCAAATAGTGTTTGCTACTGTCTTGCCACCGGCCAGCCGGTGGCTCCTCCACCGGTCGACCGGTAGAGCCTGGATCAAGACTCTTCTTCTCTACCAAGGCACCGGCCAGCCGGTGGAGCTTTACCGGCCAGCCGGTAGCCCAGTCAAACTAGCCGTTGGGTTTGACCAGTCAACCATCTTTTGGCCTCCAACGGCTCCGAGGACTTCTCCAACGGCTCCGAAGGTCCCCAATGGGTTCCATGCCTATAAATAAAGGCCAAGGAAGCCCCGGAACCTAATCGGATCACATACCAAGCGCCCAGACATTTTGTTGCACATTTGGCGAACCTCCGGCGCTCCACCTTCAAGGATCCACAAGTGCTCCAACCATTTTCCAATCCAAGGAGCACCTCAAGAAGCTTGGGAGAGCACGCTACATCAACTCCATCATCCAATTGGCGCCCAAGTCTTCCTCCAATACGGGTTTTATTGTTTATCTCTTTTTGAGCTTTAAAATTGGGTTTGTGCCTACAAACCCCAACCTTTTCTCTATCCTCCCTTTCTTTTGGGTTTCACACCACCATTAAGGTGTGAAGAGGTTTCTTCAAGCCTTTCCTTTTAAAAGGCTTGAGTTTTCGGTGAGCTAGCCTTCACCCGTTAAAAAGGCTAGTGGGTTCTTGCTATTCCATTGAAAGCAAGTGGGTTCTTGCTAAACCACAAAAAGCAAGCTGTAATAGGTCCTAGTGCTACCTCAAAGCCTAGTGGGTTTCTTGCTAAAACCATTGAAAAACAAGCGGTAGGAATCTCTCAACGGTTGAGTTGGGAGCGGAGACGTAGGCCGGGTTTTGGCCGAACTCCGTTAACAATTTCTTGTGTGATTGCCTCTTTACTTCCGCTGCACTTTCAACTCTGATTTTAATTTGTTAATCTTTTTTTAAAAAGGCAATTCCCCCCCTCTTGCCATCACTCCCTTGTTTCTTCCGACCCAACAACCAACTCATTTAAAAGCTCCAATAAATGGGATTTGTATAAGGAAAGTCTACTGGATGAGGCCATTGCTTCCTTTGTTTGAGTAAATTGGATTTGTTAAAGCCCTATATTTATACTAATTATGTGATCACTATTCAACAGCTATATTAGCAATAGTCACAATTCTTAGAAGTATTTTAAAATCCAAAAACATAAAACCAAAGAAGTTAATGTGTTATATAACCATTTCACATAATATGACATTTAATTAGACCAAGAGGAATTTACATTAATAAAAGTTTGGGTCGTTACATATGACTCATGAAGTGATTATGGAAGTGAACAATAGGTAGAGAACCTTGCTCTAATGGGTGTACAATGTGATGTAATTGATTCCTTTTTCTATTAATTAATTACTACTTTTAATGTAGATCATAATTCGATATCTGAAAATGAAAATGAAATTGATTTTGATTCATGTTTCGATTCTGATTCTATTCATTCCAATGTTAAAAAACACCTTAAATAAACAGAAGAATTATGAAATAACAGAGTTAGGATAATTAATAGTATACTAATATAAAAATTAAATATAAATAATTGGTTATATAAAACGAGACATTGAAAAGGGAATGTGATAATTTTAATATAATGTTTTTCCTAGAATGACGAATTTTAAAGGAAGTGTGATTCTATGTTATTATAGTTAAAGGAGGAAAATGAAAGAGTTGATTTTTTTTGCAGTGAATGATAAAGATCAAGAAATAATATTTAATTCAACTATGGTTTAATCAAATAATGTTCAAAATGAATTTAATAACCTTATACATGAAAATAAGAAATTAAGAAACATAGATTATGGATATAATGGGGAAGTTTATTTAGATTTAGAGATTATTAAAAAGGATATTATGAATTAAAAAAATGAGTTTGTCAATCTTAAAGAGTGTCAATCTACATTTTTCAAAGTAAAAAAAAATATGATAAAATGATTCCATTTGTGAAACTAAACACTAATAATAAACCTTTTGGTTAGAAATGATTATCTTTAAGATTAAATAAACATGATTTTTTTAAAATATCAAAAGGAAGTATTTCCAGTGTAACTTATTTTTAATGTAAAATGAAAGGTAATCATACCAATGAGTGTTCACAGATATTTAAACAATAATTTTGGAGCACTAGAATTTTAATTTTTAGGTATATATTTTCTAAACATCCACAAATAAGTGCTTTAAATCAATTTGGGTTCCACAATTTTTCCCTATTAATCCAGCCTGAATAAAGTTATCATGGGTACTAAAATAGACAATTTTATTGTTTAATTTTAGTAAATCAATCTTAGAAGTCCCAAAGAATCACGGTATTTTGATAGTTTCTACTGTAGGTACATCAAAAGTGATATTTCATAATTTAAATCATTTAATTCATGTGATGGGGGCTTTGCCACATTTGTGGACAACTCTAAAGGCCAGATTTAAGGTATTAGTGAAATTCATTTTTCTAACACTATTTGTATTTAAAATTTATTATTTGTAGATAGTTTAAAATACAATCTAATAAGTATATCACAACATTGAAATGATGAATTTTTTTATATTGATAAATGTAATGTTATGAAAAATAAATCTATTTTATTTTCTATTAATAGAAGAGAGAATGTTTAGACTATTGATTACAATGATCTAACCAAAGTAAATGTTAAGTGTTTGAATGTTTTATAAATTGAATTTGTTTTGGAAAATGATTCATGTTCATGAAAACATTATACTGTTGTACAAACTATAAATACCTAAACATGTTCTACAATTCCCAGAATTAAATACAAGTACATTACGTGTGATTCATGTTTAAAGGGTAACCAACAAAAATAAAGGTTTAAATCTATAAATGATGTTATTTTAACCTATTCAACCTATTAGTTTAGGTGGTAATAAGTATATATTTTTAATTGAATGTTATTACAATAAATTTTTTTCTGGATTTAATTCTTATCACATAAAAATGAATCTTTATCTAAATTTTATGCTTCATAGAAACTTATTCAAAACATCAAGAATATATCAATAATTTTTTTCAGAAGTGATAGAGGTGGTGAAATTGTTAATTTATAATTTCATAAAATTTGGAAAAAAATGGATAAAAACATTATTTTTAATCACCTATGACACTATAAGAAAATGGTGTTGTTCAAAAAACTAATAGATCTATGAAAAAAGGGTAAATCAATGATTATGGAATTTAATGAACCATGATAAACTAATACATATGTTCTCTTTAATAGAATACAAAAAGGATTTTAAAAACGATAAAAAATTGATTTTAATTTTAACGTTGTTAAAGGGGGGTTCCCCTTTATCATCACTAGTTTAGCGCTGATAAAGGCCACCCATTATTAACTCTATTTCTATCCCTCATAAAGGCCCCATATGCTACAATGTGCTGTTTGTATAACAACACACTACATCAACCTCCATTAACCTATACACAAAATATATAATTTAATTGAAATAAATTACACATCATGAATAAAAAAGAAAAAAACACTACAATATAAATTTCAATCGATGTTTTGTATAATTATATTTACAGTTATTATCGATAAAAAATTTGAAACATTAGTGTTTCATTTTATTTAGCACTCGTGATCCCCTCTCAAAAATGTCAACACCTAGTATCTAATACAGAAAAAATCACCTCATCCCTAGTAAAAGAATCCACCTATATAAGAAAGAAAATTATATGTTAGTAATATTATAAGGAAATAAATTAAACATTAATATGAAATAATACATTAAAAATTGTCAAATTTAAATAAAAAGACACACTTGAAGTTATACCGGTCACACTATGCTTTGTATTGAGGTGCGGTTGATTCCAACACATCAAAAATGATGTATGGATCATTTTACTAATGTATCAAAACAATTTGAATGTGTTTTTTGTTTTGAGTATGTCAATTGTTCATTCTAATGAAATTAATGTAAATTTTAAATAAAGACACTTTTTGAGTTATACCGGTCACAATGTGTATGATATTGAGGAGAGGATGATTCCTATAAATAAAAAATTACTTATGGATCATTGTCCTAATGTATCAAAACAATATAAATGCATTTTCTCAGTTTTCATTACAACACTTATTTTTTACTAAAATATCATTTCAAACTAGAAACATGCACATTGAGTCATACATGTCACATCATTTGTTGGTTTGATGTGATATTGTTTCCTGAATATCACAAATTACTTATGAATTTTCGTCCTAAATTATCAGAACAATTGGAGTTCATTTTCACTGTTTTAGTGAGTGACACATGTTTTGAACTAAAATTCAAATTTTAAACTAATAACAGAAAATATAAGTCATACCAATCACACCATGTGTCATATTGAGTATCAGGTGAATCAAACACATCACAAATGACTTATGGGACATTTTTCTAAAGCATCAAAATAATCCAAATGAGTTAGCTCATATTTTAGTACTTCACTTGTTCTTTTTTCTAAACATAATTCCAATTTAAAATAAAAAGACACACATAGGGTCATATCGATCACACCATGCATTAGATTGAGGTTTGCATGATTCCTAAAAATTAGAAATAATATATGGATCATTTTCATAAAGTATTAAAATAATATAAATTCATTTTATTGGTTTTGAGTTGGTCAGTTTTACTTTTACTAAAATTGATGTCAATTTCAAATAAAAAGACACACTTTGAGTCATATTAGTAACACTGTGTGTCAGATTGTAGTGAGGCTAATTCCTACACTTTTAAAATTACTTATGGATCATTTCCATAAATTATAAAAACAATCAGAATGTGTTTTCTTGGTTTTGAGTAGGTTAGTTTTCCTTTTTACTAAAATTGATGTAAATATTAAATAAAAAAAGAACTTATAGTTATATCAGTAATACCATGCATCAGATTGAGGTGAGGATGATTCCTAAATGTCTCAAATGGCTCATGGATTTTTTTTCCTAAAGTATAAAAACCATACGAATGAATTTTCAATATTTTTAGTACAACACCTGTTCGTTTTTGTAAAATTAATATTAATTGGTTATATAATGTGTCGAATTTAGGTGTGGTTGTTTCCTACACATCACAAATGGCTTATAGATTCTTTTACTAATGTATAAAAACATTTTTAATGAATTTTTATGGTTTTTAGTAGGTTTGTTTTCATTTTTGCTAAAATTGATGCCATTTTTAATGAAAAACACAAACTTGGAGTCATACTGATCACACCGTTCATTGGATTGTGGTTCTGTTGATTACTATGCATAAAAAATGAATTATGATTTTTTCCCTAACATATAAAAACAATATGAATGTATTTTTTTTCTATTTTGGGTAGGTAATTTGTCCATTTTACTAAAATTGAAGTCAATTTTAAATAAAAAAGTTGCACCTAGAGTCATATCGATCACACTATGCATCACATTGAGGTGCAAATTATTCTTAAACATCCCAAATGGATAATGTATATTTTTCATAATGTGTCAAAACAATCAGAATTTTTTTTCTTGGTTTTCAGTACATCATTTGTTACTTTTGTTAAAATTAATTTCATTTTAAAAAATGACACACTTTGAGTCATATCGGTCACACCACACGCAAGATTGAGGTGAGGTTGATTTATACATGTCAAAAATGACATATGGATCATTTTCATAATATATCAAAATAATCCGATTGCTTTTGATCAGTTTTGAATAGGTTAGTTATCCTTTTTACTAAAATTGATGTCAATTTTAAATAAAAATATTTCACTTGGTGTCATACCAGTCACATCGTTCCTCAAGTTGAGGTGAAGCTAATTCCTACACATCCCAAATGACTTATAGAACATTGAACAAAATAATTAATACAATATGAATATATTTTCTCATTTCTTAGTATGTCACTTGTTTCTTTTGCTAAAATTCATGTCAATTTTAAATAAAAATATTCACTTGGAGTCATACCGGTCCCACTATGTGTCAGAATGTGGTTTGGTTGATTCTTACATGTCAAAAATAACATATAGATCATTTTATTAAAGTATAAAAACAATAAGATTTTTTTTTCATTTTTGAGTTGGTCAGTTGTTCTTTTTACTAAAATTGATGTCAATTTTAAATAAAAAAGATGTACTTGGAGTCATACTAGTCACACTATGTCTCATATTGTGGTGTGGATAATTCCTATATGTCCCAAATGACTTATAGATAGTTTACCTAAAGCATAAAAACAATATGAATGTCTTTTCTCAGTTTTAATTTTGTTACTTATTCCTTTTAACTAAACATGATGTCAATCTTAAATAAAAAGACACATTTGGAGTCATACCAATCACACATTAAAAAACAATATGAATGTATTTTCTCATGAATCTAATTGAGGTTTAATTGATTTCTACACATTAAAAATTACTCATGGATCATTTTACTAAAGTACCAAAACATTCTGAATGCATTTTCATAGTTTTTAGTAGGTAATTTGTCCTTTTTTCTAAAATTGATATAAATTTTTAATAAAAAAGACACACTTTGAGTCATACCGGTCACACCGTACCTCAGATTGAGGTGAACCTAATATATACATGTCAATAATGAATCATGGATCATTTCTCTAAAGTATCAAAACAATATGAATGTTTTTTTCTTAGTTTTCAATACATAACTTGTTCCTTTTTACTAAAATTTATGTCAATTATAAATAAAATGATGCACATGGAGTCATACTTGTCACACCATGTGTCAGATTGAGGTGCGAATGAATCCTACATATCTCAAATGACTCATGGATCATTTTACTAAAGTATAAAAAATATAATTTTTTTGATCATTTTTCAGTATGTTACTTGTCTTTTTTACGAAAATGTTATTTTAAACTGGTAACACACACATTGTCTCATACTGATCACATAATGTATTAGTTTGATATGAGACAAATTCCTACACATCAAAAATTATTTATCAATCTATGTACTAATCTACCAATTAAATATGAGGGTGTTTTCTTTTTTCCATTGATGTAACACCCCAAGCTTCCACTGTACGTTTCCCTTCGAATAATGCAATAGCGTGTGTTGTACGCAACCTCGAGCTCTAACACACACCACAACTAATTAAACTAGCCGTTGTGAATAGTAATACCTACCTTTTGAAATTTTATAAATCAAAATGGACTTCATTTTTGGATTCGGAATATTGAAATTAGCCTATGTTGAATTTTTGGTATTTTTCTGAGAACTTCTAAATTTTTATGAATAGTGAAAAATACTTAAAACAACTTTTTTAATCAAAATAATTTATAGTGATAAATTATAATATTTAGTGGTTTTAAAGTATAATTAGAATATATTTTTATCATTTTATCCAATGGTGGTCATTAGAATTAATTTAATATTGAAATTGGACATAAACAATTGCCAAACTTTTGATATAAATTGTTTCTTAAAAACACGCTATTTGTTGTAACAGCGGGAATTAATTATAAAATTAATTAATACAACTTATATGTTTGGAATTTTGTAAAATAGACATCATTTTTGAATTCGGAATATCAATTATAGCTTAGGGTGAAATTTTGGCCTTATTCTGAAAAACTTCAATTTTTGATGAATAGTGAAACCACTAAGTGGTTGTTAAAAACTGATTTTTCGTTAAAATAAAATATTACCACTTCTGTGATTTGATTTTCAAAAATCCGACATACATGGTTGTCATTAATAAGTAAAATGTGGTTCAATGAGATTAAAATAATTTTTTGGTGAATAGTAACTTTTAAGTTCTTAATCGCGATTAGAGGTAATTAATGTAGTTTAAGGTACAAATGATGTTTTAATAATATGAGATGAGCATGACACTTGTCCTACTCCTATTGGATGAGTCATGGCCGACCAAGAAAACCCATGGGTCAACTTGGGGACCCCATGGAGCCACTTTAGTTGGAAAATGACATTAATATATATTTATTTAATGTTAAAATTAAATTGACACAAACATGAGTTATTTTACTAAAACAGTTTTTAAGTGGGGTTACACAAGTCCAAATTTTGACTATAAATATTCATTAGAAAGATAAAAATATTTCCTACATCATAGTATTTTTTTTATAATTTTTAGACATTAAATAAATTAAATTATTTATGACATCATTATGATGCAGCGATGACCTCATTATTTAACGATTTAAATAAAATGAGAAGATAATGCAAAATCCAAGGCTTACACTTGTCCAAAGCCTATTGGATGAGGAGATTTAGAAAACTTATCACCTTAGCCTCGAATTATATAAGTGTGGGACCTTTAGAATCCGAAAAGCATTGTGAAATAATGTAACATTTCAATTTTTCCAAAAGTGCCCCTCCTCTCCTCTTATAAAAGGCCCCCACCTCTACCACCTTATTCACACTTCCAAGCCTTTTGGTTCGGCCATCCCCTGCCCAAATACTCTCCCAACTTCTCTCCCTTAATCCTAGAAGCTTTACTTTAGTCATAAAGACATCCTAAGGAGTCCTTTTGATCAAATCAAAAGGAAGAACCCGAAGAAGAGGTAACATTTTCATCACCCTCTTTCAAGTTTCTTTCTTCTTCCACTCCCTCTTTGTTTATTATTTCAATTCTAAAATTATAACTCCAGTATCTTCTATATAATGTGATTTTATTATAAATATGGAACAACCATATTCAGTATTCTACCCATCATTTGAATGACATGTCACCATACGTGCGTACGTACGGCTTACCGTCTCCACGTCGTGGTGTAATTGTTATTCATTATATTATTATTTAGATGGGTATAATAATGATATGTAATTCATGTAAATAATAAATATAACATGATAATGATTCTGTATATATGATACACTATCCAATTATATATTATTTTAATATCAAAATAATGATATTGTCGCTCGTGCGTACGTACGGACTACCGTCTCCACGAACGCGATGAGATTCATTCTCCGTCGTATCCATTCAAGTATAATTATCATTTGATCATTTAAAAATAATGTTTAAGGACATGATATCATTCTGTATATGAATAATATACAACCTATCCATGAAAAACAAGACTTACATGACAAAACATATAAAAGAAAACGAGTAAGTTAACACCCGAAACAACGATAAATCTAAGATATTGTTAACAAAGCAATGTTAAAAGATCATATATGATATCATATGAATGTATATGATTCTTGTATAATTTAATAACAATTATTTCACCATTATACAGGAGGTTAACCTACCCCAACCAAGGAAAAGTACAAGGTAAGGGTTTACTTCACAACCTCTTCATTATCCAAGGTTGTTTATACATAATTATCTACTGGGACCTCGTTATCATCCACATCCATGTTTCTCAAAAATGTATTTCAAAACATTTTTACTATTAAATGGAAAATGGTTTAAAGTCATTTATACCCTTATACGTTTTTGAAAGGAATCTTACCGACGTTTTCCAAACAATGTACTTTTTAACCTTTTTGACAAATTTAAGGTAAGAATGTTTTTTTTACTTATACGGCGGGTGCGGCTATTTTCCGCCATTATAACTTCGTCGAAGCTTCCCTAATAAGCTTTTAAGAATATTTTCAAAGTAAATGTATTATTTTATAATTATGGGACTTTTAAATGATTTCAAAAAGGAGAGATATTTCTCTCAAATAGCTTTGATTTCATCCATGTCAACATCCTTTGATGGGTTTTAAGTTTAATTGAAATTGATTTATGATACAAAACTTCCATTGAACATTTTGTGAAATATTTGACTGTGGATGTGTTATTTTATACCATCCATAGTTTATGGAGAAATTTTTGACATTTCGTATGCTAGTTTTAATACGAATATTTATGTTATGTTTAAAACCTATTCATATGAGGAATGTATTGGACTTAATATGTGACGGGTGGAGCCCGTTATAGCTCCTCGATGCATCGGTAGGTCTCATGAGACAACTAGACGTGGAATTGGCCGAGGCCCTTTCCCAATCTTATTTGTGGTTTTGGCCGAGGCCTTAATCATTTTAGTCGTCTTGGCCGAGGCCCTGAAAAAGTGTTTCAGAATGTCTGGCATTATACATTCCCTCATTATGAAAGTGGTTATTGAGATTTCATGTGATTATTCGTCTAGTAGAATATCCATGTGAGTAAGTAATGGCATTATTTTATTTTACTTTTGCCATATTATGCTGAAGTTCAAGTTCAATAAGGATTTTGTTTTAGTTATACATTGCCTTAAATGCTTATGTTTTCTTATAAAAGCTTCCGCAATATTGTTATCCTTACTGAGCATCTGAGCTCACCCCTTTCAATGTTTAAATATTTTCCAGGATGTGAAGAAGTGTATTATGAATGACTTTCAAGGATAGTCAGTGAAGATATGAGTGTGGACTATGAAGACCATGTTATTGTAGTTTGTTTAATTTTTATGTAATGAAAGACTTATGAATGTATCTAATGTTTCCAAGGCTACTAAACTAATCGGTCTTTCGAGACTTGATCTTTTGTGATCATGCCAATGTTACGAAGTAATGCACCGACTCTGGGTAGCTGGGGTCGGGGCGTTACAGTTGGTATCAGAGGCAGTTTAGTACTAACCTTGGAAGCTAGATTTAGATAAACTCTGATTAGAGCACATATCCTGAAGATAGAATTTGAGGATTAGTATAGAAGAACTTCCTAGAATTTTGGTATTGTAGATATGTTGTGAGTTTTCCGAGAAATACATCCCTGTATGGATACGAGCAGGAAGAGGCGGCTCTGGCACAGATGTACCTAGGGGTAAAACCCGAAAACACCGCTTTGAGCTAGACTCGAATGGGAACTGGTGCACGACAACGGGCCTTGCTGCACTCTTGGTTACGACACTCCCGGGGGATATGCTTTGGATAATTCCCATTTTCTTTACAAACCACTATGAAGGGTTACGAGTATATAATTCCTCAAAGAAAACATTTTTATAATTATGTATTATATCCATAATTAGTTCAATTTATGTTAAGTGTTTTACAAGTATGGAATTATGTATTTTGATTCATGAACTAATCTAGTTTATTCCATTATTTAGAAATGGCGCCTAGTGGAAGGAATGGAAACCGTATCAATGCACGCACTCCATGTAGGGATTTCCCTCCTGCTCAGGATAATTATGGTGGAGCTAGTGATACAACTGGTGCTGATCAGCTTCTCACCGTACTGGGACAACTCACGCAGGTTATGAATAACAACCTTACTCGTATGGAGCACCCTGATCCGCAACGTGGAGGATTAATGCTAGACCGTTTCATGAGGCAACAACCGCCAACCTTCAATGGCAGTACAAATCCTATAGTAGCAGAGCAATGGATAAATTCCTTAGAGAAAATATTCCATGCCTTGGGGAGTAGTGAAAGGGAGAATGTTGTCATGGCAGTTTACCGCCTCACTGGAGATGCCGATCAATGGTGGTCACTAATTCAAAACAAAAAGGAGGATGATGAATTAACAAACATGGAATGGCAGGAGTTCAAAGAGCTGTTCTTAGAAAAATACTTTCCTCGAGACCATCGAGCGGATATGGAAAGGCAATTTCTGAGTCTGAGGCAGAAGGAGGATGAGAATGTCGCAAAGTATGAGGCTAACTTTACAAGGTTAGCAAGGTATGCTGCAGATTACATACGTAACCCAAGAAGTAAGACTGATCGTTTCTTTGATGGGTTGAAACCATTTCTCCGTCGAGCTTTAGTATCACAAACCTTCTCTTCATACGAAGGTATTTTCTCGTGCGCTATCAAGACGGAAAAGGAATTCTCTAAGTCTTATGACTTTAAATCAAAGCAAGATAAGAAGAGATCCGCTGAAAACTCTGGGAAAGGAAATAAGGAAATAGGGAAGAAGGGTAGAAATGAATTTCCACCCTATGATAATTGTGGTAGGAAGCACCCTGGTGCCTGTCTAAAAGGAAAAGGAGTATGTTACAAGTGTGGTGAAAAAGGCCACCAAGCTCATGAATGCAAGGGAAAGAAAGCGGCTGTCAACGTGGAATGTTATAATTGTAGAGAGAAGGGACATTATGCAAATGAATGTCCTAAGCGTCAGGGGAACTTACCTCAGAAGAGGCCAAGGGATCAAGGCCAGGCTTATGCTATCACTACTGCTGAGGTGGAAGCTCCGAAAGACATGGTGGAAAGTAATTTAATGGTTTCCTCAAGTTTAGCAAATGCATTATTTGATTCTGGATCATCTCATTGTTTCATATCTTCCCAGTTTGCTAAGAAAATTAGATATTTCCAATTTGATTTAACAAGGGAGTTGTCAGTCAAAACCCCTAAGGGAAGTATTGTTGCAACAAAGTTTTGTCGATTAGTTCCCATTAGAGCACCTAAATGTTCTTTACCTGCTGATCTCATCGTCATACCCATGATTGAATTTGATATAATCCTCGGTATGGATTGGCTTTCGGACCATGATGCAAAAATTTATTGTAAGAGGAAAGAGGTTACGATTCTTGATGATGATGATAAGGAACACCTTATCTTTAGAGCAGAATCATCGCCACATAATTCTTATCTAGATCCACCCCCAGTAGCTCAACTAAATTCAATTATTGGGGAGGAAGAGAAGGAAATTACTGAGGATGAGGAAAGGAATATTCAAATAGAGGATGTACCTATTGTGAGAGAATATGTTGATGTGTTTCCGGAAGATTTACCTGGACATCCTCCAGAACGAGAAGTTGAGTTTTCCATTGATTTAATTCCTGGATCAAGGCCCATATCGAAGACCCCTTATAGAATGACCACTGTGGAATTAGTCAAACTAAAGAAACAACTAGAGGAATTGAGTAATAAGGGATTTATCCGCCCTAGTGTTTCTCCTTGGGGAGCCCCTGTTCTTTTTGTTAAGAAGAAAGATGGATCTATGAGGTTGTGCATTGATTATAGGGAGATCAATGCTATAACAATAAAGAATAAGTATCCCCTACCTCGCATTGATGATTTGTTTGACCAACTGCATGGAGCTCAATACTTTTCAAAGATTGACCTTCGGTCTGGATACCATCAGTTGTGTGTGAAGAAGGAAGACGTTCCAAAGACAGCATTTCGAACAAGGTACGGGCATTACGAGTTTACAGTAATGCCTTTTGGATTGACTAATGCACCCTCTGTTTTCATGGATCTAATGAATAGAGTTTTCAAGGAATATCTTGATGAATTTGTAGTGGTATTTATTGATGATATCTTGGTATACTCCAAAAGCCACGAAGATCATGAAAATCACTTACGCATTATCCTGAAGACTCTTAGAAGACATGAATTATATGGGAAATTTAGCAAGTGTGAATTCTGGCTTCATGAGATTTCTTTTCTTGGCCATATTGTCTCTAAGGATGGAATTTTCGTTGATCCTTCTAAAACCAAGGCAATCCAAGAATGGCCAGCACCGACAAGTATAACTGAGGTACGCAGTTTTATTGGTTTAGCAGGTTATTATCGACGTTTCATCCAGAATTTTGCCAGATTGGCTAACCCATTGACAAAGCTCACACGTAAAGGGATTAAATTTGTCTGGACAAAAGAGTGTGAAGAATGTTTTGAAGAACTAAAGAGAAGATTAGTCAATGCCCCTGTATTGACTCTACCATCGGGGAATGGTGGGTTTTTTATTTATAGTGATGCATCGAAGAAAGGACTCGGTTGTGTCCTTATGCAGAATGATAAGGTCATTGCCTATGCATCACGACAGCTAAAAATTCATGAGCAAAACTATCCTACTCATGATCTTGAGTTAGCAGCTGTGATCTTTGCTTTAAAGATATGGAGACATTACCTCTATGGTGAAAAATGTGAGATTTATACTGATCACAAGAGTTTGAAGTATATTTTCACACAAAAAGAACTCAACATGAGGCAAAGGCGATGGCTTGAACTACTCAAGGATTATGATTGCACGATACATTACCACCCGGGGAAGGCAAACAAGGTGGCAGATGCTTTGAGTAGAAAAGACCATGGAGTTTTGAATGTGATGAGAATTGAAAGGGATCCAATTTTCTTGGATCTAGTGAATATGGACATGGGAATAACTAGGGAAGGTGAAACATCAATGCTTTTTCAAATGGTTGCCAAACCATCATTACTAGAAAGGATTAAGAGTTCTCAGACCAATGATGAAGAATTTCAGAAGAAGATTAAAGGTGTGAATGATGGAAGATTGAGGGACTTTGTGTATAAGGATGGAATTTTGAAATTCGGGAAGAGACTTTGTGTTCCCGATATACCTGATCTAAAAAGGGAATTGCTGGATGATGCTCATAGTTCCAACTTCTCTATACACCCTGGGAGCACCAAAATGTATAGAGATTTGAAGGAACATTTTTGGTGGGATAATATGAAGAGGGAGATTTCTGATTTTGTGTCGAGGTGTATGGTTTGTCAACAAGTGAAAGCTGGAAGGCAACATCCTGGTGGAGTATTGCAACCTCTTCCCATACCTGAGTGGAAATGGGATAATATTACGATGGACTTTGTCATGGGACTACCAAAGACTCCTAGAAGGAATGATGCAATATGGGTCATTGTTGATCGACTTACTAATTCAGCACATTTTCTGGCTATACGGGAGGATCTACCACTTGAACGTCTAGAAAGACTATATATTAATGAAGTTGTAAGACTTCATGGAGTACCCCTATCGATTGTTTCTGATCGTGATCCTCGTTTTACTTCAAGATTCTGGAAAAGTCTTCAAAAGGCCTTGGATACTGAACTTCGTTTGAGCACTGCCTATCACCCTCAAACAGATGGACAATCAGAACGGACTATTCAAACCTTAGAAGACATGTTGAGATCATGCTCTCTTGACTTTCAGGGTATGTGGGATCAATATTTACCACTGGTAGAATTTTCCTATAACAATAGCTTCCATTCGAGTATTCAGATGGCACCATATGAAGCGTTATACGGAAAGAGATGTCGTACACCAACCTGTTGGGATGACGTTGGTGAAAGAAAACTTGTAGGCCCAGAACTGGTGGATGAAACGGTGGAAAAGGTGAAAGTAATCCAAAATCACATCAAAGCAGCTCAAAGTAGGCAGAAGAGCTATGCCGATAATCGAAGGAAGGATTTGGAATTTCAAGTCGGTGATCATGTTTTCCTGAAGGTATCTCCATGGAAGGGAGTCATACGTTTTGGTAAGAAAGGTAAATTGAGTCCCAGGTACATCGGACCTTTCGAAATTCTAGAACGAATTGGGGCTGTAGCTTACCGTTTGCCAATGCCGCCAAGTCTCTCCAAAGTTCACGATGTGTTCCACGTATCTCTGTTAAGGAAATACATGCCTGACCCAACGCATGTACTCACCTATGAGGAATTAGAACTGGAACCCGATCTTTCCTATTGTGAAGAGCCCGTCAGGATTCTTGATGTGAGGGAGCAGGTGCTGAGAAACCGAACGACTCGTCTGGTGAAGGTTTTGTGGAGAAATCATAAAATGGAAGAGGCAACGTGGGAACCTGAGGAATTTATGATGAAAAACCACCCGAGTCTTTTTATGCAGTAATACCCTAGAAATTGCGTGGACGCAATTATTTGAAGGAGGGGAGAATGTAACACCCCAAGCTTCCACTGTACGTTTCCCTTCGAATAATGCAATAGCGTGTGTTGTACGCAACCTCGAGCTCTAACACACACCACAACTAATTAAACTAGCCGTTGTGAATAGTAATACCTACCTTTTGAAATTTTATAAATCAAAATGGACTTCATTTTTGGATTTGGAATATTGAAATTAGCCTATGTTGAATTTTTGGTATTTTTCTGAGAACTTCTAAATTTTTATGAATAGTGAAAAATACTTAAAACAACTTTTTTAATCAAAATAATTTATAGTGATAAATTATAATATTTAGTGGTTTTAAAGTATAATTAGAATATATTTTTAGCATTTTATCCAATGGTGGTCATTAGAATTAATTTAACATTGAAATTGGACATAAACAATTTCCAAACTTTTGATATAAATTGTTTCTTAAAAACACGCTATTTGTTGTAACAGCGGGAATTAATTATAAAATTAATTAATACAACTTATATGTTTGGAATTTTGTAAAATAGACATCATTTTTGAATTCAGAATATCAATTATAGCTTAGGGTGAAATTTTGGCCTTATTCTGAAAAACTTCAATTTTTGATGAATAGTGAAACCACTAAGTGGTTGTTAAAAACTGATTTTTCGTTAAAATGAAATATTACCACTTCTGTGATTTGATTTTCAAAAATCCGACATACATGGTTGTCATTAAGAAGTAAAATGTGGTTCAATGAGATTAAAATAATTTTTTGGTGAATAGTAACTTTTAAGTTCTTAATCGCGATTAGAGGTAATTAATGTAGTTTAAGGTACAAATGATGTTTTAATAATATGAGATGAGCATGACACTTGTCCTACTCCTATTGGATGAGTCATGGCCGACCAAGACAACCCATGGGTCAACTTGGGGACCCCATGGAGTCACTTTAGTTGGAAAATGACATTAATATATATTTATTTAATGTTAAAATTAAATTCACACAAACATGAGTTATTTTACTAAAACAGTTTTTAAGTGGGGTTACACAAGTCCAAATTTTGACTATAAATATTCATTAGAAATCTAAAAAGATTTCCTACATCATAATATTTTTTTTATAATTTTTAGACATTAAATAAATTAAATTATTTATGACATCATTATGATGCAGCGATGACCTCATTATTTAACGATTTAAATAAAATGAGAAGATAATGCAAAATCCAAGGCTTACACTTGTCCAAAGCCTATTGGATGAGGAGATTTAGAAACCTTATCACCTTAGCCTCGAATTATATAAGTTTGGGACCTTTAGAATCCGAAAAGCATTGTGAAATAATGCAACATTTCAATCTTTCCAAAAGTGACCCTCCTCTCCTCTTATAAAAGGCCCCCACCTCTACCACCTTATTCACACTTCCAAGCCTTTTGGTTCGGCCAACCCCTGCCCAAATACTCTCCCAACTTCTCTCCCTTCATCCTAGAAGCTTTACTTTAGTCATAAAGACATCCTAAGGAGTCCTTTTGATCAAATCAAAAGGAAGAACCCGAAGAAGAGGTAACATTTTCATCACCCTCTTTCAAGTTTCTTTCTTCTTCCACTCCCTCTTTGTTTATTATTTCAATTCTAAAATTATAACTCCAGTATCTTCTATATACTATGATGTTATTATAAATATGGAACAACCATATTCAGTATTCTACCCATCATTTGAATGACATGTCACCATACGTGCGTACGTACGACTTACCGTCTCCACGTCGTGGTGTAATTGTTATTCATTATATTATTATTTAGATGGGTATAATAATGATATGTAATTCATGTAAATAATAAATATAACATGATAATGATTCTGTATATATTATACACTATCCAATTATATATTATTTTAATATCAAAATAATGATATTGTCGCTCGTGCGTACGTACGGACTACCGTCTCCACGAACGCGATGAGATTCATTCTCCGTCGTATCCATTCAAGTATAATTATCATTTGATCATTTAAAAATAATGTTTAAGGACATGATATCATTCTGGATATGAATAATATACAACCTATCCATGAAAAACAAGACTTACATGACAAAACATATAAAAGAAAACGAGTAAGTTAACACCCGAAACAACGATAAATCTAAGATATTGTTAACAAAGCAATGTTAAAAGATCATATATGATATCATATGAATGTATATGATTATTGTATAATTTAATAACAATTATTTCACCATTATACATGAGGTTAACCTACCCCAACCAAGGAAAAGTACAAGGTAAGGGTTTACTTCACAACCTCTTCATTATCCAAGGTTGTTTATACATAATTATCTACTGGGACCTCGTTATCATCCACATCCATGTTTCTCAAAAATGTCTTTCAAAACATTTTTACTATTAAATGGAAAATGGTTTAAATTCATTTATACCCTTATACGTTTTTGAAAGGAATCTTACCGACATTTTCCAAACAATGTACTTTTTGACCTTTTTGACAAATTTAAGGTAAGAATGTTTTTTTTACTTATACGGCAGGTGTGGCTATTTTCCGCCATTATAACTTTGTCGAAGCTTCCCTAACAAGCTTTTAAGAATATTTTCAAAGTAAATGTATTATTTTATAATTATGGGACTTTTAAATGATTTCAAAAAGGAGAGATATTTCTCTCAAATAGCTTTGATTTCATCCATGTCAACATCCTTTGATGGGTTTTAAGTTTAATTGAAATTGATTTATGATACAAAACTTCCATTGAACATTTTGTGAAATATTTGACTGTGGATGTGTTATTTTATACCATCCATAGTTTATGGAGAAATTTTTGACATTTCGTATGCTAGTTTTAATACGAATATTTATGTTATGTTTAAAACCTATTCATATGAGGAATGTATTGGACTTAATATGTGACGGGTGGAGCCCGCTATAGCTCCTCGATGCATCGGTAGGTCTCATGAGACAACTAGATGTGGAATTGGCCGAGGCCCTTTCCCAATCTTATTTGTGGTTTTGGCCGAGGCCTTAATCATTTTAGTCGTCTTGGCTGAGGCCCTGACAAAGTGTTTCAGAATGTCTGGCATTATACATTCCCTCATTATGAAAGTGGTTATTGAGATTTCATGTGATTATTCGTCTAGTAGAATATCCATGTGAGTAAGTAATGGCATTATTTTATTTTACTTTTGCCATATTATGCTGAAGTTCAAGTTCAATAAGGATTTTGTTTTAGTTATACATTGCCTTAAATGCTTATGTTTTCTTATAAAAGCTTCCGCAATATTGTTATCCTTACTGAGCATCTGAGCTCACCCCTTTCAATGTTTAAATATTTTCCAGGATGTGAAGAAGTGTATTATGACTGACTTGAAAGGATAGTTAGTGAAGATATGAGTGTGGACTATGAAGACCATGTTATTGTAGTTTGTTTAATTTTGATGTAATGAAAGACTTATGAATGTATCTAGTGTTTCCAAGGCTACTAAACTAATCGGTCTTTCGAGACTTGATCTTTTGTGATCATGCCAATGTTACGAAGTAATGCACCGACTCTGGGTAGCTGGGGTCGGGGCGTTACAATTGAGTTATAAATTTTGAATTGAAATATCGATTTTAAACTGATAAATGACACTTTGAGTCATACTGTTCACACCATGTGTTAGATTGAGGTGCGACTGCTTCCTACACATCCTAAATGACTTATGGATTGTTATACTAAACTATAAAAATAATATAAATGTGTTTTTTTGGTTTTTATTATGAAATTTTTATATTTTACTAAACTTAATGTCAATTTTAAATAAAAAGACGCAGTTGGAGTCACACCGGTCACCCCGTGTATCAGATTATGGTGTCACTGATTACTACACATCCCATAGTCTCAAAAAGATTCCCAATTTCCAATGTTACCTGGATTACCATTGTATTTATTTATCTAACTTCCAATACTACATATTGAATCAAGAAAGGTTTTTTGTCTAAGAACATCAAATCAATATGAAGTATTGGATGCTCAACAAATAAAATTAATGGAAATCATAGTAACAATGGAAAATAGTAACATGATATACCATATATGGCTTGTTGAGGATAGTTGAATGTAAAATGTGACTTTCTAGAAGAACTATGAAAATGACTAAATAATTATTAGATAAATGTGATAGGGAAAGTAACATACAAATATAAGATAAAATGATAAAGAATTAACTAAATAATTATTATGAATTCAACTGTTCATGATGGTTGTATACATTGTTAACCCATAAATATAAAAGGAATCCACCTATATATGAAAATAATTCATAGGCGAGTAATACTAAAAATAAATGAATTAATCATAAATATGAAACAATGCATTACTTCTATGGAAGTCACATATTCATGATATTTTTTTACATTATATGATCAGGTATTTTGCCCATTCTTTTATAAGAAAATCTATATCATCATGTGAATATTATTTTTTCAATTGTGATAGTAGTAATAAGAAAATATAAATACACAAAGTATTAATAATTATTTTAAATTAAATTATAAGTATCTTTGAAAATACCTCTTTGAGAATGCATGTTTATTGATGGAATATGATCTCTCTCCTAAATTATAAAACATAATATCCATAATATTTTCCATTTATTTATTTTGAACACTATAGAATATTTTTGGTAAATAAGTAATTTTTTTGATATGTGATTATATAGGGAAATATTATTATATTTTCTATTATACTTATCCAATTTTAGAACTTGTTAGGGTCCTTATGTGTAATGATTTTCCTTGTTCCATGATTTTGATGATATTTATACACTATCCCATTATAACATAATTCTCATTAAAACTTAATATAAATTATATAACATGATGTCTAGTTCTAAAATGTTGGATGTAGTGCATTACAAATTTATAAACTCTATCATGTGTGGTCGGTTTGTTGGGAATCCATATAGTGAATCCAGGAAATAAATCTTTGGAGTATCCAAATTTACCATATTGAGCATCCAATGTTTCCTAAAAACATAAAAAGTAATAAGTAGCGAATAAAATGAAAATATATTTGATAGGATTCAATTTTATAGTTTTACCCCTAAATCATTAATATTAAGAAGAGTTTATCATCCACAAGTTTTCTTCCAAACGTTTTGGCTAGGTTTTCCACCATTTCAACCATTTTTTTTGGGATTCTATTTTTGTTTTTTCCGTAGAGTTTTCATGAGGACTAACGATTCCAATTTTTTTTTGTAGGGAAATCCCATGAATTTGTATTTATATATATACAATTATAAAAAAATATAAAATGTATTTAGTCATATTTAACATAGTATATCATCTTTTAGAAAATTAAATAATTAAAACACACCTCATGTATACATTTACAACTAAGGATCCTATCCATTAATAGTTGAGGATTCCATTTAATTTCTCAAAAGTAATGTTGTCAGTACCTTCCTCTTTGTACATTTTTTCTTCAAAATCAACTATGTGACTATGACAACTTTGTGACATTATATCCACATAAACCTTCAATGTTAATAAATGTATATATTCAATGGTTGGGGTAAATGTTCTTTTGGAAGATATTTTCGATTGGTTTGTTAACCCTTTAGATTGTTTTGAGTCAACCTTTCATTCCTACCCCTTTCCTTTGTTCGTCTATAATAACATTCATTGGTTTAGACCTTTTTACATTAATTGATAAAGGTTTAGCAGGAAAAATAAATTGTAAATGAATACATCCTTATTGACATGTGTTTTTACAAGATTTGATATCCATGTGATGAATGTTACAAAATCTTGGCCAACCATATGGATATCTTCATCATCAAATGAAACAGTTAGCTTAGTGCTCAACTCATGTGTTATGATAATCACCACTATCACTTGACCTATCAGATGTGGTCTATTGTGTACCATGTCTTTTGGGATATTTAACATCATAGCCCTCACTACAAGGTGATGGGTGGGTGTTGATAGATATAAATCACAACCATTTTCACCCTATAAATATCTATACAGGAAAGGTATCGATGTTTTTATGATGCACATTTGATAGAAATAATTATTAGAATATTGATTACCTTTAATAAAATAAATATTTGAGGGGAATGGCACACCTCAAAGATGGTGGGGTGAGGAGGGATATTCATACAATGGTTATTCTTGAGTTATTTCTTCTCTTTTCTGCCCCCATAAAATTTTCTAGCAACTCAGTCATCCAATGAAATTGTTCATAAAGGAAAGATAATCATGATTTTATCTTTATCATTTAATTACCTTTATTCTCACCTTGTTTCTTATCAAAATATGTTCGAGGTGTCACCCCAAAACCCGCACCTCTGTCGTGGATATACTGTTCTGGCCACTTCAAGGCCATAAATAACATGTGTTAAACAAGTATAGGTGTTGATGATTCCTATGACTATATTAGATGGAAAATATAATAAAATAAGTAATCATTGTTATGTAATATAAATTTAAAGAAAAAAATTATTATGTCATACTTACACATGTTTTACACATATTTTGTGTGTTTTAATCTATTAATATCCCATCTTTATTTACATGTGGATCATTCTATAGCACATGGTGTGGGATAGAAGTGGATTTGGATTTGGATTAATTAATCTACATATAAACAAAGAAACATAATTTGTTTTTCATATCACATAAATGTATTACAGTAGATTTAAAATATGTACCAATTTTTTTCAAGTGAAGCGTTCCCCATACTTGTTTTATAGTAGTGGTACATTGGATTTTATACCTGTTCCATATTTACATCTCTCAGTTGCTGTTTTATATATGAAAAAATCACAAACAAAGTGATAAAAACACATATTTTCAAACAATTTATTACCTGCCATAATGTACCTAAAAAGACAGCTCCCCATGATATCCAGTAAATTCATCCCATGCTTCTTGGGTTATAAGGTGTGTATACATAAGTGGTGGGTGTGGGTTTATTTTCCCTTCAGTATCATTATAATGATAAATTTCTAGAATTTTGTGAAGGCCTATGTGAATCCTTCCAGCAAGAATTAATACATATTTCTTATGGTATTCATCTACTATAAATGCACTATAAAAGATATTATTAAGAGTAAATCAATGTTACAATATTTTATTTTTTAGTAAAATAATGAAATGATATTATAATGTCACTATAATCTATTCCCAGATCAGTGTCTTAAGTGTGGGAACAACATGGTTCCATGAATCTAAATCAATCAGCACATGTATCCTAGTGATGGATCCAATGTAACTACTGAACATGTCCCTATTATGGTTAACATGATAGCTTTGTGCATTCTATATGACCTCGAATTTGATGCCTTTGCTTTTCAACTTAATGATTTTTTCTACCACTTTCAATCTACAACACTATTATTTTTTCACCATCAATAAACCTTCAATTCTTAACATTTCCTTGGATTCAACCTCATCAATATGTTGTTCCTATGGATTGGTAAAACGAGCATGTGTAGAAGGTCATTTTACCTATACACTAGGAGAAACAAAAGGTTAAAAAACCTATTGTTTCTCAGGAGTGGTAGCATCAACATGTGCAGAAGGTCATTGTTCCTTTACATTGGGTGTAGTAGTAGCTTGAGGGACATGTTGTTCCTCAGTATTGGGAGTGCCATCATGTGAAGAATTCATTATATATAGATGTGGTTAGATATTAAATTTAGATTACATAAATACAGCAGTGAACAGATAATAACATGAGGTAACTTAAGGTATATTAAAAAAATATAACCTGATTATTAAACTCTCTTTTTTTAAAGGTTGAAGGGATTTGACCCCTCTATCTAGTATCTAAATCCATTCATTGTGGTCTCCTCTAACATAAAAAACTCCATCTACATTTACACCTCTACGAAATTATTACTATTTCCCAATAAAAGGGTCATCCTTATTTGAATTTTCATCTGAAACTTTAGTGGTTTTGGTCAATAACTGAACAATTAACCACTTTCAGTTTACGAGATCTAGAACATAAAATACATTTACTACATGGGAGTCCATTAAAAATAGTTCATCTTTATTCCCTTCCTTACTGAAATCCACTTTCACGAATCCCAATTCATCTATTTTAACAACAATCCTGTTACTAACCAAGATACATTGTAAAACCAACACATGGAATATTATATAATCCAAATCCCATATTTCTTTGATGATGCCAAAGTATGACATATTTTCTTAAATTAGATTTCTATCCTTAGTACCTGATACATGCATCGCTTCTACAACAAGTGTCACTCCAGTATTTTCCATGGAACCATCTTCATCATGTTCATTTGTATAGAATATATAACCATTAATTATATTATATTTATAATATAATACATACACACATGGTTCTCTGGCTAGAAATCGAATTCATTCTAAAATTGAATCCATATTTTTATCTACCTCCTTAAAAATAATGTTCTCAAACCTTCCTATAAATTATTGACTATGTGTATTTGATATCCATATATCATCCCTTGATGGATTAAAATACCTAATAACTTCTTTGCAGTTTAAAAATATGAGTCAAGCTCCAAATTGTTATGAAAAATATGAAGGTGGGCCTACTACCAATCAATAATATTGATTATAACAAAATCTCTTCATGAAATTCCTTTACCCTCAAGCCTCCCAATGTGCCAAGATTTTGGTAGACTATTGATTTCCACACTAGATAGGTATTCAGTAAATAATTCAATGGATTCCTCAATAATATATCGCTATGTACTCCAACCCTCTAACCGACTTCAAATTTTGACAAACCCTTTTGAAATCTCCATATTTTGTTCAATGGGGTACATTCATCTATAGTGTAAAGGACTACTTAATCAAATCTCTCTCACCAATTGAACCATCAAGTTAACCATTATATCAATGAATAATAGTGGGATTAACATTTCCAATTCACGTAATATGATGGAAATTTCTCTTTCCATAGTCAGAAATTTCACCAGGTCTATAACTTTGATGCATATAACTTTAAAGAAGAAATGAATATTGGTTAATGAATGATGGACATTCTTGGGAAAAATGAAATGTAAAGAAACAAGAATTAGGTCATACATCAAAACATGGTAGTCATGTGATTTAGACCCTTTATCGTTAAATCATTCATTGACACAATATTCTTGATATTCGATGAATACACCTATGGAACCTTTATATCATTCAAGATGTTGAAAAATTGATATCTCTCCTGCCTCGAAAGAGTTTAAGAAATTGGAGGAAGGAAATTTTGTTTTTCAACCTTCATTAGCACCAGCTGTTCTCATATTCCCATGTCAACAATGTCAATCATAGCCATAATTCCATACATAGTTTTCTTGGTGAATTTAGAAATGTGTTTATGACACCATCAAATACATTTTTTCAATATTCATAACATCAAGAAAATGTCTAATATGAAAAAAATTTCCATATAATAATTAAAAAAATTGATCGCTTTTTCCAAATGGATTTCATACGGTTTTTCTAAAATCATTTACTGAATGTAGTGTCCATATAATTTACTTTATAAAATAGTTGATCACCTATTAGTGGAAATGGTGATGTGAGTTCTTCTGAAATTCCATTGAATGATTTCATACAAGATCTTTACTTATGTCAACGGGGAAGAAATCTAAGATGTTATATAAATACAGTCGTTGATGAATGTTTCAACCTTATTGACTATGTACCTTGTCTGTAAATAGGACACCCTTGAGCTCCTTTAATGCTATATCCTAAAACATTTCCATATGCAGGAAAGTCATTTTTTATCCCATACAACATGGATCTCAACAAGAAATCTTCATTCCTATTTGCATGATACAACATAACACCTGAGTCCCACAATAACGTCAAATCCTCAATCAATGGGGCCAAATAAACATCAATATCAATACAAGATTGTTTTGGTCCTAATATAAGCATAAATAACATGATGTATTTTTTTTTCATGTATAACTATGATGGAATGTTATAATTTACCAATATAACCTTCTAATTATTGTGAGTGATTTTTTAAAAACCAAAAGGATTCACTCCATCTGTAGATAATGAGAAATAAAGGTTGATCGGCTTGTTTCCAAATTCATGATACTCATGATCAATTATATTCAACTAAGGAGATTCTTTCAGGTGATATAGTTTCCCATCTTTATTTCTTGCATCTCCATTCCATGTCAATTTCCATGTTGTATCCTAACTTCTATATAGGCCCCTAAAACTTGGAATGATTGGAATTTACCATAAAACATTCATAGGACTAGATTCATCTTTCTTATATCGAGAAGAACCACACTTTGGGAATTATGTAAGTGATTTTTGGTCCTTGAGAAATAGTATACAGTCATTCAGAAATGCATGTATTCTTTCAGAGATTATACCCATTGAGCGTAACATTCGTTTGGAATCATATGTTCAGCTAGGGATATCATTATCATTTGAGAGAATGTCATTCAAGAGAGCAAGTAGTTCCGTAAAATAGGCTTCAGTACATCTGTTTCCCTACTTTCAAATTATAAAACTTCAGTACGGACAAAAATGCTATATATTTAGTGAAACCACTACATAATGGAGTCTTTTCACAACTCTTTAACTTCTCAAACAATTTGGGGAAATCACAAAGTTCATCTTCAAATTTCCTTTGTATTTCTTCAATATGATCTTCATCATCATCATTCACATCTATAATCACATCCTCGATATGGTCTTTTTCATTGTACACACCTATAATCATCTCAAATGATCCATAAAACACAGTGTTATCCTAAACACTAGCTATGTTTACTTTTTACCCATCTTTATTCTAACATTTATGTCTTCAATATATTCCATGATAGATCAAATGTTCTTCCAACTCCTCTGGACTAAGTACTTTTGAATAACAATAGCGTAAACATGGATAAAGGATTTGAGAAGGGTAATATGCATGATATTCTGCAAACTAGATGAACTCTTTCACACCATCTTTATATTCTATTGTCATATCATTAACATCTATCAATTATTTATTCATATACATCCTTTTTGATTTGGTAATATTAATATTTTACAAAATAAATACAAAAAATATGTTCAATAGAAATATCTCCCAAAAATTCATAGTGAGTTTACTGGAAAGAGACTTTAGGGTTTTCTTATTCAATTATAACTAATTTAATGTTTTTTAAGGTTTGATAATAAAATAAAAATTATTTAGTATTATTTATTTATGGAATTTGTTTCGATTATAAACATGACTTAATGGAGTTAAATGTTTTTATAAATGCCATTTTTTGGATCAATACAGGTTAATCATCTATTAGTGCGTGAGTAGAGACTTTTATAGGGATACACATTATTCATGATATATATATATATATATATATATATATATATATATATTTCAAAATAATTGAATTAAAATTAGAATTTCGTTGTGATAATTATATGGATTCTTTTGAGACTTAATTTTCATGTAGGCTAGTTGGGGATATTGAAAGGAAATAAAAATTATTTTTTCCAATAACTCACTATAATGTAAATAACTTAAAAATCCTTAAACCACTATATTCTCATCAATAACACCACCCAAAAACAATAATCACCTCAAACCGCTCAGGATTTTCCCACTACTTGAATTTCTAAAGATAACCATACAATTACATAACCTCATGAGGATCTTGGTCACCATGAAAAAGGAAAGATGATGACTCAATAATTCATAAGGTGAAAAAGATCATTCCCCTAGAACTCCCTTCATAATTTGGGAAAAACAATCACTAGAAAAAATAAATTAAAATAATAAGAGTATTTCCCCTAAGTTATATCCTCAAAAGGGCCTTTATACACCATATCAAGACATTTCATGGAGGTGAAATAAAGAAACATGAAACATGAGTCCATCTCTTTTATGTTTTAAAAGTCACTCAAATCACATTTTCCCAATGCACACCAAGGGGTTAGATCCCAAAGAACAATCCACATGAGAACAATACACAACAATTTTTTTTCAAAAATTTCATTTCTATTAAAATCACACCCCTATACCAGGAGGGTTGAAATCATTTTTCAAATACTTGCACACATTGAAAATAATCTAAATTATAAAAAATATAATCCATGTTTTCATGTTAAATTGTTTCTAAAAATTCCAAAAAATGTTCTCTAATTTTTCATAATTAAATCGACCACATCTCAAAAATTTCAAATTAAATAAATTCATTTTTATAAGGAAATCGTCACACATGGATTCAGAAATTAATACATTTCTCAAAATCCCCTTTTCATTTCAATATCGAAAATTACATGTTAAAATTAAAAGAGAAGAGAAACAATATTTAAAAATTTTCACAACCATTAAAAATAATTTTCATTCCTCAAAAATTTTGTTTTAAAATCAACCCACTCAATAAAATCTCATTTTCCTTTAAAAAATATTTTTTTTGAATAAAAAAATGTGATTTTAAGTCTTAAAGATGAATACAATGCATTATAAACATAAAAATTCATGATATCTAGCATGAAACTGCTTTTAAATCACTTCATTTAAATTTAAAATCATTATACCATATATAGACCAATATAAGAGCTCGGGTTCCACAAAATCTTAAGGCGCGAGAGGGGGCTGGGTTTTGATGGGGTTCCACCTAAAAAAATAAAAAAGGATTTTACCAACTCTTCTTAAAAAGAACTAATAAAGGTGGTTCTTAGCAATGCTAAAATATAAAGAACTAATAAAAAGGACTTTTATTGGTGCTAAAGAAGCGCTGATAAAACATGCCTTTATCAGCATTAAAAATATAGCACTAATAAAGACATATTTTATCATCGCAAAAAAAGATTTGACAAAGACCTAATTCTAATAAATTATTTATAATTATAAAATAATATTAAATATATTTATTATATTTATAATTATTATTATAAATAAATATATATTTATTTAAAAGATTAAAAAATTATATTAAATATATATAATTAAATTTATAATTTTATATTATTTAAATGAATATATATTTATTTAAGTAATTATAAAATAATGATAAAAATATATAATTAAATATATAATTTTATGATTATTTAAATAAATAAATATTTATTTATACATATAACTATAAATAAATATTTATTTATTTAAAAAATTAAAGATTATAAAAAATTTATATAATTAAATGTATAATTTTATAATTATATAAGATAAATATATTAGTTATATATAATTATAATATAATAAATATAATAAATATATTTACTGTAATTTTATAATTATTTAAATATGTATATTTATTAGTTGGGGTTTGGCTTAGTGGTAAACACCCCATAATACTACTTTAAAAATGAGGGTTTAAAACCTATTGGGCATAGGTTAATGCAGGAGTACTGTAGCGTACTATAGAAGTGATGGAACTAATGACTAGCAACACTTTAGCGGTGGCATGCACAATAGAGGAGACATAACTATAGACGACACTGTAGTAGACTGAGTACTATAGCAACACTATTCACTGGAGGGCCTTTGGCTCACAAATTTGGGCCATCAGGGCCATGTAATGGGCTTTCATGCCCACTAGGCCTACAAGCCATATAATGAGCTTCATGCCCACTAGGCCTATAGGTCATGTAGTGAATAAATAAGGCTTGATAGTTAGGATATCCCTTGGGGGGGCTATAAGTTGCCTTTCTAGCCTCTGTCTGGGATGTGTGTGTTTAAATCTAATTTTACCCCCAAGAACCTAATATATATATTTATTTATAATCATATATATACTAAATATATTTATAAATAATTTTATAAATTTATATAATCATATATAATTATATAAATATATACAAATATTTAAAAATATATTTATTATGATTTAATAATTATAAATAAATAATTATTTATTTATAGTTAAAATTATAAATAAATTTATATTTATTTAAATAATTATAGGATTAGAATAAATATATTTATTATACTTATAATTTTATTATATATATTTACAAAATTATAAATATTAAAAATATATTTTTTATAATCATATAATTATTTAATTAAATATACATATTTATTTATACTTATAACTATAAATAAATAAATATTTATTTATAATTAGAGAATCATTATAAATATATTTATTATATATATGATTTTGTAATTATATATAATAATTTTATTTATTATAATTTTATAATTATTTACATATATATTATTTATAATTATCATTACAAATATTTGTATTTATTTATAAAATATTAGTATATATTTTTAAATATATATATATATATATAATATTTATATAATTATAAACATTATAAATATATTTATTATAATTTTATAATTATTTAAATATATATATATATATATATTTATAATTATAATTATAAATAAATAAATTTATAAATATATATATATATATATATATATATATATATATTAATATGTATATATATATGTATAGAATAATAATTAATGTTTTTATTGTAATTTTATACTTATCCAAATATATATATATCTATATATAATAATATATTTAATTATAATAATAGTTATAAATAAATATATTTAAAAATTATTTATATGTATAATTAAAATTGTATTATTATAAATATAATAAATATATTTATTATTCAAATATATTTATTGTAATATTATAAGTATTTTTTGAGAAAATGATATGTTCTTGGGTATAACATGATTGATCATACATGTGGAAATTTATAAATGAAAATTCACAGTGGTGAATATATGCATGCACATGATATCATAATATAGGTAATCCAAACATTTGGAACATAACTCACTATCCCATCCCCAAATAGACTTTATTGTCAAATGGCATCAATTATTCTGATGCATCAATATATAAACAAAAATAAATATATATTGATTATTTATAAACATATACATACTTTTTTAAAACACTATATATATTTTTGAATTATTAAAAAATATATATTATAATGTATCATATTTATAATAATTATAAACATGCGTTTTTTAATTAATATATATAAATAAAAATTCCTTTTCAATTTAAATATAATAATTATATATATATTAATAGTAATTTTTATTAAAATATGTCATCAACACTATTAATAGCGCTGATAAAGATATCCTTTATCAGCACTTTCTGTTTATCATTGATAAAAGTTGGTGTATCCCTTTCCTGAATCAATTGTAGTAATATTATTGGGAAGAAGATGTAAATATAGATTATTATGTTTTAAATGGGATATCTATTAAGAAAATGTTCAATAAACCCCCTATGAACTGTTTAAAGAGATTAATCCTAATTGTATGATATTTTATAGTATTTTGTTACAATAACATTATCTTAAATACAATATATAATTTTCAAAATTTTCATTCTAAAGGTGATGAAGGAATATTTTTATGATATTACACTACTAAAAAAATATATAGAGTTTTATATATGAGAAATACAGTTGTTTAAGATGATGTACATGTTATGTTTTTGAAAATAGCTCTAACAAGCAAAATTCTGATTTAAAAAATGATGATGATGTTGTTAGGTAATTAAATTTCAAAGAAGATAATTACCCAAATAATTAGAATGCATCACTTGAGGGGGATCATATCTCTTCGAAACTAATCCTAAAGAATGGAAAACACTTTATGATTATCTAGTTGAAAAAGTAATTAATAATTTAGAATATGGTATACAAACTAGAAAATTGTTCTTACTTTTCTTTAAAATGTCTTCTTTTAATGATGATTTTCTTTCTATAAACACTTAAAATTATTTAATAGATTAAAATTATATTAATGATATTAATGATGAATTAAATCAATTTGAATGGAATAAAGTGTGAAATATGGATGCAAAGGATAAACCTATTGTAGGTATAAAATGGATTTTACATAAAAAGATTGATAAAGCTAGAAACATTGTTAAAAATAAAGAAAGACGAGTTGATCAAGGCTATTCCATGGAAGAGGGAATTGAATTTGAAAAATTTCTTCTCCTATTGAATGGTTGGAAGCAATTATAATACAATATTAATTTTCATGATTTCAAAATATAAACTTATTTCAAATAGATATAAAAAAGTGCAATTTTAAATAGAATAATTTATGAGGAAGTTTATGCTAAGTAAAAAACTAGATGTGAAATTGATAAATTTCTATATCATGTTTTTATAATTAATAAATCATTATATGGTATTAAACAGGATCCTTGAGCTTGATATAAAATTTTAACTCAATTTTTTAACACAAAATGATTTTATTAAAGGAAAGGTTGATCCAACCTTGGTTATAAAGAGTGTTTTAATTGATATACTGATTATATAGATTTATGTTAATGATATAATATTTGGTTGAAAACTTGATTCAATTTCAAATGCATTTTCAAAACAAATAACAAGTAAATTTGATGTGATCATAATGACAAACTTGAGATTTTTTCTTAGTTTACAAATCAATCAAAGAAAAGGTGGTATTTTCATAAATCCAGCTATGTATTCTAAAGAACTTTTAAAATGGTTTGGTCTTGATTCTAGTATAACTATGAAATAAAAAATGAGTACCAAATCAAAATTTTATTAGGATGAATCTGGAAAGAAATTCTATATTAAACTGTATAGAGGAATGATGGGTAGTTTATTATGTCTCACTACATCTAGAGAGGACATAATGTTATAAGTTTATTAATGTTCTAGATTTATGTCTAATACTAAGGAATGTAATATTAAATATGTTAAAAGAGTAATTAGATATATTAAGGCTACAATAAGAACTAGTTTATTTTAAAAAAATTATAAATTTTTTGACTTATTTTCTTACTTTAATTCTGATTTTTGATGTAGTAGGCTGGACCGGAAAAACAGAACACGTTTGAGACATTTTCTAGGTATATGTTTAATTTCATAGAGGTTCAAGAATTGAATATCAGAAAAGCCATCTAAAGTGGTGTTTGAATATGTTTTTATTGCTAATTTTGGTTTATAGAGTATATGGATTAAAAAATATTTGATTTTAATATTAGTTTTGATAAGGTTCCTTATGTGATAAATTTCCAAAAACCCTCTACAAAGCACTATAAAAAAACACATAGAGTTTATATTTCATTTTTTGATGGATCATTTAAATAAAGGTGATATTAGTTTTTAATTTTTATCCACTGATAAACAATTTCCTAGAATTTTCACCAAACCATTAGATTTTGTAAAATTTGAAAAAATAAATTTTGAACAGGGTATGTTAGAAGAATAATATTTTGGAATATGATAGTTACTTCTTGTACTAAATATGGATACTATTTTAAATATATTTTTACATGTATATTGTTTTTAAATGTTAAATAATGGGTAGTTAATGCTGTTACATTTTAAGAGGGAAAATTTTATTATTATTTTTTATTTTTGATAAATTTCAAATTGGGAGAGAATATTTTTTAGGATTTTAAATAAATGTTTGATTTTTTAATTTAAAAAATGCAGGAGATTATTAGTGTTTCAATAAATAAGTTAATACCTAAATACCAATATTTTATTAAATTATAATTTCCACCCATTTAATTAAAATCAATACCTTTAGTATTTTATATTTTTATAATAATAATTTATTAATTTTAAAACTGTTTAAAATGATTTACACCATTTTTATATGTACATGTGATAATAATTGAAACTAATTTAATGTTTTTATTTTTTTTCAACAATTTTTTTATTTTAATTTATATTATTAATTTTGAAATGTTATAATTTAAAAAAAATTATTTCATGTGATTTTTTTTGTTTTCTTCAATGTTATAATTTGAGATATATATTTTATAACTTGTTATTTGTATTATTTTAAAATAAATTGTTGATAATTTATATATATACATGCATATATTGGATGATATGATATGATATATATATATATATATATCATCTTCTTACTCTAAGATCCTCATACACCCGCTCCCTGAGCAGCAGCCTGATCATCTTGATGTGCACTTCGACCTCCTTTATGTCTTTGATCGTTAAAATAGTTCAACATCAGGTAGTGGTTCATTCACATGAGCGTTAATAAAAAAATCTTATCTTTACTTAAACATATCTCTATGACTCGACGATTAATCCATATTCATCTCAACATCAGAGAAATTTACCTACAACTCCAGTTTAATGCATTCTATGTTTCTTCCTCATGGAAGCTCCATGACCAGCATGATGAACTCACATGGAATCACACAGTGAGTTGACACATTCACCCATAGAGACAGCCTTCAAGATAATTCATATTCGTTACCTACATAATATGACTTCAGGAAGTGGTTGTAAGAATTCTAGCCTTACCAGTTCAGTGACACTATTATAGAATAGTATTTTAATAGTGATAAAAAAGCCTTTTTCAGCCCTAAAAATGGTTGATAATCAAAGAATTATTAAAAGGGGGATCCATTTTATCAGTGATAGAAAAGTGCTGATAAAGGAACTTTTTTTCAACACTAAAAAAGAGCTGATAAAAGGGGTCTTTTATCAGTAATAAAAAAATTACTAATAAAAGGGACTGTTATCTGTGCTTTTTTAGAACAAATAATGGTAAAAAAAGTTTCAAATTTTTTTTCTTCTAAAAAAAGATGGTGAACACACACTGTTTTATTAACACTCAACCCACCTAATAATAATGCTTTACCATCCCCTCCCCCTCTACCCACCCCTTTAATAGTGTTGGCCTCCCTTTCCCCTTCAACAACACTATCAGACTGCTCACCCGCCTGCGCGCCCCTATATTTGGTGGGTTTCAAACCTCAGACCTCCTTATATGTCTTCACCTATTCCACCTACCTATATTTTTCTTTCATTTTATGATATATCTATACCTTTATATTCATTTCATTACATTTTTATCCATATATATATATATACATATATAAAATATATATATTTTTCTATATGTGTGTATTTAGAAATACATATATACAGACATAAATATATTTATATATATGTGTGAATATATTAGTATAATTACACCTATTTATATTTATTTACCTATATTATATATTAATATTTATATACATATATTATAATATATAGATAAATTTAAATTTGTTTGTCAATACACACATAGATATATTTATATACATATATATAAGCATTATATATACATTAATTTTATATGTATATATATATTCATAATTTTTTTATTTTAAATAAAATGGATATTATATTTTATTTAGATGAGTTTCATATATTAGGAAGTATTTTTACATGTAAATATATTTGCATAGATATATTTATAAAATTAAACATTTATGTGTGAACATATACAAAATATGTATATGTTTTTATATATTTGATTATAAATGAAACTACATTATGAGAAATGATAAAACTTACAAACCATAATATCAACATGAATGTAATAATTTGATTAAATTCAGTCCCCAACAAAAAAATCCAATAATTCCCCCTTAAACGAGGAAGAAATTCCATCAAATGTTAAAAAATTGTGATACCCTGATCGAAAAATCTGTCTTATAGGCCTTCTAAACCATATCAAAAGTTCTGTCCGTTTGAAGTTTGAGTCACATTTTCATCTTATTTTACATCATTTATTAATTTGTTTTATTTTTTCTACCATAAATTTTTATTAAATAACTGTTAATAGATAATAATTAGCAATTTATTAAATGAATGTTAAATGAAAATTTGGAAAGCATAGTCACTATACAGACCGTGAATGCTAAGTAAGCATACTGATCACACACGAGTGCATGATAAGCATAAAGACCTTGAGTTTGTGTCACACTATCAGTACATCAATTTAATTTTTGTTGATAAATTTTATATTTATAATTTTCTATTTTATTTTCATTTTTATAAAATGACTCACTGCAAGTTTTTTAAATTTGATTTAATTATTTTACTATTTGTAAATATATTAAATATTTTAATGAATTTTTTATAATTTTATTTCCAAAAATTATCATATAAATTAATATTAAAAATATAATAATCAATTTATTTTTGTTATGCTCAGTTTTTTTATATTTTTAATATATTGAAATATTGGAAATTAATGTAAGTAATTTTTATCATTCCAATTACCTTAATAATTTTATTTTTTTATAATGATTATATTATAAATGTTTTTAATGAGTTTCATGTAGAAATTTAACAACTCATTAAAAAATTTTCTTTTATTTCAAAATTTCTAATTATAGGTAATTATAATATGTTATATTTTTTATATGAACAACCAAGTGGCATGTAGTGATTGGATCGATTGATGCTCTGAGGAGATATTTTGTTTAATGAAACCAGATTAATATGTTAAATATTTAATCATGGGATAAAACAACCACATACTAATCATTTGAAATTAATTTTGAAAAACAATCATGTGATACACTTTTCCCATCTCATTTGACCATGAAGCTCTACAACTTTTTTTTCCTTGAAAAGATCATGAAGTGACATATATTGTTACATCCTCTACTGCTGTTGTGAACAAGATCATAAAACCACACTGTCCGCATTATCAGAACTTCTTGTAGGGATTTATCTGTATTTGGTTTTTATCATATTGTTCATTTATTTATCTATTTGTAATATTTTCATGTTAGGTTTATGATTTTCCACATAAAAAACATGTCTTATTTTTTTGCTTATTACATCACATTAACGAAAGACTGGGTTATGAATCCCAATAAAAAATCTGGTCACCTGATAGGTTAAATGATCCTAAAAAAATTATGGGTTGTAACTCTAGGATTTTAAAAAAAAGAAGATCCTCTAATAGGTTATCACACCTTTAAATGTGATATTATTAGTAGGTATAAATCTTCTTATGTAATGGAGAAGGTTGAGGAGTTCACTATGATATTGGTGATTTAAAAAACTATAAATTTCTGTGTTACTTATTTTCTATTTCTTCTTCATATCATATCTTGATCACATCAATCACTAATTTCATCAATTAATAAATATTAGATCGATTTGTTCTTAAATTTTTTAAAATAACCAATCAAACCCTCTAGAAATTATTTTCATTTCTTACAATCCAACAAAACACCTGACATTAGGTAATGTCCCATGGTGCCTCAGGTGACCTCACCCTAAGAGAGTTAGATTAAATTTGCATCTCATATAAGAATAACTCAAGTAATATTAAATCCCGGAAATATTAAATATGACTTCTCGAAAGATTAACCAATATTGCTACATGAGATTAATTAGTCCCAACCTCACATCACATAAGGTGACATATATCCCTTGTAAGATAATAAAAATATATTGAATAAATAGAATCCACTTAAAAATTTAATTCATAATAAACACAATAAAAAAAAATATAATGAGGACAAAAATAGGTGGAATAAAGAAATAAACATTTTAATTTGTATCAATAAAAAGCATGCAAAAAAATGATATTAAGTAAAATATATAATTTCAATTTTTCTATTAACTCATCTTCTTAATCCCCCATGTATGTTATTTAACCTTGAATAATAAAATATTTATTTATGTAAATATTATTTTATTAAATATTAATAAATATTATGTTCACTAAAATTGAAAACAATTATTTATTTCAGTATTCATGAAGCTAAATAAATATTTATATATTAATCTATTAACTAAACTAAAGAATTAATAAATATTTATTTATCACCTTTTGAATAATAAATAAGATATAAAATTCAGTTCACATATTTTAAATTTCAATATCTCATTTATGAATTTATGTGATCAACCTTTTCAAAATAATTATTAACCCACAAACCAAAAATATTATTCATTCTTAATATTTATTTAAATATAATTTAATGAGGTTATGATTTGATTTTGATAATCCACCTTTCAAGGGGTGAGGTGGAACCCTTACAAGGCCTGTAGGCGTAAGTATTACATGGCCTATAGGCCTTAGAGGAATTAAATGCCCATAGGCTTCAAACATTACATAAAACACAGACTAACTACTTGGAACTGCTCCTCCCTATCATCTTCATCGTGAATTCAGCTCCCCACCTTCACATAGATATTCGACTAGGCTTTCCCATGCATGCACAGGCTTGTCCCGATGGCAGGTGCCATACCCTCTTATTCTTGCAATCCATTTAGCTTCTACTATGGTGAAAGCTCCTTGATCCTCCTCCTTTGAAGTTTGTTCCTTGTAGGTTGTCTGGTTTGCATCTGCACTTAAGGTGGCTCGAAGGCCTTGAGGTGGCCTGAAGGCCTTACTGACCTGAAGGCCTGGGTGGCCCGAAGGCCTTAAAGGACTTAGGGACCAAATCGGTGGCCCAAAGGCCCAAACAGGGGAATATTCCTGGCTACTATAGTCCAACATCATTATCTAGTTACACATCAAGATACCCATAGATAATGAAGCTAATGTCAAAAAAACAACAACCTTTATATGAATGATTCTATGTAACATAGTCCATTTGTCTACCAATATATCATCATGTAGGATGCATACTAGTTTTATCACCATATATACTCGATATTACTTTCTTTGACATTTTGAAATGAACTCTTTTATAAACTACCATGGATATGAAGTTAACTAGAATGATTTTTTTCATTAGAGGGACTATGATATCTTCTAATATTAATATAAAAGGGACATAATTTTTTTTGTCATATTCAATTAATATATTATCACACATGATTCACCCAACGTATTCTTCCTCATTGTGACCACATATCATCAATATTTTCATCCATACATAAAATCACGTGATTCAAGATTTACATTAATAATAATATGATGTCTAAGAACCAATACATGTGTTGAAAGATAGGAATATCCAATGACACATAAATATTTGGAATTCATATTTATGAGTCTATCCACATGAACTCGCATTATCAAATATCATAAAGTGTTGAGTTCATGAAAATAAGTCTCAAGGTCTTATGAGCCCCCAACAAATGATAGTTAAACATTATCAATGTCCCATTAAAAAATATTATCTAGAACATAGGAAATATGTTTGATAATATCATCATAGATTCTCTAGGTTCACATTATAGTAGGGAGCTATAATAACATCTCCATATAAAAAATAATCTAAGGAAATTATCACATTAATATTACACAGAAAAAAATAATTATGTGATAAGATATTTTAAATTCATTAGGATTTTTGGAACCACTGAGAGGGGAGTGAATAAGTGTTTTTCATTTTATAAAATTCAATCATTTTGAAAATTATCCCATGAAACTTGTTTGAGTTTTATCCTTAACAAATTTTATAAAAAACTCATAATAATGGAAAGATAAGATTGTAAACAAGGAATATAATATTTTCAAGGTTTGGACTTAGTGTGAGGACCTATATCCTTTCCATGGTGTCTCTCATTGGTCCAAAGAATTTACTATAATAGAAAAGTGAATTAAAACTTTGATCAAACACCCTTTATATTCCTTATACATCCCAATATGAATTATTATATTTAATCTCATCAGTTTACAAAATATTTTCTTCGATATTGAGCCAACACAAAAGATACGAAACATTCTAATTCTTGTCTCTAATGTTTCCCAAGAATACACCATATGAATTACTCTAAATAGTAATGTTCATTTGGTTTTCTCTTCCTCTATATGGTGAAATTTCAACTAGTACACCTCAATGAAACTACCCCCAAAATTCTAACCTGAGTTCTATTCTCTAAAAAAACAATCATGCCTAAAAAATCTACTCAGAAAAGTTTCCAGAAAAACTCTATCTTGTTTCTATAAACTAAAAAAATTGTATGATGCACTGTTTAAAATTATCATACCTATAATTTTCTTCAACCTAAAAGTAAACTTGGTTGTGAATATATTCTATCATAAAGTCTTCAATGTGTTATATTTTCATACAAGTGAAAAATCTTCACAATAAATTTTTTCATTGTACTTGATTACCCTTTTATATGTTCTCCTAAAGTAGTAATGTCAGGAGACCGGTTTCACATTCTTAATTACTGATACTCTAAACTTAATTATTCTATATTAATTTAAATTCACTAGATGGTTCTCAACACTTCTAAAATATTCATAAATTTTCTGGAAGATTCATTATTTCACTAGTTCCTAATTTTTGTTCAAACTTCATTAACTTTTGATATTAAGGAACTCACATAAAATTCCTTGAATTTGGATAGAAAAAAATACACATGGAAAAAATAACTATAAAACATCTTTAATCATAATATTTTATTTACAAATATTTATACAAAGATCATAACACTCTGTCTGGTGGACTGTTTGTCTGAGGACTTCATTGGAAACTCCTCCATCTGGTGAAATGTATTTCTACTAACTGTTTCTTATCACAAAACTAAACTACTCCACTATTATTCATCTGGATAAATATACTTTTTCATCTTACCTCGGCTCAAAACAATATTCTCCAAAATTTCCATTTGATGCTCATTCATCTAATGGATGTTTGTCCAATGGATGTTCATCTAAATTACTTAATTTAGAGATTCTATTCATAACATTGAAACTTCAAACTTACGTCATCCTATTAAGAAAAATCTATGAATTGTACCTCCATACATACAACCTGTCATGTAAACACATATACATATTTCCTTTTTCCCTTGATGCACTAATGATGGTTGACTACATTATCAAAACATCTAAAGACTTATGTTACATGTAACATTTTCTATCCATCTCCTTTCTTGGATTTCCTCTTTTATTTTATATTAACTAATCCTCTGATTTCTTCTTTAGTTATATTAACATTTTTTCATTTCATTCATGAGAGTTTATCATTTTATCCATTTTATAATTTTCCATACAAAACATAGGATTTTTTAAATCTGAAACTTAATTATCTAGAATGTTTGTTTGGTGATATCCATATGGTTTCTCCAACTCCATCTTCTTACAAAAATATTCTCCTAATTTACCTCCAGATATTTTTTATAAACTTCAGAAGTGAAAATTGAATACAATATACATCTAGAAAATTTCCTCTGGAAACAAAGTTGCACTTGTCTCCCCTTTTCAATTCTTTGTTAGATGACTCAAAATTCACCTTCTTACAAAGGATTAAATCATGAAATTTTCATTATGTTTAATTTTTGGAATAACCTTGTAACATCTAATTTATAATAAAATTTCTTAACCAAACTTCCTGTCATATTCATGCATCTTTATATCAAATTTTATTAAAAAACATCCAGAAACATTGTCACTTGTTAACAAAAACATTTATAATTTTTTTTCTAACAAAAAATACAAAAAAATGTTAGGAAACATAAAAAAAGATCTTTAATCTCCCCTTTGGATTTTTTTACAACCTTTATTAACAAATTTTATAAATCAATAATTTTCATTGCTCAAACATTTTTATAATTCATTTTGAATGATACTCAAATTTTTTAATTTTTATCAAAACACATCCTTTCTCATAGAGAATTTTATGATACCAGACTCCTAAACAATATTATATATTTAAAGGTATTACAACCCTTAGTGATAATAAATTTTTTATATGTGAAGATAAACTCCACTTTAATTTTCTCTCTTAATTATTCATTCTCTCTTTTTCTTTATCTCCCCTATTTTATGAAATCAAAAGAATCATATTATTTTTTTAAATAATTATACTTACTCTCCACATTTTAATACAATGTTTACTCTCCCCTTTTAGTATAAAGTTCTAAAATAAACCCCCATTGTCAACATAATCCAAAGCATGGTGGGGAGGATTCATTAAAAAAATTTAGGAATTAATCAGAGGAGTATGAACATGATGTTAAAACTTCAAATCCACAAAAAATTATTTTGGCATAGATTTTGTGAAATATTTAGTAATTTGATACTTTTGGAAATATATTCTAGCATTATATATCCATTAGAAACATTATATTTTGTGAAACGACACTTTAAATGAATGTGTTTTGATCCTGAATGTTGTAGAATATTTTTAAAAATACGAATAGAATGTTGATTATCAAAAATAATATTTAATGTATTAGAAAAAATGACCCTCAAATCTTCGAACTGAACTTTCATTCAAATAATTTGAGTACAAAATTTAGTGGCAAAAAAATATTATGGGTTTACTTTGTTTAAGGTTACTGAACTATATTTAATAAGATTCCAGCTCACACAACATTATACCAAGAAAAATGTTCCTATTGAAGTTGAATTTTAGTAATTGAAATCTATATCCCAATTAGTATTAGTGTATCAAATAAAAATTATACCACAAATTTTTTTATACAATAGACCATTGGAAGATGTTCCTTTAACATATATAAGAATTATTTTGTCTAGTAATATGTATGATTCAATTGGATAATTATTAAATATTGAACACAATGTAATAGAATAAACTATATAAGGACATGGAGATGTAATATAGAGAAAACAACCTACATAATGTCCAAAATATTTATGATTTATAGGTTTCTCAGCTTCATCTTTCCTTATCTTTATGTGAGATGAAATGGGTGTGGAAAATTATTTAGAATATTCCATACCAAACTTTCATAACATTACCCTATAATAGTTTTATTTTGGTAGGGAAATATATATTTCCCTTTGTTTCACATGTAATCCCAAAAAAGAATAATTCTCCAAGCATTCAAATTTCAAAAAAAACTATTCATTTTCTCAGCAAACTCTTTACAAGAATATTCTCTATCCCCAAAAAATTTTATTTTATCAATTTAAAAAACGAAAATCAGATTACCTGAGTTTATATCTATCAAATATAGGTTTTTTTAAACTTTCTCTAGTTAAATTCTTTTTTTTAAGAAACTATCATGTTTTGAGTACCAAGATCATGGAGCTTATATCATCCTGTACAAGGCTTTTGTTAACTTGCATACCTTGGATCAATAATTGTTAATTAGGAAACCCAAAGGACTATAAATATACATTTCTTAATTGATATATACATTCATAAAGGCTGACTTGTCATATATATAATATAATTTTAACAACAATGTGCATCCACTGCCTAAAACATTATGATAGTTTCCAATTATGCAACAGGGAAACATTTTATTTAGAATCCGACCCTTCCACTTGTGAATAATGTTTTCAAATAAGTCATTCATTGTTCCTTAAATCTTATCCATGGTAATTTATCTTATTTATAGTCACCCACTTTGTACCAATAATGTTATTTCTTACAAGTCATGGACTAAGTTCCTAGGTGTAATTCTTCTCTATCTGATCCAAATCTTCATTCGTAGATTCAAGCCATTATTTGTGTTAAAATACCATGTAAAATAAATATAGTTCAAACTATGAGATAAGTTATATCTGATTTTATAATATCAAATTTCTTTTGGTTTGAACTAGAGTTTTCTATTTTCCAATAATTTTCTCATATTCAACCTATTATTTTATAGTATAGAATTTCAGATATTTTCATCCTATCTCACCTTCATCATCACATGATTCTTATAAATATTCATAAAACAATTTGGTTCCATATTCATCTTCACTTTTTTATACTCATTGGAAGTATTTAAATTATCTTATAAATTTTGTCAATATAATTTATTAAAGAATTTGAATTTTCAACAACTTTTACATCATGAGAATCCACTAAATTTATTAAATATTTATTCCAACATTTATAACTTCTTCCATTGGAGGAATATCCCATGAAAATCCATCGTCATCTTTTTAATAAAATTTTACAACTTCTAGATTTTTGGTCTTTAGTAAGAAAGGACTCCTGAAAACATTGAAATATTTCACTGAGGGATTTTTGTTATACCACACTTCATAGGAAGTCATGTCAAATTATTCCTATAGAATTTTTTTTACATGTACAATAGTATTAACTATTTACCACTATAAAAATATAGATTGTTTATAATCATCTAGAATACTTCTTCCAATTTCCAATAAACTTCTATTTTCCCTCTCTACCACTACATTTTGTTGAGCGGTGTATGGAGAACTATATTTATGTTTTATTGCATTATTATTTATATATGATTCAATATAATTACTTATGTACTTTTCCATTATTAGTTTTCAACTTCATTATATAAACATCCAACTCAATTTGAACTTCCCTTAAGACAAATTTGATCATTTAAAGTCCCTTTGATTTGTACTCAATGAACATAATATTGGTCATATAGGTGAAATAATCAATGAAATGTATAATTTTAAAATCCAATTTTATAGAATTATGTCTCATTGAGACAAAAATATCTCAGTGAATAAGCTCAGAAGGCATAATAGATTGTAAATCAACTTTCATATGACGTTCACCAAGAATATTTACTTTCAAAAATGTTATAAAAAATAATCATATTTTATTTTCAGAGGTTGTAGGTTTCTTATGAAATCTACATTAAAAATGTAGAGACCCTTTTTTCCCATGTAAGAATATGAAATATATTGAGGAATATTTTCAGATATAGGCAGTGAGATGATGAGTCATTTTGAGTCCCGATGTGCCTAGAATTAATTTTATAAAAAAATAAAAAATATTTTATATCATGCATGAGAAATTTTTTAGGAATAATCAGATATCTCATAAAAGATTCTTAGGATGGAAATCTGAGTCCTTGATTGAATCCAAAGAATGAAATTTTTCCTAGGTGCGACATCAATTTTTTCTGAATAGAAAGTTTCGATATAACATCCATTTGTTGGGTATGTTCAGTGGATTAATTAATTAATTAATTTAATTAATTAAATGAACTAAACCAGTATTCTATATAAATTAGATTTTATGGAATATTTCCAAGGTTAGCTGCATAACCCTCAGATCATTTATAGGATGTTTTCACTCCCTTCATTGGTGAATCATGATTAGTGAACAAATGAAAACTGAATCTAGGAGAATCAAGGTGCAACAAATGCAATCGATCTTCCCCATTGTCATTAGTTTTTTTCTTCACCAACAATTGATCTTAATTGATAGAGGACTCATCATTATTATTTTTCCTCCCTTTTAATTAAAAGATTAAGAATGATGAGTTTTGTTATTCATTGATCTGTGTTTAAATGAACCCCTTTCATGAGACTATGTATCAAATTTCATTTGTTTATTCAAATTATCCCTATTATGCTAGGTTTCTCACCCTGATTATCCCCAAATTATATTAGTTTGACAAGAACTATTGACCAATGATTTATTCACCCTTATTATTATTATTTTCACCCATCATTCTTCATGATTCTTCAGCATTGGGCTAGAGGGCCACATTTTGACATTTTCATGTGGGATTGAGTGTGATCCAACACCACGATTCATAGAAAATTCATGCATGATTGATGGTTTGACTATTTGATGATAGATTGGTATGTTTTTCAGTGTGTGGGTGATTCCACAGTGGATCGAGAATCTGGTGAGGAAACGAGAGGTGGCGCAAGTAACGAGCGTGCGTACGAACTTCATACGGCTGGATTAGAATATTATTTTTGGCCTCCAGAGGGATAAAATCATCTACTATAAAAGATTAAAATTAATTTTTGTTTCCAATCATCTGAAAATAGTGGAGGAAGAGGTAGATTCAAAATCTTCAAAGCAGATTTGTATTTCTAGGAAAAACCCAACTACATGCTGTGTAGTTTGAAGAACACACTCTATGTAGTCCAGTATCTACAACATCTAGGATTTTTTGTGAGGGTCAAATATGAAATTCCATTTAGAAGGACCACACACCATGTTAAACAAAGAAATATGTATTGGTATGTACATAGGATACAGACCTAAGAGACCATATGACCCCACATTCTGTGTATGGAAGGAGACACATCATGTACTAGCACATGTCTAGAATACACGAGAACAAACAAATTTATATGGACACAGTTCAAAGGACATGAGAACAAATAGAAGAAAATGGATCAGCTATGGGTGATCAAGACACACAGGGCGGTACCCTTATACATTATGTAGTAATACATGGCCAGCGAGTTGTGGGTTGGTGTGGACACAGCTAGGAAGAAGAGATAGACCACACACCATGTCAGTCCCTTAAATTCCATGAACTTCCTTTATATGAAAACTTCTACCTCTTATATATCTTTTTTTTGGTCTTGGAATTTGTCCCATGAGTATCCCATCCTGATTTATTATCTTTCTAAACTGTGATGGTGGCCTATGTATTTCATTTGAAGATATGATGCGATATATTCTGAGAGTGATGATGCTTTATGAGGTGCTCAATGATAGTAGTGGTTGAACATATTCATTAGAGTGGAACCCCCTATTGGGATAGGTCATGAATCATATATCTATACAGAGTGTGGAACCCTCCTACTGGGATAGAGAATGGGTCCTCTATCTACCCACAAATTGGAACCCTTTATCTAGGATAGTGCATGGATCTTCTATCCACAGAGTGGAACCCTTCTTCTAGGACAGGGCATGGGTCCTATTTCTATTTTTTGGAACTCACTTGTTGAGATATGAAATGGTTAATCTATCCATATATTTTAACCCACCTACTAGGACATGAAATGGGTCCTCTATCCATAGTGTGGAACCCTCCTGCTGGGACATGGAATGAGTCTACTATCCACTGAGTGGAACCCTCTTGTTGTGATAGGGCATGGTTCCTCTAACCAAAAAGTGGAACCCTCCTCCTAGGATAGGTCATGGGTCATTTTTCTATCTATAGAGTAGAACCCTCATGCTGGGTTAGGAAATAGGTCCTCTATCAATCTACAGAGTGGAACCCTACTATAGTACTAGGGAATGGGTGATCTATTTTGAAATCGTTCCACCTCGACTATGTGTTATAGCAGAGAGGTGTGACTCCATGGTTACCTCTTTTAATAGACATGTGAGATGTTGGACCCATTTGGAACCATTGGAAGACTTTTTTATATGATGAGATAGGATATGGATACCCCTTAATCTCTCATCTAGGTTTCTTGTCTGATCATATATATATATCCATGTTTTTATAGTAATTTATTGGTATGGGATGATTTGTCTACTTCTATCATATCTCTTATTTATCTACCTCTAGTCTTTAGGGCATCCTACTAGGTATATATATAATCACCCCTTTATGGGATTTTCCCACACATGCCTTGTCTTGTGAATATGATGGATAGGTCAAGAGTGATTTTAGAGGATCATAGGGATACCCTAGTGAATTTTACCATGTATGTCGGTTAGGGATTGGATATCTTAAGATAGGATCTCCTATAATTTTCATTTATAGTCATTATTATATTGGGACATCTTTCTAGTTGGGTGTTTATTCTTCCCCTTTACTTTACATATTACTTTGTTGTACTATTGTATTCCCTAGAGAATTTTTTATGTATGGTTATTACTCATGTTGTTACTGTCCTTTGTTTTTATTCCTATACAATTATGATTGGAAAATGTCGGGTGTGTTCGTACAAGTTAATTAGAACAATCCCTCATATATTAGTCATTTCATTTAGAAGTTTTCTCCAGCCCTTGGCCTATAGAGGCATGCATGGGTTAGTTTTAGCTTGACTCTTTACTAGACCGATGGGTTCTGGTCGGTCAGGTCTTGATAGATTAGAATTAGAGGTGGTTCAACCTAGAGATGATGTTTTGGAGTTATTTCCCCTTGAGAGTTTTGGTTAGAAACATAAGTAAGTAGATTTGAATTGTTTTGAGTGCTTCTTTCAGTCTAGGGAACCCAATATTGGTGTGAAGGCCGACATATCCATACTTGAAGACTCTGAATACCTACTTATCAACTTGAAATGAATTTTTTTTGTAGGGAACATTGGTACATAAATAATGTAGTATTGAGTCTTTTAACATTCCTTCTTGAGTTTGATACCTAAATATATATTCTCATCTAATTGTGGTACATCTTGATTAAATTTTCAGGATGCCTTTATGAAGACAGCTAGCTGGGTTACTAATTCAGAATCATGATGATGATCAGATGAGTGATGATGATTTTGTTTAGGGGCCATCATGTGAGATCTTACCTCTATGTGAGTAGGTAGAATCACCCCCGCCTATCAAGAAGAAAATTAAACTAGGAGAGTAGGGTAAGGATGCATCCAAGATTAGTTCACACTACATGTTCTAGCACCATAGGATGCGGAGGTTCTATAGTGAGATAGATCCCCTTACAATGGATGACTAGCTAGAGTTGGTGATTCATGTTTTCATACTTATCTATACACTAGCTGATTATGTGTTTGAACATGAATATATTCTATTTCACAAAGAATTTGGGCACTGGTGGAGTCAAGTCATGAAGATGGATGATGAGTCCACACTCCCATAGACCCAATTATAGTATCTATTTAGTGAGGAGTATTACCCCACATTCATGAAATCCATTTAGATTCAAGAGATTATAGAGTAGTAGTATGGATGGATGATGGTTGCTGAGTATATTGATAGGTTTACTACAATTACCCGATACTCCCTTGATATGATTCATTATGGATACTTATGTTCATGGATATTTGAGGAGGATATCCAAAAAGATATATGTACCGGTGTTGTACCCCATTTTATTCCCACATATTCTAGAGTATTAGAGTGGAAACTGGTTATGAATAACTTCCTATATAAAGGACTCCATCTAGCTAGAGCTAGTAGAGGGTATTATAGGGATGCGTTTTCTGTAGCAGTTAGGATGTTCCATTAGGTATGATCTCAATACAAGATATCTTATTATGAATAGACTCAATAAGATGATCATGTGGATCAAGGACCACGAGATGGATTAGGGAAGCTCAGAGAGGGATGATTCTATTCATGTGAGAGGTGAGGTCACATGTAAAGAGATTTCCCAACCTGATGTATTGAGGAGGGAAGAAAAATAGTGGATGGACTACCATTATAGAGGAATCATCCTAATCATGGATTTCCCAGATGAGGTCATGTATCCCCTAGGGAGGAGGGGATAGAATATGAGAATTCAGTGCTCGAGTGGGAGGAGTTGTGTGTGGTGTATGATGTTATGATCTCCTTGCACCACCACTGTAACACCCGAGACTTTTATGTTATATAAATCATCAAAGGAATCTTTTTCTATACAACACTTGCTTGACTTGCTTTACACGCAATCGCGACCTTCCTCGATAGCTTGCGTCGTACGCAATACCGAGTTTCACTAAACAACAATATGCTATTAAAACTAGCCGTTATGAATAGTAATAACCACTTTTTGGAATTTTATAAATTTTATTTTTCAAAATGGACTTCATTTTTGGACTCAGAATATCGAAATTAGCCTAGGGTGAAATTTTGGTATTTTTCTGAAAACTTTCAATTTTTGATGACTAGTGAAACCACTAAGTGGTAGGTTAAAAACTGAATTTTGCATAAAACTTAATTTTACCTCTTCTGTGATTGGAATTTCGAAAATCCGAGAGACACGGTTAATATCAAGGACTAAAATGTGGTTCAATGAGATGAAAATAATTTTTTGGTGAATAGTAACTTTTTACTTTTTTTACCGCGGTTAATAGTAAATAGGGTAACTAAGGGTAAATATGATATTAATATTACCCTAACACATGTCCTAATTCTATTGGACAAGTGTAATTCGACCAAAAAAAAACTTAGGAATAAAATATGACCATTTAGGCCCACTTGGATTAGATTAGGACATTTATTATTAATTTATTTAAAGAAGGGTTAAAATAGTTAAAATCAAAGTTTAATAAGTAAATCATTTGTAATATGGGGTTATACATAAGATAAATTCGATTGTAAATATTCATTAGAAAGCTAAAAAGATTTCCTACATGATGGTATTTTATTTTTAATTTTTAGACATCAAATAATTTAATTTATTTATGACACAAAGATGATGCAGTAATTATCTTATTAATGAAATATTGACATAATTGATGTTATAAACACCAAAATAAATGTAATTTGAGACTTTTTATGAATTCCACTAATTTTATAGGTTACTATGATATATTAGTGTTGATTTAATCAACTTGGTTCGAACATATAATTCTGTTATGACTTTCAAACAAATCATATATCAAATAGTGTCAAAATTGACACAAAATAGTTTTTAAATCAAATATTATATTATTAATTGTTATTTTATTCCTAAAAATCTAAGGTTCGGCCAAATGACTTAGATAAGGATATATATATTAATAATAAACAATTTGGGGTTCGTTTGGCATGTTATAGTAAGTGTATTAACCATATAGTGAAGGAAAACAAAAAGACACGGTAAAAGTTAAAATAATTAACTTAGAGTTAAATCTAATTGATAAGGTTAAAATAATACCCTAAACTTGTCTAAATCCTATTGGTTGATAGGATTTCGACCCTTACCCACTTTATCTTCGAAATAAGACCCTTTGGAACCATTATAAACCGATTTTGACTTTAATATAAAATAATATTTTGAGATATTCCTAAGGTGCCCCTCTCCTCCCTTATAAAAGGGCACCTCCTCCCCCTCCTCCTCACACCAAATTGAGCACTCAAGATCGGCCAACCCCTGCCATTTTCTCCTCTCCACTTCCCTAGAATAATCCTAGAGGTCCTGGTCTTCTCCAAAGACCAATCTTAGTTCCTTAAGTGGAGGATTCAAAGAGGCGTTCCAAAGAAGAGGTAATATCCATTACCGATCTTTTCAATTTCTTTCTTCTTCAACTTCTTCTTCTTTAGTTGTTTCATGATAAAGTAATAACATCAGTATTACTTACATACTGATATGTTATTATAAATATGAAACAACCCTATTTCACCTTCTATCCATCCTACGGAAAAATGAAATCACCACGCGTGCGTACGTACGGAATACCGTCTCCACGCCGTGGTGTAATCTATTTTCCACCATCACCTTACAAGGATGGGTATAATGGTGTAATGAGTAACTATATATGATTATTATTAAGTAATATTGATACTGAAATAATATATATATATATATATATTCCAATACAATTCCACGATCATAGGAACGATATCATCACTCGTGCGTACGTACGGAATACCGTCTCCACGATGTGATGCGACTCGTTCTACATGATCTTCATTTCATAATGATTATATAAAGGAATTGAATGAATGAATATGGTATATACTACACTAATACCATTCTGGAAATGAATTATCTATAACCTAAAGATAATAATAAGAATTTATTCGACAAAACACGCATAAGAACAAAAAGTTATAAAGACCCGAGTAACAAGTAACAATGAAATATTACTAACAAGAAGCTAATAATATGACCATATATGATCTCATATCAATATGTATGATTCTGGAATAAGTCAATAACATTATTTAAACCATTATACAGGAGCTTCGGACACGTACAAAGCAAATCGGACCTAAGGTAAGGGAAATATCATAATCTCATTTTTTTATCCGAGATTGCTTATTCGTAAGTATTTACTGGGGTGTATTTTATCATCAAACTCCATGTTTCCTCAATATGTAATATTATTTCTATCCACCTACAATTATTTAAATCCAATTTTACCCTTCGGTGAGTTTTTAGTAAAAGATATGAAAGGAATCTTTTGTCGTTTTTCGTACGAAGTACTTTTTGACTTTTCCGAAAAAAGTACGAAGAATGTTTTTTTTAAAGTTATACGGCATGAATGGATTTTTAAAACTTTATTTCCAAGAAGCTTACTTTACAAGTTTTCAAGTTTATTTTAAATCAAATTCTTTTAGTTTAAAGTTGTATGACATGTTAATAAAGGAAAAAATGTTTTTGAAGAAGAAAGGATATTTTCCTCAAGAATGGAGTTCAAGTGTTTTATCAAAATTATTTTCCATCTAAGATAATAAAGGGTTCTGTTTTTATCCATATTATTATATTGATTTAATTATGTTGTGATGGAATTATTTTTATGAATTCCTTTATCTTATATGAATTGTTTTATGATGTCATGATGTTTAAGATTCCCATTTGTATTACATGGGTTATGCAATGATGTATGATTTATGATTTTGTGGCACACATAAGAATGGTATCATTAAGAGATGGGTGGGACCTATATCTCCCTCCAATGCATTGGGTAAAGATTTTATATCTCATGAGATAGACATGGCTGGAACGGAAGGTTATACCGGTTCAGTGAAACAGGACTGAAACGAGGAGTGAACTCGGTTCAGAAAGGGACTTTGTCCACTAAGATAGTCTTGGAAATGAGTCATGACTAACAAGAAATGATTTCCATGATTATGTGTGCATGCCACAAAGTTTCAAGTTTTATGTTATGATTATGGGGATCTCATTTTCACTTCTATGATTTATTCCATGTTAAGATATTATGATCTCTTTTGCAGGTTTTGATAAAGATATGATATGATTTTTATTTCCTTTATTTTCCCTTGCTGAGCATTTGAGCTCACCCTTTTATGTTTTCTTTTCCCCAGGTCAGGAAGATGGATATTAAGTAGAATATGCTAAAAGGGACCCTAGATATGATGAAATAAATGGGAGACACTGTAGAAGATTTATGAACCAGTTGTTTATGTTTCCCAGTTTCTAAAGACACTATACCTATACGGTCCTTTGTGGTTTTGTCATATGTTGTAATAAGTGTGCTTAAATTTTGAAGTAGTAACAATGTATGTAAAGTATGGGTCGTTATAGTTGGTACCAGAGGAAAGGTATAGTCAACCTTTGGAAACTAGGATGTGAAAGCCTTAGTAAGAACCCTAAGGATAAGTCTAAGCATAGAACACAATCTTAGTGTTTTAGAAATGGCCTTGAATAACCTAGGATAAGACCTTAAGCATGAAAATTTTATTCTTGAATTATGTGGTTTCCTATTATAATTAGTGTTGCTCACACTATTCTTCTTGGTTTTAGTCAATGGCTGGAACCCGAAGGAACCGTGTTAATGCGGAATGCGATGGGCAATGCAATGATTGTCCCCCTGAGCAACCAAACGATATGGGAGCTGGAATGAAAAATCTTGTAGCCATGCTCACTCAACTTTCTCAAGCTATGAATCATGCAGGATTTCCAAACGAACAAAGGAGGGAGCAACATTCTGTTGAATCCTTCATGAGGCAGCGTCCACCATCTTTCAGCGGGTCTACTGATCCATTAGTTGCTGAACAATGGATTAGTACTACTGAAAAGATATTTTCAGTTCTTCAATGTTCTGAGCATGATAAAGTCATCCTAGCAGTGTATCGTTTGGAAGGAGATGCGGATCAATGGTGGAATCTTGTTAAGAATACGAGGCAAAGGGATGAAATTGAGTCTATGGAATGGGACGAGTTCAAGAACTTATTTTTCAATAAGTACTTCCCTCGTATTCTCCGAACAAAGATGGAGAAAGAGTTCCTTGAACTTAAGCAAAGGGATGATGAATCTGTTAGTACCTATGAAGCAAATTTTACAAGACTTGCAAGGTATGCTTCTGGTATTATTATCCAACCTGAGAGTAAGATCGATCGATTCTTTAGTGGCTTAAAACCAAGTCTTCGAAGGGCGTTAGCCATAAGGGACTTCAATAGCTACGAGGAAATCGTTCGATGTGCTCTCAAAGTTGAGATGGAGATTGGAGTAACCCATCAGTCGCATGGGTTTGATAAGAAGAGGAAGATGGAATTCAAAGGAAACTCTAAAGAGCACACTGAAAAGAAGATGAACTTTCCCTTATGCTCAAAGTGTGGAAAGAAACATGGAGGGAGTTGTCTTAAAGGGACAAGTAAATGTTTTAAATGTGGAAAAGAAGGTCATCGGGCATTTGAATGCCGTGATAATGGGAAGAAGATGTCTAATGACGCAAACAAAGGAAGGGATACACAGAATGAACCTACTACACTTCAATGTTTCAAGTGCAAGGAGATGGGGCATTATGCCAATCAATGCCCAAATCCAAGGGTTGATGATGATGGTCGACGTCAACAAACTCTTAAGGCTAAAGACAAAGGAAAGTCACATGCAATTTCTATCAGCGAGGTGGAGTACGATAACGATGTGGTGAAAGGTACACTTACCATCCACTCTAAAGTAGCAAATGTTTTATTTGATTCTGGATCCACACACTATTTTATTTCTGAAAAATTTTCTAAGGGTATCACCATATTACCTCAACAATTAGATGTTGAGTTAGCTGTGACAACACCTAATGGCACATCAATCGCATCAAAAGTTTATAATTCTTCTCCGATCGAAGTTTGTGGGAAAGTGCTTCCTGCAAATCTTGTGATCCTTCCTTTAGTGGAATTTGATGTGATTCTTGGCATGGATTGGCTTTCTCTACATGGAGCTCATATCAATTGCCAAAGAAGGGAAGTCACATTTCATATTCCAGATCAATCTACGATCGTCTATCAATGCAAGGATGAACATAACCTTCCAGTGGAAATTTCTTCCATCTTATGGGTATTGATTCCACTAAATGAAGGTTATTTATCTCAAATGGTTGGTGAGAAACTCACGATTAAGAATATGCCCATTGTAAGGGAGTTTGATGATGTCTTTCCAGAGGAATTTCCGGGTCTTCCACCAAATCGTGAAGTTGAGTTTTCAATAGAACTCGTACCGGGTGCTTTGCCTATTTCAAAGACACCATATAGAATGGCCCCAATTGAGTTGCAGGAATTGAAGAAGAAACTCCAAGAGAATCTTGATAAGGGATTCATACGCCCTAGTGCGTCACCTTGGGGAGCACCTGTTCTATTTGTTAAGAAGAAAGATGGATCAATGAGACTCTGCATTGATTATCGAGAACTTAACAAGATCACTATCAAGAACAAATATCCTCTCCCACGCATTGATGACTTATTTGACCAACTACGCGGAGCTCAATACTTTTCCAAGATTGATCTTCGTTCAGGGTATCATCAATTAAGGGTCAAAAGGGAGGATATACCAAAGACGGCTTTCCGTACAAGGTATGGACACTATGAATTTATAGTGATGCCATTTAGTCTTACTAATGCCCCTGCTATCTTCATGGATCTAATGAATAGAGTCTTTAGAGACTATCTTGATCAATTTGTGGTAGTCTTTATAGATGATATTCTTGTCTATTCAAAGGGCAAGGAAGATCATGAAGATCACTTGAGAATTATATTGAAGACCCTGAGAAAGGAGAAGCTTTTTGCCAAATTTACCAAGTGTAAATTTTGGCTTCAAAAAGTTGCATTTTTGGGTCATATAATCTCAAAAGAGGGGATATCTGTGGATCCAGCAAAAACAGAGGTTATCGAAAGATGGTCAAGACCAAAAACAGTAACTGAGATCCGAAGTTTTCTTGGTTTGGCTGGATATTATCGACGTTTTGTAAAAGATTTTTCACGATTATCTAATCCAATCACCAAGTTGACTCGGAAGGGAGTTAAGTTTGTCTGGACAGAGGAATGTGAAGAGAATTTCAAGGAGTTGAAAAGAAGGTTATCCAGTGCACCTTTGCTCACACTGCCTTGTAGTGGAGAAAGGTTTGTGATCTACAGTGATGCATCCAAGAAGGGATTGGGGTGTGTTCTTATGCAAAATGATATGGTGATAGCTTATGCCTCACGACAGTTGAAAATCCATGAGCAAAATTACCCAACACATGATTTGGAGTTGGCTGCGGTAATCTTTGCATTAAAGATTTGGAGGCATTACCTTTATGGTGAAAGGTGTGATATTTATACTGATCATAAAAGTTTAAAGTATATTTTCACACAAAAGGAGTTGAATATGCGTCAAAGAAGATGGTTGGAGCTGATTAAGGATTATGACTGCTCAATCCATTACCACCCTGGGAAAGCAAACAAGGTGGCAGATGCATTAAGTCGACAAGACCATGCTAGTTTATCCATGATGAGGATCACAAAAGATCCAATATTTATGGATTTACAAAGGATGGATCTTGGAATTATAATGGAAGGGGAAAAATCTTATCTTTCTCAAATGAATGTTCAACCATCTATACATGTGAAGATTAAAGAGGCGCAGAAAGAAGATGTCGAGTTACAAAAGAAGGTGAGAAATGTTCCTGAATTCAACCTTGATTGTGATGGGATAATAAAGTTCAGGAATCGGGTTTGTGTTCCTCCCATCCCCGAATTAAAGAAAGAGCTGCTGGATGAGGCTCATAGTTCTTCATTCTCTATTCATCCTGGAAGCACGAAGATGTATAGGGACCTGAAAGAGTACTTCTGGTGGGATGGCATGAAAAGAGATGTTGCTGAATATGTCTCTCGATGCTTGGTTTGTCAACAAGTTAAAGCTGAGAGATAGAAGTCTAAGGGGATGTTACAACCATTACCCATACCCGAATGGAAATGGGAAAACATCACTATGGACTTTGTCACAGGACTTCCTAAAACATCCAAAGGCAATAATGCTATCTGGGTCATAGTTGATCGTCTTACAAAGTCTGCACACTTCATTGCTATTAGAGAGGATTTCTCTCTAGATCAGCTTGCCAGGATATATGTAAAGGAAGTGGTAAGATTGCATGGAGTACCACTTTCTATTATATCTGATCGAGATCCGAGATTTACCTCGAAGTTCTGGCGAAGTCTTCAGCATACTCTGGATACAGAGTTGAGTTTCAGCACTGCTTATCATCCCCAGACAGACGGTCAGTCTGAGAGAACAATTCAAACCCTAGAAGATATGTTGAGAGCTTGCTCTATGGATTTCAAAGGAGGTTGGGATCAACACCTACCTTTGGTAGAATTTTCTTATAATAATAGCTTTCACTCCAGTATTCAGATGGCTCCTTATGAAGCTCTCTATGGAAAGAAATGCAGGACTCCAACTTGCTGGGATGAAGTAGGGGAAAGAAAGCTATTAGGACCTGATCTCGTTGATGAAATGGCAGAAAAGGTTAGATCTATTCAACAACACATAAGAGCAGCTCAGAGTCGACAGAAAAGTTATGCCGACAACCGAAGAAAAGACCTAGAGTTTGAAGTGGGCGATAAATTGTTCTTACGAATATCTCCCTGGAAGAGGGTTATGAGATTTGGAAAGAAGGGGAAGTTGAGCCCTAGATATATCGGTCCTTTCGAAATACTGGATCGTGTTGGGAAGGTAGCTTACCGATTGGCGCTTCCACCGAATCTCTCTCAAGTTCACGATGTGTTCCATGTATCTCTCCTGAGAAAGTACATACCAGATCCTTCACATGTACTCAGCTCAGAAGTTGTACCACTGGAGCAAGATCTTTCTTATGAAGAACAGCCGATAGAGATTCTGGATCGTAGCGAAAAAGTCCTACGAAATAAGACCACTCGCTTGGTGAAAGTTTTATGGAGAAACCACCAACTTGAAGAAGCTACATGGGAGCTTGAGGATATGATGAGGGAGAAGTATCCTCATCTGTTTGTTACAAAGTGACGAATTTCGAGGGAGAAATTCTTTTTAAGGGGGGTAGAATGTAACACCCGAGACTTTTATGTTATATAAATCATCAAAGGAATATTTTTCTATACAACACTTGCTTGACTTGCTTTACACGCAATCGCGACCTTCCTCGATAGCTTGCGTCGTACGCAATACCGAGTTTCACTAAACAACATTATGCTATTAAAACTAGCCGTTATGAATAGTAATAACCACTTTTTGGAATTTTATAAATTTTATTTTTCAAAATGGACTTCATTTTTGGACTCAGAATATCGAAATTAGCCTAGGGTGAAATTTTGGTATTTTTCTGAAAACTTTCAATTTTTGATGACTAGTGAAACCACTAAGTGGTATGTTAAAAACTGAATTTTGCATAAAACTTAATTTTACCGCTTCTGTGATTGGAATTTCGAAAATCCGAGAGACACGGTTAATATCAAGGACTAAAATGTGGTTCAATGAGATGAAAATAATTTTTTGGTGAATAGTAACTTTTTACTTTTTTTACCGCGGTTAATAGTAAATAGGGTAACTAAGGGTAAATATGATATTAATATTACCCTAACACATGTCCTAATTCTATTGGACAAGTGTAATTCGACCAAAAACAAACTTAGGAATAAAATATGACCATTTAGGCCCACTTGGATTAGATTAGGACATTTATTATTAATTTATTTAAAGAAGGGTTAAAATAGTTAAAATCAAAGTTTAATAAGTAAATCATTTGTAATATGGGGTTATACATAAGATAAATTCGATTGTAAATATTCATTAGAAAGCTAAAAATATTTCCTACATGATGGTATTTTATTTTTAATTTTTAGACATCAAATAATTTAATTTATTTATGACACAAAGATGATGCAGTAATTATCTTATTAATGAAATATTGACATAATTGATGTTATAAACACCAAAATAAATGTAATTTGAGACTTTTTATGAATTACACTAATTTTATAGGTTACTATGATATATTAGTGTTGATTTAATCAACTTGGTTCGAACATATAATTCTGTTATGACTTTCAAACAAATCATATATCAAATAGTGTCAAAATTGACACAAAATAGTTTTTAAATCCAATATTATATTATTAATTGTTATTTTATTCCTAAAAATCTAAGGTTCGGCCAAATGACTTAGATAAGGATATATATATTAATAATAAACAATTTGGGGTTCGTTTGGCATGTTATAGTAAGTGTATTAACCATATAGTGAAGGAAAACAAAAAGACACGGTAAAAGTTAAAATAATTAACTTAGAGTTAAATCTAATTGATAAGGTTAAAATAATACCCTAAACTTGTCTAAATCCTATTGGTTGATAGGATTTAGACCCTTCCCCACTTTATCTTCTAAATAAGACCCTTTGGAACCATTATAAACCGATTTTGACTTTAATATAAAATAATATTTTGAGATATTCCTAAGGTGCCCCTCTCCTCCCTTATAAAAGGGCACCTCCTCCCCCTCCTCCTCACACCAAATTGAGCACTGAAGCTCGGCCAAACCCTGCCATTTTCTCCTCTCCACTTCCCTAGAATAATCCTAGAGGTCCTGGTCTTCTCCAAAGACCAATCTTAGTTCCTTAAGTGGAGGATTCAAAGAGGCGTTCCAAAGAAGAGGTAATATCCATTACCGATCTTTTCAATTTCTTTCTTCTTCAACTTCTTCTTATTTAGTTGTTTCATGATAAAGTAATAACATCAGTATTACTTACATACTGATATGTTATTATAAATATGAAACAACCCTATTTCACCTTCTATCCATCCTACGGAAAAATGAAATCACCACGCGTGCGTACGTACGGAATACCGTCTCCACGCCGTGGTGTAATCTATTTTCCACCATCACCTTACAAGGATGGGTATAATGGTGTAATGAGTAACTATATATGATTATTATTAAGTAATATTGATACTGAAATAATATATATATATATATATATATTCCAATACAATTCCACGATCATAGGAACGATATCATCACTCGTGCGTACGTACGGAATACCGTCTCCACGATGTGATGCGACTCGTTCTACATGATCTTCATTTCATAATGATTATATAAAGGAATTGAATGAATGAATATGGTATATACTACACTAATACCATTCTGGAAATTAATTATCTATAACCTAAAGATAATAATAAGAATTTATTCGACAAAACACGCATAAGAACAAAAAGTTATAAAGACCCGAGTAACAAGTAACAATGAAATATTACTAACAAGAAGCTAATAATATGACCATATATGATCTCATATCAATATGTATGATTCTGGAATAAGTCAATAACATTATTTAAACCATTATACAGGAGCTTCGGACACGTACAAAGCAAATCGGACCTAAGGTAAGGGAAATATCACAATCTCATTTTTTTATCCGAGATTGCTTATTCGTAAGTATTTACTGGGGTGTATTTTATCATCCAACTCCATGTTTCCTCAATATGTAATATTATTTCTATCCACCTACAATTATTTAAATCCAATTTTACCCTTCGGTGAGTTTTTAGTAAAAGATATGAAAGGAATCTTTTTTCGTTTTTCGTACGAGGTACTTTTTGACTTTTCCGACAAAAGTACGAAGAATGTTTTTTTTAAAGTTATACGGCATGAATGGATTTTTAAAAAATTATTTCCAAGAAGCTTACTTTACAAGTTTTCAAGTTTATTTTAAATCAAATTCTTTTAGTTTAAAGTTGTATGACATGTTAATAAAGAAAAAAATGTTTTTGAAGAAGAAAGGATATTTTCCTCAAGAATGGAGTTCAAGTGTTTTATCAAAATTATTTTCCATCTAAGATAATAAAGGGTTCTGTTTTTATCCATATTATTATATTGATTTAATTATGTTGTGATGGAATTATTTTTATGAATTCCTTTATCTTATATGAATTGTTTTATGATGTCATGATGTTTAAGATTCCCATTTGTATTACATGGGTTATGCAATGATGTATGATTTATGATTTTGTGGCACACATAAGAATGGTATCATTAAGAGATGGGTGGGACCTATATCTCCCTCCAATGCATTGGGTAAAGATTTTATATCTCATGAGATAGACATGGCTGGAACGGAAGGTTATACCGGTTCAGTGAAACAGGACTGAAACGAGGAGTGAACTCGGTTCAGAAAGGGACTTTGTCCACTAAGATAGTCTTGGCAATGAGTCATGACTAACAAGAAATGATTTCCATGATTATGTGTGCATGCCACAAAGTTTCAAGTTTTATGTTATGATTATGGGGATCTCATTTTCACTTCTATGATTTATTCCATGTTAAGATATTATGATCTCTTTTGCAGGTTTTGATAAAGATATGATATGATTTTTATTTCCTTTATTTGCCCTTGCTGAGCATTTGAGCTCACCCTTTTATGTTTTCTTTTCCCCAGGTCAGGAAGATGGATATTAAGTAGAATATGCTAAAAGGGACCCTAGATATGATGAAATAAATGGGAGACACTGTAGAAGATTTATGAACCAGTTGTTTATGTTTCCCAGTTTCTAAAGACACTATACCAATACGGTCCTTTGTGGTTTTGTCATATGTTGTAATAAGTGTGCTTAAATTTTGAAGTAGTAACAATGTATGTAAAGTATGGGTCGTTATAACCACCACAAGGTGTCCCATGTCAGGACCTAGGAGTCGATAGTTAGGGTCATGGGAAACAAAAGGCTATAGAGGAATATGACTCAGCAGATCATGAGATGATTATAGGTATGATAAATGTTTATTATACTCTTACTTCAGTACTAGTAGACATATGTGTGAGTCATTCCCTCATCTCTTTTCTCCTAGAGCTAGATCTGGAGATCCCTATTTAGACTTTATCCCAGCTCCATTACCTTGAAGTTATGAAAATGAATGCTTCTTCATTATCTTTTATCTACCAGAAGTGAGATCTATAAATTATTAGGGATATTTTCTTAGGTGACCATTTAGTTTTAATAACGAGACCATATGAAATCATCTTGTGTAAGGACTGGTGGTCCATGATTCATGCCCAGATTGAAAACCATTGTAGATGAGTGACATGACTTTACACTAATGGGATGATATTCTCTTTTGTTGATGAGAGTGATATCATGGTGGACCAAGTGAGGTTTTTATGTAGGAATATATAACCCATCACCCACCATTTGTAATGTTTATCTGTTATCATGTTGGGATCTTTAGGAATCTGGATTCCCTCAATCATGGATGATTATTTAGACTTATTTTCTGATGACATTCTGAGACTACCATTGTGGTGAAAGATTGATATTTTCATCAAATTTCACCCATGGGACCACTTTTATATATTTTGTGGAATACTAGATGGACCCCACCAAGATCCAAGTGTTTCTGTTGTAGTTGGAGGACCTTTAGGATAAGGGTTTCATCAAACTCAGTGTTTCCCTCCGGGAAGGTACAATTTTTTTCATGGAATAGGAGTATGGAATCTTGGGTATTTGTTTGTATTATCATATCTTTATCTAATCCATAATAAAGAAAAATTACCCCTTCTCAAGGATTGATGACCTCTTTGATTAGTTGTGAGTCATGATATGGTTCTTGAAGAATTATCCAAGGTATGGATACCACTAGTTGAGAGTTCATAATGATGATGTTTCACAATATGCATTCCAATTTCACTACAAACACTACAAGTTCATGGTGATGGTTTTTGGTGTGATTAATGACCCCACTGTGTTTATAGATATTATAAAATTGATCTTTCAGCTATAAATGGCATGTTTTTTTGTTGTCTTTACTAGTGAAAAAATCATATACTATACATCATAGGATGAGCATGCAAAGTACCTAAGGATGGTCCAAAACCTGCATTGGGAGAACCAACTTTATTGTAATCTCTCGAAGTTCCAGTTCTAGATCAATGAGTATCTCAGGAATTTCATTTATGAGCATGGATTAGCTATAGACTGTGAAAAGATAAATGTGGAAATTTCATGGGATCCACCCAAGATCGTGTCATAGGTGTCGAGTTTTTATTTCTTTTAGGGGTACTACAAGAGTTTTTTTGTAGAAATTCTCTAGGATTATAGCTGATCTGACCATCTAGATGTAGAAAGGGTTTTGGTTTACTTGGAATGATAAATTCCAAGGTGTGTATAGGATGAACTACAAGGCTCACAACCAAGATTTGGTTTTAGTAGTATTCACTTTGTGAATGTGGGGGCACTATGTTCTAAGAGAGTGCTTTTCTATTTACTCAGACAATCATATTCTCATATATGTATTCACTTATAGATATCTGAACCTGAGACAATGGCGCTAGCACATGTTCTTTTAGGTACATGAATTTTAGATAGTCTATAATGTTGGGAAGGGAAACATGGTTGAATATTACCTTAGTAGGAAGTCCCAACCTCACCTAGTTGAGGAGGTGTCTAAGAAGTTGGATTCCTTGTTTTTACCCTTGTTAAGAAGGAGGGTATAGATTTTCTTAAGTCGGTGGTGTTGAACCATCTATTTCACCATTTTTTGAGTGAGGAATAGTTAAGAGACATTGATTGTGAGGTCTGATGTGGCCAGATATCCCTAGGAGATTACCTAAAAAGATTTTCTAAAGGAGGGAATGACATCACCCCTTTATAGGGATGGATGGTGGTCCCAGTCATAATGTGATAGGATGTAATGAGGAAGTTTAATACACATCCTTTGGTTGTACATCCCAATTGGGGAAGATGTATCGGGAACTTCAGTGGTAGTTATGGTAATATTGACTAAGGTGGATAATTTATGAGTTCATCTCTTGGTGCCTCACATGTCAGCAGGGAAAGATGAGAACCAGGTTCCAGAATGTTTGTTTCATCCTTTTGAGATCCCATGGTATAAATGGGATGAAATATACATAGAAAGTTTTATAGATATTCTATGGAAAATGAGATACCATGATGCTATATGGGTGATTTTTTACCAAATTACAAAGTCTGTGCACTTCCTTTCTATCAAGGACCAGATATAGGTTGTTAGTTTGGGGTAGATATATGTGTGGGAGATTATCCTCCTTCTTGGGGTTCCAATAATTATTGTCTCCAACTATGATGTGTGGTTTATGTAATGGTTTTGGAGATGATTTCAGGAGGAATTAGAGACCCATATGAGGATGAATAAATCCTTTCACTAAATGAAGGATGGGAAAACCAAGGGAAAAATCTATTTGTTGGATGATATGTTAAGGGATTTCATGTTAGAAATTGGTCGGTGATGGTAGGATCACTTACCCTTTATAATAATCAACATCAATCTACTATCAGCATGACACATTTTGAGTCCCCAAATGGGAGACCCTAAAGTTCACCCTTATTCAGGACTAAGATCATTGAGTTATCCCTTGTTGGGGAAAAGATAATGCAAGTGATGAATAATATGGTCTAGGTGATCAATAAGTGGATGATGAAAACTCATATCATGTATAAATATTATGATGATTGATTCCATAGAATGTTATAGTTTGATCAGGAGACCTTGTTTTCATGAGGGTCTCCCCATTATAATGATTGCAGAGATTCGGTAGGGGAGGAAAGATCTCTATGAAGATAATTAGGTCATTTGATATCTTGTAGAGGGATGGTGATATTGTCTACCCCCTCACCTTACCCCAAATTTGGAGTGGGTTAAATACATCTTCCAAGTGCCGCATACAAGGAGATACATTCATGATAACACACACATTATTTTCTAGGAAAATATATTCATTGAGGATGAATCCACTTTCACAGTGCAACTAGTGGTGATTGAGGACTAGAAAAAGTGGATCCTGTGTAGATGGACCATTCTATTGGGTTGTGTACTGTGGCAGAATATGAGCATGTATGAGAGCTCATGGGAGTTGGATAGTCAAATGACGGCTCGATATCCTCTCCTCTTTGCATATTTTTTTTTCATTTTGAGGATGGAAATTGTGAAGGATGTGATAATTTATAGGCCATGTTTTTTCTTTTTAAGACTTTGAAATATATCAAGGAATATTCTATTATCCAGGCATTGAGATGGGGCATGATTATGAGGCCGAGTGTGGGTGGAATTAATTTTATAAAAATATTAAAAATATTTTATATCACTCACACATGGGATTTTATAAATATTGTGATATGTTTTAAAGGAAGTCTCAAACTGTAAATTTGGGACCATAGTTCAATCTGATGGATAAGATTTTCCCTAGGTGCAACCTAAAGCAAGTTGATGTGGGATGTTTAGATAAAGTGACCATTGTAGTGTATATTTAGTGGATTAATTAATTAATTATTTTAAGTAATTCATTAAATTACCTATACTGGATTTCTCAACTATTACCCTATTATTGAAAATAACTAGAGTTATCCTCCTATCAATGGGTTTATTAAGATTAGGTTATACCACCCTTTATTGGAAAATCAAGATCGAGAAATTAAACGTTACCTAGATCAAGGAGAGTTGAGGTGCGTCAAACTTAATGGATCTTACCCATTATTGGAAGCTACATTCTTCACCAATAGTCAATCCAAATCAAGGTATGACTCATCATTTTAGTTTCCACCTTTATAATTAAAATATTGAGCATGATCAATTCTACTATTCGTCGATCTACTTTTAAATAAATCACTTTCATGAGCCTATGTATCCGATTTCATATGTTTATTTAAATTATCCTTATTGTTCCCTTTTTCTCACCCTAGATATCCTAAAATTTTATTTTGTGGAAATGAATTCTCTCTAATTATTTTTGAACCATTTTTTATTGTCCTTTCCCCCATCATTCATTGCAATTCCTCAACATTGGACTATGAGGCCACAACTTGACATTTCCAGGAAGTTGTGAGTGTAAAAAACCCCCCATATTCATGGAATATTCACATGTAATGGATAATTTGATGATATGAGGATGGATTGGGAAGTTTTGTGGGATTTGGGTGATTCCACCATTGATCAGAAATCTAGTGAAGCAATAGGAGGGGCCAAGAGTGACATGCATGCATACATGATTTTTATGGTTGGATCCAGATATAATTTTAGACCACTGAATAGCTTTAATCATTGGACAAATGATATTACCACTGGTTTTAGTAGTAAATTGGGTGAAAAAGATAGTAGATACAGCATATTCAGAAGTTGTGTAGAATATAATGATTTCTTGAAAAAACCCGACTATACACTATGTAGTTCAAAGAACACACAACATGTTTTTCGGTGTATTTGGAGTCTAGGGTTTTCCATGAGAGTTAAATATGACATGTTGTTTGGAGGGAACTCATACCATGTAACCACTAATCGTCTGACATGGAATGTACAGAGGGTATATGCCCAGGAGCATGTGTGACCCCACACACCATGTGTGGCCGGAGACAGATCATGTACTTCCACATATATAGAGTACACGAGCACAACCATATTTACATGGACACTGAAAAAAATACACAGGCATGACCAGGAGAACATGGCATAGTTATAGGTGGTCAAGACACACCATGTAGTACACTGACACGTCATGTAGTACTTCATGGATAATGAACCTTGTACCGGAGAGGATATGGATAGGTAGTAGAGAAGGACCGCATGTGATGTGGGTCCCTTAGACACAATGTGCTTTTATTTTTAGGAAACTTATACCTCTCATATCCCATTAATTTGAACTTATATTTTGGCCAGTGGTTATCCTATATATATTTTTTCTTTTTAGAATTTAATTTTGGATATCCTAGTGGAATTTGAGAAATGATGAAAGATGTTCTGAGTATGAATACTCTTTAGGTAGTGCTTGATGACGCTAGTGATTGACCTGGATCATACGAAGTCAAACCCTCCTACTGGGATAGAAAATTTATCCTCTATATATCCATAGAGTGGAACCCTATTATTGGGATAGGAAATGATTCCATTTCCATCTACATAGTGGAACCCTCCTATCATACCAGTTAATGGTTCCTATATTTAGATATTTTGCTACCTCAATTGTGTGGCATAATGGAATGGTGTGACTCCATGATTGCCTCTTCCGAAAGACACGTGAGATGCTAGGCATCGATGATGGACCCCTTTGGAAGTATTATCATACTATTTTTCTTGGGATGAGTTGTGATATAAAGATCCCCTTTTTTTCTCATGTGGGTTTCTTTTATAAGAATATATATATATATACTTTTTGTTGTATTTAATTTCTTTTTATGGTTTTAGCTATCTAATTCTATCAAGTCTCCTATTTATCCCCCATTATTTTCTAGGGAATTATACTAGGTATATACATACTCACCCCTAGATGGGATTTTCTCACAAGTTTCTTGTCTTATAAAGATGATGGACATGTTGAAGAAGAGTTTAGAGAAGCATATGGATACCCTATTACATTTGAATACTCATGGAGGTCGGGGCTTGGAGATATAGAGCTATGATTTCTGAGCATTTATATTTCCTGTTATTTTTAGGTTTGTACATATTTCTAATTGGGAATTTATTTTTACCCTTTACTTTAAAGAATATGCTATCATACTCTTATATTCCATAGAGTTTGTTACATTCCTAGTTATTCAATAATGAAATTATAGCCTATATCAATGATTTGGAGGGACTTTGGTTGATTTAGAATTGGGATTGACCTATCCCAATGGTTTTTAAACTGTTAGTATCGACATATCCCAATGGTTTTCCCCAAACCGTTGGGATAGGTAATCTAAAATAAAATTCACAACTAAGGCTTGATCAATCCCAATGGTTTCCCCTAAACTATTGGGATAAGTAATCTAAAATAAAATTCACAATAGAGGCTTGAACCCATGACCAACATGTTATATATCAAAGACCTTACCACTATCATAAAAATAACTTTTTGAATATATTTGGATATATATATTTATAATTAATTTATATATTGTTTTGTTTGATGATACTTGTCAATGGAATTCATAAAAAATAAGGGTATATATGCCACCAGTTTTTGAAAACTATTGGGATAACCTTACCCTATCCCAATGGGTTTCCAGCAACATTGGGATAGTTATTGTCAAAATGGAATATCCCAACGGTTTTGAAAAACTATTGGGATAGAATTACCCTATCCCAATGGTTTTAAAAAACCTTTGGGATAGTTTTTGTCAAAAATTATCTATCACAACAGTTTTCAAAAAACTACTGGGGCAGACTTACCCTATCCCAATGGTTTTCACAAAATCGTTAGGATAGGGAATTTTTTTTGGATATATCCAAACAGTTCTAAAAAACCATTGGGATAACCTTATATTTTTTGGCCTATCTGAATGGTTTTGAAGAACTGTTGGTATAGGGGGTCATAGCCCAATGTTTTTTATAAACTGTTGGTATATAAGAGTTGGTATAGGTAGTATTTCTAGTAGTGATTACTTTTCATGTTATTTTATTTTATTAATATTCCTTTTCATTTCTTCATGGAGATAGTCGAATGTGTTCATACATGTATATTATGAAAACACCTCCCATAGTAGTTATTCCTTTCAGTTCTTGTCACCAGCCCTTGGCCTATAGAGTCTAGCTAGGGGTAGTTATGGATTGGCTCAACTCTCTGCTGTCTTGGAGGCCACTGGTGGTTCTGGTCATGAAAGGATAGTTTGTTCATAATTTTCTTGCCATGATGCCCTAGTCTTTGATGAAACAACATATTTTCATTGAGTGGACTTTTGCAAAATGACTTTAAAAGCTCTCAAATATTAAAAACATTTCCAATAGTTCTTTATCCTTTTAAACCATTTTTTACATCTTAAAAAAATATAATGATAAATGAATCAATTCTAAATATAAATTCCTTACCATAAGCATAGAGTTTTATAACATTAATTAAGTTGTGTTTTATCCCATAGATATATAAAACATCCTTAGATTTTTTGAGCATCAATCTCATTAGTTTATATTCCTCTTATTTTTATGTAACTACCACTACCAAAAGAAACTGATCCTCTATAATTATTTTCAACATCTTTAAATATCATTAAATATCCAATAATATGTGAAGAATGACCACTATAAATAACTCATGATTTATTAATTATTATTTTTTCTAGATATATATCAACAAAAATATAACTTTTTTAAACTCTATTCCATTCTATCACCTATTAATTTCTACTATAATAATATTTTCCTAAAAGAGTTGTTAAACATTCATCAAAAAATTTACTTGGTTGGACATATCTTCCAAAAACATCCATAAATAATCCAAATGGATTTTTCATAGGAAAATACTTGGTATCTTTTGATTTTCCATTATTTCTTCTTACTGATTAAGAAAATTTATATATATTTTTTTGTTATTGCTCCATATCAATTCATAATTACTTATTGGGATATACATGTTTAAAAAAACTATAATCATTGTTCCCAAATATACCACAACAATAATAATATCCTCTAAATCTCATACTTCTATACAAAAAATATATCCCCTTTAATTAGTTTATAGAGGTTCATAATATATTTATATTTTTATTTACTCATAGTGTAAGGAAACCTTCCTATAGAGGTTATTTTCAACTTTTTCTGATGTGATAGATTTCTAGAATCCATATTCAACACAATATTTCCCAAATTTTTGTCTAAAACATTCATTTTTAGAAAAATCCAATGAACTTTTACACTTAATGGGTAAAGGTTTCACCTAATTCAAAAAATGTGATTTCTTTACTAGAGATTTTTCAGCTTTTACTTCCAAATCCATATTGAAAATTTTCTTTATCTTTATTACATTACTTTTAAGGTTGATAATTTTTTATTGGATTTTATAAACCACATATTCCTTAGTAGTGAGTTTTTTACTGAGATATTCTACTATAATACATTATTTGGAAACATTTAGTTTGAGGTTTATGATCACATTGATATACTAAGATTCCTATTAATTGACATATTTCCTTCCTTAATCATTCTTTATAGTTTCTTTCTTTATTATTTTTATTTATTTGCTATGTTTTTTTTGATCATGGAATTCCACATGTTTTTATCTAAGCTATTATTCCATGTATTTTTTTTCATCATCACTATGTTCTTCCCTATTTGATAAATATTTATTTTTCACAAAATTTTAATAGAAGCTTTGGAATTTTTATAAACATTCATATTCTAAAGAATTGTTGTTAGTAGAGTCAGATTTGACTTTCTTACTCAACATAATTCTTCTTTTTCCAGGGAAAATTTTCTTACCAATAATGTACTTATTATATTCCCTAGAAATTTTTTTCCATTTCTAATTATATATTTTTATTTATATTGATATTCACATTCCCCAAATTTCTTATTATTTATATGCATAAAAAAATCACTAATTTCTTTACACATAAATTTTTTTAATGGAAAATGTCTCCATAATTTTTTCATCCTATTTGGTAATTTTTTGAGATAAATGACATTATATTTTCATTCGTATTATTATCTTGTTTATATTTAGGATGATTGAGGTCAATAATATTAGTATCTTGGTCTTTTAGCTTTCTCATAGATTCAAAATAAATTTCATCATTGATCTTATTTGTGATTCTTTGAGAATTCATCATCTCATATGCAGTAAGATACTTATCCAATTCATCAAGGGATGAATGATCTTTATCTTCTAAATATGATATTTTAGATTCAAAAATATCACATTGAAATAGTATCATAACCTGTTTTTAAATGTAAATAGTGCCTCGTGCTGGTTAGCTACTAGGCCTTAAGCACGCCTCCCTATACACCAAAGGATTATGACTAGATGTGAGGGTGTAAAGAAAATGTAGAGGGGATACTATATTTTCTGATGATTATAATAATAATGTTATATATATATATTAACCATCAAAAAACAAATACCATAATATGACCAGATTAGTAACCCACTGCATCAAAAGTAATAAATTTCAATAATAATTGACAAGATCATACATGAGTTTTTTTGAAATAAAACACCATTTATATCTACTAAACAAAACAGATACCATTTTCATAAACATGAATACACATTAGGTCATAAATGTCAATAATAAGAAAGTGTCACTCATGGAAAACCCCAGTATATACATATATAAGAATGATGAAACAAGAAGGTTACTAAAATGTAACTCTAGCTAATATAGGAACCTCAAAGGTCCCTTTAAATCCATCCCATGAAAAAGTTACAACATGATCACTATGATCCAGCTCTTGAGCTCGGTCCCTTACCTGATCTCAAGAGCATAAAGTGTACACACATCCCGAATGGACTATATAGGTTGTGAATAAAATTCTCAGAAGGCCACCACTAATGTGTGCCTATCTTACATCTGTGATAGGGTAGGTTCATGTTAATTATAAATAAAATAGAAAATGAACATCACATAAATAATATACTCTCCTTATGCTTAACATCCACAATGAAGCAGCTACCTTCATTAACCACCATCGGTATAATGGTAGTGGAGAGGATCCATTGCATGATGCCCAAGACATACCCTACCAAAAATCATCCCAGGTGGACCCTCAAGTTACACTCATAGATGTTTCACCCAAAAAATAATACCATCAAATGTGTACCAGTGTCCATAAAGGCATGCTCAAATAAGGAGTACATGGTCCCTCGAACCCCTAATCAAAAGCTCATACTGGCTCAAAGCCTGATGTTATAAGGCATAGCTATGTCTGTCCTCCAGGTAATAAAAAATATCATCTCAATAGACGATATCCTAAGGAATGATGATATCTATCCTCCCAAATAATCCTAGCCTAACGACCTTAATATGTGATGATCAACAGCCCCCAACCAATAGTCCCAACACCATAAATCGATGGATACTCACTATCCATATGGATTTCTATGACAAGAAACTCCAACCATAATAATGTTCAACACTATCATAGTTTAAATATAATGGAGGCCTCTACCCACATGAGTGGTTAACACAACCTCATCATCTAAGTCATAACTGGGTGCATATGACATCAATGGTGCATCGGCCAATCAAGGTGAGTGGAAATCACCACCAATGTACCTATGGAACATCATCTTGAAACCTCATGCACTTGATACTATGTATCTCAACCTGATAGTCAACACCATCCAGTACACGATGCTTTCATGTAACCTGAAGACCTCGTCGCCTAAAACCGATGACCACGTTGTATAACCAGTGTTCAATATCACTCATGGAATCTGAGTCTTTCCCAACCTGATGAACCAAGTCACATCATTTAGATGGACATCACCATCTCAATCCTTAGGTTGTGACCATCACGTTCATATGGAACTCATCAAAAGCAATAAAATATTTTAATTTATTAATTAAACACCTTTTCCTAATCATCTTAAGGTATAAGGCCCCTGAATAGGTTTAAAATATTTGTATTCAAGGAGAAACATTCCCATAAGAATATATAATGAGAAATTAATTAATTTAAAAGCAAGGAATCAATTTAGTAGTGTATATATGGGAATACCCAATGAAACTATAAAAAACACACCACAAAACAAGAGTTAAATCAATGATAATTCTAGGACCCTCCTACCTCATGTTGGTAGAAGCCTGTACATCCAATATCATCTTCCAAATCAAGCTGGTTTGGAAGAAATGTTGGTTTTAGACAACACCATGAAAATAGGGTAAAATAGACCGTATGGATTTAGTGCACCATATGGTGAGAGGAAAGAGAAGAAGAAGAATGGGGATCAAATCCCTTATTGATGCCATTCCGATGAGACTGAGGGAGATCTATTCAGAGTTTGTATGATGGATTTGGATCAAATCCATGAAAGAGGTGGAGAGGGGATCCATAGAAACTTAAGATGAGATCCACACAAGGAAGAAGAAAATAAGGAAACACCTATTAAATAAAAAAGGGTAAAAATGGTACTTTTTCATTTTTTAAATGGTCTCACAGTTATCAAACGGTTGGAAAAAAATGCGCAAACCATGAAATACCCACTTTCTAGGCACCACACCTCACACGGTCAAGGGGAATAGTTTTCCAAACCATACACAATTTATTAAAATACTCTCTATAAAAATTTGAAAATATTTCGCATGGTTGTGAACACATACTCATATGGTTTCAAAAACTATGTCTAGTGCTGCATGTCGTTTGTATGATTATTAATGGGAGGCTGCATCGTTTGTCAAAAACATGTGCTTGAGTCTATGCTGTCCTAAAATAGTGTTTCTGGGCTCTTCTGAATTTGAAACACACTAAAAATCCTAAGGAACTTTCTATGCATTAAAAAATATCTAAATAAATTCCTTGGATCAAATAAAATCTTGGAATTATATTTTTAAGTTCAAGAAAATAGTTTTAAGTCCATGTAACTCTAAAATTTCAAACAGGTTGAGGAATTGGACCTACTCAAAAATCCAAGGACATTACAATCTCCCTACCTTAACACATCTCATCCATGAGATATCATGCATCACCGAGAGATGGTACCAAACATTCACATCTCATTCCAAAACCACTAGTTTACCATGGTTTTCAAGTAACAAGACAACCCCCTCAAGTCGCTACCCAACTTAGGAGTTACCTACCCTAGTCAATTCTCGACCAAAAAATCAAATGAATCTATGGTCCACATACCATCCCTAGAATCAAAATTTCACCTATGCTACATCCTGATTGATGCACCTCATCAGGTGATCACATCTTTCTTGTGTCACTTCTAACACTCATCTCATGCCCATGTCGCACATGGAAACTATGAGGTCCTACATATCAATAGATGCCAAAAATTTCTCATTCTACATCATCACCCATATTCCTACATCTCATCAGATGCCCGTAATCAGTCCTGGTGACTCGTACCTCATGTAACACCTATATCGTATAAATGCACAGATTACTATTCACCTTAAAGTAACATGCATATCCTCAATTACAAGATGGCAACACACCTCAAGTAATCCCATGTCTCATCGATGACTATAGATAATATTGTTTCCACACACCTCATTTGTTTATATATATAACATATATGAGTTGATGAAAACCAACTAACTAGCACCAGGATACTCCAAAAACCATCTTGTGTACCTCATACACCCAAACTGTACATGCTTAAGAAAAGGGAAATGCTAAAGTAAAATATCCTAGTTCATGCCCACGACATACCTATAACCATCTTAGGATCACCAAACTACTCTAACATAGAAATCTCAACAACATGCCCCTTCCTAAAATCCCAAGTACCTGAGGCTTGGCCTCCCTGAAGAGCTGCATCAGCTAATGGTAACAGATCCCCCTATTGGGTCCCAATATCTCTGCCACGACCTCTGCATGCAGGTGAATCTTGGATACTAGCTCCTAGTATTTCTTTTGGACTAACCACATAACCCTAAGTCTAACCCATTCCCTCACAACAAGATGTCTATGAAGTATTACTATAGAACCTCTCAAGATTCACAACCTGGATGCATTCTCAACAGTCCAATGGTTCTTGATCATAATATGTCTACACATGACATGACTACCCTACACTAGAAGCACACCATCGAAGACCCACTCCTCTTTGGTCTACTCTAGACACTAGCCTAAAATCAATGATAAGGATCCACACAGAATTTCTTCCTATTATCTAATGCATCACTATTATAATCACAAGAATCCTTCACCTGACTCGAGTCTGACCGACATATTAAATTTCTATCGATTATTAGTGCTTCATTCACACCCTATGAGAATGAGGCCAACCATAAGATGATTACTTGCATCCAAATGGCTTTTTATAATCCATACTCAAAATAGCTCACTCTCAAGGTGTCATCAGCCACCATAACAAGTGAAATGTGAGACAAGTTTTTGAAAGTAGCTACATATTCCATAATATACATGTCTCCCTATCATAGGATCAATAAAACCCAAGATTACTATAGAGACCCAAATCTTGACTTACATGGACATTACATTACTTTTTTCGGAATACTTAAAACATAACAAAAACATACAAACAAGGACCGTAATAGTTTAGTGTCTTTGGAAACTCAGAATATAATCTTTTAATCATGGTGAAAGATCTTCAACATCTCCCATAAAGATCTTTCCCTTTTATTTTCTTACCTAAAACCTTTCTCTAAATCCTGGGGAAAAGAAAACATATAAATGGTGAGCTCAAATGCTCAGTAAGGGTAAGCATTGAAAAAATAAAACAAATAATATACATTTGAACTTAAAAAAATATGAAAATAATGTTTAAACATCAAAATCTTGAGCAATGACAAAAAACATGGCAGTATGTAAGGCATATATCATAAAGAAACATTAATCATGATAAAATATCTTGGGAATAAAACATGTAATTTTGGCAACCATTAAGAACATGTTATGATTTCCATAGTAGCCAAGGCATTGCTACCAAGACCATCTTAGTGGAAAAAGTCCCTTTCTAAATCGAGTTCACTCCTCATTCTAGTCATGTATCACTGAACTAGATTAACTTACCATTCCAGCCATGTCTATCTCATGAGATATAAATATTTACCCAATGAATTGGAGGGAGATATAGGTCCCACCCATCTCATAATGAAATCATTCTTACTTGTGCCACAAAATAAACATAAAACATTCATCATAACCCAAAGAATAAAATGGGTTTCATAAACATCATCCCATCATCATATAATCCATATAAAACAAATTGATATCATTTCATCATAAGAAAAATAACACCATGTAAATAATAGAGACATTATACTTGAAACATAAACATGATAAATAATGTCATCTTAGATGGATAATAGTTTTGATAAAACACTTGAAGTGAATTCTTGAGGAAAATATCCTTTCTTCTTCAAAATCATTTTATTTTCACAAAATGCCACGCAATTTTAAAAGAAAAGGATTTTATTGAAAATTATCCTGAAAACTTTTAGAGAAATCTTCATGAAAATAAGGCGTTATGAAACCATAAAAATCCATTCATTTCGTATAAGTTGAAAAAAACATTCTTATCGTACTTTTTTCAGAAAAGTCAAAAAGTTCCTCGTGTGGTAAAAAAAAGTAAGATTCCTTTAATAACATGTGGTAAATTTTAAAAATGGGTAAAAAGGACTTTAAACATACATGAAACCATTTTTTAGAAAATAGGGACATGGATGATAAATATAACCCCAGTAAATACTTACGAATAAAAAATCTAGGATAAAAAAAATGAGATTGGAAAAGTTATCCCTTACCTTATGTACGATATGCTTCGTATGTATCCGAAACTCCTGTATAATGATTTAAATAATGTCATTTAATTATTACATAATCATATTCATTTTTATGATATCATGTATGGTTCACTTATGACTTTATATTACCCGTTCTTTGTAATTCACATTAATGTAGCGTTTTGGGTAAAATCATTTCATTTATCATCTGTGTTTTGAGTTGTAATTATCCATATGATTACTTAGATCAAGATTACTTACTTCTATAATGTAAAACCTGATTTATATATAATATATTTTCATAATATACATATATATAATAGATCTATAAATGGAAATAAATACACCGTTCATGGAGACGGTAGGCCGTACGTACGCATGAACGCTGTTTTCGTTTCCTTATTAAATTGAATGGAAGTAAGTAAATAACATATACATAAGTCCATTATCATTAATATTTCATATATTTTATTATTATTTAACATATATACTTTATAATCATTCTTTAATGGTTAACTTGGAGAATGAATCTCATCGCATCGTGGAGTCGGTAATCCGTACGTACGCACGAGCGATGATATCGTTCCCATAATTATTGAATGAAATTAGAGTGGATGATATAATATCTCAAAATTAGTATAATGTTATAATTACCATATATATAGTTATTATTTACACCATTATACCCATCTAAGTAATTTGGTGGTGGAAAAATAGATTACACCACGACGTGGAGACAATATTCCATACATACGCATGCGTGATGATTTCATTTTCTGTAGGATGGATATAAGGTGAAATGGGGTTGTTTCATATTTATAATAACATATAGTTATATTATTGATATTGATGTTATTACTTTATAATGAAACAACTAAATAAGAAGAAGTTGAAGAAGAAAGAAACTTGAAAGAATCGGTAGAAGCGATTACCTCTTCTTCAACGAACCTCTTTTAAGCTTCCTCTTAAGGCACTAGAGTTGGTCTTTTGAGAAGAACAGAACCTCCAGAATGTTTCTAGGGAAGTGTAGAATAGAAATGTTCTGGGGTTGTCCGAGATTGAAGGCTTATAGTGTTGTGAAGAGGAGAGGGAGGAGGTGCCCTTTTATAAGGGAAGAGAGGGTCACTTTTGGAAACCTCAAAAATATTAATTTATAATAAACTCTAACCCCACAGAAAAACTTTCAAAGTGACTCAAATTAGAATATGAGGTAATATAGGGTTTTAATTTCATCAAACAATCAAATTTAGATATGTTGGAAAATTATTTTAAACCTTATCAATTTGATTTATCCTTATTTAATTTATTTAATCTTATTTGTGGTAATAATATTCTAAATTTTAAATTGTTATAAATAATTACTTATGTGTTGTGAATTATCCATAATTGGGTACGTTATGAAATTTTAGACAATGTAATTTACAATTTATAATTTTTATATATTTATGTGATTTTTAAACAATTTAATAATATGTTATTTTTATAAAATAACAATAGTGTTAATTTTGACACTATTCATTTATTTGAATTTAAATAAAATCCACACAGAGGATATATTCAAACCAAAATTTTTAATAGATTCCTAACATGTCATATTTATCTATAAAATTTGTGGAGAATATTAATTAGTTCATATAATATTTATTTTAATATTTATAAAACCATTTATTTTATATTTCTCTTAATAAAACAATTACTATATCATTTTTTTATAATCATTTAATATACTAATTATTTGTATAAAAATTAAAAATAAAATCCTATGGTGAATATAAATATAATATATTTCATAATAATATTTTTACTCTATTTTATCATCTTAAAATCACAACATTTAAATTGTTATATTTATTAAATTATGAAGGTGACATCTTTGAAATCATTTAAAATAAAATAATATAAATGTACTAATCGGTTTTATAAGACTCCAAATGGTCCAAAAATATACCCTTGGATGATTAGGGTATATATATACTCGAAAAATAAAGTTTGGTCAAGTTTTTGGTCCTTTTGATAGGTATTATTATTTTAATAAAAACCATATTATTGATTTTTCACAAAATAAATAATTTCTACATCACTATAGTGTCACCATTAATGACAATTATTTTATCCCTAAAAATTCTAAATAAATTCACATGATGTATATAATTTTATTAGATTTTTGTAGACTATTAATTTTTTAAGTTTCATGAAGTTTATCACTAAATTAAAATTATTATACTTATAAGATTTAAGAGAGTGACATATTGTCACTTTCTTTGGTTTTAATAATTATTAAATTATTTTCATGGTCAAAAGTCCATAAAATGAATCTATTACAACCCTTAGGTGATATGGGTTGACTTTTATTCATCCAATAGAATTTTGGCAGGTGTTAGAGTAATTTTAAAATCTTATTTTTACCCTTAATTACCCGATTTACCTTTAACTGTAGTAAATAAAAATTATCATAGTTACTATTCATAATATCAAAAAAATAAAAGTAACCTATTAACATAATTTAGACCCAATTAATTAAAATATGGAATCTATTTTTCAAAATTCAAAACACATAAGTTGCAGTAATTAATTTAAAATTAATCCCGTTGTTAAGAAAACGAGTTTTAAAAGTTAAAACATTGCCAAAGATTGAAATGTTTTTACCTATGAATTCAATGCAAAATTAATGTTAATGACATAAATTATATTAAATGGTAAAAATATATTCTATTTATACTTTAAAACAATTTACTATTATAATTTAGTCATATAAATTATCTTGATGAATTTTTTTTAATTAAAATTTAGCGTATTTTTACTATTCATCAAAATAAGAAACTTATCAGAAAAATACCAAAAATTTTGCAATGTAAATTTTTATATCATAATTCAAAATAAGAAGTTTATTTTTTAAAATTGAACTTATAAACTTTTCAAAAACTTGATTTAAAGTGGCCGCGACATCAAAGGGCGGCAAAACTGCATTTTTTGAAAAATAATTATTTTACCTGAAACTTTTATTTTGTTCTCATACCATGTTCTAGAAAATGTGTAAGATGAATAATAATGTTATAAAATTCAAAATTTAGTTAATACTATTCATAAATTCTATTTCATAATAATATTATTACAATATATCGTTGTTTAGTGAAACCCGGTATTGCGTACTACACACGCTATCGAGGAAGGTCACGATTGCGTGTAATGCCAACCAAGTCAAGGCTGCATGAAGTGAAAGCTCCATTTGATGTTGCGAATAACATAATGAAAACTTATTCCATTTATACATTAAAAAAATTTATACTTAATTTTGCGTAGAATAATTTCTACAAAACGAACTTGAAATTGTGGGTAACACAAGCCAAAAATAATGTTGCGTATACTGCAAGCTAATACGGTGTTGCGTATAAAACAAGATAATTTTGGTGTAGCATAAAACAGAAGACATAAATGAAATTAAAAAGAATAATTCTCATAAAATCTCGGGTTTTTACATTCTACCCCCCTTAAAATGAATTTCTCCCTCGAAATTCGTCGGGGTTATAAATGGTTTACTACTTGAAAGTTTCTTTCATAGAAACCCACATCATAAAAATGAATACCAAAACTTATCTTTAAAAACTAAAGTATGAAACGTAAAGGTTACCCAAATTAACTAATCACTGGGTTTCCACATAGAAGAATATAGGTGAAAATATGGATATGGAAGAGAAATATAATCATCATGTTCTGATGGAGAGTGGTAGAGGTCATGGCTATGAAAAATCCAACAATCACAAAGCCATAAATTTGTGATGATCTAAGGTACCATCTGATTCATCAGATATAAGAGCACTAGGACAACATTTTTGGTTTTCAATATCATTTCCCTAAAGTTGAAAAATTTAAATTAGAAGAAATACCTACTTGATTTTGGTACAATCTCACTGTTGTTTGTACCTTGAACAATTTCCACTTCATCTCTTAAAGAAATGAAGTTGAATTTATCTTCCGTGAAGTGTTAGCAGATCATGCGATAGAATGATAGGTCATTCCATCTATCTCAAACATAAGGTTATCAAAAGTTATATACATAAGTCCATCTACGGTGAGATTAATCGTATATGGTTCCTAAAATGGACTTATACATCATATATCATACCACTTAATAAATTAAAACTAATTTATACTAACCGGGGACTTCCTGTAAGAAAGTGGTAGGCGATAAAGTCCTGTCACACTTCGGTTGTGGGTTCGATTCCCACAGGCTTGTTCGACGCGATGGGTTATCGCCCATCCTGCAGGTTGTCCTTTTTCTAAAACTACACTATTATAACATTACATAAATAATATCGAAAAAAATTTCTTTCCTTAAACAATACTATCTGATGTGCAACATAATCCATTCCAATCTTTAGACTTATCCAAAATACATCTGTCCAATCTCATAGTATAAAGAAAACGATTACTGGAAATTTCATCTACCGAGAATGTGAATACCATCATTTATCATATGATATATATTGTTGGTCACATTCCAAACATGTGAATACCTTAATCATGTATTCTCTAGAAAAATGAATACCCATTGAACCTTTGTGAAAACATGTATTCTGTTAAAAGTTAACTCTTTCCACATACCAAAATCCCAAAATTTCTATATACTCAAACCATGATATAACTTTGTCCTTATATCAGTCATGAGCTCATGAATACTATCATACATATTATTTTCTCCTTAACCCTTCATTATGCGCATTTCATCTGCTTTCCAAAAATATTTCAATCACTTTTCATGGTTTCTGGTACCATAAAATTATTGAAAACCATAATAGACCAATACATAAATATTCCAATATACCATAAAAGTACCACAATGACATTATTCTTGAATAATAATACATAAACACTTCAATCCATCCTCTTCAATGATTGTCATGGAATAAGTCCTTCCTTGATTTAGATGTAACCTATTTGGTCATAGCATTGAGTTGGGTAATGCCCATGTTCTCCATAGATATGACATTGAACTCCATAATAGTCTGTCATTCTATGACCCCTCTCCCCACATAGATAACATCTTCCCCTCCATTTGATGTATTCATTAAGGTTCTTCTTCCCTTCTTTAGAAATCTCAATCAACTCCTCACCATGCGAACATGCATAAAAGTCCATCATCCTCTTATTTGATGAATTAGGAATACCACTAAAGTTCTCCTTGTTAATCATATATCGCGATGACTGATTCGACATAATCACAATATCATTCTTTCTAGTAATTACGCAATTTTGTTGCTCATAGTCACCAATTTTTACATTGGATTCATTGTTTACCCAATTCCTTCTGGTTCCCTCCATTGACTAAAACCAAAAACCATGGTGTAAGAAATAGTTAAAATAACGAGGAACCACATAATCATAAATAGTCTAACTTATCACACATTCTTTAATCCATTATATCTTAGGTTCATTCTAGGTTATTCATGATCATCAAAAAAATTCCAAGACTATAACCTATAGTTATACTAAACCTTAGGGACATACCTAGACATATCTTAGAAATACCTCTAGGGATCTCACTAAAGTTCTCGCATCCTAGTTTCCAAAGTTTAACTAAACCTTTCCTCTGATACCAACTATAGAGACCCAAAGCTTGAAGTACATGGACATTACATTACTTTTTGTGGAATAATTAATACATAACAAAAACAAACACACAAGGACCGTAATAGTTTAGTGTCTTTGGAAAATCAAAATATAATCTTCTAATCGTGGTGAAAGATCTTAAACATCTCCCATAAAGATATTCCCCTTTTGTTTTCTTACCTAAAACCTTTATTTAAATACTGGGGAAAAGAAAACATATAAAGTGTGAGCTAAAATGCTCAGTAAGGGTAAGCATGGAAAAAATAAAACAAATCATATACATTTGAACTTAAAAAACTTGAACATAATGTTTAAACATCAAAATCTTGAGCAATGACCTAAAACATGGAAGTACGTAAGTCTTAGATCATAAACAAACATTAATCATGATAAAATATCATGGGAATAAAACATGTAATTGTGGAAACATTTAAGCACATGTTATGACTTCCATAGTAGCCAAGGAATTGCTGCCAAGACCATCTTAGTGGACAAAGTCCCTTTCTGAATCGAGTTCACTCCTCGTTCCAGTCCTGTATCACTGAACCGGATTAACTTACCATTCCATCCATGTCTTTCTCATGAGATATAAATCTTTACCCAATGCATTGGAGGGAGATATAGGTCCCACCCATCTCATAATGAAATCATTCTTACTTGTGCCACAAAATAAACATAAAACATTCATCATAACCCAAAGAATAAAATGGCTTTCATAAACATCATCCCAGCATCATATAATCCATATAAAACAAATGGATATCATTTCATCATAAGAAAAATAACACCATGTAAATAATAGAGACATTATACTTGAAACATAAACATGATAAATAATGTCATCTTAGATGGATAATAGTTTTGATAAAACTCTTGAAGTGAATTCTTGAGGAAAATATCCTTTCTTCTTCAAAATAATTTTATTTTCACAAAATGCCACACAATTTTTAAATAAAAGTATTTTATTGAAAATAATCCTAAAAACTTGTAGAGAAATCTTTATGAAAATAAGGTTTTATGAAACCGTAAAAATCCATTCATGCAGTATAAATTAAAAAAATATTCCTATCGTACTTTTGTTGGAAAAGTCAAAAAGTTACTCATGTGGTAAACAAAAGTAAGATTCCTTTCATAACATGTGGTAAATTTCAAAAATGGGTAATAAGGAATTTAAACATACATGAAACCATTTTTTAGAAAATAGAGACCTGGATGATAAATATAACCCCAGTAAATACTTACGAATAAAAAATCTCGGATAAAAAAAACGAGATTGGAAAAGTTATCCCTGACCTTATGTCCGATATAATTTGTATGTATCCGAACCTCATGTATAATGATTTAAATAATGTCATTGACTTATTAAAGAATCATATTCACTGTTATGATATCATGTATGGTTCACTTATGACTTTATATTACCCGTTCTTTTGTAAATTCACATTAAAGTAGTTTTTGGGTAAAATCATTTCATTTATCATCCGTGTTTTGACTTGTAATTATTAATATGATTACTTTGATCAAGATTACTTAATTATATAATGTAAAACATGATTTATATATAATATATTTTCAGAATATACATATATATAATAGATCTATAAATGGAAAGAAATACACCATTCATGGAGATAGTAGGCCATACGTATGCATGAACGCTGTTTTTGTTTCCTTATTAAATTGAATAGAAGTAAGTAAATAACATATAAATAAGTCCAGTATCATTAATATGTCATATATTTTTTTATTATTTAATATATATACTTTATAATCATTCTTGAATGGTTAACTTGGAGAATGAATCTCATCGCGTCGTGGAGACGGTAATCCGTACGTACGCACGAGCGATGATATCATTCCCATAATTATTGAATGGAATTAGAGTGGATGATATAATATCTCAGAATTATTATCATGTTATAATTACCATATATATATTTATTATTTACACCATTATACCCATCCAAGTAAGGTGGTGGTGGAAAAACAGATTACACCATGATGTGGAGACGATATTCCGTATGTACACACGTGCGGTGATTTCATTTTCTGTAGGATGGATAGAAGGTGAAATGGGGTTGTTTCATATTTATAATAAAATATCATTATATTATTGATACTAATTTTATTACTTTATAATGAAACAACTAAAGAAGAAGAAGTTGAAGAAGAAAGAAACTTGAAAGAATCGGTAGAAGAGATTACCTCTTCTTCGACGAACCTCTTTTAAGCTTCCTCTTAAGGCACTAGAGTTGGTCTTTTGAGAAGACCATAACCTCCAGAATGTTTCTAGGGAAGTGGATAATAGAAATGGGCAGGATTTGGCCGAGCTTGAAGGATTAAAGTGTTGTGAAGAGGGGAGAGAGGAGGTGCCCTTTTATAAGGGAAGAGAGGGGCACTTTTTGAAACCTCAAAAATATTAATTTATAAGAAAATCTAATCCCACATAAAAACTTCAAAAGTGACTAAAATTAGTATATGAGGTAAGATAGGGTTTTAATTTCATCAACCAATCAAATCTAGACATGTTGGAAAATTATTTTAAACATTATCAATTTTATTTATCCTTATTTAATTTATTTAATCTTATTTGTGGTAATAATATTCTAAATTTTAAATTGTTATAAATAATTACTTATGTGTTGTGAATTATCCATAATTGAGTACTTTAGGACATTTTAGACCATATAATTTCCAATTTATAATTTTTAAATATTTATGTGATTTTTAAACATTTTAATAATATGTTATTTTTATAAAATAACAATAGTGTTAATTTTGACACTATTCATTTATTTGAATTTAAATAAAATCCACACTGAGGATATATTCAAACCAAAATGTTTAATATATTTATAACATGTCATATTCATCTAGAAAATTTGTGGAGAACATTAATTATTTCATATAATGTTTATTTTAATATTTATAAAACCATTTATTTGATATTTCTCTTAATAAAACAATTACTATATCATTTTTGTATAATCATTTAATATACTTATTAGTTGCAAAAAAATTAAAAATAAAATACTATGATGAATATAAATATAATAAATTTCATAATAATATTTTTACTCTAATTTATCATCTTAAAATCACAATATTTAAATTGTTATATTTATTAAATTATAAAGGTGACATCTTTGACATCATTTAAAATAAAATAATATAAATGTCCTAATCAATTTTATAAGACTCCAAATGGTCCAAAAATCAACCCTTGTATGAATAGGGTGTAGATATACTGGAATAATAAAGTTTTTTTAAGTTTCTTATAACACCCCAATATTTCATATTACGTTATTTCTTCAATGTAATGCAATAACTTGCACTGCACGCAACACCGAGTTCAAGCGCATCACGACTTACCAAATTAGTTGTTCAAAAGAGGTTATGAATATTATTAACTTAATTTTGAACATTATATAATCCTTATAATTTTAGAATACATATTATGAGTTTCTTAGACATAATTTAAGAACAAATTCATTTTTTTCAGATAAAAGAATTATTTTTCAAAAATGCAATTTTACCACCTTTTGATGGAGAACCATTTTTAAATCCAACATTTGAAACTTTTATATATTCAATTTCACAAAACAAACTTCTTCTTTAAAATTGGGACATAATAATTTAGTTTCAATAAATTTTTGGTATTTTTCTAATAACTTTCATATTTAGATGAATAGTGAAAAATACTACATTTTAACTGAAAACAAATTTTTTAATCAAATTATTTTATAGTGTTGAATTATACATTTTAATGTTTTGGAAGTATAATTAGATTATATTTTTAACCTTTAATCCAATTTTGTTCATTGGAATTAATTTCACATTGAAATAATACATAAACAAGTGTCAATCTTTTGATAGTTATTGTTTCTTAAAAACACGCTACTTGTTTTGACAACGAGAATTAATTTTAAATTAATAAATGCAAATTCTATGTTTTGAATTTTGTAAAATAGAATTCATTTTTTTATTTTGAATTTCAGAATTAGCTTAGGGGGAATTTTTGGTATTTTTTTGAAAACGTTCAATTTTTGATGAATAGTGAAAAAACACTGAGTTATCGTTTAAAAATGAATTTTTATTTAAATAATTATTTATTTTATTTAAATTTATTTTAGGTAAAAATAGATAAATAATACCTATATAAGTTCAATGTAATTCATTGGAGTCAATTTATAATAATTTCAGATATATAAAAATTTTATCGAACTTTTTACTGTCTTTTACCCACCTCCTAGGAGCATTTGCAAATTTACATAAAAATTAATTTTACCACTTCTGTGAGTTGAATTTCGAAAATCTGGGAGACACAGTTAATATCAAGGAGTAAAATTTGGTTCAATAAGATAAAAATAATTACTAGTGAATAGTAACTTTTTACTTTTATTTACCACGATTAAAAGTAAATAGGGTAATTAAGGGTAAAAATGATATTATTATTACCCTAACACATGTCCTAATTCTATTGGATAAGTATAATTAGGCCAAAAAGAACCTTAGGAATAAAATATGACCCTTTAGGTCCACTTGAATTAGATTAAGACATTTATTATTATTTTATTTAAAGAAGCGTTAAAAGAGTTAAAATCAATGATTAATAACTAAACCATTTTTAGTATAGGGTTATAAATAAGATAAATTAAACTATAAATATTCATTAGAAATATAATAATATTTAATACATAATTGTATTTTATTTATAAATTTTAGAGATTAAATAATTAAATTTATTAATGACACAATGATGATACATTAATTACCTTGTTAATGAAAATATTAAATAAATGGTATTATAAATATTAAAATAAATATAATTTCAAAGTTTTTATGACATCCACGAATTTTTTAGGTGAATATGACATGTTATGATTGATTCAATGTATTTTTTTGAAGTAATCATGCTTTTATTATTTTAACAAAAAACAAATACCAAATAGTTTCAAAATTGACATAAAATAGTTTTTAAAACAAATATTATATTATTAATTGATATAATGGTCCTAGAAATCTAAGGTTCAGAAAAAAGGCTTATATAATAATATATATGACATTAATGAACTAATTGGGGTTATATTGGTAGTATATAGTAAGTTTATTAACCATATAGTGTAAGAATACAAGAAGACACGGTAAAAGTTAAATTATTTAACTTAGAGTTAAATCTAAATGATAAGGTTAAAATGGTAACCTAAACTTGTCTAAAACCTATTGGTTGAGAGGAATTAGACCCAAAACCATCATATCCTCGAAATAAGTCACTTTGGAGCCATTATAAACCGAATATGAATTTATTATAAAATAATATTTTAAGTTTTTCCAAAGGTACCCCTCACCCCTCTTATAAAAGGGCACTTCCCCTTCTCTCACATTCACACCTCAAAAGACATTTGCCTCGGCCAAAACCTACTCAAATACCCTCTAAACTATCCTCCCTTAAACCTAGAGGCATTAGTTTGATCAGAAAGCCAACCTAAGGAGCCCTTTTGATCAAATCAAATGGAAGAACCCGAAGAAGAGGTAATGATTTCACCACCCTCTTTCAAGTTCCTTTCTTCTTCCACTTCCTTTTTATTTGTTGTTTCCATTATAAAATAATAACTCCAGTATCTTATATATAATGTGATGTTATTATAATTATGATAAAACCAAATTCATTATTATATCCACCCTTTGAATGACATGTCACCATACGTGCGTACGTACGACTTACCGTCTCCACGTCGTGGTGTAATTGTTATTCAATACATTTTTATTTGGATGGGTATAATAATGATGTGTATTTGATGTAAATAATAAATATTACATGATAATGATTCTGTATATATGATATACCATCCAATTATATATTATTTTAATATCAAAAGAAAGATATTTTCACTCATGCGTACGTACAGATTACCGTCTCCACGACGTGATGAGATTCATTTCCAAGTTCACCATTCATCAACGATTATAAAAATATATATTACTAATAAGTATGTAATATATGAAATAATAATTATACTGGAGATATATATATTTATATATATAAGTATTTATGTACTTACATATATCTTATTCACTTACTTTCGTTCAATACTATATGAAAACGGAAACTGCGTTTATGCGTACGTACGGACTACCGTCTCCATAAACGGTGTTTTCCATATCATATATATGTGTATTATACATATTTATATTCTAAAAATATATTATATTTAAATAATTTTTTATATTCTAGAAGTATTTAAATCATGATCTAAGTTATACAATCAAGAGTAACAAGTTAAAACACGTACGATAAAGAAAGCGATTATTTCCCAAAATATTAATATAACATGGAAATTATTATTAAATGGGTAGTATAAAGTCATAAATGAATAATGTATGATATCATAAATATTAATATGGTTATGGTATAATTTAATAACATAATATAGTCTTCATACATGAGGTTAAACATACCCTCAACTAAAGGAAAGTTCAAGGTAAGGGGTTTTCATCTCACTCCTCATTCCTGTGAGATTCATGCCATATTGCCATTATTACCTTTTGTGTGGTGTATGTACTACCCAAAATTGTATTCTTTGTGTAATAAACTTTAATTTATGTGTATTTACATATTCATTATATGATACCTCTTTCATGGGGTGTATGTTTCGTAATTTACCAAATTGGTAAGGGTTTATTTCCCAATCTCTTCATTATCCGAGGTTGTTTATACGTAATTATCTACTGGGACCTCTTTATCATCCACATCCATGTTTCTTAAAAATGTATTTCAAAACATTCTTACTATTTTATAGAATATGGGTTAAAGTCATTTATACCCTTGTTTTACTTTTTATAAGATGTTTATAAAGGAATATTTACGTCATTTTCTGAACAAGGTCCTTTTTAACCTTTTCAACAAAAATTAAGGTAAGAATGTCTTTTTAACTTATACGGCGGGTGCGACTATTTTACACCGTTATAAAATACCCGAAGCTTACCTTACAAGATTGTAAAGAAAATTTTACAAGTAAATGTTTTATTTTATAATTATGTGACTTTTAAATGATTTCAAAATGAATATTTTAAGAATTTGTGAAAGGTACTCTTTATCAAGATGAGAATTTTAAATGTTTTAATGATTTATCTTTCTAAATATTTTTAATTAATGTCCATGTTTTCGAAATGATTTTAAGGATTTATTTATGTGGACATGAATGTTTTGAAATTCTATTTCTTTTCAAAAGTTTCAAAGTGGTATGGGACACTTTGATTCAACAATCTATTTTAAATTACTTCCTTAATAAATGTGTGACTTTTAAATGATTTCAAAAAAGAGATATTTCTCCCAAATAGCTTTGATTTCATCTATGTCAACATCCTTTGATGGATTTTAATCTTATTTGAAGTTGATTTATTATGATACACAACTTCCATATTGTGTTGATAGTTTTGTGATATGTTTGACTGTGGATGTGTTATTTTTATATCATTCATGATTTATGGAGAAAGTATTGACATTTCGTATGCTAGTTTTAATACGAATGTTTATGTTATGTTTAAACCTATTCATATAAGGAATGAATTGGAATTAGTAAGTGATGGGTGGAGCCCGCTATAGCTCCTTGATGCATCGGTAGGTCTCATGAGACAGAATAGTGTCTTGGCACGAGGCCTTGATAAAATCTTATTTGTAGCCTTGGCATGAGGCCTTGACAACGTGGTTATGATAGTCTGGAAATATGCATTCCATCATTATGAAAGTGGTTATTGATATTGCATGTGATTATTAGATTTGTAGAATATCCATGTGAATAAGTAAATGGCATTATTTCATTTTATTTCTTCCATATTATGCTGAAGTTCATGTTTAAAAGGCTTTTGTTTTAGTTTTATACATTTCCTTAAATATTTATGCTTATTTTTGAAAGTTTCCACTATATTGATTACCCTTATTGAGCGTTTGAGCTCACCCCTTTCTATGTTTTATTTTCCCAGGATTCCAAGAAGTGTATTGTGATTGATATGAAGGGTTAAGCTAAGGAAATAATGGCATTCATAAAGGATTATTTATGTTGTTTTGTATGTTATAAAGTGTAATGTAACATTCATGTATGTAATCTATTTTCCAAGACTGTGAAACCGATCGGTCCTTCGGGACTTGATCTTTTGTGATCATGACAATGTATTAAAATAATGCACCGAATCTGGGTAACTAGGGTCGGGGCGTTACATTTCTGGTCCTTTTGATAGGTATCATTATTTTAATAAAAACTATATTATTGATTTTTAACTAAATAAATAATTTCTACATAACTATTGTGTCACCATTAATGAAAATTATTTAATACCTAAAAATTATAAATAAATTCACATGATGTAGATAATTTTATTAGATTTTTGGATACTATTAATGTTCTAAGTTTCATGAAGTTTATCACTAAATTAAAATTATTATACTTATAAGATTTAATTGTGTGACATGTTGTCACTTTCTTTGGTTTTAATAATAATTAAATTATTTTCATGGTCAAAAGTCCATAAAATGAATCTATTCCGACCCTTAGGTGATATGAGTCTACTTTTAGTCATCTAATAGAATTTTGGTAGGTGTTAGGGTAATTTTAAAATCTTATTTTTACCCTTAATTACCCTATTTACCTTTAACTACAGTAAATAAAAATTACCGTAGTTACTATTCATAATATCAAAAAAATAAAAGTAACCTATTAACATAATTTGGACCCACTGAATTCAAATATGGAATCCATTTTTCAAAAATTCAAAACACAGAATTTGCAGTAATTAATTTAAAATTAATCCCGTTGTTAAGAAAACAGGTTTTAAAAGTTAAAACATTGCCAAAGATTGAAATGTTTTTACCTATGAATTCAATGTAAAATTAATGGTAATGACATAAATTATATTAAATGGTAAAAATATATTATATTTATACTTTAAAACAATTTACTATTATAATTTAACCATATAAATTATCTTAATGAAAAAAGTTGTTTTTAATTAAAATTTAGCGTATTTTTACTATTCATCAAAATAAGAAACTTATCAGAAAAATACCAAAAATTTATCCAATGTAAATTTTTATATCAGGATTCAAAATAAGAAGTTTATTTTGTAAAATTGAACTTATAAACTTGTCAAAAACTAGATTTAAAGTGGCTGCGCCATCAAAGGGCGGCAAAACTGCATTTTTTGAAAAATACTTATTTTACCCAAAAATTTTATTTTGTTCTCATACCATGTTCTATAAAATGTTTAAGATGAATAATAATGTTATAAAATTAAAAATGTAGTTAATAATATTCATAACGGCTAGTTCATAATAAGATTATAACAATATATTGTTGTTAGTGAAACCCGGTATTGCGTACTACACATGCTATCGAGGAAGGTCATGATTGCGTGTAATGCAAGCCAAGTCAAGGCTGCGTGTAGTGCAAGCTCCATTTGATGTTGTGTATAACATAATGAAAACTTATTTCATTTATACATTAAACAAAATCTATACTTAATGTTGCTTAGAATAATTTCAACAAAAAAAACTTGAAATTGTGTGTAACACGAGCCAAGAATAATGTTGCGTATACTACAAGATAATACGGTGTTGCGTATAGCACAAGATAATTTTTTTGTAGCGTACAAAACAAGACATCAATGAAATTAAAAAGAATAGTTCTCATAAAATCTCAGGTTGTTACACTCACTCTTTCCTCATCATCTTCGGGAAGAAGTGAATGATGAATCTGGCCTCGAAGTCCTTCTAAGCTAGTCTCTGATGTCTACCTACCTAAACCTATGCTCCCACCTTTATTTAGCCAGGACTATGAGGATGTATGTCACCCACTTCACCCTCCATCATAGGGTCTCTCAAGTTACTCAAAGATGGTTTGCACTAACTCAATCTAATTCCCTTATTCTTGTGGTCCACCCCCACCCTAAAATGGATGTGGGTGCTATGACTAGGACTCACAATTCATGTATTCCAGCAAAGTATCAGCTCCCAGAGCTCCCCTATTGATCACTCGGATGACCCGAACCAAGATTACCCTTAGGTTCTCATCAAGACATGGACCAAAATTTATCATCTCATATATCTGAACCACCTGCACTGGAGCCTATACATATGACTGACCCACCTGTCTAATAATCTGGTGCCTCATCCAAACCCTCAAGGGCCTCAACTTGTGCATGCATAAGTGGCGCCAAATCATCTCACACTTAATGGTCCATTATAATATATATAAGTGACATATAAATAAATACCAATAACATGGTCATAAATCCATAATAATAAGTATACATAATATCACAGATAAGGAGATATGTAAAGACAACACAATATCACAACCCTTACATGCCATTATTGCAACCATGTCACATGAAATATAAACTAATGACCCGTTAACATCACATATTAGATCCAAGTATCACATATAAATGTAGTATCATGTACCCTCACCTACCCAAATTGGAGTTAGGCGTCACATATCAATTTGATGTAGCTGACTAAGATTCCACCAAAGAGGCTTTTCATGAAAACATGGTTTATCTTCTTCATTGAAATTTTAAAAATTACACCCACTTTCATCATCCCAGCCTACTCCTATAAGATCATTTCCCATAAATATATATCACATGTCACATCACATCACATACAGATCTCATTGGAACAAAATTCATGGGTATGCTGAGTAGAATGCCACCAAAGAGAGACTAAGATGGAAAACATTTTTTAGCTTTGGTTATTGACACTTTATACAACACACCCCTCATAGAACAATCTAGGTTCCCAATTCATAACACAAAAAATTTATCACGACACATATATATGTATATCATACTATGTTCCTATCAAGAAACCATAATAAAAACTCCATTTCCATCCTAGGATAAGGGTCCAAAATCCACCCTTTCCATACCAGGCCAAGAGTTATGTATCTCTTACTAATCTATACCAAGCCAAGGGTCACATATAATAACTGATAACTATCACAAACATGTGCACCAATTGAGGTAAAAATCATATCAAATATAAATAGTGAAAAGAAAAACAACAATTTCCCACCCCTGGAAACTTGTTCTGTCCCCCTTACACGGGGCTACAGGCACCAAGACATAAGCTCTGAACCATGTTATGATAAAATACTACTCTCCTATAAACTATAATAAAAATAGTAAGACATAGAAGAGGTAAAAGAAACTCCTCCAATAAAATTTTTAGTTCTATAAAAAGCTATTCCACCCAAATAGTTCTCATGGTAGGTTAACCACTAGGCCTTAAACATGCCTCCCTGTACACCAATAGCTGATGACAAGCAGTGAGGGTGTAAAGAGGTGATTGTGGGGATACTATACCATATAGTGATAATAATAATAATTATATATGTATAAATATATAAATATATATATTATGAAATGGAAAATAAATTCCATACATTGACAGAACTAGTAACCCACCATAGCCGAAGCAAGAAATGTCAACAATTTTTAACAGTATCACACATACCATTTGAAAAATAAAACACATATTATAGATACTAAAAAAACAATATACCATTTATAGAATCATTCATACACTTCATTTCATACATGAAAATAAATAGAAAGGGTCTTCAATAGAAAACCTCAATATATATAAACATAATCATGTTGATACAAAAATGGTAATAAAATGTAACCCCAAATAATTCCAGAACCTCCATGGTTCCATTCCATCTATCCCATGAAAGAGGTATGACATGATCACTATGATCCTTCTCCTAATCTCAGTCCCTTACCTGGTCACAACACCATAAATTCAATACGCATCCTGAATAGCCCATTTAGGGTGTAAGAATAAATCTTAGTAGGACACCACCAATGTGTGACAATTTTACATATGTTATGAGGAAGGTGTATACAAAATATAAATAAAACTACACATGCACATCACCTAAATAACCTACACCCCTTGTGATTAATAGCCACAAGGAATTAGTTACTAGCCTCATCCATCATCAGTATAATGGTAGTGGAGAGGAGCCTTAGCATAAAGCCCAAGGAATCCCCTAAAAAAATCAACCAAGGTGAACCCTCAGGTTCCAACTCTAAAAGAGTTACCCAAAACCTTGTGCCATCAAATATGCACTAGTGTCTAAAAATGAATACACAAATAATGAGTACTTAGTTCCTCAAACTCATACTCTAAAGCTCCCGTGACCTCAAAGTCTGACATACCAAGGCACATCAATTTATATCCTCCAAGTAATAATCATTTTCATATCCACAACCAATATATCAAGGAATAGAGATATCTGTCCTCAAAAATAATCCCAACCTAACGACATCAATATAGTGAAAGGATCATCCCCCAACTTATGGTCACAACACCATTAACCGATGGATCCTCACCATCCACCTATATTTCTACAACAAGAAACTTCAACCATACTGATTGTCAACACCATCCTATACCACATATAATAGAGGCCTCTACTAACATGAGTGGTCAACACCACCACATAATCTAAGTCCTATATGTGTGAAAACAACTCCAATGGCATGTTGTAAAATAAAGATGAGTTGAAATAGCCAATAAATTACCTAATCCACATCATCTTATCACCTCATTCCCTTATTATTGTGTCTCTAATCCCGATGATCAATACTATACAATACCACATGATCCTTTCCTATTACCTGATGAACTCATTACCCCAATCCGGTGAACATATCGACCAACCATTTATCAATAAAACTCCTGGAATTTGGGCCTCTCCAAACCTAAAAAACCATGTTTCCTCATCCAAATGGTCATCACCATCTCAATAATCAAGTTGTGCCTATCATGTTCCCATGGAATTCATCGAAAGAAATAATGTAGTTTAATTTAATAAATAAAAAATCGGGCCTAATCTGTCTAATTTCGGAAGCCACTAACCTATCATAAAACATTTTTAGTCAGGTGGAAACATTCCCATAGGCATATCTAGTGATTAATTAATTAATTTAAATTAACGGAGTTAATTAAAGAGTGTCTTTCTCAAACTAACCAACGAATATCTCAATATCACATCCCCAATAATTATGTGAAATCAATGAGAAAGATAGGTACCCACTACCTGGTATTGGTTGACACATTCTTATCAAATATTTTCTTCCAACTTGAGCCTCTCCAGAATAAATTTTAGTTTTAGTTGAGTTCCCTAAAAATCTGGTAAAACAACTTCCATATATTTATCACAAAATTTGGTGAGAGAAAAGAGAAGAAGAAGCAAGAGTATCAGATCCCTTACCATTGTAGTTCCAATGATACCTACAACCATTGATTTAGTGTTCATATGATTTATTTGTCTCAAATCCTAGAGGGAGAATAAGAGAAGTTATATGACCACCTAAAAAATATGTCACATGAAGAAGAAGAAAATAGGGACACCCCTCTTAAAAAAATGGTCAAATAGTATTTTACCCCTTCTTAAAGGGTCACACAGTTAGCATATAGTTTTGAAAATCATGTGAAAACCGTGCAATACCCACTATCTAGGAACCACACATCACACAGTCAAATCACACAAATTCCTAAACCATGCACAGATCCTGTGAATCCACTCTATCAAAAGTTTAAATGATTTATCAAGGCCACATTACCTTACAAACATAGTTTTAGAAACTATTTCTAGTGAATCAGGTAGGTTACACGGTTATATGTGGGAGTTTTCATGGTTTTCCATACCACGCTCCCTAGTCTGCACTTTTGGAAAATGGAGTTTCTGGGCTCCACCAGACATGAAACACACCATAAACTCCAAGGAACTTTTAAATCATCAAAACCCAACTAAATAAAACACTTGGGTCAAATAAACACTTGGAATTAATTTCCTTTGTTCAAAAAAATATTTTGTCTCACCACCTACCTCTAAAAATTCAAATGGCTTGGAGAATTCATCCCATTCTAAAAACCCAAGACGTTATAATAAGTTTATCATAAGTCTCTTGAATGTTTTAGAATATTTCAATATATCTCTATATACTACGATGTTTCAAACAAATTTAATAACTATGTGAAGTAATCAACAATATCTTATTTATCTTCCTTTCTAAAATCACAAAACATCTTTAATTGGGTTTATAAATATTATTCCATCACTTTGGTGTTTCCCTCAAAAAACATTCATGTTTTTTCCAATATTATTTTATATTTTGAGACCCATAACCTCAAATAAAAAAATAAAGTTGAGGAATAATAGTAACAAATATAGTTTTCCCATCAACCTCAATGCTTACTTTGTTATAAAACATAATTAGAAATTTTTTATCAATGAATGAAAACCCAAATGATTCTTCATCAATAATCTCTAGGCTATGTGATAAAAGATAGGGTATAATTATTTTTTCTAACCATTATAATTTTTATAATAAAATGCAGGACTACTAATTTTATTCTCTATGTTGAGATTTTCAATGATAAGGATACACCAAGGGAAACATCCCTCTAATACCAATTGAAGATCCTTAGGATTATTGGAACCAATGAGAAGGTGGGGGATTGAATCAATGGTTTTATTTTTATAACCTTTATACTTTATAAAAATTAACCCCTTAAACTGGATTGAGTTTAATCCTTATCATATTTTGTAACAAACTTACAAGTATAGAATGATAATAAAGTAAGAAAGGCACATAAGATATTAAAGGTTAGACCTAAGTGTGAGAACCTACATACATTCCACGGAGATTTCAATCAGTATATAGAATTTTCTATAATAGAAATGTGAATTACAAATTTTAGTAAACTCTTGTTAGACTCCTTTTATCTATATATAGGAATAATTATACTGACTTCTATCACTTTATAATATTTTTCTATCAAAAGTGATTCAAAGAAAATGATATTTAACATTGTAAATAATGATCCCAAAATTTCATCTAGAATACTCGTAATTTTCTCCATACTATAATGTTCATATGATGCACTCTTAGTTTTTAATGAAATTCCATCTAGTATGACACAATGAAACTATGCCTAATATTATAACCTAAGATCTATTCTCTAAATAAAATAAATGTTCCTCAAAAATCCATTCAGAATGTTTTTCCAAGAGAACATAGTTTGGTTTCTCTATAATTTATACCTTGTATGATGCTATGATCAAAATTCTCTATTCGATACTTTTATACAACAAGAAAGTGAACTCTATTAGAAAATTAGTTTATCACAAAGTATTAAAAGAGTCGATTTTTTGTACGTGTGAGTATTTTTTCTCAATGATTTTTCATACTATACTTTCATCCCCTTTTATAGGTGTTTCTAATGTAGTAATGGAAAGAAATAATTTTCACCTTCCCACTCACTGAAATTGAAAAACCAATTATTCCCACTTAATTGAAATCCTATGGATACTTCTAAACACTTATAGAATGTTTAGTAACATTATTGATGCTTGAATATTTCTCTATAAAATTCAATTTCCTCAAAATTACTTGACTTTATATATTATGTAACCCACACAAAAGTTTTGGAATTTGGGTAAAAAATAAAAAAAATGAAAAAATTCATAGTACAACATCATAAATATCAAAATGGGAATTCAAAATATTCATGAAAGGATTTAAAACACCCTTTGGTGGAATGTTTGTTTAATTGATTCTTGGGAAAGTAATCTATCTAGTGATTTTTTTTCAATAACTTTAATCAATCAAAAAACTATACTAATCCACTTTACATTTCCTAGATAACTCTATCTGGTCATATTTCCTCATCTTAAAACAAACTTCTCAAAAATGTCTATATGACACACATCTGTCCAATGGATTTTTTTATTTTATTTTCATTTTATTGACTTAATTTACAAATTCACATCATAAAATTACGACATATAACTTCCCCAAAACATTAACAAAATACTTTGGGAATTAAAACTCCATAAACACTGCCTATCTAGTGAACATTATAAGGCCCCGGCCTTAAACCTTACTTAATCTTGAGTTATTACAAGATTACACATTGAGGATCTTTTCTGGTTTAGAGTTTTAGGGAATTAGAACATAAAACTTGCATTACATTCCAGATATAAACAAAGTGGTTACATAAAGATAGTATTCATTTTTCCCATCAATGGAAACATATTTAAAATAAAACATGGATTCATTCTTGACACTTCCTTGACACTATCATCATATCATGTACCTTTCCCTTGACCTATGAAAAACATTTCAAAAAAACTTGGGATGAGCATAAAAAAGCTCAGTATAGGTTATAAAAAATATGGAAAGGAAACATGAGTTCATATATACATAAGAATGAAATCATACTTTACCCATAAAACATAAGAATTTTAACATACCTCATCAAATCTTGAGTAAATCATAGAAATCATAAGACATAAAGGTAACTTGAGGCATTCATAACATTCTTACGTAGGGATTAACCCTCTTGGTTACGTTTGGAATACCCATCACAGTATATTCTCTAAATCTCTTCGGAGAAACCTAAACATTTCACTCCTTCGCGTTACCCAATGCATTGAAGAGCTATATCGGGCTCACCCGCCTTTAGTTTATCACGGAACCACCCGTCTTCATAATAATGCCCAAGAACCTCAACATAATTTTATCACATAAAACATGCATAAAGGAAACATAACATTTACACCTTTCAATCACAAGATATCAATACAACACATTGATATAAAAACATTATGAAAACCATTTCCAATACCAAAACAAAACAAAAGTAAAACATGGTATTTATTTTTCTTTTAAAAAAAAGTATGGCTTGTAGAGGAAGTTGAAACTCAAATAGTGGTCACGGCGGCGGAGAAGTCGTTGTCGCCGCATACGTACGACAAAAACATTCCCTTTTGTCATTTATTAAAATGCTTCGTATAAAAAATATTCCCTTTGGATAAACGTAAAAGTCAAAGGGGTTTATCCACCGTATAAAAGAAGGTTTTGTATAAAACAAAATATGCCTCAACGAAAGGAGATTGAGACGAAGTCCCATACCTCGGGTCCGACTTGACTCGGTCGTTCTTTAATCTCCTGAATAATAAACTTTAGTTAATTTCTACTTGTTTAAGAACCTTTTTCAAGTTAATTATTCCTTTTATATCACTTATTGCCATGTCCTGAACACTATGTAATTATTTAAGTTAATAACGGTCGTTTTAACGATCATTGGTACTTGAGTAAAAAATAAACCCTTTATAATTACAAGTTGTTCATGTATCCATTATATCTAGAATTATAATCACGATGTATATATAATATATGTAATATATATCCAGTATATACATGCATTTATAATATTACATAATCATTTAGAGGTAAGAAATGAAATGCACCATTCATGGAGACGGTAAGCCGTACGTACGCATGAATGCTACTTTCATTTCTATTTTGTACTTTATAGAATGTAATCATAATGATATAAAGGTATATTATAATTCCAGTATAATATCATATATAATATCATAACTCCATCCTTTATACGTCCCACATATGGTATTAACGAATCAAATCACTTTGAGGGGGCGGTAGTCCGCACTTCCTTAAATAAAGATATCACGTTACCCATAATGGGAACCATAAAGGTATGTCCAAAATGAAAAATACAGAAGCTTAAGGAAAACATAAACATATTATATATCATATATAAATATAGTGTCATCTTAATGGCCACCTTTGAAGGTGTTAAAATAATGTTGAACAATCATCGTTTCGGGAGGCAGAAATTCGCCATCCACGGAAACAATATGTTCTTTAACCATTAGATGTAGGTGTGTGTAAGTGTATCTCAAATAATTCTTATAACAAAATCCTAGTATATTGAATAAACTGGAGTTGTTACAAAATAAATGAATAAAAAGAGTTTAGGGGGTTGGAGAAGTAAAATAAAACAAAAGAACTCAAGTGAAGACATTACCTTAAAATCGGGTAAATCCCTTTGGTTTGAGCTCAAAGGCTTCCTTGGGAAGACTTATTCCCAAAGTGAGGCTTCAAGGAGTAAGAGAGGGATGTGGAGAGACAAAATGGGCAGGGTTTGGCCGAGCCAAAGGCTTTGGAAGTGTGGGTAAGGAGGTAGAGGTGGGGGCCTTTTATAAGAGGAGAGGAGGGGCACTCTTGGAAAGTAAAGAAATGTTACTTTATTTTAAAATGAGTTTCGGATTCAAAAGGTCCAACATTGATATAATTAGAGGGTAAGGTGATAAGGGTTCGAAATCCATCCATCCAATAGGTTTTGGACATGTGTAGGTCATAGATTTTACATTATCATTTCATTTTATTTAAATCATTTATTAATGAGGTAATCACTGCATCATCATGATGTCATAAATAATTTAATTTATTTAAAGTCTAAAAATTATAAAAAAAATACTATGATGTAGGAAATCATTTTATCTTTCCAATGGATATTTATAATAAAAAATCTTACTTGCATAACGCCATGTAAACATTGTTTTAGTAAAATATCTAATGTTTGTGTCATTTTTACTTTAACATTAAATAAAAAGTTATTTATGTCATTTCCCAACCAAAGTGGATCCATGGGATCCCCAAGTTGACCCATGGATTGTATTGGACGTCCATGACACATTCAATAATGGTAGTACATGTGTCAAGCTCATCTCATATTATTATAACATTATTTTTACCTTAAACTACACTAATTACCTCTAATCGCGATTAAAAACATAAAAGTTACTATTCACCAAAAAATTATTTTAATCCCATTGAACCACATTTTACTTATTAATGACAAACATGTATGTAGGATTTTTGAAATTCAAAACACAGAGGTGGCAAAGTTTCATTTAAACAAAAAATCAGTTTCTTTAACAACCACTTAGTAGTTTCACTATTCATCAAAAATTGAAGTTTTTCAGAAAAATACCAAACCTTCACCCTAAGATATATTTGATATTCTGAATTAAAAAATGATTTCTATTTTAAAAAATTCAAAACATATAATTTGCATTAATTAATTTAATAATTAATTCCCGCTGTCAAAACAAATAGCATGTTTTTATGAAACAATAAGTATCAAAAGATTGACACCAGTTAAAGTCCAATTTCAAAGTGAAATTAATTCCAATGACCACTATTGGATTAAATGGTAAAAATATATTCTAATTTCACTTTAACACTAATTCAAAAGATAATCTAATCATATAAATAAATTAGATTAAAAAGCAGTTTTGATGTAAAATGCAGTATTTTTCACTATTCATTAAAAAATGAACATTGTCAGAAAAATACCAAATATTCACACAAAGTAAATTTTGATGTCCCAATCATAAAGAATAAGTTTATTTTGACAAACATAGCTTATAAAATTGTCAAAATATAGATTTAAAAATGTTTTTCCATCAAAAGGCAGTAAAACAATCTTTTAAAAATATTAGTGTATTTCATGCTTAAGATTGGATTTATTTTCATTTTAAGCCTCTAAAAAACTATCCAATTCATTAATAGGCATAGATAAAAATATCTATTATTCATTACTTACTTGGGATGTTACATCCTTCCCCCCTTTATAAAATTGCATCCCCACAATTTATTTACTTATCGAATAAATGAGGGTACTTATCCCTCATTGCATTTTCAGATTCCCATGTTGCCTCTTCCATCATGTGGTTTTTCCACAAAACCTTTACCTGATTAGTCACCTTATTCCGTAACACTTGCTCCCTGTGGTCAAGAATCTGGACCAGTTGTTACTCATAAGATAGGTTCTCTTCCAGCTGAACTACCTCTGGACTCAAAACATGAGATGGATCTGGCATGTACTTTCTCAGCATCAAAACATGAAAAACATTGTGTACCTGAGATAAGCTCGGAGGTAAAGACACTCGGTAAGCAACTGATCCAACTCTCTCCAGAATTTCATATGGTCCAATGAACCTTGGACTCAACTTTCCTTTCTTACCAAATCTTATCACACTTTTCCATGGTGAGACTTTGAGAAAAACATGATCACCTACCTCAAAAGATAGATCCTTCCTCCTGTTGTCCGCATAACTCTTCTGCCTACTCTGAGCTGTTCTCATGTGTTTCTATATCAGCTAAAATTTGTCTGCCAACACTTTTACCAATTCTGGTCCCATCAGCTTTCTTTCACCCACTTCATCCCAAAAAGCTGGAGTTCGACACCGCTTCCCATATAACGCCTCAAATGGTGCCATCTGTATACTGGAATGAAAACTGTTATTATATGAAAATTCAACCAAAGAAAGATGTTGGTCCCAACTTCCCTGATAATCCATAGAGAAAGAACTTAGCATATCCTCCAATGTCTGAATTGTTCGTTCTGACTGCCCATCTGATTGAGGATGAAAAGCTGTACTAAAATTTAATTCAGTACCCAATGACTAATGAAGGCCTTTCCAAAAGTTAAAAGTGAACCTGGGATCACGGTCAGATACAATGGAGAGGGGAACTCCATGTAACCTGACTGTCTCTTTAAGATACAAATGGGAAAGTTGATCTAGGGAAAAAGTATCTCGTATAGCAAGGAAATGAGCAGACTTGGTCAAGCGATCAATAATAACCTAGATTGCATTATTACCTCGAGGGGTCTTCAGCAATCCCACAACGAAGTCCATGGATATATTCTACCATTTCCACTCTGGCACTGGTAAAGGCTGAAGCATCCCTTTCGGTAACTTCTGCTCTACTTTAACCTGTTGACAAGTCAAACACTTCACAGTAAAATCAGCAATATCTATTTTCATTCCATCCCACCAGTAATACTCCTGCAGATCTCTGTACATCTTAGTACTGCCAGGATGAACTAAAAACGGAGAACTATGAGCTTCACATAACAACTCTCTCTTCAACTGTGAATCACAAGGCACACACAATCCCTTCCCAAATCTCAAAACGCAATCATTATCAATGTTGAATTCAGGCAACTTACCTTTCTTAACCATCTCTACCTTTTTCTGCAACTCACTGTCTTGATTCTGTGCTTTCTTGATTCTGTCTGATAGAGATGATCTCACTGATACCTGAAACAAAATAGAAGAACATCCTGCACCAACAAATTCTATGCCAAAGTTCATCAAATCCTTAACCAAAGGATCACGTTCCAAACACAACATTTCTAATGAAGCATTACTTTTTCGACTCAAATCATCAACCACTCTATTTTCTTTTCCCGGATGGTAATGAATTGTACAATCATAATCCTTGATTAATTCTAGCCATATCCTCTGTCTCATGTTCAATTCTTTCTGAGTGAATATATACTTTAAACTATTGTGATCAGTATATATTTCACACTTTACTCCATACAAATGATGCCTCCAAATTTTTATAGCGAAAACAATAGCAGCTAATTCCAAATCATGTGTAGGGTAATTTACCTCATGAGTTTTCAACTGTCGTGAAGCATAAGCAATTACTTGATCATTCTACATTAGGACGCAACCAAATCCTTTCAATGAAGCATCACTGTATATAACAAACTCACCATTCTTGGAAGGAAGTGCCAAAACTGGAGCATTCACCAATCTTCTTTTCAACTCCTAAAAACAATCATCACATTCTTTTGTCCAGATAAACTTAACACCCTTCCGAGTTAGCTTAGTCATTGGAATAGATAACCGTGAAAAATTTCTAACAAATCTTCGGTAATAGCCTGCCAAACCAAGGAAGCTACGAATCTGAGTTACATTTGTGGGTCTTGGCCAGTCTTCCACAACTTTTGGTTTTGCAGCATCAACATTTATCCCATCTTTTGAAACAATGTGACCAAGGAAAAAAATTTGTTGCAACCAAAACTCACACTTTCTGAATTTCCCATACAATTTCTTTTCTTTTAAGGTTTGAAAAATAACCCTTAAATGTCTTTCATGCTCCTCTTTACTTTTAGAAAACAACAAAATATCATCAATGAAAACAACCACAAACTTATCCAATAACTCATGGAAAATTCTATTTATTAAGTCCATGAATACAGCAGGTGCATTGGTTAGCCCAAAAGGCATTACTACAAATTCATAATGGCCATATTTGTATGAAACGCAGTCGTCGGAACATCAGCTTCCTTTACCTTCAGCTGATGGTACCCCGATCTCAGGACAATCTTTGAAAAATACTGAGCTCCCTGGAGCTGATCAAACAAATCATCGATATGAGGCAAATGATATTTTTTCTTAACAGTGACGTTATTCAAGGCTCTATAATCAATTCAAAGTCTCATAGAACCATCTTTCTTTTTAACAAATAAAACAGGAGCACCCCATGGTGATGTTCTAGGTCGAATGAAACCTTTCTCTAATAAATATTGCAATTGCTCCTTCAACTCTAAAAGTTCAATTTGAGCCATTCGATAAGGGGGTTTTGAAATTGGCTTAGCATCAGGAACTAAGTCAATAGTAAATTCAACTTCCCGATCTGGTATTAGTCCAGGAAACTCATCAGGAAAAACATCAGGATACTCATTTACCACTGGCACATCATTAATCTAAACAGTTCATTTATTTTCAATGATGTGTGCAAGGAAACATTCATTTCCATCTTTTACAAGTTTCTCGGCCTCTTGATATGTTATCAATAGTAAGGGTTCATTCTTGTACACAAACTGAAAGTCTTTCTGAAAAGAAACTTCTTTAGCTCTATAGTCAATCTTAGCATGGTAAATAGAGTGCCAAACCATACCCAGGATAACATCAAACTCTACTAGAGGTAGAACAATAAGGTTTGCAAGTAGGTTCTTTCCACAGATAAGGATAGTAAGATTCTTATAAATTCTTTTTGCCTCAACATTTCACCGAGGTGTTTTTACCACAAGTTCAGGAGTCATTTCTTGAGATGGTATTCCCATTTTACTAGAAAAGGTTTCAGAGATGAAAGAATGTGTAGACCCCGAATCAAACAACACACTGGAATAATCTAAAAAAACAAACAAAGTACATGATACAACTTCATTTGATGGCCCGACATCTGCTGAAGTAGTTGCATAGGATTTCACCACCCCTTTCTGCTTGTAGTCTAACTGCTTCCCATCACTCAAGCTCTTTGTCAGACACTCGTTTGTATAGTGACCCATCTCATTTCACTTAAAACATTTCACTAACTGTAAATCAAATTTGGTCTTACCATCACCCTGATCTTTTTCAGTGCAATCACGAGCCTTATGTCCCATCTTACCGCATCAGTAGCACTTTCCAGAATTCAGAAGACATTCCCCAGCATGCCTTTTGCCACATTTATCACAAACTAGAAACTTAGATTTCTTACCATCAGACTTTTATGAAGAATTCTTTCCTTTCTCATGCCACCTCGGTCTCTTATTCTGCTGGTTGTTAATGAACACTTGATCATCAGCAAACTCCATTTCCACCTTCTCAGCACATCGAACAAGCTTTTCATAACTTTTAAACTCACAAGTAGCTAATTCCCTTTGATATTTTGGCTTTAATCCTGAGTAAAAACGATTGATTTTACTATCAAGGTCTCGGATAAAATTTGGAGAATACCTTGACAATCGAGTGAACCTTTCTTCATAGGCGTCCACTGAGTCTTCCTCTTGCCTCAATTCCAGGAATTGTTCTTCAATCCTAAGTCGAACAGCCTTAGTAAAATACTTCTCAAGAAACATACCTTTGAATTCATCCCAGTCGAGAGCATCAATCTCATCAGCGTCCCTGATATTTTTAGCCATCGGCCACCACTGATCTGCTTCACCCTCCAAACGGTAAATAGCAAGACTAACCTTTTTATTGTCTGAACACCCCATGACATCGAAAATCTTCTCTAGTGCTTTAATCCACCCTTTAGCTGGCACATGGTCAGATGATCCTCTGAATGATGGGGGATGTTGCCTCATGAAATGTTCCACCACTGACATGTTCCTCTACGGTTGATCTGGCTGATCTCGTGCATGGATACCACCACCATTTATTGCTTGAGTCAACTGTTCCATTACTGCAACAAACCGTTCAGTTCCAATTCCGACCATCTCAGGATGCTGATTCGGAAGGTTATTTCCTTTTGTATTCCTTCCTAGCACTTCTTCCCTGTTTCCTGTGCAGAAAACCATTCTGAACAAACATGTCTTAGATGAAGCAACATGGTAATCTTCAAATGCTATATCATTTCAAAAAAAAATATTTTTGGATAATCATTTAATAGAATTCTAACTCCTAAAGTTATCTAAACCGACCTCTGATACCAACTATAAGGCCCTGACCTTAAACCTTACTTAATCTTGAGTTATTACAAGATTACACATTGAGGATCTTTTCAGGTTTAGAGTTTTAGAGAATTAGAACATAAAACTTGAATTACATTCCACATATAAACAAAGTGGTTACATAAAGATAATATTCATTTTTCCCATCAATGGAAACATATTTAAAATAAAACATGGATTCATTCTTGAAACTTCCTTGACACTATCATCATATCATGTACCTTTCCCTTGACCAGTGAAAAACATTTCAAAAAAACATGGGATGATCATAAAAAAGCTCAGTATGGGTTATAAAAAATATGGAAAGGAAACATGAGTTCATATATACATAAGAATGAAATCATACTTTACCCATAAAACATAAGCACTTTAACATACCTCATCAAATCATGAATAAATCATAGAAATCATAAGACATAAAGGTAACTTGAGGCATTTATAACATTCTTACGTAGGGAGTAACCCTCTTGGTTACGTTTGGAATACCCATCATAGTATATTCCCTAAATCTCTTCGGAGAAACCTTAATGTTTCACTCCTTCGCGTTACCCAATGCATTGGAGAGCTATATCAGGCTCACCCGCCCTTAGTTTATCACGGAACCATCCGTCTACATAATAATGCCCAAGAACCTCAACATAATCGTATCACATAAAACATGCATAAAGGAAACATAACATTTCCACCTTTCAATCACAAGATATCAATACAACAAATTGATATAAAAACATTATGAAAACCATTTCCAATACCAAAACAAAAGAAAAGTAAAAAATGGTATTTATTTTTCTTTAAAAAAAAGTATGGCTTGTAGAGGAAGCCGAAACTCAAATAATGGTCACGTCGGCGGAGAAGTCGTTGTGGCCGCATACGTATGACAAAAACATTCCCTTTTTTTGTTTAGTAAAACGCTTCGTATAAAAAATATTCCTTTTGGATAAATGTAAAAGTCAAAGGGGTTTATCCACTGTATAAAAAAAGGTTTTGTATAAAACAAAATATGCCTCAATGAAAGGAGATTGAGACGAAGTCCCATACCTCGGGTCCGACTTGACTCAGTCGTTCTTTAATCTCCTGAATAATAAACTTGAGTTAATTTATACTTGTTTAATAACCTTTTTCATGTTCATTATTCCTTTTATATCACTTATTGCTATGTCATGAACACTATGTCATTATTTAAGTTAATAACGGTCGTTTTAACGATCATTGGTACTTGAGTAAAAAATAAACCCTTTATAATTTCAAGATGTTCATGTATCCATTATATCCAGAATTATAATCATGATGTATATATCATATATATAATATATATCCAGTATATACATGCATTTATAATATTACATAATCATTTAGAGGTAAGAAATGAAATGCATCGTTCATGGAGACGGTAAGCTGTACGTACACATGAACGCTACTTTCATTTCTATTTAATACTTTATAGAATGGAATCATAATGATATAAAGGTATATTATAATTCTAGTTTAATATAATATATAATATCATAACTCCATCCTTTATATGTCCCACATATGGTATTAACGAATCAAATCACTTTGAGGGGGCGGTAGTCCGCACTTCCTTAAATGAAGATATTATGTTTACCCATAATGGGAACCATAAAGGTATGCCCAAAATGAAAAATACAGAAGCTTAAGGAAAACATAAACATAATATATATCATATATAAATATAGTGTCATCTTAATGGCCACCTTTGAAGGTGTTAAAATAATGTTGAATAATCATCGTTTCGGGAGGCAGAAATTCGCCATCCACGGAAACAGTATGTTCTTTAACCATTAGATGTAGGTGTGTGTAAGTGTAGCTCGAATACTTCTTATAACAAAATCCTAGTATATTTAAGATACTGGATTTGTTACAAAAGAAATGAATAAAAATAGTTTAGGGGGTTGGAGAAGTAAAATAAAACAAAAGAACTCAAGTGAAGACATTACCTTAAAATCGGGTAACTCCCTTTGGTTTGAGCTCAAAGGCTTCCTTGGGAAGACTTCTGCCAAAAGTGAGGCTTCAAGGAGTAAGAGTGGGATTTTTAGAGACAAAATGGGTAAGGATTGGCCGAGACAAAGGCTTTGGAAGTGTGGGTAGGGAGGTAGAGGTGAGGGCCTTTTATAAGAGGAGAGGAGGGGCACTCTTGGAAAGTAAAGAAATGTTACTTTATTTTAAAATGAGTTTCAGATTCAAACGGTCCCACATTGATATAATTCGAGGCTAAGGTGATACGAGTTCGAAGTCCACCCATCCAATAGTTTTTGGACATGTGTAGTTCATAGATTTTACATTATCATTTCATTTTATTTAAATCCTTTATTAATGAGGTAATCGCTGCATCATCATGATGTCATAAATAATTTAATTTATTTAAAGTCTAAAAATTATAAAAAAATACTATGATGTAGGAAATATTTTTATCTTCCCAATTACTATTTATAATAAAAAATATGACTTGTATAACCCCATGTAAAAATTGTTTTAGTAAAATAACTCATGTTTGTGTCATTTTTACTTTAACATTAAATAAAAAGTTATTTATGTCATTTCCCAACCAAAGTGGCTCCATGGGGTTCCCAAGTTGACCCATGGATTTTATTGGTCGTCCATGACACATCCAATAAAGGTAGGACATTTGTCAAGCTCATATCATATTATTATAACATTATTTTTACCTTAAACTACACTAATTACCTCTAATCGCGATTAAAAACATAAAAGTTACTATTCACCAAAAAATTATTTTAATCCCATTGAACCAAATTTTACTTATTAATGACAACCATGTATGTAGGATTTTTGAAATTCGAAACACAGAGGTGGCAAAGTTTCTTTTAAACGAAAAATCAGTTTCTTTAACTACCACTTAGTGGTTTCACTATTCATCAAAAATTGAAGTTTTTCAGAAAAATACCAAAACTTCACCCTAAGCTCTATTTGATATTCTGAATTCAAAAATTATGTCTATTTTAAAAAATTCAAAACATATAAGTTGCATTAATTAATTTAATAATTAATTCCCGTTGTCAAAATAAATAGCGTGTTTTTATGAAACAATAAGTATCAAAAGATTGACACCAGTTTGAGTCCAATTTCAAAGTGAAATTAATTCCAATGACCACTATTGGATTAAATGGTAAAAATATATTCTAATTTCACTTTAAAACTAATTCAAAAGATAATCTAATCATATAAATAAATTAGATTAAAAAGCAGTTTTGATGTAAAATGCAGTATTTTTCACTATTCATTAAAAAATGAACATTGTTAGAAAAATACCAAAAATTCACACAAAGTAAATTTTTATGTCCCAATCATAAAGAATAAGTTTATTTTGACAAACATAGCTTATAAAATTGTCAAAAGATAGATTTAAAAATGGTTTGCCATCAAAAGGCAGTAAAACAATCTTTTAAAAATATTAGTGTATTTCATGCTTAAGATTGGATTTATTTTCATTTTAAGCCTCTAAAACACTATCCAATTCATTAATAGTCATAGATAAAAATATATATTATTCATTACTTACTTGGGATGTTACAAACATACCCACCTATATCTATTTCTTTTTTCCCACTAATGATGATTGAATACATTGTTGAAACTTTTAATGATTTTAGTCACATTAAAAATTCATTTTATAGTTCTTTTCTTATATTTACTATGTTAGTTTGTATTTAATTGAACATTGACTTCATTTTTTAGGCACATTCATAATTTTTAATTAATTTACTAGAGTTGACCATTTTTTTTCAAATTTTTATTCTCACTAAAAAATATTCATTTTTGAATTTATAAACTTCTTTATTTATAATGATTGTCTATTGGACTCTGTTTAGTTTTTCTATATTTTTATGTTTACAATAATTTTTTACTCTTTTACCTATATATATTTTGAAAAAAATCTTACTGTGAAAATGAAAGAATTACTTCTTCTGTATATGTTATTCCAGTAACAATGCTTTACTAATCTCCCTTTAAAAAATATTACTCTGATGAAATAAATTTCCCATTTTTATAAAATCATGAATCATAATATAATCATGATTTTTGATCTTAGGAATATCTTATCATCATCTTATTTATAATAATTTTTCTTAAAAAATATTCCTAACATCTTCTAGAAACTTTATGTCAAAAATTTCTTAACAGTCTTAGATAAACATTCTCAAATATTAACAAAAAAATTCATAAAAAATTTCTATTGGAAAAAAATACCAAACATTATTAGGAAAACATCCCAATGTATCTTCAATATTATTAATATTTTGGTAATTCAAAGTATAAACTCTATTGATTACGGGGCACCAACTCCAATATACTCCCACCCACACTAGAGAGAACTACTAACAACATTTAATATACTATATCTAACTTGAAATTAATGATTCTTATAAGATAATAATTTACTCAATGTTTCAACAAAAATATCCTTTATGTCTACTCATCTTACTGTTACTTCACCCCTTTAAGAAAAATCCCTTAAGTGGTGATACTTCTAAAGTATTTCTTTATCCATTGATTTGACATAAATTCCATGTATAGAACCACTACTACAATATTATAGTAGTATAGAGTGATATAAATCAACATTAATGTAAGAAATAATATCATAGATGATTCTTTTTATCCACACAAACTATTTAGTTTCATCATTACACTAATATACTTATAGACTTTGGTAGAATAAACAACCAATGTCTTTTTATAACTGTTCTAGCTCACATTCCATCCATTAAGGAAAAACAAAAATATATAATATTATTTCAAATAAATCTAATCTATTTTTAAAATAGCATATATATATGTATCCCATCACAAATATTTCCCCATCACCTCTATAATCCAGGCACATATACTTCATATAACTCAATTATTTTAGGATAGTCTTTATAGCTTCGCAATGTGTCAGTATTAGGCCTTTTTGGTATCTTACTATAATGATCAAGGTGTATGAAACATAAATATTCAAACATAGCATAAAATAAATTATAGAACCAATCATATAATTATAAGGGATTTTACCCATCCTTTCTCAGTCCTCTTATTTCAATGGAAACATTTTATTAGAGAGATTTATATCACGTGACACTAGAAATACACTTGCATGGATTATTCTATATTGTATATCTTTAATAATTTGTCCATGTATATACCTTGAATTAGTCTAATAATCCCATTATATCCATCTTAATAGATCATACTCCATAAAATTCATGCTACATCACCCAATTATTTCATGGAGAATAATTTATTTAATTGTATCATAACTTAATGTAAGATTGGTATCTAATTTCATATCAGTAATATATCATCATCATATATTTATAGGAAAATTAATAAACTCCCACTAAACAAATTAATAACATAGAGCTCATATTCATTCTTTATGATACCAAATTATCTAATATATTTATAGAAATTAATGTTCCATGAACTTTTTGCTTTCTTTTACCCTTAAAAGGATCTCTACAACTATTACACATTATTATAATCCTTTAGTGTCATGGACCCATTTGGTTGGGTTATATAAATATCTTCTATAATGTTTCTATTAAGGAAGGTGATATTTAAATCCATATAACAAATCTCTTTATAACGGTATGGTTCCTTGTTAAGTATAATTATAATGGATTTAATAATAGAAACCAGTAAAAAGGTTTATTCTTAGTCCATGCATTGGTGTTACATAAATCTTATGGAAACCAGACAAGCTTTATAGGTAATAAATTTACCATATATGTCTAGTTTTTTATTGAATTTCCATTTACCAAAGACATGATTTTCATCAACCATATGATCTACCAAAAAAATGGTATTGGTATATGTAATGCATTTCACAACAAATGGATTCCTTCTACTTTGAAACTTTTGATCTTATTACTAATTATTTATATTACTATGGTTTATTATTTTATACTAATAATGTGAAAACTTCCTCAATGATTATAAAATACCATCTCTCTAGTTTTCTAACTTCCCTAATACCCATACATAGTATTTTTATCTATGTAATAACCTCTACCATTTCATCTTCAACAATTTGTTCTTGTGCTAATTATTGTGTATCATGAGCCTGAAATTCATTGAATACTATATTCCTTACACTATATTCTTTAGAGTCTTGATCCTATTCTATAATTATTGATACTCTAACCATGATTAATTTTTTATTTATGGTATCAAATCGGTAATATTCTCCTATTTCAATGGGGTATCCAATAAATATATATTTTTTACCTCAAGATTCATTTTTTATATTATTTTAGATAATAATAAATCTATATCCCCAAACATGTATTTATAAAAAATCTAATTTCTTCCCATAGTATAACTCATATGGGTTCTTCCAATGACTTTAGTTAGAACTCATTTTAGTGTGTATATTTTTGTATGTAATGCGTATCCCAAAAAATATAATTGAAGATTTGTATGAATCATCATCAATCTCTCCATGTTTAATAATATTTTTGTTCCTCCATTCAGTAAAATTATTAAACTATGGTGTGTAAGTAGGATTGAGTTGGTATAGCATTTGAAATCTTTAATGAAATTGATTAATTGTTGGATAAATACTCATCACCACGATCTGAGTGAAGTTTAATTATCCTCTTTCCAATACAATTCTCCATTTCATTTTTGTATTCCTTGAATTTATCAAATTAATGAATCTTATAGCTCATCAATTAAATATATCTATATCCAATGAATTTATCATTAAATGTTTTTAAGTATCAATATCCACCTCAAGCCTCAACTGGAAAAGGTCCACACACATATGTGTGAAAAAATTATAGAATCTATACGGTTCTCTCACCCTTTCCTATAAAAGGATACTTAGTCACTTTTACTTATAGAAATCCATAAAATATATTTAAATATTTCAACTCAAAAGATAATAAATACCCCTCTTGACATAACTTTGTTAAATGATTTTGGTTTAAATTTCAAAGTTTATGATTGCATAACTAGGTGTGATATAAGTCATGTAAATTTGATATTTTTATCTATTTTGTTGAATTTATGATTTTATTATCGTATTTAGTGACCTTTATTCATATTTTCCATACTATAACATATTTTATATTTAGAAATTTATATTTTTATATTTATGAACATGAAAATCAAACCATCTATGTTGAAAATGGACATAAAAAGATTTTATTGGTAGCATTAGGAACATAATAATAATTCCTTATAACCAATATCAATCCTTCCAGAAATGTGAGATGGTATTATTATATATCTAGAACAAGTGTTTACACTCCATTGATAGTGAAAAAATCCACGTCACCTTTAGAAATCTTCTGGAATCTACTTGCTTCAAGAAAAAGTTATATATAATAACCAATTTATAGAAATGGATAGATTTCACTATATAAAAAATGTACTAGAATCTTCCCCTTTATTATTTACTAAGGAATAATTTCATTTCCAATATTTCTTATTTTAATAATAAAAACATACTTCATTATACTCTTTACCTTCTCCCTAAACCTCTATCTTCTTTATAGGATGTTATAAATATTCCTTAGTATAAGAACTTGACTTATACCTTTTATCATTTATTTACTTTTATTTCACTATAAATACAAAATATATTTCACTCTTCATGTATTTATCTAATTGGATAATCATATTAAAGAGATATAAAAGTTTATTTTCTATATTATTCATGTTTGATTCCATAATAAAACATTAGAAGCTTGAGGAAGGTGAGAAGAGAAGGAGGTTCGTGAATAATTCCTTGGGTAGCATGAATCCCTGCATTTATAAACCCTAAATTTATCAAATTATTTTAACTACATGAGTACTAAATGGTAATCCTTATCCAAAAATTATGTAGAGAGTGACTTGGAGATTACAAACCCCACTTATTTCACTTTCTCCTAATATAGATCTTACAGATGAGATAAAATGGAGTTTTTATCCATATCATAATAAATTTATAGATCTCACTAGTCAAAGATGATTAAATGAGGCATTGGAAATAAAATGTATCAAATATGTTTTTTAAAATAATAATTGATCCTACTTTCATGCCTCATAAGAGTGATCAATAGGAATAGAAGACTCAATTTATAAAACTCTAACTCTTGGAAAAGTACTATACCAAAATGCCAGTATAATTCCTTTAAATTACCACTAGTTAAGATATTTTTTCCCTATGATGAATCACAAGTAATGTTTCTGGTTTTATATTATTTACATTTTTCTATAAGAAATAAATAAAATTTGAGTAGTTTGTATTAATTTTCTGTTATAATATAATATAATTAATTTTATTAGTCCCCACTATTTTATAAAATCCTTAAAACTCTCACTCTTCAATATAGAATGTCAATTCACTCAAATTTTCTAATGTCAAGGATCCATATTTTCATTTAAAAACCCTATATGAATGTTCTATCAAATTATTCATAGGTATTTAGACATGATTTTTCTTTTCAATTACATTAACTCACAATTGCTTGATCTATTAAGTGGAATTCCCGATCCTAAAATCCTAAAGTTGAATTTCCTCATCACTAACTTCTATGTTACACCATGTATTACTAAGGAAATGAACCCTTGATTCAAACATGTCTAAGTCAGCCCAAGTGATTTTTTAAAAACACCCCAATAATTTAAATCACACCAGCATGTTCTATATAATTATTTTGAAATATGGTTGAATTAATATAACTCACGTGATGGAAGGCATATTATGACATAATAATTTGATTTAGGAATTTATTCACTCAGGCATAAATATTATTCATTTTATTATTCATATTATTGTTAATATTATGTGGTATTTGTATAATTTGTTATCCATTAGTTAATATATAATTTATCCATAATAAATTAATTTAATTTTATCTATAACATTATTGATAATTTATTTACTTAATGTGATCATTTTTAATACTCTAAATAAACCATGCATCATATAAATAAATAAATTTCCATGAAATTTAAAAATAAAATAAATATTTTTTAAGATAAAGAGCTCATAACTACTTATCAATTTATGAAGAAGTGATAAAAAACCTTAAACCTAGGGAAAAAAAATCCTTGAGCCCATCCTTGGATCAAGTTTCATCATTTCGTCATTCTCTAGTGTATCTCTTTGGTTAGATTCACCATGACATGGGTCCTAAACCATCTACTCTCATTGAGTTATCCACCCATTACAAATGTTTACCCACTCATATGTTAGGTGTGCTATGGGTTTAAGGTTAGATTAAATAAAATAAATAACTAAATCCAAAACATATTTAGGCCATTTAAGCACATGATCAATCACAACAAGAAACAACACATGAATTTAACATTTATAGAATTCAATTTATTTCACTTTAATTAAGATAAATTAATTGTTATTAATTAATAATAAAATTAATTAATTAAATAATTATCTTAATATTATATCCATACAACCCTTAAGATGAAATAAAAAACTCATCATGTATTAGTTTTTATATATTAAATAATTTTAATTTTAATTATAAAATAAATAGGTACACGAAATGTTTTTAGGTGGCAACACCACATGTACCATTGGCATAATATGAATTCCATTTCTAAAATTTAATACTTAAATTGAATTTACTCTAACATGATATGTTATATGATACACACTGAAGACGATCCTTTTTGTGTACTATTGTAAAGACCCGTAAAATTCAAGGGAAATTTTTTTTCTTAATTTTCTTTAGAATTTTACAAGAGCGCGGTTTCAGACGGCACCTGATTCCGAGGCCCGGAGTGCCCGGAATTAATTTCCGAAGTTTGGCTCGGGTACGTTCAGTGAACGAACGAGCGGGAATTTCTAACTTTTGATCCGGTGCTCGGAATTGAAATCCGAGGGCACCGATGAACTCGCAGCGCCGATATTCGCTTGATGAGACCTTTTCGGGAGTTGCGTTTGTTGCGGGTTGAAAGTTACGTTTTGGGGTTTTTAGTTTGAGTTAAATAAATTGTGAAGAACAATTTTTTTTTTACAACAAGTTAAAACCTATCAAAGGAGGTTGGAAGTGGGACCCACACCCACTTAACCTCCCTTGGGAGGATTAAGTGTGGTGGGGCCCACACGAACCCCCTAACCTTTTCAAATTCTCTCAACATACTTAACCCCTAATTAATTGGTTACTCTTAATTAATTGTGGGGGTTAAGTCTTTTTGAATTTCAAACTTTGAAATTCTTTTGTGTTGTGTTAATAAAATAAGAGGTAGTCTTATTTTATTTTGAGTTCTTTGTTTGTCTCTTTTGAGAGTTCCTCTTCATCTTCTCCGGCGAAGAACGTCTTCATCCTCAACGAAGAACGACAACACTTCGTCAAGGATCATCGACTCGGCGACCCGGTATCTTCGGACCTCTTCTTCCTCCTCGGACCTTCTTCGTCGGCAAACGAAGATCCGCCAACGTCGTGTCTCTTCGGGCATAACACTTCGTCAACGGATTTGACGAACGACGACCGCAACGCCCGACCTCCGCGACGCCGTCTTCCGCGGGACGTAGACGATTCTTCGAATCTTAAACCCGAGGTAGGGGTTGTCGTTTTCTTTTGGTTTCCTTATTTTTATTCTTGATCGTGATTTTATCAAGACTATCGTGTGACTTGATTTATTTTAAGTTGCGTTTTTATTTTAACGTGAGGGGGGCCGGACCGCACGAACACGGCCGAACCCCCCTCCATCGTTCTTGTTTTATTCATGCGGGTGGAAGCAAGTGGCGTGGTGTCGTCGCACCACGCGGATGATCGTGCTTATAATTCACGCAACGCCGTCGCGCTACGCCGAGGAGAATCTTCAAGAACGCGACGCCGTCGCGCCGCGTTGGAAGGAATCATGGTACGGCGAAGGGGCGCGGTGCCGTCGCACCGCGCCGGACGACGAACACCGCGGCCGGTTCCGGGCCGCGGCGGGGCGAGGAGACCGCGGCCGGTTCCGGGCCGCGGCGGAAGAGAAGACCGGCGGCCAGGCCGCCGGCGTCGGAAGCCGAAGAGGGGACCGGAAATTCCGGTCCCGTTGGAGAAAACCGGCCGGCCGGCTGGCCGGCCGGATGCCGTTAAACCGGGGAATTAATTCCCAGGCCAGCTGGCAAAACCCCCCTCTTAAAGAGGGGGGCGGTTTTATTTTAAAGGGAGGGGGCCGGCTGCCCCCTCGGTTCCGCACCAATAGGCCCCCCCACGTGAGGGGGGGGGGCTTCTTTAAAAAATTGGGGCGCGGCCCCTTTGTGCCGCGCCGCCCCTCAAGAAAACGCGGGGCTTAGCCCCGCGTGCCACCCACGTGCGGCGCCAAGCGCCGTCACCGCGGCCCGCCGCCGCCGCCCCCGCGGCCCGCCGCCGCCGCCACCGCGGCCCGCCGCCGCCGCCGCGGCCCGCCGCCGCCGCCACCGCGCTGCCGCGCCGCCAGGCCGCCGCACCGCCGCCGGCCGCTGCGCCACCGCCGTCCGCCGCCGCCGGCCGCCGCCGCCGGCCACCGCGCCGCCCAGGGGGGGTCGGGCCGGGTCGGCCCGGACCCGGACCCCCCGTTTCGAACCAGATTTGGTTTTTGGCCCATAACTTGAGCCTCGGACCTCCGATCGACGAACCATCAGCGGCAACGCGATCCTTGGATCGAGACGGTCGTTTCGGTATATCGCACTCAAGGTTTCGGTTTACTTTGAGTTCGGCCGGGTTGGTTCGTTCACGAAACCAACCGGGCCTTCGGAGCGGAAACGCTCATATCTTGAGCTACGAACGTCCGATTGACGCGCCGTCAGTCGCGTTGTGTTCCTCTTAGTGAGACGGATCTTTTGGCATACTCCGCCCGAGGTTTGGACGCAGGTGGAGTACGGTCGGGTTGGTTTTGCCTTAAAAACCAACCGGGCCCCGGAGACGAAAATGCCAATAACTCTCAGACCGGGCGTCCGATCGACGCGCCGTCTGTTGCGTTGAGTTCCTGTCGACGATACGGAACTTTTGGATACATCAACTTCGGTCTTCGTGACAGTTGATGTATCAGCCTCTCGGCTCGTGGAGCGGACCCTCCGTACGAGCTTGCTGTGTGCGGGAACCCTAGTGCTGGCTGCGACTGTTCTACTGCTACGACTGCTACTGTGACTGCGACGACGACAGTACAGAGATCCTGTGTGGATTCGACGACGACAGTACAGAGATCCTATGTGGATTCGACGACGACGACTTCAGCACTCAGCGATCCTACGTGGATCAGTGCTACAGGTCCTGTGTGGGCCCGATCCTGTGTGGGTCCTTGCGCTCAGCGGTTCTGTGTGAGCCAGCGCCTACAGGTTCTGTGTGAGCCCGATCCTGTGTGGGTCTTCTGCGGGGGTTAGTTACCTATCGATCCTTCGTGGGTCCGACGACTTAGATGGATCAGTGATCATCTTTATCGTCCTTGAAGAAGTATACCTGTGTGAGCTGAATCCTGTTACTTTCCTGTGTGGATTGTGTTGTGCAATCCTGTGTGGATTATGTATTGCTTCCCTATGTGGATTACATATACTTTCCTGCGTGGACTGAGTTGTACTTGGGCTCGGAGGTTGGAGCGTATCTGAATTGATGACTTAGGTATATGTATGGGCATATACCTAAGCAGTGTCGGTTGTTACTTCGTGATTGTACTTTTCTTCGTGGTTTATCCTTTGTGGATTTGAGAGACCTTCAGGGGTCTCGGGGTCCCTACTGAGTAGCTTATACTCACCCCTGCACGGGCTTCGCCCACACTACGTTGTGTTGGTTGCAGACGACGGACAGCGTTGACCTTAGCTGAGGCTTGCGGAGCGGGACGGTATCCGGAGGTGGACCACTGGGCGGGACGTGCACGGAGCGGACGGCGGGACCCGTGGAGTAGAGGAGCTATCTGTACCCACCCTTCAGGTGGGATTTCCAGTGGACAGCTCGTAGTAGCGGCTTTTTCTTTTCAGTTGCTGTTCTTCCCTTTTCGAGTTGTACTTTACTTTCAGTTTGGGTTTGTATTCTGGCCCATTTACTTTTCCGCACTTTCAGTCGTACTCTGCTTGTTAGTGTTTACTTCCGCTTGTTTACTCTGTGGTGTGTGTTTACTTTTCAAAGGCAATGCCTTCCCTTTTTACCGGGATTTACGCCTTGGTGCTAGTCGCCAGCCCCTGGCCTATGGAAGGCGGGCTTCGGGTAGTCACGGCTCGGACCCCGAGGGCAGGTCGTGACAAATTGGTATCAGAGGAGTTCGGTTCTACCGTGAACTCTGATCTTTTCTATGTGAAGCAATAATGTTTAGCGTATTGAGTGTGGATATCAGTCCAGGGAGTCCAGTGTTGGTGCGGCGGCCGACGTATCCGTACACCAGGACCCTGACTTCTGATTTCCGACTTAATGCACGAAAACATTGATTGCGTGTGTGTTTCAAAGTTTTCTTTGTGATTACTTATATCAGCTCACCAGGTATACTGTTCTAACCATGGCGCACCTGTTTCCTTTTCAGGATGGCCCCACGACGGCAGCTAGCTAGGGTTCCGAGAGTCGAGCGAGACGACAGCCCACCGAGTGACGAGGCCTCGGTGCAGGGCCCTTTTCCAGTAGTGGCACCGGTGGTAGCTTTACCCGCCGAGCCCCCGATGCTTCCAGCAGCAGCCACTGACGATGCACGTCGCCTCAGCGCACTGCATGAGTTTCAGCGCCAGTGACCGCCCAGGTTTCGCGGGGAGACGGATCCCCAGGCAGCAGAGGACTGGCTGGAGGCAGTAGTACGAGTGTTTAGGCTAGTGAGGACACCAGCAGACCTCATGGTGATCCTCGCTGCGAGCCTATTACACGCAGCAGCTGGACGATGGTGGAGCTTGATGCTCCAGGTGCACGATGAGGCATCCTTACTTTGGACGGACTTTGAGAGCCTCTTCCGCTCGGAGTTCGTCCCAGCCACCCTTCGTGCGGTGCGTATCCAGGAGCTTCTACAGCTGCGGCAGGGCAGCATGACGGTCGCCCAGTACTCGGCGAGATTTACCGATCTCTCGCGCTACTCGACTGACATGGTACGGGACCCATTCTTCCGGGCCCGGACCTTCGAGCAGGGTTTGAGACACGAGATTAGGGCATCGCTGATCTCCCTCAGCATACCGACTCAGACAGGAGTACTGGAGCGGGCCCTTCTGATCGAGAGCTTCCTTGCTGAGTCTACACCAGCACAGAGACCCACCGCAGGGCGGCACGTGGCAGAGTCATCTGCAGAAGGCAGTCGACGGATGACTCAGGGGTCCAGAAAGACCAGACCTTCGGGCAGACGATCTCAGGGCACTGGCTCAGCAGTGCGGGGCACACAGCGCGGAGCCAGTCTTACGAGAGGCAGACAGTGCTACTCATGCGGCGGACAGGGCCACATGGCTCGTGACTGCCCAACCCGCCGTGCCGAGGAGCAGCAGTCAGTTGATGGACCACCGAGGCAGAGGCAGAGGGTCGACCGTGGCGGTCCGCAGGGAGGAGGCGGACGAGGCAGAGGAGCTGGACGAGCAGCCGGTGGTGGCCGACGCTTTGAGGCTCTACCACCACCACCCCCAGGAGGTCCACCCCGACCACAGGGAGCTGGCGGGCAGCGACAGGCACAGCTCCAGGCAGCAGAGGCCTACGACCACGGTGCACCTGAGATGATTCGAGGTACTAGCTGTGTCTACTCCACCCTTGCTGCAGTTCTTATAGACACAGGAGCGAGTCATTCTTTCATAGCCGCTGCCCTTGTTCGGAGCTCGGAGATTCCGACAGAGCCGTTGGCTCGATCCTTACGGCTAGAGACTCCTACGGGAGCAGACTCGACGATTACGCACTGGTGCCGGCAGTGTGAGCTTACTCTAGGAGGCGAGAGCTTCGGCTGGGATCTTCTTGTAGCAGCGTCGAGGCCTTACGACGTCATCTTGGGCATGGATTGGCTGTCTACGGTCCATGCACAGATTGACTGTTTTAGGCGCAAGGTGCGATGTGTACGCACCGACGGGAGCAGGTTCACCTTCACCGGCGAGAAGGGAGCCTTAGCAGCACAGGATGGACTTCCGCGGAGGAGAGGACAGCCCATCACTCATCAGTTGGCTAGCCTTATCCTTGGAGCAGTTGACGTGCAGAGTCCTAGTTTTCCTGCAGTGGTGGATCAGTTTGCGGACGTTTTCCCCGACGACGTCCCAGGGCTACCTCCTAGCAGGGAGGTAGACTTTTATATTGACTTGTACCCCGGAACAGCCCCGATATCCACTCCAGCATATCGGATGGCCCCCGCCGAGCTTCGAGAGCTACGGGTACAGTTGGAGGACTTGCAGGGCAAGGGGTTCATCCGACCTAGTGTTTCACCCTGGGCTTCCCCGATATTGTTCGCCAAGAAGGCGGACGGGAGCTTGTGACTTTGTGTTGACTATCGTCGCCTGAACCAGGTGACAGTGAGGAACAAGTATCCGCTACCGAGGATTGATGACCTCTTTGATCAGCTCAAGGGAGCACGGTGGTTCTCGAAGATAGACCTCAGGTCAGGCTATCATCAGCTCAGAGTCAGAGACAAGGATGTGCAGAAGACGGCCTTCAGATGTCGGTATGGCCACTATGAGTTCTTGGTTATGCCTTTCGGTGTAACCAATGCTCCAGCAGTGTTCATGGCTCTCATGAACAGGATCTTTCAGCCATACCTCGATCAGTTTGTCGTGGTCTTCATCGACGAAATTCTGATTTACTCTACGACAGAGGAGGAGCACGCCTATCACTTGTGAGTTGTTCTTGACACACTCCGAGAGCACCAGATTTATGGTAAGCTCTCGAAGTGCCAGTTCTGGATACGTGAGGTCCACTTTTTGGGACACGTTATCTCTGAGGCGGGAGTTGCAGTGGATCCCGCGAAGATTGAGGCTGTGTTAGCATGGGAGCCACCCAGAAGCGTGACTGAGGTTCGGAGTTTCTTGGGACTAGCTGGATACTATCGGAGATTTGTGCCGAACTTCTCCAGAGTTGCGGCATCACTCACAGCCTTGACGAAGAAGGGGAAACCCTTCGTATGGACAGACAGTTGTCAGCAGAGCTTCCAGGAGCTGAGACAGAGATTGACTAGCGCACCTATCTTGAGGTTGCCTGAGGAGGGAGTAGGGTACGTAGTCTACTGCGATGCATCAGGGACGGGACTCGGATGTGTTCTGATGCAGGAGCGGGCAGTGATCGCCTATGGATCACGACAGTTGAGACCGCATGAGCAGAACTACGCTACCCATGACCTGGAGTTAGCAGCAGTGGTCTTCGCTCTGAAGACATGGCGACACTATCTGATGGGCGAGCGCTTTACAGTCTTTTCCGATCATCAGAGTCTCAGGTATATCTTCTCGCAGAAGGACCTGAACCTGAGACAGCGACGATGGCTCGAGTTCCTCCAGGACTATGACTTTGAGATAGTCTATACTCCTGGGAAGGGGAACGTAGTAGCCGATGCCCTCAGCAGGAGGACGGGCATTCAGCTACTTGAGGAGGCGACAGAGCAGCTAGCCTCTTTACAGATATCCTTCGTGGATAGAGATGGAGCAGCCTTTATTCGGTCTCTCACAGTCACTCCTCCACTACTGCAGCGAGTCAGGGAGGCACAGCATGGGGACGCTGACTGTGAGACACAGCGTGCACAGATATCCTCGGGACAGGCACCTGATGGTTTCTCCCTTGGAGCAGAGCACGACATCCTTTTCAGAGGACGTACCATGGTACCAGTAGCTTTGCGAGAGGAAGTGCTGAGAGAGTTTCACACTTCTCCTTTGGCGGTACATCCTGGAGTGGCGAAGATGTACCAGGACCTCAGACGACAGCATTGGTGGCCGGGCATGAAGAAAGCTGTAGCAGAGTTCGTTTCTCGATGCCTTACCTGCCAGCAGGTAAAGGCAGAGCATCAGGTACCAGCAGGCTTGGTACAGCCCTTGGAGGTTCCGGAGTGGAAGTGGGACGGAATTTCTATGGACTTCGTGACTAGACTTCCACGCACTTCCAGAGGTCACGACTCCATCTGGGTGATTGTTGACCGACTCACCAAGTCGGCATACTTCTTACCCATCAGAGAGCAGGGCTCGGTGGAGATCTTGGGACGTCTCTACGTTCGGGAGATTGTGCGGCTCCACGGCGTTCCATCATCTATCGTCTCCGATCGAGATGCCCGCTTTACTTCCCGGCTTTGGAAGGGGTTACAGGAGGCGTTCGGTACGCAGCTACGTCTTAGCACAGCTTTTCACCCTCAGACAGATGGTCAGACGGAGAGGACCATTCAGACTCTCGAGGACATGCTCCGCGCATGTGTCCTCGACTTTGGTCGTAGCTGGGAGGACCACCTACCCTTGGTGGAGTTCGCGTACAACAACAGCTACCACTCCACCATCGGGATGACACCGTACGAGGCGTTGTACGGCCGACCATGTAGATCTCCTTTGTGCTGGACAGACCCCGGAGAGTTAGCACTGGTGGGACCGGAGATGGTCCAGGCCACGACAGAGAAGGTCCAAGTCATCCAGGAGCGGATGAGGACAGCTCAGAGCCGGCAGAAGTCATACGCTGAAAGGAGGCGGAGGCCACTGGAGTTCGAGGATGGCGACCACGTCTTCTTGCGGGTCTCACCTCGACGTGGTATTCGGAGATTTGGTCGAGGCGGCAAGTTATCTCCGCGCTTCATCGGACTCTTCGAGATTCTCAGCAGGATTGGCGAGGTGGCTTATCGCCTGGCTCTACCACCTCAGTTGCACCGAGTGCACGACGTCTTCCACGTATCCCAGCTGAGGAGATACGTGCACGACCCGACGCACATCATTGACCATGGGGAGCTTGACGTTGACGATGGGGCGACTTTTACGGAGGTCCCGGTGGAGATAGAGGATCGACAGGAGCGGGTCCTTCGTGGGCGATCGATTCCTCTTGTGCGCATCAGATGGCAGCACGGGAATCTCCAGGAGAGCACATGGGAGCGGGAAGCTCAGATGCGTGCTCAGTACCCTCATTTGTTTCCCTAGTTTTTGTTGTATCTTTACGGGGACGTAAAGCCCTGAGGTGGGAGTAATGTAAAGACCCGTAAAATTCAAGGGAAATTTTTTTTCTTAATTTTCTTTAGAATTTTACAAGAGCGCGGTTTCAGACGGCACCTGATTCCGAGGCCCGGAGTGCCCGGAATTAATTTCCGAAGTTTGGCTCGGGTACGTTCAGTGAACGAACGAGCGGGAATTTCTAACTTTTGATCCGGTGCTCGGAATTGAAATCCGAGGGCACCGATGAACTCGCATCGCCGATATTCGCTTCATGAGACCTTTTCGGGAGTTGCGTTTGTTGCGGGTTGAAAGTTACGTTTTGGGGTTTTTAGTTTGAGTTAAATAAATTGTGAAGAACAATTTTTTTTTACAACAAGTTAAAACCTATCAAAGGAGGTTGGAAGTGGGACCCACACCCACTTAAACTCCCTTGGGAGGATTAAGTGTGGTGGGGCCCACACGAACCCCCTAACCTTTTCAAATTCTCTCAACATACTTAACCCCTAATTAATTGGTTACTCTTAATTAATTGTGGGGGTTAAGTCTTTTTGAATTTCAAACTTTGAAATTCTTTTGTGTTGTGTTAATAAAATAAGAGGTAGTCTTATTTTATTTTGAGTTCTTTGTTTGTCTCTTTTGAGAGTTCCTCTTCATCTTCTCCGGCGAAGAACGTCTTCATCCTCAACGAAGAACGACAACACTTCGTCAAGGATCATCGACTCGGCGACCCGGTATCTTCGGACCTCTTCTTCCTCCTCGGACCTTCTTCGTCGGCAAACGAAGATCCGCCAACGTCGTGTCTCTTCGGGCATAACACTTCGTCAACGGATTTGACGAACGACGACCGCAACGCCCGACCTCCGCGACGCCGTCTTCCGCGGGACGTAGACGATTCTTCGAATCTTAAACCCGAGGTAGGGGTTGTCGTTTTCTTTTGGTTTCCTTATTTTTATTCTTGATCGTGATTTTATCAAGACTATCGTGTGACTTGATTTATTTTAAGTTGCGTTTTTATTTTAACGTGAGGGGGGCCGGACCGCACGAACACGGCCGAACCCCCCTCCATCGTTCTTGTTTTATTCATGCGGGTGGAAGCAAGTGGCGTGGTGCCGTCGCACCACGCGGATGATCGTGCTTATAATTTACGCAACGCCGTCGCGCTACGCCGAGGAGAGTCTTCAAGAACGCGACGCCGTCGCGCCCCGTTGGAAGGAATCATGGTACGGCGAAGGGGCGCGGTGCCGTCGCACCGCGCCGGACGACGAACACCGTGGCCGGTTCCGGGCCGCGGCGGGGCGAGGAGACCGCGGCCGGTTCCGGGCCGCGGCGGAAGAGAAGACCGGCGGCCAGGCCGACGGCGTCGGAAGCCGAAGAGGGGACCGGAAATTCCGGTCCCGTTGGAGAAAACCGGCCGGACGGCTGGCCGGCCGGATGCCGTTAAACCGGGGAATTAATTCCCCGGCCAGCTGGCAAAACCCCCCTCTTAAAGAGGGGGGCAGTTTTATTTTAAAGGGAGGGGGCCGGCTGCCCCCTCGGTTCCGCACCAACAGGCCCCCCCCACGTGAGGGGGAGGGGCTTCTTTAAAAAATTGGGGCACGGCCCCTTTGTGCCGCGCCGCCCCTCAAGAAAACGCGGGGCTTAGCCCTGCGTGCCACCCACGTGCGGCGCCAAGCGCCGCCGCCGCCACCGCGGCCCGCCGCCGCCGCCGCCACCGCGCTGCCGCGCCGCCAGGCCGCCGCGCCGCCGCCGGCCGCCGCGCCGCCGCCGTCCGCCGCCGCCGGCCGCCGCCGCCGGCCACCGCGCGGCCCAGGGGGGGGGGTCGGGCCGGGTCGGCCCGGACCCGGACCCCCCGTTTCGAACCAGATTTGGTTTTTGGCCCATAACATGAGCCTCAGACCTCCGATCGACGAACCGTCAGCGGCAACACGATCCTTGGATCGAGACGGTCGTTTCGGTATATCGCACTCAAGGTTTCGGTTTACTTTGAGTTCGGCCGGGTTGGTTCGTTCACGAAACCAACCGGGCCTTCGGAGCGGAAACACTCATATCTTGAGCTACGAACGTCCGATTGACGCGCCGTCAGTCGCGTTGTGTTCCTCTTAGTGAGACAGATCTTTTGGCATACTCCGCCCGAGGTTTGGACGCAGGTGGAGTACGGTCGGGTTGGTTTTGCCTTAAAAACCAACCGGGCCCCGGAGACGAAAATGCCAATAACTCTCAGACCGGGCGTCCGATCGACGCGCCGTCTGTTGCGTTGAGTTCCTGTTGACGATACAGAACTTTTGGATACATCAACTTCGGTCTTCGTGACAGTTGATGTATCAGCCTCTCGGCTCGTGGAGCGGACCCTCCGTACGAGCTTGCTGTGTGCGGGAACCCTAGTGCTGGCTGCGACTGTTCTACTGCTACGACTGCTACTGTGACTGCGACGACGACAGTACAGAGATCCTGTGTGGATTCGACGACGACAGTACAGAGATCCTATGTGGATTCGACGACGACGACTTCAGCACTCAGCGATCCTACGTGGATCAGTGCTACAGGTCCTGTGTGGGCCCGATCCTGTGTGGGTCCTTGCGCTCAGCGGTTCTGTGTGAGCCAGCGCCTACAGGTTCTGTGTGAGCCCGATCCTGTGTGGGTCTTCTGCGGGGGTTAGTTACCTATCGATCCTTCGTGGGTCCGACGACTTAGATGGATCAGTGATCATCTTTATCGTCCTTGAAGAAGTATACCTGTGTGAGCTGAATCCTGTTACTTTCCTGTGTGGATTGTGTTGTGCAATCCTGTGTGGATTATGTATTGCTTCCCTATGTGGATTACGTATACTTTCCTGCGTGGACTGAGTTGTACTTGGGCTCGGAGGTTGGAGCGTATCTGAATTGATGACTTAGGTATATGTATGGGCATATACCTAAGCAGTGTCGGTTGTTACTTCGTGATTGTACTTTTCTTCGTGGTTTATCCTTTGTGGATTTGAGAGACCTTCAGGGGTCTCGGGGTCCCTACTGAGTAGCTTATACTCACCCCTGCACGGGCTTCGCCCGCACTACGTTGTGTTGGTTGCAGACGACGGACAGCGTTGACCTTAGCTGAGGCTTGCGGAGCGGGACGGTATCCGGAGGTGGACCACTGGGCGGGACGTGCACGGAGCGGACGGCGGGACCCGTGGAGTAGAGGAGCTATCTGTACCCACCCTTCAGGTGGGATTTCCAGTGGACAGCTCGGAGTAGCGGCTTTTTCTTTTCAGTTGCTGTTCTTCCCTTTTCGAGTTGTACTTTACTTTCAGTTTGGGTTTGTATTCTGGCCCATTTACTTTTCCGCACTTTCAGTCATACTCTGCTTGTTAGTGTTTACTTCCGCTTGTTTACTCTATGGTGTGTGTTTACTTTTCAAAGGCAATGCCTTTCCTTTTTACCGGGATTTACGCCTTGGTGCTAGTCGCCAGCCCCTGACCTATGGAAGGCGGGCTTTGGGTAGTCACGACTCGGACCCCGAGGGCGGGTCGTGACAACTATGTACTGACATGGCATGAATGAATACATGAAATTCCATGACATACATGATGTATAGTTATGTGGGCCTATCCATGTAGTCTCTATGACAAGTATAACCACATAAAATTCCACAAATATACATGGCATGTACAACTAATAATGTGCATAAATTACATAGTGTGTATGATGAACTTTACAGGTATTGTAGTTCTAGAATTTATATGGAATCAATTATTAAGAGTGTATACCCACATAAGATAACAAAAATCACTCATCGTATATATGGTGTGGTAAAACAATCTCTAAAAAGTGTGTATTACCAACTGTATGTCATGTAGTTTGTGTCTCACATTAATTTTCCCACTTGTTGGTGCACACAACAGACCTGAAATCTTGATATATACATTGAGTGGGTTGAAACATGTTACATGAGATGCTCATTCTCGCTACACTTCATGTTGTCCAGGATTAGACACATCACATGGATGCCATTGAATACATGTCATATAATGATAGTTCATATTGACCACATGGTTTTCCATGATTTACACAGGGTTACACTCATGTGGGTTTTCATGACATATACACCAACTACATTCCATATAATTACTATCAAACCATGTATTACACTGGTGATCAATACATGACATATAATAACATCATGTATTGATTCAAAATAAAAATCTTGATTTATTAAAATTACTCATGTGAGTTGATCACATGTACGTGATGTGAAATTTTTTGTGACACACAATGTATCCATGTTCTATAATCAATAACCTTGACACCATGAGATGAGATCATTGAGTGTTATTCATATGTTTTTGACATATTATTCTCCATACATTCTTGTATTAACATGATAAATCAAATATTAACAAAAAAAAGTTATAAATGAAAAATTTTCAAACCAACAATTGAAATAAATCGAATAAAATATAAAAAACTATAAATTATAATGTGACCAATTTGATATCACTTAAAGATTTTGTGGAATAATATAAAAATTAGGCAGGTAGCCAATTTTTTAATTTTATTTATTTTAGTACATAAATCCAAATAACTTGGTGAACATAACACTAAAATATCATAGAATGTATCTTTAAATTTTAAATAAAAATAAATTTAAAACCAAAATTACGTCAAACACAATAATCCTCTAGACAAATTTTCACTGTTATTATTGATGTGTTGTCATTACAGTGGAGAATTCAGAAATGGAATCTTTTAAGTGTATCCACACATGATCTATGAATCTTTGGATAATTTTCTTGAATTTATGGGTGCTACCATAGTAAAAAAGTGCTTCACAATGTTCATTATTGATCTTAATAAGAATTTCAGTTATTTTAGTTTCATTATTTAGAGGGAGGATGGGATGATTATTCTCTCTAGGGATTGAGATAATTCTAGACATCTTTAGTTATGCTAAACCAATATCAACTCTAAAATTATATAACCAGGATTTTATACATATTATTAAATAATTGATAATTCTACAAAGTCCCTTTATCATTTTTTTATTCTATGTAACATTCATGACAAATAATAATAATAATATAATTATTTTCATTATTTAGATGAAATGCATTTATTTGGATAATATTTATTAAATAATTAAATTAATTTTTATTTAAATGATTTTAAATGAAATATATCATTTTAACCAAGACATTAACTCAGCTCATGAATCTCCTCTAGAATTTATTGATCCTTGAATAACAATTTTTTTTCAAATCAATATTATTTGTTTGAATATAAATAAATATTATATTAACCAAACCCATCAATAAATAATTATTTCATCATTTGTATAACTAATTAATTATTTTTAAATTTATGTATTAACCGAACTAGAGAATAAATATTTATTAATTTTTCACCTAATTAATAATAAACAAGGGATAAAATTCAACTCAAATATTAAAAACTAGAATATCTCAGGATTGAATTTATGTGCTAAAATTTCCATGATTGATTTTTAACCCACAAACCAAGAATAATATTTATTTTTAATATTAAATTCAATATAATTAAATTAAATTCTAAAGAAACATTGTGTGTGACCCTCTATGCCTCTTTCTCAATGACATTAAGTGTACTAACCTAATATTAAAGATCATCATCTAGTATCAATTCAAGATGCTAATATAGAATAAACTTATTATTGTAATGGAAAAAACTTCCTATGAATACTACTATTTAATATAATCTATTTTTATGCCAACATCTCATTAGGTGGGATGAATAATAATTTCATCACCCTATATTCTTGATATAAATTTCTTTGAATTCCAGAAATGAACTCACCTATAAACTATCATTGACATAAATTTAACAAGATAGATTCACTTCTTTCATAGGGCTAGAGCTATATTATTATATTAATATAGAAAAGATAAATTATTTCTTAACTTATTCAATTAATTCTATATCAATTATGACACACCCAACATATGCTACCTCTCCATGAGAATACGTAATCATGGATTTTGTCCCTACATCACAATATATTATCCATGACATACATTAATAAAAATTTAAAGTCTAAGGACTAATACACATGTCCACATATACAGATATCCAATGAAATATAAAAATGTGTAGTTCCTATTGTTAGATCTATTTGTATGAACTCAATTTCTATGAGATCCCAAAGTGTGAACTTCATAAGAAGAAATACTAATGTTTTCTGAGCACCCAATACCAGATTGTGAAACATTGTTTGAGTCCCATCAGATAGAATTTATATAAACCATATGACATTTGATTAATAATATTTTGATGATAACTCTAGGTTCCCCATTATAGTACAAAACTACTATAACCTCTCAATATGATAAATTTTCTAAGTCTATTATCACACTGTTGTTTTGAAAAAGAATAATCATTATGTGAAAATATATTTATTAATATTTTGGTAATTGAATGTAAAAAAGTAAAATGGTTTTAGGAAATTGAATACAATAAATACTCCCTATGGAACATAATTCATTGCTTTGGTAACCAAGGAATGAAAACTTTATATAACATCACTTCATTAACCGCATGAAAAATTCAATGGGATAATGAGAAAATTCCACAAAAACTTACCTTTTATTGGGATGAGTTGTATAGTAGATGAAATTCCACATGATATCATCAATGAGGATACACCATATTAGTTTACCAATAATTAATAAAATTAAACATTAATCCTATTTTAAAGACCCGCTCTTATGGTCAAAGATTTGATGGAAATAAAGTTATTTTATGCCATTATAATGAAACTAATGAAAAAATCTCAATAATATGACATGTAAAAGAATTTTATTTTACCAAATACAAAAGAATACTTTTAGAATAATTATATTATAGTTTAAGATGATTAAATAAATCCTTTATAAATATTAACTTTGAGCCAATGAGCATGTACCCAAGTGGTACAAGCTCCTACTTGGAATCCTAAAGACTCAGGATCAAATCTGAGCTTGGATTAATTTCCAGGTTACTATAACAACATTGTAGCAGGGAACTGTAATAGTACTGAAGCAGTGATGGGATTGTAGAAACAACAACACTGTAGCGACAATGGGACTTTAGCGGTGGTGGTACTGTAGCAGCACAGGTATTGTAGTAGTACTATTCACTGAAGGGCTGTTTATGCAAAAAAAAGGGCTTTCAAGTCTTATATTCAAGCCACCTGCCTTGGGTCTTCAGGCTATGTAATGGGTCTCCCTCTACCCAGTCAAAAGAGGTCTTTGATTTAAATAATAAAATGAGGCTTCATCCCCAACCTTAAAAAATATTAACTTTTACTTTTCCATCACATCCTTTCCACTTCATATAATGAACTAGTTATGCACAGTATTTCTCTAATTCTAAAACTAACATTTACTAAACTATTGATCATACTCATGAGTTATCAAACAAATATATTAGAAAACCCATAACACCATAATTTTATCCCTCCAGTGATTACCATAATTATTTGATCATGAATCTATGTTATTACCACAATTTTATTATTCATCACAAAATATCCTCCATTTTATATTATTATATGTATTTTTCCACTGAACAAGATGATTTAGTTGACATTAATAAGATATTCATTATGAAGAAACACTAACTACTTCTATTCTATTATATCGACAAATACATATTTGTTTATAATTATATTAGTACCATTTTATATATATTTAATATATATATAATTTAATTTCCACTTACTTTGGAAAAATAGAATTTTCTCAAAAACTAGGAAAAGTCTCATTATTTTCATCACCTCTCTTCTATTAATGCTACTACCAAGGAGTTCTCATATCCAAACCCAACAACCCCTAATGATTGTATAAAATGGTTGATTGTTTATTAAGACCGATATAATGACATATAATGTGGAATATTCTATTTACATTCAAATGACTTCAATTATTCTAGTCTAAACCCTAGAATAACCATTGTTAAGGATAGATTGACACTTGAAATAAAATTAAAATACTCATATTTCATCTTCATACTATACTCACATTTACCTTCACGGTATATACCCAATCACTATATAATCCTAGATAAATATACATTCATTACCTAAATGAGAATAATTATAGTACATTTCCACGTAGTGTCCTCCTTCTTAGAAAATGAAAATAAAGGCATTGATTACTTATCTTTAAAATAATTTCACATGTCAGTTAACTATGAGAAATCCCATTATAAAATGAATTTATTACACTAAATACACCACCGTGAGAAATATTCTATATTCAACTATGAATATAGTTTTCTAATCTTGGAAATAAATATTCATTGCATCATAATAAATATAAATTGGATCTGTAATTAGTGAAAATGCACTATTATAACTCCAGAATTAAAGCTGAATTCCTTAGAGTATAAACAATAAAAAATAAAAAATCCAAATTTTAATCAACTTATATAATAAAAGTGATCAATTTAGAAGACATTTAATAATTCCCATATCATTCTAGAAGGAATTGATACCACCATATAATAGATCTACTACATGGGTCTGCTCAAGTATTCTGAAATTATTTACTTGGATCTATGGTATAACATACCATCTATTATCTTTCTCTATTATTACATTCACAACCATTTATGCACAACACAAAAAATAAACATATGAAATTATTATCTACTATCTCAAATAAAACATCTAATCCTCATGATTATAATATATTATGTGCATATCTATAAAACCCAAATATTTTAAAGTAACACTATGTTTGATAGAGTACACAATACGAAAACCATACTTAAACAAACCTTGTAATATTATTATTTAAATATGACCTTTATAACCTAGAAATTGAATTTGAGGGTACAAATAAGAATACAAACATGATTAAACATACAAATAAATTACATACTTAATAAAAATGTATTATTTAATTCTTAGTAAAGAAGTACTCAATTAGTAGTAATGTTATTTTATTCATCAAAAAATGTGTTTTCTTCGAAAAAGATTTTTATTTCCTATTATGAGAAAATAATAAAATTAATTTTTCAAAATATAGAGAATTTATTTTATAAAGTGGGCTTTATTTTTGAAATCATCATACCAAAATAATCTAATAGTGAATTATGTAGATTTTTCTAAAAAAATTTATTTTTCAATGAATAGTGAAAAATAATGATTTTTATTAAAAAAAATATTGTCATTTAAGAATTAAAAATGATTCATTTTTAAAAAAATAAGATTCGGCGAAAAATTGTTTCAGCTATTATATTCAAAACCCAATTATGGTATTTGAAATTAATTCTATAGTTGAATATGGTATAAATATAATTTTAAAAATAAAAAGATATTTTTTTTGTAAAACCTACACTTATATGAATTGAATTTAAAAAATGGATTCTATATTTTGAATAATAATAATTAATATTTTTTAATTAGTTAAACTTAATTTTGGGTTATGATGAGTCAAAAAAGTAAAAATTTGTTAACACTATTAAGGTTAAAACCGGTTAATCAGGGGATTAATCATTAGTGATAAGGGATAAGATGACTTAAAATCTTATATAATTTCTATTATATTGAAATACATCAAACCTAACACATATAATATTCTATAATGGTCCATTATAGATACGTTTTTCTTGAATAATATAGGAATATATTTTATTCTTTTTAAAAATTCCATGTGTGTCCTCTCCCCCACATATAAAAGGACATCTACCCTCCAATCCTATCCACAATTCAAGAGCAATTTTTTTATAAAAACCCTAATAAATCCTTTATTAACATCTCTCAACATGACATAGATTCTCTAGTTTAATCATAAAACCATCCGAGGGGTGACTTAGGGTATAAATGTAAAGTGGTTGTCCGAAGAAGATGTATAATTCTTAACCATGGATTTTCATTTTATTTCTTCTTATACCTCATTCAAATTTTAATAAAACATGATGAAATAATAACACAAATATCTTCAATAAACTGAGATTTTATTATTCTAATTACATAACCTATATCCATTTAACCTTCCATAAAATGGGAAACAAAACCATCATTAATGCATATGACAGACTATCGACTCATGAAAAGTTGTAATTAATTTTCCCTAAATGAATGTCATAGAGGTATATAATGATAAATTTTATGTATATATATTTTATTCATGAAATATTAATCATTTTGGAAAATTAATATATCACATATTCTCTTACCTCCCAATTCATTGAAAAATGATAATGTCATTCATGCTTATGTGTGGACTACCACCTCTACGAAGCGATGCCATTATTTTTTACCACCACATCACATGTCTAGTAAATATAAGATTATTTAATTTAATAATATAGTATTTATGATAAAATTATAATTATGTAAATATAAAATAATATTTACCTTCTTTACATCATGACCGATAAATAATGGAATTGTTAGTCATTTATACGTACAACCTACTATCTCCATTATTGTAACATTGTTCGTATTCATATCCATATTAATTGATTGGTTTTAAAATTATAATTGATTAATTATAATTAAAATTATTCCATGTTTTTTATTCTATAGATGATGTAACAATGACTACTTTTACCTTAGTCAACCTACCTAAAGATTTTTGATATATGAACCGAATATCATCAAAATGTTCGATGTGGACTTACTTGATTATGTAATTAAATATAACATGGAAATAATTAAGATAAAAATTATACTAAACTTGAAAAATCTTCTTAGTCTAGTAAAAAATTTACATAAGTTTATTATTCTAGATAATAAAGAACGTACATGATGAGTCAGAATTGATGTAAGGAGCTTCGTCTTGATTTTGTTTCATTGTGACATATTATAATTTTATGCACCTAATTACTTTTATATGGTGTATATTCCTCCCATTTTACATGTTATTTCATGAATAATAAATAAATAATGGGATTTTATGTTTCAAATCAAATTATTTCATCCATGGTGTTTAACTTGAATGTTGCCAAGTGGTAAGGGGTTTCTTAACACAATCTCCTTTAAATAGGTTAAATAACTTATCCATTGACTATATTATACAACTATTATGTGTGAAAATACAATTTTATCCATGTTTTATTTTAAATTTTCTTTTTTTTAGAATTAAATTTTATACAAATAATAACTTCATTGGATAATTTTCACTCCATTGTTATGATCATTGTAAGGGATTTCGTCTTAATTTCCTTTGATTGAGGCATATTTTAATTTTACAAACCTAATTTATCATACATGGGGTATATAATACCACATTACAATTTGTTTCTTGAATCCTTCATACTTAATGTAATATTACATTACAATCCAAATTATTTCATCAATAAGGATTTTAATTGAGTGTTACCAAGTGATAAGGGGTTTCTTAACTCAATTACCATTCATTGGGTTACACTTCTTCTTCATTGAATATGTTATGAAATTATTATTTTTTGAAATGACATCCAATTTTATTATTTTTTATGTACAACTTTTTTTGGATCTAAATTTATTACACATAGTCCCTTCATTGATTAATTCTCACTTCAATATTATGATCTTTTAAAGGTATTTTTTATCAATTTCCACACCGTTGAGAGATATTTGGTATTAAGAACAAATTTACTTTTATATAGTGTATATAATATATATTTGGTGTATTTTACATGAATGCATATTTATTAATGATGATTAATGTTTCAATTAATGATATACTTTCAAGGGGATAATATTTAATCGATACAAAAGTGGTAAGAATTTTTTTACAATATCATTTATTTTTTTGATTGATTATATTTTGATTGAAGGAATAATATAATATTTATTAATAAAATCCATATATTTTCTTGTTTACTAGATATTTAATTATTTATCATTTTTTATTCATAATGTTAATCTCTTTGGAAATATAATCATGTAAATAAATGTTTAAAAGAAAACTGATCTTATTTCACTTTTTGATCGAGTATATTTTTCTTTCACGTTCATGTTTTTAAAAATTGTTTTGAAAATTAATTTTAATTTAATCAAATGGTTTATCACGTAAATTTTATGTTATCCATGAATTTTTTAATTTTTTGAAAGGAATCCTTCTAATGATATCTTAAAGGGTCAGTTTTGACTATCTTTAGAAAAATTAAAAAAGAATGTTTTTTTAACTTATACAATGATAACATATTTTACTACTTCTATAATAGTTTTACTCTCTTAGATTTTTATATAACTTTTATATGGTTTAAAAAGAATACCCTTTCCTGAAACATTATTTTAAAATATTATCTTTCATTTTCTTTTATTTTTTAAAATAATTTATTTTATTGAAAAATTTACTTTTAAAATGAATTTCTATCTATATCTCATCTCTTGACTAATTTTTTGTATAATAATTTTCTCCTAAAAAATTATATTTCTTATGATAAAGTATACATTACATTTCTCTTTTATATACATATTATTTTTATCATGGATATGGCTATTGTATAAACCATATACTATTTCTACATATGGGTTTTTACGTTGAATGTTATTTCTTTGACAAGGGAAATATTAATATTCTATATTCTTTACTAAATACAGATATGTGTTGATAAGTCATATTGTTCATGAATAAAATTTATCCATAAATATATTAGGAATTTTTTGGAAAATTATTTTTGGGTGGGGCAGGGAATTATATTCCCCCTCGATGCATCTATACTATCATGAGATGAATCATTTAGGAAAAATAAATGGATATTTAGTGTATATGTACCCATCGATTAAAATATATTGGAAAAAGTATTATTTTTTCTATAAATATGATGATATATGAAATCATGATTACTAATAATAATCATTTTCTTCATTGAAAATTCAGTTATTATTATACATAATTTTAATTCCCTGATATTATCCATGGATGCACTTTATGGTCATGTTATTTGTTAAATGACATGTTTTTTTTCATTATTTACTTTTATATATATATTATTACTTGTAGATTCATGATAGAATATGTTGTGTTCAACTCTTACTGAGTATCTAAGATCACCCTTTATTTTTTCCCATTCCCCTGGAGACTAGGTAGTTTATTATGATTGATATTCAAAGATATTATCGAAAGAATAATAATGTTATAAATAATAATAATTTTTTATTTTAATGTTTTAAAATATATGTGAGATTCAAGTATGTATATTTTTTACCATGAAAAACAAACTATTCTTTCCATCTTGATGCGATTATATATATCCAGTGCTAATGTAATGAAGTAAATACTGGCTCTACAATACTATAGTTAGTGTTATTACAGTTGGTATCCATGTAATTTTATTATAATCCTTTTGTACTTGATATAGGAAAAACATAGAGTAAGGAACATTACTATATGATAGACTTTAAAGAAAATCCCCAAAGACACCAATTTTATGATTCACATGAGGATAGTTTAACATTTTTAGGTATCATCATAGGTTAATATGTAAAAGTTTGATTATAAGTTTAAATGCACATATACCCCTTCTGAGGTTCTATGTAATGGAAGTAACTTGAATGAATTTATTGAGTTTTAATAATGGTTTAAGGTATATATAAATTTTTTTTATAACCATTGTTTTATTCATAATTTTATTTGAGGAATAATTTTCTATATTTTATGGAAATAATTTTAAAGTTATGGGTAAAATTTTGGGTTAATATGATCATTGATGTTAATATAATAATATTCAATTAAGTTTATTTGATTTGGTCAAAAAAATTAACAATCTATATAAAAATCATTAGTGTTAGAAGAGTGATTTTATTATCAATTTTATTTTTGAGGATGTTTATCATATTATTAGGAAAATTATAGGAATTATATTAATATAGATTTTGGAAAAGAACGACCCACAAGTCGGATGAAAACCAATCGTATCTCACAAGGTCATTGGGAAAGAAACCACAACTGAGTGGTGACAAGGGTGAAACACCTACCACTGGAGTATCTGATGTCCTAGTTAGTAAAACATTAGTTTATATAAAAAATTAGATCAATAAATATAAAGTTGTTTTTGGTTAGAATATTATATGATAAAATCATTTTGAGATACTGAGGTGATTTGACCCTTTACTGTGTTCTAGGAAGAATACTATAGTAAGGTAGAAATAACCCTTTAGGTTATTATAAAAAATTATTTTAAGTTAACTATAATCTATTATATTGTGGTAAATATATAATATTGATGTTTAATTAGTGATTCATTCATAAGTTGATGTTTTTAAAGATATTTATGGTCATGCAAAGGATTACGATTCTGGTTAGTGTCTAAACTGGATTCATGATATTTTAGTAAAGTTCACTACATTATTGGATCATAGTGTGGTTTATCATGGAAATTAATGATATTATTAGGATGATTCATTAGGGTTAAGTATATATAACCTTTAGGTTTTATGTATGGTTTAACATGAAGGAATATTTGGGAATAATGAAATTAAAATTTGGGAATATAAGTTAAAAGGTATGAGACAACCATTGATTTTACAAAATTATTTTATCTTGTTGTTATTCAAGATAATTTTGGTGTAGATTTATTTATTTCTGGAATAATCTATGCTGAAAATTTGGTGTTATTGTGGAAATATTGAAGTAAAATGTATTATTTATTCATATAAAGGATTGTACACTATGGATATTATCTTGAATTATAGTTACCATTTCAGTTGTGGTTATCAAATAAAGACATGGGGAATATATTGTTATATTTTTTTGGATTATGTAGTCCATTGTAAGTTGATACTGGTGCTTTATGAACAAAAAATTCATCCCGAATACTCATTGTTTTCAGAAATGATGAGATTGTAGTAAAAATTGATTAAAGGATGAAATTATATTTTTCACGTAAGTATATTTTTTTACGTTATTATTCTTGATGCTAACTAAATTCTTTAAATTTAGTAAAAGGATCATTAAATAATTTTTTTTCTATTATGATTATTTCTGATGAGTTAATGGTTATTTCACCCATTAAATATTTATTTTTTTGTTTTCATTGAATTTATCTTGACCATGTCATATATAATTATCTATTAGTCTTTGGGGGTTAGTCCCCCCCCATGTCAACATTTTCACTTCCCACTAATGTGCTCATATATTGAAATGTAGTTTTGTGTTATTCCAAATAACCTTCATATATTCGTTTCGATCCTTTTATGAAACCTTTTATGGTCTATTTTTTCTAGAGAGAAAGTTTCAAATGTCAAACCCATGATTAATGAGAACAAGTTAAAATTGAGATTATGTAATTTATTGAAAAGGGGGATCATTTAACTCTCTAATATTTTAAAATACCACTCTTTCGATAATGTATACTACATGCAACACCAAGATTAAATAAACTAATAAATATTATTATTTAAATATGACCTTTATAACCTGTTCATTGAATTGAAAAGTATGAATAGGATTTACAATAGTATGAAATTTATATAAATGACCTACTCAATAAAAATTTAATGATTCGTTCTTATGAAATAAGAACTCAATTTTGATTAATTCAATTTATTTTTTGATAATTTTTTTCTTCAAAAATGATTTTATTTATTTTTGTGAGAAAATATTATAGTAAATTTTTACCACATTTATAAAATTTATGTGTTAAATGAAATTTATTTTTGAAATAATCATAACAAAATTATCCTTGGGTGAAATTTTGGTATTTTTCTATAAAAATTGATTTTTCAATGAATAGTAAAAAATACTAATTTTTATTGAAAATTGTAATTTAGTTTCTATAATTTGAAAAGTATCATTTAAAAAAAACTATTTCCAAGAAAATTATATTTAATTAATTTATTAACAATCCAATTACGGTATTTTAAATAATTAAATAATTTATTTTTCTTAAAATAATTTTTATATGTAGAGAGACTTTTTCATGAAAAACCATTTTCATCACATTTTACAAGTTTATATTTAAATTAAAAATTTATAGATATATTAATTGAATATGATAAAATTGATACCATATTTAGAAAAATAATAATTAATATTTTCTAATATGTTCAACTTAAATTTTTCCCATAATTAATAGTAAGAATAGTATAAATTTGTTACAATGTTTATAGATAAAATATGTTTAAAAGGGGGTGAAACATAACTTATAAACATTAAAATAACCTAAAAATATGAATAATTTGAATTTTCAGGCCATATTTCAACCCTATATCATGAAATATTCATAAATTGTCTATTTTTGAGCAATTTTTCTTGAGTAATACATTATTCTATTTTATTCATTTTAAAAATTTAAAGTGTGTCCTATCCCCCACACATAAAAGGACACCTTCTATCCTATCCTATCTAAACATAAGAAACCTTTTATTTATACCAATACCTAACCCAATATATTCCTAACATCACACTGAATGACCTAAGGTTACTAGTTTGATCATAAACCCATACTATTAATGATTTGGCAATAAACCTAAGGGGTTTTCTGAAGAAGTTGTATTTTTTACCATGCATTTTAATTTTATTTATTCTTCTACCACATTAGAATATTCTTAAAACTGGATTAAATAATAAAAAATTATCTTAATTATATTAATATTTTGTTATGTTAATTTCATAACCTATAACCATCTCCCACTCTATCAAATGGAAAACAAAACAATCATTCATTTGTACAGTGGACTATTAGCTCACGAACTGAAGTAATTTTTTCCATCACTACCTCTAATAACTAGTTATAAGGATGGATTTATTTAATATATATGATATTAATTATATATTTTTTACTTATTAAAATAATATATCATATATTTACTTACCTTTACATTCATCAAAATATGATAATTTCATTCATTTGTACGTGTGGACTGCAATGTCCATGAAGCTATGTGAATTGTTTTATCACTGCATCATATGGTTGGTATAAATAATTTAACTTAAATAAGTAATATGGTAATTATGATATATCTATCATTATGAAAAGATAAAAAAATAATTACCTTCTTTCCATTATGATCGATGAAAAATGGAAACGTTACTCATGTGTACGTATGACCTACCATCTCCATGATTGTATGTATTTCATTTTTCATAACCATATTTATTTATTTGTTTTAAAAGAATAATTTATTTATAGAAATTATAATAAATTTATTATTATTATTCAAATTATGATGGTATAGTTACCACTTTTACCATAGTAAACCCATCGAAGTCATTTCTGAAATATGAACTGAATATCATCAAAATGTATGATGTGTACTTAATTGATTATGAAATAAAATATTACATGGTAATAAATATAATAAATGAAATAATAAAATTTAATAATTTTAATAATATTGTAAATAATTTACAAAACTTTATTATTCATAATGATAATAAATGTATGGGATTTTTTAGACCTAACATAAGGGACTTCATCTCAATTTCTTTCATTGAGGAATATTTTAATGTTTTGTACCTAAATAATTTTATATTGTTAATTTTTTGCTTATTTAATATGTTATATCATGAATCCTACATAATTTATGTCATTTTAGGTTATAAATTAATTTATTTTATCCTAGGGAATTTGACATAAAAGTTACCATGTTGTAAGGGGTTTCTTAACTCAATATACTTTTATTGGGTTAAATCACATCTTCGTTTACTATATTATGACAATATTGTGTGTGTAATGAAAATAGTTTGATTTATTTTTTATTTACACTTACATTTTTTTTCATTTACACATAATCACTTAATTTATTAATTATCACATTAATTCTATGTTCATATCTAGGGATTTCAAGTTGTGACACCGACTCCAGTATCCCAAAGCTGGTGTATGATTTATTACATTGGCCTAAGATACAAGGAATAACATCCCAATGGACCAAATAGTTTAGTAGTATTGGTAAACTTGATACCTAATTGTGGTAGGAATTAAATTTTAAAATAATAAGTACAACATATTTTTTTTGAGAATAAAATTATTCCCTCTTTATACCCCTGTATATGAATCACAGTTCACTTCATGGATTCATTGGAAGGGAAAAAAATAAGGGTGATATCAAATTCTTAGCAAGTATTAAGTACATCATAATACATCATGGATCAATAAGAATAATAAACATGTAATGGTAAGAAACTAAATGCACATTACACTTAATAAGGTGACTATCAAGATAAGATATGTCTTAATCAATATAGAAAGGTAAATAACATAAAACACATAAAATTTAATCAGTAAACAAAGAATAAAATCCATATATATATAATATCATTACAAAAATATCCTGGATAATAACATAAGGTATAATCTATATGGAAAGGTAAATGATTGAAAACACATTCCATTTAATCAATAAATTGAGAACAAAATGAATCCAGAGAAAATATAAATATGAAAATTTCATGGATATTAATAATTGAATTATAAATGAATGGAATACTATATTATTGGACTTCATGATATCATACATCATTATACCTCTACCATCAAGACCTTTTATAAGACGTTCCAAAACTACAGGTAGAACCCCGTTTAATGCTAGCTTACTGATTCGCCTCGTGAGACTAATGATGCATTGAGGAGTTATATAATTCTAAACCCCTAAAATTATTACATTTCTATAGAATTCCCCAAATATAGAATAATATATTTAATTCATAAACATTGTTCCTTATCATCAAATATCTATATTGAGTAAAGAATATAGATTTATAAATATTTTCCCATATAATCAAATAACAATTAATATAGAAAACCATATATAGAAATGATATGTGGTTTAATCAATAATAATATACATGATAAATAATATGTATATATAGGGTAAATTTATTGAATAATGATCACATGAAAGTGAATATTTCATGTGAAAATTAATGTCTACAAAAATAAATCAAGATAGTAAATATTAATAATTTCATTAGTAAAAATTAACATAAAACATCCATAGAGTGAATAAGGATGGTATCAATACAAAATATCCCAAGTGGATCATAAGTATAATATTTTTTATTATCATTGATGAATACAAATTCCATGAAAAGGGTGTTAAAACATTCTTGAGGAAAATAACCTTTGCACTTTGAAAATAATCTTTTAAAATGAAAATTTCAAAAACATTTTGAAAATAATTTTCTTTAAAAATAAACATTTAAACTTATAAAATAATGTTTGAAACATATTATTGGTCATTATGTATGGATATTATTTTCAAACAGTACACATTTAAACAAAATATTTCTATTACTTTTTTGGTAAAAGACAAAAACAATTAAAAAAAGTGAATATTCCTTTAATTTAAAAAAAAATTAAAAATGGGTATAAATTTCTTCAATAGATAATTTTTAGAATCTTCAAAACATAATTGAATACATTTTTATAAAAAATGTTTTTTGAAGAAAATAGATTTTTGACCGAAGAGAAAAATGATGTCTGATTTTCCTAAAAAAAATTATCATTTATTTTATGTACCAATGATTGGGAAAATGGAAATATTACATGAAAATATCTTGAATAACTAGAGGATAATAAAATTAAATGGATTTATAATAAAATTATCAAATAATTACCTTTAATGGATATTTATGTATAAACAATTATGATTTAAATGAGATTTTGAAATAAATCTTTACAAAGATCATAACATTGATGGGAGGATTAATCAATTAATTGATTATGTATTTAAAATTTAAATCCACATAAAACAATTTTAAATAAAACCTAATATAGTCAAAATTATTTATGCACATTATCTTAGAATTTCAAAGATAATGAATAAGTAATATAACCCAATGAAATGAAATTGAGTTATAAAATTCATCACCGCATGGAAACTTTTAATTCAAAATATTGTTGGATGAAATAATTCAAATTTAAACTTAAAATACCATTTTTAATGAATTATTCATTATATTAAATATTAAAGGGGAATTATTTACATCCTATATAATAAATTAGGTGCATAAAATTACAATATGCCTCAATGACGGGGAATTGAGATGAAGTACCTTACCCTAGGCTTCCTTTTAGTTGATCATTCTTGAACCTCCTGTATAATAGTTTTTACGATATTATTAAATTATTCTATAATTATATTAATATTTATAATATAATATATTAACATTTTATAATATCTTATCTCTCATTCGTTAATAATATTTCATTATTTTCATTGTTTATGGTGTTAATTACCTTTATTTCTCATTCATATTTGTCATAAATATTTCAGTTCTTTTGAATATTATATAGTTTAATCATCCAATGAAAAAAAATTATGAAATAATTTTTATATTTATACATTAATTATTATTTTAATACAAATATTGAAATATGGTTTTGAGAAATGAAGAATGATACAATCAGTGAGATAGTAGGAAATAAGTACACATGGTTAACATTTCCATTTTTCAACAATAATTATGGAAAGGTGGTAAGTAATATTTTATATTTATAGAATGATAATAATATCATAAATAAAAATCATTTCTTTAAATATACTTATATATATCATCCACATGGTGTGGTGATAAAAAGAGTGTCACATCGCTTCGTCAAGGTGATATCCCACACATACATGAATGATGTTATCATCATTTAGTGAGTAATAACATAATAAACAAAATTATATATTTTATTTTAAGAAATATAAATATTTCATAATTATCATATTTATTTCATTTATATAAAATTTATTTATTAACATTATCATTATTACCTTCCATGTAAAGTGTTAGTGAAAAACAAATCACATCGCTTCGCGAGGCGTTAGTCCACTGTACACATGAGTGATTATATCATATATTATTTGGAATATAAATTAGAAATTAATATATGATTTAATGATTCCATAGGTGTGATTATTTTATGTATATAATATATTTACTTTATACCCACCACTATAACCAATTATGAGAGGCGGTAATGGAAAATCAATAGCCATCAGATCAGGAGACATTAGTCCATCGCACACACGAATGATGATTTTATAACCAACATGAGTGAATTGTGGATTTTTGTAGGTCATAAATAGAAGATAACAATTTTTAATTGTATATAATACACTTATTTTATTATATCATCATGGTTTAATAAAAAATTAAGGATTTTGAGGAAGAAAAAAAATAAAAAATCCCATTGATGAACATTACCTCTTCTTCAGGTACCCTCTATAGGATTGTACTAAAAGCCTTCCTAAATTAGATTTTTCCAAAACATAAAGCATCTAAAATGATATTATGGATGTTTTTATGTGATATTTGTAGTTATTAGATGAAAAAACGGTTTTAATGTGTGAATAGGAGAAAAGGGGGGGGGGTAGACTTTTATAAGTGAGGTGAGTGGAACACTTGTAATTTTTTAAATGAAAAAATGAAATAAAATTTATAGAGGAGAAAAATATGTAATTCTAGAGAAGGTATGATATTTCTATGAAATACTTGACTACACAATATATGGTCTGAAGAACACATGGCATGAAAGGCCTTGGATGTGTCAAGTTGGGTTCCGAGTGAGTTAAATATAACTTGCCATGTGGGACACCCACAAGCCATGTGACTTAGTTCTGATGATCTGGCATGTAATCTAGGATTACACGGATAATGGAATGGAAAAAAATTCCATGTATGGGCACACAACTGGGGTACACAATCACAACCCTAACAACATAGTTGGGTCCCCAAGAGGGGGGACGCGTGATGTATAAGTGAATAGACATGGGTGAGATTTTATGGACATGGCCAGGAGGATGGGTAGGGGCTTGAGTGGAAGAGGTATGCCATATAATCACTTTACACATCATGTGGGTCAACATGGGAAGTGAACAATGTAATGGAAGGGTCATTGATAGGTAGTATGGTAGGGCCACACTCTGTGTGGGTTCCCCATAAATATCGTGGACTAACCTTTTTGAGGAAAACATATTCTTCTCATATATGTTTTATTTGTAATCATATTATGGACCATGAGTAGCCTATCATGAGTATATTTTTTCATAGAGAATTATGGTGGCCATTATAGTTGAATTTGAGATACGATGCAAGATGTTCTGAGTGTGATACATATTTGGACAATTCTCAATGATAGCAGTGATCATGAATGATAATTGGAGAGAGTAGAGTGGCACCCTCATACTAGGTAGGGAATGATTCCTCTATCTACTATTTGAGTGGAACCCTCTTGTTGTATAAACCTATGTGTACTTGACAACTAGAGTGGATGACCCCTACTAGGTAGGGTATGGGTCCTCTATCGACTTCTATAGTGGTACCCTCTTTCTGGTTAGGGAATGGGTCCCCTATCTACTATATGAGTGGAACCCTCCTAATGTAAGAGGGTATTGGTCCATTACCATTAGAGTGAAACCCTCTTGATGGGTAGGGTATGGGTCATATATCGACTAATAGAGTGGAACCCTCCTACTATGTTGGGCATGGGTCCTCTATTTACTATACATAGGGCACCGTCCTATTGTATTTGGGTATAGTTCCTCGACCACTATAGTGGAAACCTCCTATGAGGTATGGTATGGGTCATCTATCACCTATCAGAGTTTATCACTCTTATAGACATAGGGTATGGTTCATTTATCTATTTAGTGGAACCTTTTGATTGTAATAGGGAATGGTTCAACTACCAAGATATTATTCCCTAAACTGTGTGGCACTATGGTGAGGTGTTTCTTGAATTGTAAGTTTCTTCATCCAGCCACACAAGATGCTAGGAATATTTGATGTACCATTGGAATTGTTGGTACTCTTTTCCTATGAGGGACTGTGACATAGAGATCCCCTTTCTTTATCATTTTGGTTTCTTTTATGATAATATGTATATATGTATCATTGTTTTTTTGATTTTTGTTTCTCTCATGATATTGGTTAAGGTATCTATTTATATAGTGTCTCTTACTCCTCCCCCATTAGAATTCAGGGAATCATACTAGGTATGTCTATACTCACCTATACGTTGGACTTTCCCATACGTGTCATATATTATACAGACAATAGATAGGTTGGTGGTGATGATAGAGTATCATAAGGATACCTGGTTTATTAGACCGCATATGGTGTTTAGGTATTGGACATCTTGATCCAGGCCCTATCAAAATTTTATTTTTTTGGTTTTGTCAGGGTGAGAGACATATATGGTTGGGTGTGTATTTTCCCTATTTTTATTTCCAGTTTACACAATATTACTCTTTTATTCCCTATTGGTTTTACATGTATGGTTTTTCTGTAGATGTCTCATGTCATATTATTATTCATCATCACTTCTACATGGTTATGTCCAGGTGTGTGAAAAAAAGTAAATTAATAAAATTCTTCCCATATTAGTTATGCCTTTCAGAGCTTCTCGCTAGCCCCTGGACTATAGATATTGGATTGGGGTAGTTTCAACTCAAGACCCATTGGTTTGGGTACTAAGAGACTATTATTAGGGTAGTTCATTCCTTAGGATGGATTTTGATGTTTTCCCCTTATGAGGAATTGGTTCAGATTTAAGGAAATAATGTTGAAGTGTTTCATGTGTGGATTTCATGCCAAGAAACCTAGTGTTGTTGCAGTGGCCCATGTATCCATTCAATAGGACCATGAATACCCTCTTATCGACTCAGCATAATGAGAAATTGGTTTTAGGGATATATGGTATATGGATCATATATTATTTATTCTCTTGACTATAATTATTGATTCATATCCCCATATATATATATATATTCTCATATGATTGTGGTGCATCTTTATTAAATTTCAAGAATTCCTCTTCAAAGAATTCCATCCTAGTTACTGATTCTAGGTCATAATGATGATCCAATGAGTGATGAGGCCTCAGTTTAGGGTTCGTTATGTGATATTATTTTTCGAGGTGTACAGGTAGAAGTACCCCCGCTAATTGAGTAGAATATCATACTAGAAAAGTAGGAATAAAATGCACCTAGACATAGAGAACTATGTGAGTTCCAATACCAGAGGCCACTGAGGTTTAGTGGTGATCCAGATCCCCAAGCCATGGAGTATTGTCTAGATTTGGTGATACATGTTTTCAGTATTATCTGAGCACTGAATGATCAGATGGTTGTGCTGATATCTATTCTTTTCCATGGAGTTGTTGGGAGCTGGTGAATACTAGTCACACATATTCTTATAGAGTCGACACTCTAATGGACTGAATTCCTATAGCTATTTCATGAGGAACACTACACCTCATTATTATTCTCAGTTTAGATTCATGATATTCTAGAGTTTTATCAGGTAGGGATGATAGTGGCTGGGTGTCCTTCAATTTTCATGGACCTTATGAGGTAATCCCTTGACCTAATTCAGGATAGATGCATTAGGTAACCAAAGATTGAGAAGAGTCTCCACAGAGATATATTTTATAGTTTGGTACCCCTATGCATTCCCACTTATGCTGAACTATTGGATCAAATATCATTGATGAATAAATTCCTGTCATAGGGACACCAACTTGCTGGAGTTAGGAGTGATCATTATAGGGATGAATTATCTATAGAATCTTTCAAGTGCTAATCAAAATGATCTTAGTATAGGTTATATTCTGAGTATCAGAATGAGGAATGTGTTTGAGGATCGCAGGGGACCCAGGAAGCCTAAACATGGGAGGTGTTATTAATGTGATAGGAGAGGTCACATGGCATGTAATTTCCCAATACGACAAGATGAGGGGGGTATACTGATAGTTGATGGACTACCACAACAGAAGAAAATTCATGATTAGGGATCTACCAAGAGAGAGTAGGGTGGACCCTAGTGAGGCAATGATACCGGAGGATATGGTGGGGCTCCAAGAGGAGGAGTTTTGGGTGTCGAATGAAGTTTTGAGATCCTTCCACCGCAACAACCACCAGCCAGCCCACATCAAGATCTAGGAGCTAGAAGTTGGGGATTTTAAATGTTGTAGGTTATAAATGTGTATGAACTAATAGCACACGAGATGATTATAGGCATTATATGTGTTTATTATACTCTTTCTTTGGAATTGATAAACATAGGTGTGAGTTTTCCTTTAACTTCTTACTCCTTGTTGGAGAGCTAGATCTCCTATTTGAGGTATTATCCTAACAAATCTATGTTGAGGTTCTTATGGGGAATGATTCTTATATATATATATATATATATATATATATATATATATTCTTCCAGTAGTGTGAGATATGTCTTGGTGGAGATAGTATCTCATGGGAAATTTTGGTCATCATGGTGGGATCCCATTAAATCATCTTGGATATGGATTGGTTGTCCACATTCCAAGTATATATTTATTATCACATTAAAATGAGTTAGATTCCTTTTCACTAATGAGATGAGATTATCCTTTGAAGGCATGAGAGATCTCATGGATAGATGAATGGAGTTTTTGAGTAGGTGAATCCATCCCATTACCCATCAGTTGAAGAGTGTATCCCTTTCAATGGTAGGCTATTCAGGAATCTAGATTCCTTCAGTCGTGGAGGATGTTAGGGATGTCTCCCCCAAGGGTGTTCTAAGGCTACCTCTTAGTTGGGAAATGGAGTTTTCTTTTAACATGAACCCTCATACTGCTGTAATATCTACTGAAGTATATCATATAGACACTACCAAGATCTGGGAGCTACAGTTGTAGTTTGAGGACCTTTGAGAAAAGGGTTTTTTCAGATCCAATGCGCCCCTGGGCATCTCTAATGTTGTTCATGAAAAAGTATTATAGGATTTTATGACTTTTTGTGAATTATCATCAACTAAAAAAGAACATGATAAATAACAAGTACCCATTTAAGAATATTCACAACCTCTTTGATCAGTTTTGATGCACCATTTGGTTCTCAAAAATCAATCTTTGTTCCGAAAACCACTATTTGAGAGTTTGCGAGGATGATATTCTTAATATGGCATTGCAATGTCGCTATGGAAACTATATGTTCTTGCTAACGGAATTCGATGTGAAATGTTCCCTCATTATATTTATGGATTTAATGAACTATATTTTATAGCCTCACTTGGATGGGTTTTTTGTTTTCTCCATTAATGACATACTCATATACTCTACATCAAAGGAGGATCATGCACAATAGTTGAGGTTGGTCCTAGATTTTCATTGGGGGAACCATATTTATGGTAAGCTCTTGATGCTCTGGTTCTAGATCCATGTGGTTAAATTTTGAGGAAATTTCATTTTTAAGCATGGATTGGCAGTGGAACCAATGAAGATTGAAGAAATTCTTACTTTGGATCCACCCAAGAGCATGTTAGAGGTGCAGAGTTTTCTTGTCTTGGTAGGGAACTAAAGGAGGTATATATGAGAATTATCCAGAATTGAAGCCCTTTTGACATCCCTATAATTGGAAAGGGTAGCCATTTACCTGGAAAGAGCAGTGCCAGTGAGACTTCTAGGATTTGAGGCTGATGAGTGATCCATTTTTTAGACAATGAGAGGGGGTGTGGAGTATGTGGTGTATTGATATTTCTTAGGACCTACATCTGGCTATGTGTTGAAGTAGAGATATTAAATTATCACATATGGGTAGATGCAGATGATTCCCCATTAGTATAAATACATGGCTCATGACCTAGAGTAGGAAGAGGCAGTCTTCACTCTGTGGATGTGGGGGAACTATCTTCTGGGAGAGCACTTTGTTGTTTACTCAGATCATCAAAGCCTCATGTATGTATTCATGTTGAGAAACTTGAACCTGAGGTAAATTCTATGGTTTTAGTTTTTGGAGGAATATGAAATTGAGATAATATATACTCTAGGGAAGGTAAACATGGTGGAATATACCCATAATAGGATGTCTTATGCTTGTTTGGTATAGGAGGACTCAGAGCAGTTGGCTTCCCTACAGCTGAACTTGGTTAGGAAGAAGGCTGAAAATTTTCTCTAGTTGATGGTGTTGACTCCTCTGCTTCTCTAGTGAGTGAGATAGTTCCAGTTAGGACACATCATATGTGAGATCTTACATGACTAGATATCATTAAAAGATTCACAAAATGTATTTAATGAAGTATTTAATAATTTTATCTTTTTCTAGGGATGGGAAGTGGCCCAATTCATGATGTGGGAGGACGTGATGAGAGAGAATCACACAACTCATTTGGTTGTAAATTCTGGTGTGGGGAAGATGTGTAAATAACTTCAATGATAGTTTTGGTGGGATGAAATGCAATGGAGTGTTCATGAGTTCATCTCTCGGTTTCTCACATGTTTTCTAGTGAAGTTTGATCACCAAGTTTGAAATGGTCTGTTGTAGTCCCTTGAGATCTCAGAGTGGAAATGGGACAACATATCTAGGGACTTTGTGATAGGTATTTTGTAGATTGCAAGAGATAATGATTCCCTCTAGATGATAGTTGACTGACTCACCATGTTTCCACACTTCCTTGCTATTAGGGGCAATGTTCAGTGGAGATCTTGGGGTAGTTTTACATACGACAAACTATTCACCTTCAAGGGGTTATCTCAATTATTTTCTTTAACCATGATTCATCATTCATGTCACAATTTTGGAGAGACCTACATGAGTCATTCTGAACCCATATGATGATGGATATAGTCTTACACCCTAAAAAGATGGGTAGACTGAGTGGAAAGTCTCAATATTGGAGGATATACTGAGGGATTGTGTGTTAGACTATGGATGAAGCTAGAAGGATCACTTTACATTATGAGAGTTTTCATAAAATAATATCTACCACTCTACTATATATAGGTCACCTTTTAAGGGATTTTATGGGATACCTTGTAGGTAACCTTTGTGATGGACTGAGATCGACATGAAATCTATTGTTGGGATAATGATGGAACAAGAGATGACAGAGAAGGTATAGGTGATCCCTGAGTGGATGAGGAAATCCTAGAGCATGATGAAATATTATGCATATTGAAGTCATTGTCCCTTGGATTTTGAAATGGGAGACCACATCTTCCTAAAAGTCTCCCCATGATGAGTATTGTGTAGATTTGGACAGGGAGTCATGTTATCCCCGAGGTTCATTGGGCCGTTTGAGATCATACATAGGTTTAGTGAGGTTGATTATCGCCTCACCCTACCCCCATAATTGGAGAAGGAGCATGAAATCTTACATGTGTTGCAGATGAGAAGATATGTTTAAGACCCCACACATGTTATTTATAGGGGAGAGATAGATGTTGTGGATAGAGTGACATTTTAATAGTACCCAGTAGTGATTGAGGATCTATAACATATGATGCTATATGGTTGGACCATCCCATTGGTTATTGTGTTTTGGTATCATGAGATCATATTAGAGAGAACGTGGGAGTAGGAGAACTAGATGCATTCATAGTATTCCAATATTTTTGTTTAGTTTATCTTTTCAAGGATGAATATTATAGAAGAGAGAATAATGTATAGACACTATTTTTTTCTTTTAATAATATGAAAAATATCTTGAAATATTTTTGAAGCTAGGTGATGAGGCAACACACGATTCAGAGGCCCATTGTGCCCGAAATTAATGTTATAGAAATATTGAATATATTTTTTATCACACATTCATGATTTCTTAAATAAAATGGGGTATCTCCTAAATGGAGTCTCAGATAGAAAATATTATACCATGGTTCAATCTTAAATGAATTTTTTACCTAATGAACCTCCTAAAATGGGTCAGCGCTAGATGTTTGAATAATGAAACCATTGGTCATATATTTAGTGGATTAATTAAATAATTAATTTAATTAATTCATTAAATGACATAAAAACCAAATTATCTATAAATATAATGTTGTATAAGATCTCCAAGGTTAGCCACATAACCTTGGGACCATTTAGAGGAGATTTATTCCACCCTTCATTGGGGAATCAAGTTCAGATGACAAAGAGCCTCTGGATTCAAAAGAATTGATGTGTAGTGGACACAAAAACATATCTCCTTCATTGGAAAACATTTTCTCTATCAATGATAATTCCAAATGAAGGAAGGGATCATCATTTGTGGTTTTAAAACATATGACTAAGAAATTTTCCATGATAAATTCTTTGTCTTTTATCTGCGTTTATTATGATGCTTTTCATGAGCTTGTGTAACAGTTTATGTTTTTTTATTCAATATATTGCATGTGTCTCACCCCAGGATTCCCAATATGTATCTATTGGAAAATAACTGTGAGCCAAATATTGATAAACCTTTAGTTTTGTGCTTTTCCACCCTACTATTTTTCACATTCTTCTCAATAGGCCTACATGGCCATAGTTTGACATTTCTGGGTGGGATCGAGCATGATCAAACCCCCTGATTAATGATAGATTCAAAATAAATGAATAGTTTTATTAATCAAGGATGGATTCAAGAAGATTTTGGGACTAAGATGATTATAACATGGATTAGGAGATCCATAATGGAAAAATGAGGATCCACAGATGATAGAGGTATGAGAAGGCTTTGAGTGACATCCCAGATTCCGTTTTCTAGCCAACGGACAAAAAAAATGATAGTCAGAGTAGATTTCCATCATTTTTTGGTATGAAATAGGTGAGATCCAGGGAGGAGGATTCAGATATGGAACATCAGGGAAGATCAGATATTTATTCAAAATACCTAACTAATCACCATGTAGTGTGAAGAACACACAACCTAAAGGGCCCTAGCTATGGTTTCTAGGGTTTCAAGTGCATTAAAAACCACATTTCGTGTGGGAATCCCACACACAATGTGACTCAGTGTTGGTGACCCAACATGTACTCTAGGAGTTAACATACATGGGCACGAATAAAAACATGTTTTGTAGTGGCACACAACTAGTGTACATAGACACGACCTTAAAGACATGGGAAAGTCCTCATTTAGGATGAAACATAATGTATAAGAGTATACAGACATAGGTGAGATTAAACAGATATTGGTAGGATCATGGGTAGGACCTCGGGTGGTTGAGGCGCACTGGGTAGTCCCTTTAAACATTTTTTAGGTCTAAATGGGAAGTGAACCATGTATTGGTAGGGACATGGAAAAGTATTAGTGTGGGAGTATATTACATGTGGATCCCCATATACACCATGTTTCTCTAATTTTTGCAAAAAAAATCTACCTCTCATATATCCTTCATTTAGACTCATATTTTAGACTATGTGTAGCGTATCCTGAGTGTTTTTCCATATCGAGTGTGATAGTGGCCTTTATAGTGGAATTTGAGATGCAATGTGAGATGGTCCAAGTATGATTCTTTTTTAAGAAATTCTCAGTGATGGTAGTGATCTGGATGGATCATCAGAGAGACTGGAGAGGCAACCTCCTTCTAGTTTTGGAACGGTTCCTCTATTTATTATCCAAGTGGAACCCTCCTATGGTATCAGATAATGTGTCATTGACCACTATAGTGGAACCCCCTAATAGGAAGGGGATGTGTCCTCTACCAACTACTAGAGTGGAACACTACTACTAGTTAGATAATGAGTCCTCAATCTACTATCCAATTGGAACCCTCATATTGTATTAGGGTATCGGTCCTCGACTAATAATGTGGAACACTCCTCCTGGGCCGATTTTGGGTCCTCTATCAACTACTAGAGATGAACCCTCTTTCTAGGCAGGGCATGGGTCCTCTATATGCTATCATAGTGAAACCCACTTATTGTATCCGGGTATGGGTCCTTTGAAATTTAATTAATTAGATTTTCCATGTACTATTTTTGAATATTGTACGAATTATTTTTGAGACCAGGTACCGAGACGACTTGTGTATTTGAGGCCTGATGTTCCCTATATAAATGATTGAAAAATATTAAATATATTAAATACAAATCATGTATGATTTTAATAAAAATATATAATAACATCTAAACGGAGGCCCAAATCATATATATGAGGGTAAAATTAAGTTCAAATCATTAGTTCAACCTTATTCATTCCATAACCTTTATCAGTGCGGGGTGTTTGTGAAAAGTCATGACGTTCGTAAAATGAATAAAATAAATAAATAATTTTTTTATTTAATCATTTGATATAGTGACCAAATTCATTTATTTTTAAAAAATATTACGATGGATTTTCACTGTTATCCTCATAACCTTTCAAATCAAGGAGAGTTGTTGGAGAGTATGGAGGAAGATTTATTGATGAATGACAACCAGATCATGGTTCCAAAATTAATGTGCAATGGAATTTGAGTATCTCACCAATGATGATGATGCATCCTCGTTCTTCTTTAGTGACAAATCCAAATTTAGGTAAGGAATTTGTTTATTTGTATTTCAATCTATTTTAGGATTCCTATGATGAACAAAAATCAATTATCTAATAAATTAATTTGCAGATTGTGTGTACTATATCCATGGGATAGTTTTATATAGGAATTAGGGATTTGATTGTGTTTATTTGTTTATTTTGTAAGTTTTCATTCTAATTGAAATGAATTGAGGAAAACATGAACATTTGTTGAGGTTCTATCCTCATGTTTGTAGTTATGATTTTCTTCCTTGATTATTCATTTATCACAGACAAATCATTTATACTATAACCGGGAAAATAGAAATGAAATAAATCATTGTGCACCCATTTTATAGCGCAATGATTTTTTATTGTAGATATGGGATTTGAAATACATGATGATTGTGTGACGATGGTAGAAACAATGGTTCCAATGGTTTTGGATACTCGGTTTTGTTTTCTTCAGTGTTCAACTAAGAACATCATTTAAAGGTGTTTTTTGACTAGTTTTGGTGTCAAAAATATATTTTTTGATGGTGGAGAGGTTCATTTGGAGTAGATCCATGATTTACAGCAAGATCGAGTCTGAAATACAATGTGGAAGTGGTGAGCACATGCAGGAGGAAGAACAAGGTTTTCTGAAAAAACCTGATCAACATAGCATGTATTGTGGAGTCACATGTTGTGTGGTCCCACCTTAGCAGAGGCTAGGGTTTCAAAATAATGTTAAGGATCAAATTGTGCATGACACTGTCACATGGTGTGTAACCCTTCCTAGTAAGCTCAACATGTACCTCAGATGGTAAACAAACACAGTCCGAGTGTACATGGCCTTGGGCATTCAATGTACTCTAATAGAAATACAACCAAACCAAAGATACATGGGAATTATTTTGTACTAGGACACATGTAGATTTACATGTGCATGGGAACAATGTATACTTCCACATAGACATGGGCTCATGTCATTTTACATTAGTAGGACCTAGGGCCAAAGGGATACACTGTATACCCCTTTATACTTGGCTTGGAGTTCATTTCCTTTGTATAATAGACTAGATTCATTAGGGTGTTTTCCCTTTATAATTATCTTGTTGGTTAGTATGGAATCACATACTACTCATTGGAAATATATCAATTCATCAAGAATTCTTGGACAGAGTTGTTGGAATCCTTCCATGATGCCTAGAGTGAGATCCTCTATCATCTTCATTCCCCACATGATGTTCTTGGTATTGTCGTGACCGACACTACATGGAAACCAATCCTATACATAGAAGTTTATTTTAGATTCTGTTTTTGGTACACCCAATGTCCCTAGTATTGATATATATCTATGTATCATTATATTCAGACTTCTAACCTATACTTCTATGATGAGACCTAATGAGCACTACCTATTAGATGGAAATCATCAGCGTTATCAGAATTGTGGAGTATGCTATACTCAATGAGTTCTATGTGGAACCTTTAAGATAGATTCAGAGGTTGGAATTATGGTTCTGACTTTGACTTAAGACTTTTGGGTCTTCTTTGTGTATATATGGATATTATTTTTATATGTTTTTTAGTCATATACTTGTGTAGAGATGACTGTTATTATTTTGTTATAATATTTGTTGTTTTGGGGTGTCTTACTGTGTATTTTTATACTCAACCATGCATAGGATTTCCCCAGAGGTTTCTTGTCTTGTGCAGATGATCGACCTCTTAATAGAGTTGTAGATTGACTTGGACTAGGTGGGGCTTAGTGAGATGGACATACAGGGGTGTGTTCCTATGGTATCTTGATAGTAGTCCCCATCTTTACTTTTAGGTTGGACTTGTTTTCATACTCTTTTTAGTGGTCTTTTATTTGAAATTTTTTACATTCCATTACTTTTTGTCATACTATGGTTGTGGGATAGATGTATGCATTCATTGTTTTTCCATTGTTTTTACCTTTCAATATTTTATGGTCCTGGAGATGTGTCAATGTGTACGGGTACATATGTTAATACCTCACATGTTAGTGATATGACTACTCAACGCTAGTTTCTAGACCCTGGAAGATTGGATGTGGGCTTGGGGTGTTGTGGAATGAGCCCTATTGGGATGGGTCATGATAGTGTGGTATCAAAGGAACCTTTTATGCCTTATAACCGAAGTATGTGAGATTGGCTTGGGGAAACAATGTTAATTTTTTAGAGTTCTGCTGTTAGGAAAAGGACTCTAATGTTAGTGTGGAAGTCAACATATACATACACAGAGACTCTGATCATCTGCCTTCCAACTCGGTACATGAGAAGATTTGTTTTAGGGGAAAAAAGGGGAAAAGCATCTTATTGGAATGGGTTGTTGTTTCCAAATACTTATTATGTTAGCCATCTAGATATAATCATTTCCCATGGTACATCTTGTTTAATTTTTGTATGATTCTATGAAATCTTCCATATAGGATTAAACACCATGATCATGAGGATGATCCCATCAGTGATGAGGCATCGATATAGGGACCTCATCTAGAGGTGTTACCTCTAGGTAGTGTACCAGCTACACCACCACATGTTGAGTAGCTAATGGTAATCATAGTAATAGTGGATGAGGTTCACTAGAAAATCACACATAATGAGTTATAGTGATTATAGCCCCCCAGGTTTTGATTCAAGCATGATCTATAAGAGGATGAGAACTTTCTTCATGTGGTGATGTGATTTTTTCATTTATTCAGGAAACAAGAACATTAGTTGGTGGTCCTAACTGTGAGCCTTTTCCATGGATCAGAAGGATTATGGTGGGGTTAGTGACCCAGTCTTATGATGAGGTGAATTTATAATGGTAAGAGTTTGAGAACCTTTTCATAGATAAGTTCTCTCCAACTACACTGAGGGTGTATTTATCTAGGAGATTCTATAGCTTTAGTAGGGAATCATGAATGTAGATGAGTATTTATTGAGGTTTACCAACCTCTCCAAGTACTTTATGGACATTTTTTGAGATCAGTTACTTCAGTCTAGGACCATCAAGTGAGGAATTCTTAGAGACTCACAACACTAAATTATACGTTTGTGCATTACAACATATGTTGGGGTGCTAGAGTGAGCTTTAGTGGTTGAATATTTCATGTAAGAGTAGATGCAGGTAGTGGTAATACAGGAGCAGAGAATTTGGCAGCATGGAATAGATGCCAGTATCAGGGACCTAGACATGCAAGACATTTTAGTAGGAGGTCCTAATATAGTGTGTTTTTGGTTTAGACCTCACATGAATGGTCTAATCAGCCCAGGGAGAGGTTGTTCTACTCATTTGATGGCATATGACATCTTGAATGATATTATCTGACACACCATATGGCTAGTAGAGAAATAGTGTATGGGCCACAGAGGTTGAGACAATATCAAGATTAGATAGGTCTGTAGGGTGGTAGATGTGGATGCAAATATGGTAGTGTATATGGAGGTGGTAGGAACTTTGACTTGTTACTACCACTACCACAAGGTGGTCTACACTAGGCTTAGGGAGCTAGAGGATAGTGGAGGGGGCAGCTGCAGAAGGTCGAGACTTAATACCTAGAGGATCTTGTAATGATTCAAGGTATGATACATTTATTTTATACCTTAGCTGTAACAGTGATTGATATAGTTTCTAGTAATTCATTTATTTTCACATATCTAGTTCGAGACATTGATATTTTGGTTGAGCCCTTGTCTTGAAACTTGTTCATGGAGACTCCTACAAAAGAAAATTCTGTAACCAAACACTTGTTTTGATAGTGTGACATAACTCTTGGTGATGATTATTTATGTTGGGATCTCATTGTAGTAGTAATAAGGCATTATGATGTCATTATTATTATGGAATGGTTATCTATATTTCATGCCTAGATCGACTATTTCATGCGGAGGATGTGATGTGTCCACAGTGACAATACAAGGATTTCTTTTTCGGGTGAAATGGAAATACATGTTGTGAAGCATGTACTCATGAATAGAAGGGTGCATCTGATTACTCATTAGTTAGCTAAAATTACACTTGGATCAGTGTATGTGATGAATTTCTAGTTCATTTCAGTGGTCACAGAGTATGAGGATGTATTTCTTAAGGATGTTCCAGGATTACATCCCCTTTGAGATATAGACATTTTCATTGATCTATACCCTAGGATGACACCAATATCTATGCCATCATATCAGATGGATTCCATATAGATTCACAAGAAAAGGGATCAATTTGAGAAATTATAGAGGAAAGGCTTTGTTAGACCCAATGTTTCACTCTCGGCAGCACCAATCTTGTTCACCAATAAGGCAGATAAGAGCTCGGTGTTATGTGTAGACTATCAACACTTGAACCAGGTTCCCATGAAGAAAAATTATCCACTAACAATGATATATGAAATCATTGATAAGTTGAAATGGGAATGATGGTTGTCAAAGGTCATCCTCAGGTTAAGATATCACCAGTTGCGAGTATGGGATGAGGATGTTCCAAAGATGACATTCATATGTCGCTATAGTCACTATGTGTACTTGGTGATGCCCGTTGGAAAAACGAATTCCCCAAAAGTATCCATGGGAATCATGAAAAATATATTTCATTCTTTATTAGATCGTTCCTAGTAGTCTTCATCAATGATATACTTTTGTACTCAACATCCAAAGTAAAGCATGTGAGAAAGTAAAGGGTTGTTATGGATGTACTCTGAGGGAACCAGCTTTACAAGACACTTTGAAAGTTCCATTTTCAGATTCAGGGGATCCACATTCTCAGAAAATTTATCGCAATAGATGGTGCGACAGTAGACATGGAAAAGATTGAATTCATGTTATCTTGGGATCCAATGAAGAGCATTACATAGGTGGAGAGATTCCATGGGTCAGAAGGCTATTACTAGAGATTCATACCTGATTTCTCTAGGATATCTATAATGTCCTAATATTTTATCAATTGAAATTAAATTATTATAATTATTTCATATAATCACATGAAATCACAATACAATGATCTACTAAGTACAATGTGACCTTTAAACATAATATTGTCACCTCTGTGATTTGAATTTCAAAAATATGACATACATGGTTGCGACCAGTATGATGTTTGGAGTCATCTAAGAAAAACATAATTTTTGGCGAATAGTAACCTACCCATATGAATAGTAACCTACCCTTATAAATAGTAATATTACCCTTATGATTAGTAAATGTTTCAATTGAATAGTATCCTCACCCATGAATGTATAAATAAAATGTAGGCACTTTATAAATGATAGTATGACCATAGTAAATGTATTTTTATTTTTGTAAGTCATAAATAATTAATTAAATTTAATTAATTAATTTAAAATAAAATTTATTTTCCAATTTTTTTCATAAATTAACAATTTTATGTCTTTTGGTTTTAAGATAATTTTATAAGACCTTTTGTAATTTCTGAAAGCATTATAAAACCAGTTATAGTTTTAAATTATGTATTTTTTGAGTAAATTGTGATTTAATTAAAAATTAAATTAATTATATTTAGAAAATTATTATTGAAAAATTGAGTTCATTTTTTGATTCTACACGTTAAAAAATGTTTAGGGTTAATATTTGGGTTTTTTCTGAAATACTTGATTTTTTGATGAATAGTAAAATATGATAATTCACAATATATACTAAAACCTGAATTTCTACATCATGATTGAGTCATGGATGATGTAAATGGCCATTGGTTTGAACTCACATGCACATATTGTGGTTTTTGTCGCAATAATCATCACTATTTCTTGTCTTATGAAAAAATAAAAAACTAATGATTAAAATATTAAGAAAACCCTCCTCCCCTCCACTATAAAAACCACCAACACTCCCCTCTTCTCTTCATTTCTATCATGCATTGTTACTTACCTAAATTCTGCCCAAATATCTCCAAAAGATCCCCCCCCCATATCCATCTGCCCTTGGTATCCTCAGAATACCAAATTCGCTCCCCTTAAGACTCTCTTAAGGGAGATTGATTCAAGAGGTAAATTCCTCTTTTCAATTATTTTACTTTCTTTTCTAGATCATTTGTTTTATTTTATATCCTTACCTCTCCCCATCCAAATATTATGATAACTCCAGTAAATTAAATGTACTAGAATTTTTTTATGATAATGTAACAAGTTATTATCTTATCTCCTTTACTCTTCTTTTATACTAGTAGTAAAGACACCATCTCAGATGTGTTAATTTACCACATTCAAGGATGATGGGTTTTTAATTTCCATTATCATATTCAAATATTGTCATGAAACCATTTCCATGGTTAAAATAGACCATAAAATATTTATTATGTCTCATCTGTGGTTTTGTAATCCTTTTTACACATGTTTTTGATTTATAAAACAAAAACGTGTTCATTGTGGTCAAAAACCTCCAATTAACCCAAAAGGGTGTCACAAAATTTTTATATAATGATTCAACTTAAAACCATGTCACCAAATTAAATTTACAACCATGTAACCATCTGTATGTTCAATAATAAAATACAACTAAAATTCTGGACAACCACTCTCATCATACATGTGTGTCCAAACATGAATAAGTGTACCGATCATTAAAAACAAGGAAGCAAACAGAACTGAACAATAAAATTGAACCTCATAACCAATCAAAAAGTTCATGAACAAACATAAAAAGGTTATAATAAATATTTTAAATCTATAAGAAGTTCTTGGAATTATTAATTAATGATCCTAATTTTATTGTTCAGGTCATTAATATCAAGGGGAGAACACCATCAGACTTAAGGTAAGGGATCCTCTCTTTCTTAAATTTATTCAAGAATATCCTCTATGTTATACCCTTTTATGTATAATTCCTAATGATGGGGTATGAATTCTCAAATTCCACATACTTTCTTAATGATGTATAAATGATGATAAATCCATTTCTCTCTCATTAATACCTCCTATGTATACCAGATACCATGTTGATATTCCATAAGGGATTATGCCCGAACCGCCTTTATTCCTTCAGGTTTCTCTATATTTCATTTTACCCAAATTAAGTTGTCTTTTTTTATGTATAACTTTTACATAATTTTTATATGCTCAAAAATCACGTTTCAAGATCCATCCCTCATTCTATTTCAAGGATATACATGCATTTAAGTTATTACCTCCTTAATACTTTCCAATAAGAAAACTTCTTTTAAGAAAACATCCCGAATTCTTAACCAAATTCAATTGAAATATATATTCTATTTTTATCCAATATTGTCTTTATAAAATCATTCTTTTTATTTTTAAAACCTTCTTGGTTCACTTCTGATTTTATATAAAATATTTTTACCTTTTCTATTTTAAAGTCACTATAGTATTTTCCTTAAAACTTCACAAAAATGTTTTAATGCTAAAATTTCTTAAATACTCTTCTTTCATGTTGTCAATTCTGGTTGACATCACTTAAAAATATATATTCTTATTTTACTTTATTAATTTCCATGTATGTTTTAATTCCTTTATTTCATGGACAGTGTGTGATACACCCATTCATTATGATTTATGACATGATTATGATACCCATTTCTTTCCATGAGTACCCTTATGTTTATGTATGATTGATTATGTATGATTCTTAATGTGAAAAAAATATTCATGAAAAGCTAATATGGGTGCACCCAGATAGCACTCCAATGCATTGGGTAATGTTGAGTCTCATGATACATTATGTGCGACGACCTTGGTAGTTATCCTTGGCTTGTTCTACCATGTGCGATGGTCTTGGCAGTTAGCCTTAGTTTGTGATACCATGTGAAATGGTCTTCGAGGTTAGCCTTGAATCATGCTAAAGTTATGTTTTATGATGTTTCCAAATTACTATGACTCATTTTTTATATTATTCTATGTTTATATGTTATGATTCCATATGTTAGATGCCTTTTTATGTCATTATGTTTTGCCTTCTAACCCATGTGCTAAAGCTTTATTCTTATATTTATTCCCTTGTTGGGATTTTTAACTAATCCCATTGTTCATGTTATCCCCATGTTATTCTATGAATATTCATGAGAAAAATGGAAATTAAGGGCACTTTTTTAAGATTAAATAGAGATTTTCTAGTCCCATGTTTTTAGTTTTATGTACATGGTCTTAAAAGACACTAGACTTCACAATCCTTAGATTGTACTATGATGTATAATTATGGTTAAAATCATGCAATGTTTTGTGTAAAAGGATACTGACACCATATTATCATCTATCAACACGTCTTTGACTCGAAAGGGTAAACATTTTGTGTGGACGGAGAGGTTCCAATAGTATTTTTCAGGAGTTTTGTTTGAGATTAGAGGGTTCTCTCATCATGAGATTACTAGAGGAGGGTGTCAAGCACGTAGTGTTATTTGATGCATAAGTAACCAATATTGGTGGTATTTTGATGCTGGGGTAGTCAGTGATTGTCTATTATTCATGTAATTTGAGACCACATTAGAAGAACTTCATGACATATGATCTTGAGCTAGAAATAGTAGTCTTAACTCTAAACATGCGATGACACAACCTGATGGGTGAGTGGATTATCATATATTCTGACCATAAGAGTCTCAGGTACATATTCTACTATAAGGATATCAAGTTTATATAGTGGTTATGGATAGATTTTCTCTTGGTTTATGAAATATATATTATCTATAATCCTAGTAAGGTGAATGTGGAATCATATGATCTCAACATGTGATCCTGTTCTCAGTTGCTGAGTGAGGTTTTAGAGTAGTTGGTCTCATTGCAGTTAACCTTTGTTCATGGGTATGGAAAATATTACCTCCAGTAGATGGTTTTTATCCCTCATCTTTTTTAGTGAGTTAGGGAGGTACACCTTGTGGATACTGACTATGAGACCCTACGTACACATATATCCACTAGACATGCTCATTTTGAATTTTATGAAGGTGGGGAGCATTTCATTTTTTTCATAGGACTCATGATGGTACTAGTGATGTTGCTAGAGGATGTCCTGATAGATTTTCATACATCACCTCTTGCGATACATCTATGTGAGTAAAAGTTGTACCAAGACCTCCAATGTCAGTTTTGGTGGTCATGGATGAATTATAGAGTTACATAGTTTGTCTCTTGATGCCTTACTTGTAAATAAACAAAGTCATAACACCAAGTTCCAGTGGGTTTGTCTCAACCCCTTGAAGTGCCATATTGGATGTAGGATGTGATATGAATGGACTTTGAGATGGGGATGCCACATACTTAAAGGGAACACGATTCCATATGGGTGATCTTAGACCAAATCACCAAGTCGACCCACTTACTAGCGATTTGAGAGCAGAGTTAGGTTGAGGGATTGGGGAATCTTTACATGAATAAGATAGTTAGACTCTATGGAGTTCCATTGATGAACATTTCATACCATGATTCTCACTTTACATCTTGGTTATGGAAGGTATTTCAAGATGCATTTGGGACTTATTGCATTTGAGCATGGATTTTAACTCCCAGACTCATAGACAGACAAATATTAACATTCTGGTTCTAAAGGACATTCTATAAGTTTGTATTTTGGAATTATTCCATAATTTTCAGGATCAAATACCACTGCTGGAGTTATCATACAAAAACATCTACCATTCCTCCATTTGTATGGAACCATTCAAGTCATTGTACATAAAACCATGCAAGTCACCACTTTGTTGGACCGACCCAGGAGATTCAGCACTCATGGGCCCAGAGTTGGTTCAAGCCACAATCGAGATGGTTTAGATCATCTATGGGTAGATAAGGACCGAATAGAGCCATTATAATACATATGAATAAAAACTATGGACTCATTAAAGTTCTAGGAGGGAGTCCATTTGTTCCTACAGGTTTCAACTCTAAGTGGATTATGAATATTTTTCCAGGGTAGCAAGCTACCTCTAAGATTCCTTATCCATATCTATATATTTCATATTGTTAAAAAGGTGTTGTACTGCATAGATCTTCATCTACAGTTTGACAGGGTACATGAAATATTCCACATGTTTTAGTTGAGGAGGTACATGCCTAACCCATGGAACGTTATCATCTGGAGTGAGATAGACATTGAGGATGGATCTACCTTTGCTTCATACCTAGTAGGGATTGAGGATAGATAAGATAAGATCATTTGTGGTTGTGAGATTACTTTGGTGACTGTTTGGTGGAAGTAAGAGAATCATCAAAAGAGAACATAGGATAGGGAGGCTCATATACGTTCTCAGTACCCACATCTTTTTTTATAGACACTTGTTTTATTTTTTTGGGATGTAAATACCCAAGGTGGGTAGAATGTAAAGACTCAAAATTTCCATGTATTTTTTAGATAATGTATAAAATATTTTATCGACTATGAGCTAAGACAATGTGTGTTTCCAAGGACCGGTGTTCCAAAAATAATTTTTTTGAAATATATTTAATAGGAAGAGAACATATTTTCGCTAAAAAGTGAAATAACATCTAAACAAAGGCCCAAATCATAAATATTAATTCAACATTGAGATCATAACATGGGTTTTACCTTAGGTACATCATAACCTTCTTTAGAATGGGGATTTTTTTTTAAAATTCATCACATCCATAAATTAAAAAAAAACCATTAATTAAATTATTTTATTTAATCCGTTGATGTAATGAACTAATTATATTCATTTTAAACATGATTATAGAATATATTTAGGGTTAACTTCATAACCCTACAAATTTAGGAGAGCCTTTGGAGAGCGTAGAGGAAGATCCATTTACGAACAACAACTAGATCAGGGTTCCATGATTAGTGTGCGATAGAATCATAGGATCTCACCATCGATGATGAAACATCATCTTTCATCAGTATAGATCTATCTAAATAGTGGTATAAAATTTTTTTTATTTGGATTTCATCATGTTTTATGATACCTATGATGAATTAGAATCAATCATCTAACTATCTAATTCGTGTATCATGCATATTACAGGTAGAAAATAGTTTTATTCAGGGATTGGGGATTTCATTGTGATTACTTGATTATATTTTTATTCTTCATTCCAATTTAAATGAATTTAGGCCAACATGAACATTGGATGATTTTGGTTCCTCATGTTTTTGGTTGTTCTTTTCTTCCCTAATTCATCATTCATCAATGGAAAATTATTTGTCCTATGGTTTGACAAATACCAAGTAAATTGATCATTCCACACCCATTTATTATCACAAAAATTCGATATTATAGAACTAGTATTGTGACATCTTAATGACTATGAGATAATGGAAGTGGCTACAGATCAGATGGTTTTATATACCTTGTTTTTCTTCTTCTATGTTCAATGATGAATAACGTTAAAAGTTGTTTTCCAAGTGGTTTTGGTGGACATAATCTTGTGTTTTCTAGCAGTGATGTACAGAAAGAATAGATAAAAAACTATGGTGTGATCGAGGTTGAAATCTAAGGAGGCAGTAGTGCCAGCACACACGGGGGGAAGAACAAGTGTTTTTGGAAAAACCTAATCAACACGACATGTACTATGAAGCTACATACCTTGTGGAACTCCTCCATAGTGGATTGGATTTTTGGATAAAGATAAGGATCACACAATGTGTCACCCTATCACAAGGTGTGTGACCCTATCACATGCCATGTGACCCTTCCTGGTTATGTTGGATTATACATTAGATTCTACAAAAACATGGACTAAGAGTGCCCGTCCACCAGAATGTCATGTACTCCTATATAGAAAAATCCAATAAAGGGATACAAAATCATATCCTTGCACTAGGACACGATTATAAGTACATGGGCATGGGAATACCAGGTACTTATACAGAGACATGGGCCCATTCCATTTTACATAGGTAGAAACCAAGGTCAAAGGGATATGTCAAATACACCTAGTACATGCTATGTACTACTTAATACTTGGATTAGAGACATTTTATTCTGTATATTGGACATATTTCATAAGGGTTCATTCCCTATATCCTTCTCCTAAGGGTAAAAATAGAATTGTCTCCTACTCAAAGGGATTTTTTTCCATTAGCCTAAATTTTTGGATAGAGTTGTTGGAATCCTTATATGAGGCCCATAGTGGGATCCTCTATCATCATCTTTCCCAAGGTGGAGTTAATTGTATCATCTTGACCAAAGATATGTGGGTTTTGATCCTCTACTTAGTGGGTGATTCAAGATTGAGTTTTTGGTGTACCCCATGACTATGGGTGTGATCTTGATTTGTGTATCATTTTCTTCAGACGTACATCATATGTGTTATCTAAATAATATATTTTTTATCGTCAATGTGTGCTATGTGGAACTCTCAATCTAGATTCATAGACCGACATTTAGGTTTTGACATTACCTTGAGACTGTTGGACTTTGTTGATTATATCTGGATATTCATGTTATATGTGTTGTGGTTATATACCTATGTATAGTTGAATGTTATTATTTTGGTATATAATTTTTGGTTTCAGGGTGTCCTATAGGTTATTGTTATACTCACCACTACACAGGTTTTTTCTTTACATTTCATTTCTTGTGTAGGCGATCAACCATTTGAAAGAGTCCTTAATGGACCAAGACTAGATGGAGTATAGTGAGATGGAATGACTGGGGTGTGTTCCTATTGTATCTTGAAAATATTCTCCATATTTACTTTCAATTTTTAATTTTTTAAACTCTTTTTGGAGCTATTGTATTTGTCACTATTTACTTTCCATTACTTATTATCATACTCTGGTTGTGCAATAGATGTATGAATACATGGTTGTTCAATTTTTTTTTAAATTTCATCATTGTATTGGATTGAATTTGTGTGCATGTATATAGGTACTTGAGCTAAGACATCCAAATTTTGTGATATTTCTACTCGGCTGTAGTCTCCATCCCCTTGGATATTGGAGGAAGTCTTGTGGACTTGCAGCAAGGGCCTCATTGGGATGGGTTATGACCAACCACCATAGTGAAAACCTCATGCTAGGAAGGGTATGGGTTCTCTATCAACTATCAGAGTGTTTACCTCTTGTGGAGTTAGGGTATGAGTACACTATCTACTATGTGTCACCCTCATATTATACCCTGACATGGGTATTATATTAATAGATTGCACCTCTCAACTATGAGGCACTGTGTTGTTTTTTGGATTTACTTGGATGTCTCTTTAGATAGATGTGCAACATGTTTGGCATCATAGATAGACATTTAGAACTATTGAAACTCTTATAATGGGACGTTCTATGATATGGATAGCATACTTCTCTCTAATTTGGGTTTCTTTTATGATCTTATGTATATATGTATTCATGTTGTAGAACTTATGTTACTCTCTTGATATGGTTTGATCTTTCTATTCATATAACATATCTTACTCCCCCCTTCAGATTTAGTGGATTCCTACTTGGTATATATATACTCACCCCTGTATAGTCTATGGACGCACGTGTTATGTCTTATGTAGATGAAGGACAAGGTTTGAATTTATAGAGTTGGGATCCCTCATCATTTTACTTTTCTAGTTTTTTAGGTGGGAACATCTATCTGTTTGGCCGCATATTTTTCCAGTTTTTATTTTCTATTTACACTTTTTTAATCTAATATTCCCTAGATGTTTTACACGCATGGTTATTCTCTTGATGTATCATATCTTATTTTTATTCCACTTATCTTCTTCATGTATATGGATGTGACTGTGCATATAATTAAATTAGGAAAGGGTCTAACATACTAGTTCTTCATTTTAGTGATTTTTGCTAACCCCTAGCCTATAAAGGTAGGCATGAGGTTGTTGCTGGTCAGGACCCATTGGTTCGGGTCATGACATTATCCACACAAAATGTTGGGATGCATTAACTTTAGATATGACATATCACATACAATCATATAAAATCATCCATATGAAATAAAAATTATCAATAGTAATACAATATAGTATATGAATATATAACCAAATATCTCCATAATAAAATTTATAACAGTCAAATGAATTAATTGATAAAAATATAATAACCTAAATAGATATAATAATGAGAAAAAAACCTAAAAGTAGTCATCATGATGAAAAATCCATGAGAAAATTTTCCATCTCAAATTTCCATTTACAACCTATAATATCATTCTCCAACAACCTCGGATAATATATTTGGGACATCCATACTGCGTGTTATTTACCACTGTTTTGTACACACATGTGCTTTTTTAACCTTCTATCAATACATTTCAGTATGGGTAGTTCATGGATGGTCATGGAGGATAGAGATAGAAGGTGGGTATTGTGTTTGTTGGCATTCAATTTTCATCACAATAGCCACATTTGGGTTATTGTGTGATGACCCAACCTACCGGTGCCCGCCTGGATGGTGGAAGGCTAGGCCATGACAACACTCTTCCCACCTCTACTAGACTAAGGGATGGACACAATAACCAATAATGAGTAATATAAACTAAGATACCATTTCTTAATATACAAGTACATATATACCCATTGGTCTCCGTGCAACAGTGTAGGGGAAGTATATTAGACAGTAACATCTAGAGTAAACCATGCATGCAATAACATCCAGGGAATACATCATAGTATGAAAAAATAGAAGAAAAGTGTAAAGGGTAAAAATATAATCCCAGTAGGAATATAGGTCCCAACACTATGTGGGATGGGGATACTATTCATTACTATGCTCCACAGTTAAGGGAGCCATAACTCAGGTGGGAGACCCATACACCATAAAAGATCCAAGAAGGGAGAGTTCTAATCTTGTAGATAAAGGACCCACAACCTATGTATTATGGGTGAGTTTTGACGCTATTTTTAGACAATATCAGGAACTCATGCCTTAGTGAGATAAGGATGTACTAACCTTGACATCTTTGTGATGATCCCACCTAATCACATCCATCATTGAGCATCACCTAATAAAGAATTATCCTTAAAAAACATCTCATCATATCTCATATTCCACAATGAAGGCCTCCATCACATTCTACATAGAAAATTACTTAGGAAATACTACTCACGGGCCAAAATATGAGTCGGAAAAAAGGAAATATAATAATAAGATGATATGGAGGGAAGTTAATGACGTGTAAGGGGTCCACATGGTGTATGTCCCCACATCGTTACATTCCCATGTTCTCTTATGGACATGAATTGAAATTCATATCATCAGGAATAGTCTGTAACGATGGAACACAACATGACTTGAATGCTTAGGTTTTAACCGTGTATAGATAATTGTTCCCGTATAATTTAGTCCATTTTCATATACATGTCCATGCCTGGGTACCAACCTATGATCATGTACTCCTTGAGTACATGGAATTTCCTCCCTCACAGGACCCCAGGTGCATGCTATCTAGTACATGTATTGGCCACTAAAGGAGGGTCACACATCATATAAATCCAACAACATGGTGTGGGATCTATAAATTTTCACCGTATCCTTATCAACATAGACATGGGGGTACACGTCATGTGTTCTTTCATACTACATGGTGAGTAGTTGGGTTTTTACTAGAATCAAATTATTCCTTAAATGATTTCTATGTCCATTATCAACACCATGAATATATCATGTTGAATTTCCAAAATATAAGGAACAAACTCTAGCAGTCGTTTCTTGGCCTTCTATGTGTAAAAAATTGAATCTGGTTATACGTTCAATGCCTTCGTGCATCCCATGCATGTATCATCACCCATATTCATTTTTGGATCCTATATCCACAATTTATCACACATAATAAATCCTGATCCATAAAAAAACACTGATCCATTAATCATTTCCTAAAACACCATGAATAATGGGGTTCAATCTCACTTGTACCTGCCCTAAAAATTTCAAACCACGACCCCATGAACAACAATAAAGAACAAAAAAATGGTTCGGGGAAAGTCACAAGAACAAAGGTGAAGTTTTTGTTGGAAAATTTGTCTTGGCTAATGATCATAAAAAGAGGATATCTTGGGATTATATAATTTAAAACCAATAATAAAATTTCATTAAAAAATTTAATTCATCTACAATGATAATGAAAAGAACATGTGATCACACAATAAAAAGTAGATAAAATATCCATGCTTGATATTTAATCAAAAGGGTGAAATCTAAAAATGAAGAGACCTACCTAAAAAAAGGATCGATCATTGGTGAATAACACATTCTCTAGTGAAGGAGAAGTCCTGATGCATTATCTATATCTCGATCCACCTTGATCTGATCACCCATTGTCCTCCAATGTGATCCAACAATGAATAATAGTGTTTCTCCTCCTCTTTAATCTCAAAAATGTGTTCAGTTGACCCTATATAACTTCCATAAGATGGTATTTATATAGGTTTTAGATTAGGTAATTTAATATAATAAATAAATAATTTACTAATATAATCTATTTAACACACCAACCAATAACTACCTCAACTAGATGTTTGGAATCGACTAACCTTAGAATGCACCAAGGGTAAAACCAACATTTTAGAATCAACAATGGTCTCACATTTCCAATCTAAGAATCCTTTTGGAAGTTATTCCTCATTTTTATAGAAACTACACATGAGTGATATTAATACATTTAATATTTTTAGAATATCATTTCTGGGTTCACCAGGCCTTAGAGTCTCATACTGTTTTAGTGCTTGGCTCTAAAAATATTACCTAATATTTTTCAAAGTCTTATAAGGAAGAAAAGTAACTAAATTATCCCCTACATTAAGTCATTTTTCCCTAAAAATTACAAGCTAGATAAAAAAGTGGAGATAATGAGCCTATATCTGGCTCTCCCACTCCTAGGATCTCACCCAAATGCTCCCATAATTCCACAACATACAAACCAAGGAAATTTTCCATCCTCATAGGACCCTCTCCTACTAATACTCAATTTCCACCTAATAATATATAAAGGTGGATCCATCCTTGAATTCCAAATCTCCAAAATTGATAATGTAAATAAAATTATGAACTTATCTTCTTAGGTGTGACACATGGAAGAAGCCATTCAGCAGAACCAACTACAGCGGAAGGGCTAGTTTCTAAGAAACCTCTCCAACCCTCTGTGGGATATTGAATGGTCTGATAATGCTCTGAGATAACTTTCTACCCCATATGAATCATTACAATCCTCTTCAAGGGTAATATCTTAAGAAAACATGTCCTCTTTGATCGAACTCCAAGGACCTATTATGTCCATATGAATAATATTTTTATCAGATCTCGGCTTCATTCATATGATACAATATCACCTAAACCTTCCCAGTCATTTCCTACACCATATCTAGCCTAAGAATTCATATCTATCCAACATAAATCTATCATAACCATGGTCTTAAGGGACTCCCATACAGATCCTCAAAAGGCTCCATGACGATAGTAGGGTAATATATGTTATAATAGAAAAATCAACCAGTGGAAAGTGATCCTCCACGCTCTGACCGAAGTCCAAATCACAAGCCTTAAAAAATATCATCCAATACATGGACAACGTGCTCAGTCTGCCCATCCATATGGGGGAGAAAAACAATAATCATCCTTAACTAGGTCCCAAACACATCCTAAAGGCCTATCCACAACTGTGGCATAAACCATGAATTTTATTCAAATAAAATCATTAAGGGATACCCATGGAGTCATACAATCTCTTATACATACAACTGCAACAAACTCTTGACTGGAGTATGCTCCCTAATATTATTGAAGTGTGCTAACGTAGTAAGTCAGTAAAAAATCTCCTAGATAGCATCATGAACTCACTCTATCCACAGAATACCTATCATAATTCCCATGGATATGATATCTAATTTCCACTTTAGGATTATAAGAGGGTACATCAAACCTCATGGAACATAGTGACGTGCCTTCACCTATTGAAAAATGAGAAACCAAAAGATAAACCCAACTATTATTAAGAACATGTAATCCCACAAAAACTACCACTAAATTCCCTTATAAATCGATTCCACACCAAGATGTATAGGTAAGGGGAAAGATTGAAACTCCCTTATTACTTCCTCATGAAATGAGTCTGGAACCATATAACAATCCTAGAAAATGATGATGTGATACCCTCCATCAGAGAATCCATCATCTATATACCTTGAGGATAGCCGGTCCTGTAAAATGTCATAGTTAATGTCTCCCAATTCGGCCTCTATCACACACTGAAGGATCAGAGGTCCCAACAACAATGGATGAAGATATGATACACCTCTATCCTCCCCTAGGTCCAGCTTCAATGATTCTAATCACTCAGACTCCTACTTGAAAATATAGAATATGAATTCCTACTAAAGAATATTCCACTGTGTTTCCATTACTAGGATTGTAGAATACATTGATGTAATAGTCATATAGGAACTCATAATTATTCCTCTTTCTCTGGTTTAGATCTCTCTATGTGAATATGTACCTATGAATCTAGTTCTCTGAGTAAACAATAAAGTTCTCACCTAGTAGATAGTCCCTCTACAACTTCCGAGTGAAGACTACCATAAATCATGACCATGAGTTGCGTAGTCATTTTTATGGGGTATCAATATCCTTGACACATATGTGATCACCTCCTCCCAGTGCATTAACATGAATTAATTCCATTCTCTAGAGGAATAAAAAAACACTAGTACTCTACACCCTCCTCTGATAATCTCAACACTAGGGCACTGGTTATCCTCAGTCTCAATACCTAAAAGGATTTATGACACCACTCAGTCTAGATAAAAAATTTCAATTTCCTTATCAAGATGGTAAAAGGGGATACAACTTTTGAGAAGTCCACCATAATCCTCCTATAGAACCCTATTAGTCCAATTAGGCTCTGCACCTCTATCTTGCTCTTGGATGGCTCGTAATCAACCACTACATCAACCTTCCATGGGTCCATAGATAATACATGATCATAAATTACATTCCCTAAAAAGTCAATCTCAAGGGTCTGAAATTGGAACTTTGAGATATTACCATAAACTAGTTCTCTCGAAGTAAGTATAGGACCATGATAAAGTGTTATTTGTTCCTCCCCTATCATAGATTAAATGAGTATGTTTTCAATGAAGACAACCACATATCATTCCAATGATGGAAAAAAACTCATTCATCAAATTGATGAACATATAAGGGGAATTCATCACACTAAAAGGAATCAACAGGAACTCATAGTGTCTATGTAAACATGGGATTTTTTTTCTTCAGTATATCAGCCTCACAAACCCTCAACTAGTGGTATCCGACCCTAGGATCAATATTTGAGAACCGACTCACACCTTAAATTTGATCGAATAGTTCATAGATCCTCTATAAGGTTGAATTGTTCTTTATATTCACCTAGTCTAGGAGAATATAATTAAAAAAACCAGAAGCTCTTGTCCTTATTTTTAACTAAAAATTAGATAAGACTAGGGGGACACAATGGGTTTGATAAATCCATTCTATAGAATGTCCTATAACTGCACCCTTAGATCTTACATCTCGATAGGGTCCATCTGATATACCGATGAAGATATATGCATGGTCCTAAATTCTAAATATATGTAGAAGTATATATCCCAAAGGGGTGTACTCCTAAAATACCCTTGAGGAAGACTTCCACAATTTTCTACATAATTGAAGGAGTCCAGATAATTGTAGATCCAACTGCATGAAGGGATAAATATTCCAATTGATGTGTGGTGGGTTATATCTTTCTTCATAAAATACCCACTCATTCCACCATAAAATGAATCTACCCCTCAAAGGGGAATCATTTCCCATATGTTTAAAGGAAACTGAATCTCCTACAATGATATTCAATATGTGCTCGAATAATGGATAACCGATCCATACCAAATATGAAATCACAAGGTTTCATCATGATCACCATGAGGCCCCACATCAAATTATCTACAAAAAGAGATAGCTTGCACTACTAGTATATAAGTGATATTGAATTTTCTCTTCCAATAGGAACAACAGTCGTAGATTCAAGGAAAAAGTGTCAAAAATAAGCTCCAGCTCTCACACTCAGAATAAAGAGATTATGGAATGACTCACACCTATGTATTATAATGATCAGGAAAGATTAGAATAAATAGATATCATACCTTATATCATCTCATTTGTAGCCTGTTCATATCCCTCAATGGCCTACAATTTCCCATGGACTTAACCTATAGACCCCTCATCCTGACATGGACCAAATGGTGGTGGTGGTGGTTAGTGTTTGCAGAGTCATACACTATTAATTTCTACTCAATCCTAAGATACTTCAGATCCCTCTCTAGCAACGTCTCCTTGAGGGATGCCCTGGAATCATCAAGGATATCCCTTATCAGGGTGTTGTCTCTAACATGGAGGTCCATCCATAGTCTTTCTGACCGACTCAACATGATTTTATAAGAAATCACATGCTAAGTGACTATTACCCTCAAAATAATAGTATCACCCCACTCAGTGATTATTAAATCATCTTCATGATCCCTGAGTTACAGATCCACACGCCGGAGTCTAAGAATGGAAATTTCTCATGTACTGAGCTATCGATATCCGACTCCTACTACCTACTGGAGATGACTCAACCACATGGTTCCCACTGCCGGCTCCAACTACTCAACATCCCGCCACTAGAAATATCTCCTCCACTAGAGCTCAATATATCACACCAGAATAACTAGGAAATCAAAAGGTGAGAACACAAGATTGAATGCATCTTTGAAGACCCTGATCAGGATTCCTTATCAGGAAGAAGTTGTCTTGTGCCATATCAAGGGGGAATTGTATAAGGTTAGTGAACCTCATGGTATACTTAGTAACTATAATACTACCATGTTTAAAATCAAGGAGCTCTTAGATCCATACTGAGTGAAATAATGAAGGGAAATTCACCTCATGAAATAGATACTAGATGTAGGATCATAAGAAAATAGTCTCATTATTGGTCTATGTAATAAAACACCACGAGACCCCAAATATTCTTGGGAAAATAATTGATATTAACACAACCATCTGATGTGTCATGGTTCAAACCTACCTAAATACTTAAACCACCATCTCAATCCAATCATTCACCTCTTTTTGGTTTGGATCACCACAAAACCTTAATGATATCTAATGACAGAACTGATAGAGTGAGCTAAATTTATGTTCATCATCATACTTTTAAAGACCCGAAAATCCTGTGGAAATTGTTTTCTTAAATACATGGGAATTTTACAAGTCCTCAATTTATGACGACACTTGATTCTGAGGCCTAGTGTGCCCATAATCAATTTCTGAAGTTTTGTTTGGGTACGTTCAGTGAACATACGTGCATGATTTTATATCTTTTGAACCGATGCTCGGAATTGAAATCCGAGGACACCGATGAACTCGCAGCACCAGTATTTTTTTTAAGGAGACCTTCACTGTAGCTTCATTTTGTCAGGAGTGGAAGTTAATTTTTGGGGATTCTTTATGAATTAAATAAAAATTATGCGTGACATGATTTTTATTTAGGTGGTGGGTAATTTCTCCAAAGGGAAGTTGGAGGTGGGGCCCACTCCCACATAACCTCCCATGGGAGGATATTATGTGGTGGGGCCCACATGAGCATCTAACCCTTCAACTCCCCTTAAACTCTTTGAACCCCCAATTAAGGAGGTTGAAACTCTCCTTACTTAATTTGGAGCCTCTTCATCTCCTCCCTCGCATTTAATGAGCCAAACCACATTTTTAATTAATGGGTGTAACTTAATGAATTTGAATCTCTTTGAATTCCTTAAGCCATCCTTTTAATAAGTGGTGTTATTTTTATTTTATGTTGGTTGGAAGTACCTTGGTGGAATTTTAGAGAATTAGGGTGAGAGCGTTCTTTCCCCGAAGAACACGAAGAACATCTCCAAGGACCTCCATCCGTGTAAAATAAGCAGACGACGTCCATGAAGAACGTCGCCAACAACGAAACTTTCCCATCAGACGAACCCTGACATCAATGAATCAACGCCATCGCCAACGAATGAACTTCGAATCAAGGTAGGGGGATTCGATTACTTTAAATTATTTCGATGCTCTTCGATGTTTATATTGTTCGACGATGGCCAATTTTTATCATTTAATGTGGAGGGCGCGGGTCAAACACACACGGCCTAACGTCCCTCCATTGGTTTATGTTGTTTGATGTCGGAGGCGGAGGTGGCACGACGCTGTCACACCGCGCGGAGGATAGCTGGTCCGCGATGCCGTCACGCTGCGATGGAGGTGCGAAGGCGACCGGCCGAGCCGGTTGCCATGGAGCCGGGCAGCGGGACGACCGGCCGGCCCATTGGAAGACCCTGGAGCCCAAAGGCGCCTCGTGGAGGAGGACCGCGGCCTGCAATCATGGGCCGCTCAGCCGGAGAAGAACTGGCCGGCCTCATGCCGGCTGGGCTGGAAGAACCGGTCGGCTATGACCGGCCGGGAAGGAGGACCGCGGTGCCCGCAGGTGCCATGTGGAGAAGACCACAACCCTCTTCCATGGGCCGCTCTGCTGGGAGAACCGACCGGGCAGGGGAGGGGCGGCGCCGCTTGGCGCCGCCGGGTGAACTGGATCGGTCCGCAGCATGGGTCGGGTCCGCAGGTAGGCCGCGCCCCACCGAGCCGGGTTGACCCCCCCAGCCGGGTCGGACCCGCCAAACCGGGCTGGGCCTACCCCGCCCTAGCCGGGTCAGACCCACCGAGTTGGGTCGGACCCGCCGAGTTGGGTCAGACCCGCCGAGCCGGGTCGGGCCGACCCGCCAGCCCACTGGGTTTGACGGGCCGGGCCCGACTTCACTTAAATATAAATATCTCTTAGACCACGCGTCCGATCGATGCGCCGTCTACGGCATTGGGACCCTTGCGATGAGACGGTCCTTTTGCGATACTCTATGTGAGTTTTGGACAAATTTGGAAAACAACTGGGTTTGGAATGAGCGTAAATCCAATCGGGCCCCTAGAACAGAAATGCCAATAACTCTCAGACCGGGCGTCCGATTGACGCGCCGTCTGTCGCGTTGGGTTCCATATGATGAGACAGAACTACGAGATACATCAAGTTAGGACTTCGTGATAGTTTATATATCGACACTTGACTCGAGGAGTGGACCCTCCCGGAATCGAGCGTACTGTGTGTGGGAACCCTAGAGCTGGCTGCATCTGAGATGACGGAATCCTCCGTGGGTTTGACAGTGATGACTACTGTACTTGAATCCTCCGTGGCTTCAACTGCGATGACTACTATACCAGAATATTTTGTGGGTCCAATAGAATAGATGGTCCTGTATCCTGTGTGGGTCCAACAGCTTAGCTGGTCCTGTATCCTGTGTGGGTCCAACAACTTAGATGAATCAGAGACTATATCTGATCATCTCTATCACTCTACAAAAGATGTATACCTGTGTGAGATGAGTCTTGTTTTTAAATCATTATCACCGATGTGATTGACCTTACTTCCTTTGTGGACTGGGTTGTGTTTGGGCTCGAGAGTTGGATCCGGGCTGTGACAGATAACTTAGGTATATGTATGGGAATATATCTAAGTATGATTGGTTGATACTTCGTGACTGTATCTTTCTTCTTTGGTTTATCCTTTGTGGGTTCTGGGAGACCTTTGAGGGTCTCGGGGTCCCCTACTGAGTATTGTTGTACTCACCCCTACACGGGCTTCGCCCGCACCTTGTTGTGTTCTATGCAGATGACAGACAATAGTGATCGAGGCTGAGGGTGACGGACGGAGGCTGCTTGGAGATGGACTAGACGGGACGTACCGTAGGGACGAGTTGATCAAGTTCTGTACCTACCCTTCATGTAGGATTTCCGGGTGGATGATCTAGGAGCTATTTTCCATTCTTACTTGTACTTTTACTTGTTGTTCATTTGGGTTTGTATACTGGCCCACTTACTTTCAGCACACCTTACTTTTCTATTTTAGTACTTGTTGCCTCTACTGCTTTTGTTTAGACTGTGTGTGTGTTTCTAGTTAAAAAGTCAATGCGTTCCCTTTTTATCGGGATTATGCCTTTGGTGCTAGTCGCCAACCCCTGGCCTATGGAAGGTGAGCTTGGGGTAGTCACGACACAAGCCCTGAGGACGGGTCATGACAATACTGAACTTCTTGTACCATCTACCACTTGATATGCGAGGGTTTCATTCCCTATCCTCCTAGAGGAAACACCTCATGTGATGGCCCATGAACCGAGGCCTCATCAGTAATCATATTATCATCACAATCCTAAATCTGTAACCTGGATGGATATCTTTACAGATGCATCTTAAAAGTGATCAGGATGTACCTTAATAAGATGAGCATATATATATGGGGTGCTAAATAAATAAGATAAATAAAATGAATTGATCATATTTATGAATGTACCATTTTACCAAAAACCAATGCCCCTTTATTCCATGTCAGTAAGTGGTTAGTCAGAATCTTGGTGTATGGATTCATTAGTTGATGCACCAACACTGGGTTCCTTTTTTTGAATGATAATCTCGAGAAACTTTGAAATTATTTCCCTAAGTCCCAAAAAATAACCATAAGGGGAGAAATCCAAACACCATCCTAATGAATAAACTCCCTTGATACGACTCAATGATGACCTGGACCATTAGGGCCCACCTAGTCGACAGATGGTCTGGCCTCCACAACTATAGCCCACCTATAATAGGAAAGAGGTAGGTGAAAATATCTAATAAGGCATAATATAAAATGGGAGGACTTTTCCTAATATACCAGTATATAAACTCCCTTCTATATCCATGAAACAATGAAGAGGAATAATAAATGATGATAACATCTAGAGTAAACTAGGCATATAACAACCTCTATGGAATACATCTGTTTACGATAGAATAAAACCAATGTGTAATGCGATAAAATACATTCACAACTAGAAAAGAGGTCCCAATAAGAAAAAATATGAAAATAAATAAATCTAAGATATCTCGAATCCTAATCTTTATGCCCCAACCACCATATGTGGTTAATGCATCCATGTATCCCTAAGATCTTCTAAAGTAATTGTTGATCTATCTATAATCTACCTAAGATATGACACATGTGGGAAAAGACCATTCAAGGGTGAGTATATACACACCCTATAGGATTCCTAAAGAATTGAGTAGGACAAGATAGAGGGATACCATAAAAGTATTCATCTCAACCCAAATAAAGTGAAAAAATGAAACCTAATAGAGGAACACACACACATATATGATCATAAAGAAACTAAAATTATATAAAAGGGGGATCTCTATTTCATAGACCAGCCAAAGATGATGAGTATGAATGCATCACTAAAATTCCATCATCGATGCCCAACATCTATTGAAACCGCACCAGAATATGTGGGGAGAGTCATGCTCCTCACTACAATGATCAAAAACATATGGATCCACTACTCTTGTGGAGGAACAAAATAATGATAGATATTGAATATGGGGAATAAAACTCATGTAGATGGAGGACCCACACCCTTTATAGTATGGGTTTTTTGACAACATATATCTAAAGAATATTGGGAACACATGCCCTGGTGTGGTAGGGGAGTAATGACCCCATTATCTCTCTGATGATTCTTCTCTGATCACTACCATCATCAAGCATCTCCAAAAGAAGTGTCATTATCATAACACCTCTAATTGAATCTTATATTCCATAATTAAATATTTCATCATGTTCTATGCATAAAACTACTCAAGATATGATACTCAAGGAACAAAATATTAGTCCAGACAAAGGAGATATGAAAGTGAGATGTTTTGGATAGAATTAAATAGTGTGTAAGGGGTCCAAATGGAATGTGGCCCCTCTTCATTTCTTCATCATGTTATCCTTTGGACATGACATGGAATCCATGTCATCATACATGGATTGTACTAGTGGAACACAACATGTTTCAACTGCTTAGGGCCTATCTATGTACCCCTAACCATGTTCACGTACTTTAGGTCATGCCTATGAACCTAGACATGTACCAATCCATGCATGGGTACTAAAAAATGTCCATGTACTCCTGTAGTACATGACATGTCCCACCGTATGGGGTCCTGGGGATGTGCTGGTTGGGACACAACTTGGCCTCCTGGGGAGGGTTACCTAGTGTAACACCGTTAGGTTTTTTTGAATGTTTTTCAATAAATAAAATCACTTGGACATCTTGTATTATAAAAAACAACATGTTATGAATTATCCATGTGAAACATTGTTATTTCTTTTGTTACACATGACACAGAGTTTAAAAAAAACCAATATGTATTATTAATATAGTTATCTAAATGCGATCACCATAACCTTGTCAAAAAACATAGTGATGTGAATATGAATAAATAATTTTTAAATAATAATTATAATTGATTTATATAAAGAAATCATATTGATAAAAAATTAATTAATTATCTATAAAGTCTTTATATTTTTTGAAAATACTAATTTATCAAAAAAATCTTTTTATTTCTGTTTGTGAAATATAAAAAAAATTAGACTTTAAAAAAAATATTTTGATAAAATGAAATTATTTTTTCAAATCAGAATATCAAAATTATCTTAGGCTGATTTTTTTTGAAAAGATTCATTTTTCAGTGAATAATGAAAAATACTGAGATTTAATTGAAAACTAACTTTTAGTTTATTTTATTTATAAGGTAAAATTATATATTAAATTGGAATTAATATAAAATTAGTTCAATAATTATTATATTTATCCAATATAGTTCATCAAAATCAAATTCATAATGAACATTGATATAAAGCCATTTTAAACATTTGAATATTTTCCCTTTAAAAACATGATTTCTTGTCCCATTTGTGGGATTTATTTGAAATATAATTTTCAAAATTATGTGAATGAAATTTAAAAAAATGTATTAAATATTTTAAATAAAACATTTATATTATCTAATAATTTATATTTAAATTTTTACCAAAATTAATAGTAAAAACAGTAAAAACTCTATAACGGTTAAGGTAAAATTGATTTTTCTAGGGGGGGGGGGAGGGAACTAAAATTATAAGTGTAAAAGCTAACCCAAAAAATTTCTAGAATACATTTTATGTGATTAATTTTACCTTATCTCTTATATTATTGATAATGGTATATTATTTTAGACTTATGACATGAATGAAATATGGGTGGAATTATTTATTTAAAAAAATTACAATTATGTCACTCACCTCACTTATAAAAGGTCACCAATCTCCTCACTTATACACACATTAAAACCCATTTTATTTGTCCAATACCTAACAAAATCAATTCCCAAATCCCCTCCTCTAATAATATAATATTTATTTTTTTATAATGGAAACCTAGGATGGATTTTGGTGTAAACGTTAGGAGGATACCTGAAGAAGAGGTAACGCTATTCAGGAGCGGTGTTGTATTATTTCAACCTACACCTCTTTAATGTCCCATGAAAATATAATAACCTCAATATAATAAATATAGTGAGTTGTTTTTTTCTAAGGTAATTACATACAACCATCTCTACTTCCATTAAATGTTTTACAAAATCAACGTTCATGTGTACAGTTAACTACCACCTCGTGAACAGATGCCATTTTTTCCATTACAACGTATAATAGTTGGATATAATTATGGATTTAATATTTATATATGATATATATTATATTATTATTATTATTCTATAATTGTTACCTCACTCAAAAATTCATTATTTCCATTTTTTGGGAATACGATAACATCGCTCGTGTGTACGGCTAACTACCCTCTTATGAAGCTATGTGATTCATTTATGATTTAAATGGAAGATAATAAGGATTGGTTTAATGGGAATATTTTATATATATTACATAAAAATGATTATATAATGATAATATATCATTTAATTTATTTCTTTCAATATATAAATAAAATTTAAATGGCATTCATACGTACGTACCTACCATATCCATGAAGGGTATATTTCATTTTCGATATCTAAATTTTTTAGACAACTATAAATTAATATACACTAAATATTTATTATATTTATATCATTTTTGAAATTCTGGAGATTTTGAAACCATGATAAATGTTAGAGTACAAAAAAATAAAAACAAAATTCAAAAAACAAATAAGTTATTACTTGAAACGTAACTTTAACATGAAAATATTAATAAATGGTTAATAAAAGGTCATAATAATAATATATGTTAATATATATTTAAATATTTTTATTTAAGAAATTTATAATTAAATTATATTTGTAATATTGGAGGTTTAAACCCATGCGATGGGAGTTAAGACTTAATGTAGGTGATTTCTCTCTCACTTTTTTACTTCTATGAGACACATTCCATATTCGCCACTTATTTATTTTATCTAGTGTATATACTGAACATGCATGTATTTTATGAATAATATCCTTAAAATTATGGGGATCTATATATCTATTTTATTATCTCATGTTCCTAAGGTTTATGGTTCAAAAGTTACCAAAGTGGTAAGAGATTTTTGTCTGAATTTTCTTTCTTTGAGACGTACACTACATTATGCACCAATATTCATTAACATGTAGTTTTTACATACCATTTGTAATGTAATATCATGAAATTATTTTTTATCATGATATTTTAATTTCCATTTTATGTAATTCCTTCATTGATATTATGATTCATTATTACAAAAGTGGTAATGACTTTATGTTACAATCTAATCTTTTATCATGATTTTTTAGGATTATGTATCTGATGATAAAATATTATTATAAATATCTCAAAAAAATAATTATTTTATTACCCTCTTATCATTCATGATTTTTTAAGTAATAATACCACTTTACACTCTTTGGTACTTAAAACTATTGAGAATCTATTTTTATGAAAACCGGACTTTATTTTTCTCTTAGGACAGAAATCAATTTTCTTCCAAAACCATGTTTTCCAAAAATGTTTTAAATAATTTATTTTTATCTACAAATGATTTCTAAAATAATTTTGTACCCATGTTTTATTTTTTTAATTTTTTTAAAGGATTTTTCGTGACATTTCTTAAATAATCTCTATCTAGTTTTTAACAAAATTCTGGAATGAATATTTGTTTTAATGTGTATGATATGAACAGAACTTCCCATTATCATGACCATTATTTAATTTGAATAATCCTTTAAAAAATTTTAAGGTTATTTTGAGTGAAAAATATATTCAAAAGGTTTTATGTATTTAAAAGTTTTTTTCATAGAGGAAGGGATATTTTCATCATTAAATGGTTTAAATTATTGATCAAAATAATTTTATTTCTAAGACAACATCCATTGATACAACCTATGCCTTACGGGGGATATGATACAAGGATACCATTCCTATTCTTTCTTTCAATTGTATATATTTGAAAGTAATTATGTTAATGAAACCCATTTGTCCTCCATGGGTTAAACCATGAATCAATTCCTATGAAACCCGCTTCATTTTACATGGGTTATGTTGTGATGAAATGATGAAATGATTATGAAACATATATCTTTTCCATAGGTTATGGTATGATGAAATTTTTATGAAACACATTTCAATTCATAGGTTATGATATGATAATTTTTTTATGATCTTATGGAAAACATAAATATGGTTCTTATTATTTATTTGGGTAAAACCTATATCTCCCTCTAATGCATTGAGTAAATATTTATATCACATTATACATACATGAATGGACTTGGTAGTATACCTAGTTTGGTAAGTGACTTTGTTCACTATGATGGTATTCAGAGAGAACATTGACTACTATTATTGTTTGTGGAGTGAAACCATTCCAAAATAATAGCCTTAGAAATAATCCTTGACTAATATGGAAATGATTTTCTATGCTTATGTGTATGAAACAAATCTATATATTATGCCAATATTATGCTATCATTGCTCATGTTGTTCGATTCCCTTATGATTCATATCATATAAAATAGAAAATATTATTCTATGACTCAATATTGTGATATTCAATTTAAAGGGTATGCTTTTAAAATGTTATTCTCATCTTCTCATACCCTTAAGATCATGTTATTCTTATGTATCTCCCTTCTTTACCCTTTCTGAGCATTTGATCCCAAACTTTGTTATTTTTCCTTTACTTAGGTTATGATGAAATTTATTAAGTATGATATCTCTATTAAGGGTTGTAATCATGAATATCATTATGGGAGATGGTGTTTTTTACTTATGGAATAATTTTTTTGTGTTTCCCTATTTCCAAAGGAAAAAAACTATTATTGTCTACAAGCATGTATTTTTATATTGTAATGAATATTCATAAAAATTATGTAATATCTATGCATCATAAGTCTTGGTCACTATAGCTGGTATCTGAGTACATGTTTTTCTAACATTTGGATACTAGGATAAGAAAAACATAGTGAGATCCCTAAGTACACGTGTAAGGATAAGTCTAAGGATGAGTCCATGTATAAGAAAATGTCCTGAAATTTTAGTAAATGATAGTGAGATTTGTTTCTAAGAAATTTCATCCATGTATAGATACTACATGTGGATGTGGATCTGAAATAGAGGTTCCAAGTGGCAAATGGAACATTCATCTAGATTCAATGGTCACATGGTGCACATAATGGGCCTTACTATACACTGGGTTTGACCCCCCTGAGGGATATTCTTTGTAAATTAAATAAAATCTTCAAAAACTATCTTGTGGGATTTAAATAGATGGTTTACTGTGGTTCTTTCATTAATTCACTGTTAAAACTACAAATTTATACTCCTACTCACAAGTTAGATAACGACAAGTAGGGTCGATCCACATGGAATACTGGTGAATGTTATATGGGCTGTATTAAATTCTAATATACTAAAGATAGTGGGAACCGTGATGATGATTGTGAAAAGAGTGTTAGAGGAAAGTGAGAAATTAAATTCAAATCAGTAGTATCCATGTGAAATGTGAAAGATAAATTTCATCTCCCTCACTAGGAAAAAATTGCATGTCCTTAGAAAATGTTTATGTCAATCTCCCTCACTAGGAAATTAACCTTAAGTAGAATAATTCTTATAGACACCCAATTTCAATATTTTTCCAATCAAAAAAATGAAAGAATTAAATTCCAAAAGATTTTATTTCTCCAAAATCTTCTGATGACATATAATTTATTTGCGTGAAACATAAGAAATCCAACAATTTGAATCAATATCACAAGAAGAATCAAATGAAATGAGGAACTAATGTGAAGAATTTAAAAATAAAAATAGTAGTATTATTTCCTCAATCAAACAATTAAATATTGATATTTATTTTATAAAAGTCACAAGATCAGTATGTAAAGTGATACAAAAAAATATTAAGGAAAGAGAAAGACCAATATTCTTCCCTTGCTTTATCTTCAACTTTCACCCTCCAATGAATTCTAGCTCATTCAATCCAAAAAAAAACACTTTCTCTCAGATCCAATCTCTGAGAGGTGATTATTCATTTTTGGAAGGAATCGACCACCACTAATGAAACAAGATTCTATATAGACCATGAAGGAAAAGAAGTTCATGGGAGGATCATAGTACATGATGAAGGCTATACTGCATCAAAGATTTGAGTAAAATGGATTAGCGAGATTCTTGAATCTATTTTCTTTTAAAAGAAACATTAATCCTATCAATACATAAAGGGTGGATTTCATTAGAGAAAATCATCACATTAAGAATAAATTCGGAGGTGTCCAAAGTGGTTCATGAGGGAGGAATCTTTAAAAGAGAGAGTTATCGAGGAATTGATTCCACCAAGGGTAAAGTAGTTCGCATAAGAAATTCCATGCAAGGGTTTTGTAGGGCATACTATCGTATAAATGAAGAAGGATCTATGGAGGAGAGGCAGTCCAAGAGACATTAGCCATCCATGGATAAGAGGTTGTATGTGGAAGAAGAATTCTTCCATGAAGTGGGGATGGTTCGTGGAAGGAGAGGTGGTCCGCGAAGCATTCATGCCATGCAGTGAAGATTAGTTCACTAAGGAAGCAGGATAATGTACTGAGGATTCAAAGAAGTTCGTGAAGAGATGAAACAAGTTTTCAAATGAAATTTCTACTAATTAAAAGTACATATAAAATTGGATTTCATATTTTTTGGGAAAATGGGACTTCAACATAACATCTACCTGCAATTGAAGATACATGATTTGATGCGAATGAAGGGACATATATGTCCATAACCTATGAGTGGATCCCCTCCAAGAGTAGTGTGAAAAGTAATAGGAATACAGTGATCTTTTCCACTAGTAGTGAGGTAGAGAAAGAGACATAGGGAGTGACCCTTGAAAATATAGTGACAAGACCCTAAATATTGTAAAGGTAGTGAGCTTGGGCATAGAAGTTATCTAGTTCGAACCTGGAAATTTTGAAGCGAACCTTAGTGGAATTGGTGCATCAGTATATTGAAATTTTATTCTCCTTGGAAATTTCCCAGAGTTGGTGAACAAAGTAAACATAATTTTGTCTCATGTAGGATTTAATTTATATTCATATATTACTATGGGAATAAGAGAGAATAGTGTTTTGTTTAATGAAAAAATAATATCTGAAGTGGAAGTTGTTTTATCTGTTATAACCTAATTCACCTCATATAAAGGTATTTAACCTTATTGGGATAACAAAAATATTTTAAAAAAATTATTTCATCATTTTCACTTGTCATCATTAATTGTTATTGCGGAAACCCTCATCAATTGGATATCATCAACTTGGAAGTCTACCAACATAAAAAAACTCTATCTTCATGCTAGCACTGGTTCAATCTAGTTGATATCAATCCTTCATTAAACAACTAAACTTTCTCAAGAAATTGGTTAATCTTCTTGTATTCATCCATATTCAATTCCAAAATCATAGAAAATATTCAATTTATTTTCTAATTTGTTTTTGTGATAGGATTATTTAGTTAAATATTATACTAAAATGATTCTTGGAAAATAGCCTTCATTCAAATCCTAGTTCATACTTAGTCATTTACAGTAGTTCTCGAGTGGCGAGTCATCCTAGTTCAACTGATCCTAAAAACCAACATTAAAACTCTGATCTAGTTGAATAAAATCTATTGTAAATAAAACATTATCCTCAATCAATCTTTCTAGACTAGTTATATTCACAAGGGGACTCGTTCATATATCAATTATTCATTTCCAAATTACACGACCAAATCTCGTTTGACATCATCACTAACCATTCTTTTGGTGATGTCTTAGTGAATATTTCTTCAATTTATATGGAATGCAAGGTTCAGGAAACTTCAATAATAGATCTAGAATCATCAATTTATTTTTCATCATATTTATCCAATGGGAGTTCACCGTTCATCAACTTTGATCGTAGCTTGATTTCAGTTAAATTTTTTACCAGACTTCCAACTCTCGTTTCAATGTAGGAGGTTTGATATCCCACAAAATGAGTGTGGTTCTAATATGAAATACTATACATAGTTTTTCTTAATGCTCACAGACACCAATATGAGCTCAAATATTATTCCAATTTGAAATACCATACGTATAGAAGTTTCATTTGAAGCATGTTATTGTGTGACAATTGTGAATTTTTGTGGATGTTTTATTCTTAATGATTGGGTGGTTATTAGCCCAGTTGGATTTTCTGCAGTAGTCCATACTCAGGCTCATTTAGGCATGTCTCAAGATTAATCTTCTCCGTGGTTCATTTGGATTTAGTTTCAAAGCTTCTTCATTTTTCATGTTCATTATATACGAGCTCTGTCGAAAAAATGGTTCTAACAATCATTCTTGACTAGATTTAGGTAGAAATATATCTAGTTTATCTAGGTACATCATCATTAGTAAAGGGGATTAACCTCACTCATTTATTCCTCACTAAAATCTCACTCTCAACCATAGATATTCATCAATTCCCAAAAAATTGTTAAATCATACCCTAAACTGAGACACAACTCTTCCATAACTTGACATCAAAAACAAGATCTCGGTTCACTCCAATTGATCTTTGGTCATATATTATTTTTGAATGAAAAACCTTTCTATTTTTTGAGCTCAGAAAAGATAAATTTTCTTACCATCATTATATGATCATTGTTATGGGAAGACACTGATAATATAATTATTCAAATTTTCTAAAAAATATCTTACACTGCCCACCATTACCCAATCACATGATGTGGATACTCTAACTATAACATGAAAATTTATCGAACTGAGAAGCTATAAATTATTTTACGCTAACTGATTTATATTTTCTAATGCAGACATAAATTTTCTTACACATACTACCCAATGTGTATTCCAAAGAAACAGGGAGATATTTCATTTATGCAGATGATTCTATCAAATAAACAAGGTTAAATTAATACTTATGATAAATATGATTAATAACATTAATAATAATAAAACGTAAACAATAAATTAAAATAAAACTAAATATAAAGGAAATTTAAATTTAAAAAATGTAAAAATGGAAAATAATGTTAATTAAATAATCACAAAAGATGAAATTGTGAAACTTAAAATTATTAATTGGGAACCTAAATTATTTTTTACATTAATGTAAAAATTTTTACACAATAATCAACAATTACCATTCTAATAAAAAATAAAATATAAAACTATAATTAATCACATAGAAAAATATTTTGGATTAAAATGTACATTATATACAACAAAAAAATGTGGAGATTGTTTTGAAAAATGACCCACATCAAGTTCCCCCCACACATAAGAATTATTTTCCGATAATAAATTTATTAATCAATTTTACTAGAAAATAATAAATCTTAAAAGTGATAAATTGGAATGCCAAAATGAATTAGTTTTCAAAAATATTTTCCCACACTGAATATTTCTTGTTAGAATGTAATTTCTCCTTAAAATAAAATATATTCAATGTAATTTTAGGTTCTGGTTTTATAAAAGTAAATAAAATTGTAAATTTTTAAAAGAATTAAACATATGTCATTTTTCATCCAAATAGAAGTCCAAACTTATCTTTATCTCTAGATGACCTGACACACATACATGAAAGGAATAATAAATAGACACTTTTCTTGAATGTAAAGGTTTCATAATTTTTAGTAAGATAAATAACCCATATAACATCTTAATGAATTAAAGAATTAAAGAATACAGAATTGGGACTCAACCAAGATTTGGATTTTTATTTCATAATCCATTTAGATTCATATCATAAAAGTTTAAATTTAATAAAAAAGATAAAATCCAATGAAAATATGAAAAAATTCCACCAAAATTTTATGAAATGTGTTTTTTTCAAAAGGTAAATAAAAATTATGTGCTCAATTAAATCCAAAGAGTAACAAAAATTAACCACATCAAGGTGAAATCATAATATTCAAACATGAGAAAAAAATTTACCCATTGAAAACTCTAAGTAAAATCATGAAAAACTCACAATTTTGAAGATTCATAAGGGACATTGATTGGATTTTCATTAAATCATAGTATAGTTCATTGAAGAGGACCCTCTCCCCTACACATAAAACTAAACTTTGTTCTAAATGTTGAATATTAGAGTGGAAGATTTTTTTTTTACAATTTGGTTCATAATAAATTTTCAATTATATAGTATTATGATATGTTTTAAAGGTAATAGTATGGTTCAATGAGCATTTATGCCACAATCGTCCAACACTTTACAAAATAGTATTTATAAAAGTATATTCTTTTACATTGAAATAGAATAATTTTTTTCAAATTAGTTAAAATATGCATCATGTATGAATGTGATTTCATGTTTATTAAAGTGCTGAGTAAATGGGTATTTAATGGGTGAAAATAAACATTTCATGAAATATATTAAAACTAATTTTCAACAAATTATAGCACATAATTAAAAAACACCCATTATTTTCAATAATACTCAAAAAATAATTTCCTATAAGTAAACAAAATTACCCCCATAATTAATTATCATAAAAGGGAAGAATAAAAAAAATAAGATTTAAAAAATGAATTTCTTGAAAAGCAGGAAATGAGTTCAACAATTCAAGAAACATGAAAAATTTGAGAAATGACATACCTAAAAAAGGATTCTCTATTTATTTAGGTATTGGATAAAAAATAACTCTACTTAAACATTGCAGATGATACTTTTCCTCTTCCATAAATTTACATTCAAGGGTAAATAGAAAAATCAATAAAATCGTACATTAAAAATAAAAAAGATGAGACCAAGAAAATAATTAGAGTGTTTGTCGGTAAGCACTGGGCCAGGTGAGTTGGATAAGAATGTGAGAATGATCTAACCATGAAGATAGGGAATTATTAATAAAAAATGGTATAAGGAAAAACACATTTTTTTTATTAAATCGTAGGTTTCCTCCCATGTAGTACTAGATTTATATTCTGTAGCCAGACTTTCCTTGAAAATAAACATAGTAACTTAGAGGATGTGGTTTCTAAAGTAAGAGAAAACTCATGTTCTTTTCCAAAATATGATTAATAACAATATGAATACTATGGGTAGACATACTTCCAATACTATTCAATATTTTCTTTAAAAATAAAAAATTTCGTACAAAACAGCCTTCAAAATCAAGGGACTTTTCAAAATATTCTTTAAGTGGACAAGAAAATTCATCACCCGAGTTCAATTTAATGTGGTGAAAAAACATTTAGACTTTTGTGTAAAATAAGTAACCCCTTCTAGGTCTTCCAAGAATATTTTAATCTCACCAAAAAAAAAGTATTATCAAAATCACTCATTCCAGATGTACTTTCCACTTTTGGATTAAGTTCATATTCAACAAAATTTTATTTTTTATAAAGGGAATGCAGTGAACTATGTTCTTCTAGAGGTATGAAGATATTTTCAAAATAGTAAAATTCAAATCCAAACTGTAAACTATCTAAAAAATGGGAGAAAGGGGATGAGTTTTCAAAGACAAGTTTAGTAAGAGGATTATCAAAAGTGTGTAGTAAAGATTTAAAACCATTATTAATCACATGAGTTTACTCTTCTAGGTAACTGCAAACTATAATATTTTGATAAAATTCCGTTGTTTTATACTAAAAAAGAAAATTTATGCCTGAAAAATAATGAAATATAACAAATTTGACCTCCATTAAAATGAATTCCACAAACAGAAAATCACAAAAAGGACTTTCCACCATTATTTGTGTGAGTGTTTTTTTAATATTGAAGAACCCAGGATGAAACTTTAGAATTTTAATATATTGGATATATTTCCATAATTTTATTTCCATGGATTCTATTTCCTCATGATTTCCCTAAGATAGTGAAATAAAAAATCTCAATGAAAATTGGTCATTGGGTCGCAATTCCGAAATTTTTCTTCAAACTCAACATCCCAAGAGTCTGTCCACTAAATATTCTCTTTTACTATTTTTTAGAAATATTTTGTAATTAAAATAATTTTTTCATGGAGGTATCATATAAAAATAGTTAAAATGTTACCCTACTGTTCAATAGTTTCTTGTAATATTTTTGAAAAATGTTTTTCCATGAAGGACTAAGAAGTTTTTTTATTTAATTTTATTGTATTTAGTTTTTTTTCTATTTAATTTTTTTTATATATTTTTTTTAAAAAACTAAGTCACTCAGCACATTCCTTCCATTGAAATTCTTCCAAAATTTGATCACAATGTGGTCATTGGTGTGCCAGTACAATTTAAATTTTATACTCATATTTAAAACTTTTACAATGGTAAGTAGGGTCAATCTACAGAGAAGACTGGTGAAGGATCTAAATGATTTAATAAATTCTAATCTAATAAAAATAGTGTCAAACATGATGATGATTTTGAAAAGAGTGTTAGAAAAAATGAGAAAATAAATGAAAATTAATAGTATTTATGTGATAATTTGAAATTTTAATTTCAGCTGCTTGATTAAAAATGGATTTATTCATTTATTGAAAAATAATTTCATGTCCACAAAAAATGATTAGGTCAATCTACCTCACTATGAAATTAAGCCTATGTTGAATAATTCTTGTATATCACCACTTACATCATTTATCCAAAAAAAGAATGAATGGATCAAATTCCAAAAAAATGAATTTTAAAAAATTATACTAAAGATAGAAAACTCATTTTTGAAAAACAAAAGAAATTGAAAAAAATTAATCAACCACTCAAAAAGACTCGAATGAAATAAAGAACTAACATGGAGAATTTAAAAATGAACCTACCTTTATTAACTCCTCAAAAAAATAATTAATTATATATTTTCGGTTTAAGAAACTCACATGAGACGTATGAAATAGAGATAAAAAAGAAGAATAAAGAAAGAGAAAGATTAGGATTCTTCCCTCACTTCATCTTCGACTTTAACCCTTTGATGACGTCCAGATTGTAGACTCCAATAGCATTTTCTTCTCTTATCTCACATATCTGAATATGTGTGTTTTGAAAATATGTTGTCACACATGATTTTTCCATGTCTTCCACTTATATAATTTCTCTTTCCATGATCAACTAAGACTATCTGTTAAATTTGTGAGTGTATAATTAAATAATTTCATTCATTCCTTCTATCACTATTCAAGTGACTATAATAAAAAAATTTCAACACACTTACATAATTATCACTTTTCATTATCAAAATTATGCATTTTAAACTCTCATCATTATGAAATAGTCAACTTGGTGGTATGATAACTAAAAAACTTAGTCTTTATATTAGCACGAGTTCAATGTGGTTGACATCAATATTTTCTTTGAAAGAAAAACATTATCAATAAATTGGTCGATCATCTTGCAAGAATCCATCTTAAATTAAAAAAAATAGAATTTATTCAAGTTATTTGTTCTCCATTATTTGGTTTGATTGATTTAGTCAACTATAAAACTAAAATACAGCTCTGATGATGGAATTCTTGTTGATACCAGTTCATACTCAGTCATCATCAAAGGTTCTTAAGTGGTGATTCATCCTAGTTCAATATGTCAAAAAATGATGTACTCAAACTCGAATCCAATTGAATAAAATTGGTGGTAAATAAAACATCATTAGAAATCAATCTTGGAACACTTTTTATATTCATAGAGGGATAAACCATATCTTGGTCCTTCATTTCTATAGGGCATTGCTAGATCTCATTCAGAATCATTATCAGTCATTCTTTCGATGATGGATAAATGAATAATTATTCACAGTCGATGGCATGGGAGGTTCTCGTGGATTAAAAAATATATCTAGTTAAATAAATATAGTTGGGATCATCATTATCTTATGGGAGTTCTTTGGTCACTAGCTTTGGGTGAAACTCGATTTCATTCGAAAATAATTGAACCAGACATGCGATCCTTGTTGCAACGCTGGTGTTTTGAAATTGAGTAGAATGAGTAAGGATTTGATTCCAAATCTCACACATGGTTTGTCTTCAGGCTCACCAATAAAAAATCTAAGATTATATTATTTTATAATTTTTACATCCATATGTACAAAAAATTCAGTCAGAGTAGATGATTGTGTGACTCCTATGAAGTATTATCAATGTTTTTTTCTTCAAGCTCATGCATTCATTAGACTAGTTGGATTCAATGGAACCATTAAAGCTTAGGGTTGTTCAGACATGGATCATGATGAATGTTCTCCACGGTTGTTTTTGGATTTAGATTAAATGCTCGACAATTATTCATGTTCTTCATATCTGAGATCCATTGAAAAATGGGTTCCAATATTCTTTCATAGTTGGATTTATGTTGAACTCTAGATAGTTCATCAAGGTAACTCACCATCAGTGATGGAGCATTACCTATCTTGGTTTTTCTTCACAAAAAATAGACCCTCGTCCTTGTATATTCATAAATGCTTAGAAAATATTCAAATCTGACCCTCATCAAAGACATGACTAGGCCAGATCTCGACATCAAAAATAGGATCTCAGTTTTCCTCCGGTGATCTTGGGTCTTTTAATATTTTTAAATACCAACACTTTCTATTTTTTGATCTGATGAAAGATAAATAGTCTTATGCAACTAATATAATTTTTTTTATAAAAGAAAACCATGAGATATATCATCAATTGGGTTGAGTAATATCTCACTCTTCCCATCTTTACCCAATCATGTGATATAGATTCTCTCAGAGTAGTATCAAAATTTATCTAACTAAGAAGCTAAAATTCCTTTATGCTTTCTGATTTAGATTTTCTTAGGAAGACATAAATATCTTTTTCAATACTACCCAAAGTTTCTTCCAAAGGAACCTGGGTAAATTTCATTTACAGAGATGGTGTTTTCAAATAATCCAGATTAAATTGACACTTCTAGTAAATAAATATAATAACAACAACAATAATAATAATAAACATTAAATAGTAAATTAAACTAAATTAAAAAAAAGTAAATTTAAATTTAATAAGTATAAAATAAATAAAATAAAGTTAATTAATTAATCACAAAATATTATATTGTGAAACTAAATATTAATATTTGAAACATATATTACTTGGGAATTAATTTTTAAAAAAATTACACAATAATAAATAATTAATATTATAAAAAAATAAATTATAAAACTATAATTAATCACTTAAAAATATTTTATAGATTAAAATTTAAATTAAAAACAATAAATGAATGTGAAAAAAAGTATAAAAAATGATCCAAATCAATGATAACAATGAATAACCTTGTATAAACCTAAAATGTCATCGATTAATGATGGTTTTATTATTTGGACATCATATTACTGGTGTTTAATGATGATGTGGTTCCCCATTATGATTATTGTTTCTTACACTATTTTTTTTGGTATTCAATGGCTAGAACCCAAAATTACTATGTTAATACTAGGTTTAATGGACAATGCAACGATTTTCCTCCTATGCATCAAATGTTTTGGGGGATTGAATGAAAAATATTATTATTATACTCACACAAATTTCTAAAAAGATGAATCATAATGGACTTCTAAATTTAAAAAGGAGGGAACAAAATTATATTATGTCCTTCATGATGCAACATCAAACTTCTTTCATTGGTTCTTTAGATCTACTATTTACTGAATAATGGATCATCACTAATAAAATGATATTTTCCATTCTCCAGTGTTTGGAATGTGAAAAATTAAATTTTAATGTCTACCATATGTAAGGTGAAGCAGATCAATAGTGTATTTTTATCAAGAATATGAGGCAACATGAGGAAATTTTCTCCAGGAATTGGAATGATTTCAAGAACCAATTTTCAATAAGTATGTTCCCATATTCTTCATAAAAATATGGATAAGGATACCCTTGAGATAAATCAAAAGGATGATGAAATTATTCATACCTATGAGAAAGTTTGACCCTAATTGTGAGGAACAATTCAAGTATTATCATCCAACCTAAAAGTAAGGTTGAATGATTCTTGAATTGATTAAAACCATGTCTCCGATGGTTTTTATTGACCAGAAACTTTAGTTTCCATGAAGATATTTTTCAATGTGCTATCAAGTTGGAAATGGATGTTGGAGTTATTTATAAATCTCATGGTTTTTAATAGAAGAAAAAAATTGAATTCAAAGGAAAATATATGAAACCTAGAGAGAAGAAGATAAGATTTCCACTATTCTCAATGTATATGAAGAAGCATAGATGAAATTTCATTAAGGAGCCTAATAAATTTTCAAGTCCCCCTCACTTCAAATATCCCCCCTAGACTGGCAATAATGAAAGGGAGATAACAACCCATGAGTCCGACCCCCAGTAGGCCCTGGGGTGGCAACCAATAGTAAGGGTATAAAAATATCACAAAATGGGATACGTTACCATTTTATAATAAAAAACATTGGGAGATAAGACGTATCAACCTTTAAACAACTCCAATATATATATACAAAAAGAAATAAAAAAACACTCCATACAGATATTTTAAAAAGCATCTATAAAAAAATCCCAAGTAAGTACCAAAATTTAAGCTATGCAGTGACACATAAATTGTCCCAAAGTCCGAGATTGTAACTTCCAACATGCTCCCTATAGTCCTCCTAGAAACTTGAAAGCTGTATTATAATGTAGGGTGAATATAAAAGTATACAAAATAGAAAAACCAAAGTCTCCTGTGCACAAGTGGGAGAGACATGCTAACAATCCCGTGAGAAAACAGAATAACCAACATCATCCATCCCCACCTCACCAAGGCACACTCATCAAGTAACACGAGTCATGTAAAGTCATGTAGTATGAACATCAATAATAGGGTAACCTGCACCACTTTCCCACCAATTAGATTCCCTCACACCCAAATAGAAAATATCCTGGTGATCACACTCTTTTGAAAACACCACATCACAACCCGCCCACACACACTTGAGCCTCACAACCACATCTCACCCACAAACACCTGGGCCACATACCACACCACATTCTGACTGCACACACTTGGGCCTCACAACTATTTCTTTCTTGAAGACACTTGGACCACATAACACATCACATCCCGAAGACACATGGGAACACAACACATCTCATCCTGAAGGAACCAGAGAAACACAACTGATCTCATCCCAAAGACACTTGGGAAACAAAACATGCATGCGCACACCTTGACCTCACGAATCAAAACCTACCTGAAGAATCTTGGGATATCACCACCTTTTAGAGGGAGCAAGGAAGAGCGTGTGGCCAGCTATCTTCCCCCACTAGGTTTTTTGTTAAATACACCCTCCCTATGACAATGGGGGTGTTTTTCACATGATAATCAACTAGGGAGGTGTGTGTATAGAAATCACAAAGGAAATATATATATATATATATATATATATATATATATTACAAAAAACTCAAGCCCCACCTATGGGGTTTCAACCAACAACCAACTCATGATACCACCTCTTCTACTACGTATAAATGCATTTACTAGTATCAGCAACAATCACTTTAGAAGTTGATAAATTGAAGTGTGTTAACAAATCAACTTCACTTAACACCGATTCACTTCATTATTTAGATCAACCAAATTCCCATTATCTATTAACAAATCATTTGATCAATCCATCACTACCTGAGAAACTACTAAACACAATATATAACAGGGAACACACCCAATTTCACATTGAGGAAGAAGAATCATGTTAAATTAACCCACTTTATAATTCCAATTCTTTTTACACCCATTCATTCCATAACAAAACTAATCCCGAGACATGGATTAATGATTTGGGCATGCTACTGATGGAGAAAATCTGGGTGAATTACCCATACCATCCACTTCCATCATCATTCTTCAATGTCATTCATCCAATTAAACCTCTCAATAAAGCCACCCCCAAATGATAGCCAAACATAACAAAACATGTCATCACAAATACAACATACCAATCCCAACCCTTCATGGAAGCCCAACTATATAACATTTCCAATACCTTATATAATAAAACAATATCTCAACCTGAGATTCTATTACACCTTCTAAACCACCACACAACACATAATGGTGCTCACAAATGTACCACCACAAAAAAAAACAAAGCATTTTCATATTTTAGAAGTCATATATTCATTAATTCCACATGTTAAACTCTTAGGTTGTCATAGAAATAGTTTGATCCTGGGGTATCAATTTTTTAGATGTGTGTATGTGGTTAATCAATTTAATATTCATATATTTGTTAAAAAGAGGACCATAAATAAGAATTATCATTCCATCATATGTCAAAAAACAAGGAACACCAATGATCATGATTTTCAGTAGGTATATATCCCATGCAATTCCAAACATCAACAGATAATAAAGAAGAACATAAGTCACTATTCCCAGCCCTGCATTTTGATCTTAAACCGATTCTAGTTTATTTATTTATTTGGTATTCTTCTATATTCACAACGAGACATTCATACACCTATCCTGCATGATACATAGTTAAAAGAGAGATGAAGGAATCCCTACTTCAAAGAACAGATGATCAGTACTTCCTTATTGCACCAAAACAAGGGGTGCACATGTAGTAAGAAGAACCTCCAAGGAAAAAAATGATTCAAAGGATACAACACAATGAATGAATCCTTAGGGAATAAAGGTTCAAGGCACACTAAGAGAAAATGGGAGTGCCCAAGGAAGAGAGGATCTAGGATTTAGAAAGGCTAGATCCTAAATCAATGGAAGGAATGGTTTTCAAATGCCATTAAAGGCGGATCATGACAAAGATCATGTGGATTGGAATTCAGAGGATGCTATAGGTTTTTAGAATATATATACGATTTGAAACGGCTCCAAAAACCATCAAATATAGTTTTAAACTCATTTTACATCAAAGGAAATTTTACAAGGATGAAACTCAAAAAACTATAGGGAAACTAGAATTTTTTCAAACTATTTGAAATGACTCACCATTAGGTGAGGCAGTCATGGGAGTCATTGTCACAACCCACTGGTGCTACTCACCGTTGGATGAGCTATCAGTGGATGTGTCACCATTGGGTAACCCACCTTAGGATGAGTCACCATTGGATGAGTAACTATTGGGTGAATCACCATTGTATGAGTCACCGTTGGAAGATTCATTGTCGGATGACTCACTGTTGGGAAAATTACAGTCGGATGACACATCACTGCTGACCTACAATTGGGACCTATCGTCATGACCTTCCATCCTCAACTCACCATTGTGAGTCACCGATGTGAGTCACCATTCTGACTCACTAGTCCTGACACACCGATCCTGACTCACCAGTCATGACTCTCTATCATTAGTCACTGTTGCGACCTATCGCCTCCACCTACCATTGAAAAAATAGGGAAATTGGAAAATTATTGAAATGAGCCACCGTGACCGCCCAGATCACTTCAAACATAGAATTTTCACAAAGTAATGGACTAGAGAGGTCCATGAATTTACATCAGATACCTCTAAAACTATTCTTTCCCCCAAGAATTCAAAACCAAACCTATAAGGAAAAGAAAGGCCAGAACAACCACCCCATAAGATACCTCCCAAGGATCTTGATATGCATGAAGCAATACTATTGACATTAATGTTTAATGATAAACCACCCTGTGTTGTTTAAAAAATGGATTAAAAACATCTTCATCTTTGAACACCACCTATAACATCCATTAACCCAAATAACCACAAGAATCACTATAAAAGCACAACAAACACACTGTCTGAACAAACGAATATGGGAATTCCTCCCCCCAGGTCAATGTACTATCTGGTCTATTCGACACTGACTTGACTGCATGGGTTTAATAACATCATAATTAATGTATCTATATCGTGAATCAGTTCCTCCCCTTTTCACTTTCCTAGAATTTATCATACAACATGGAACAAGGAAACAACTCATCTCACACCAAACAAGGTTCAAACATTACATATGAAAGAAAAACTGAATAGGAAAAAGATCGAAACACCTCTCTGCATTGGGCATGCATCTACACTTCTCACTCCCAAGTACCCTCCTCTAGGTCACCATACATCCACAACATGTGAACCAATGGAATGGTCCACCCACATAGCACCTTTTTCCAATGATCCAAGATCTCTACTGGCTGCTCAATGAACATCACATCGTCTTCCATATCCAACACTCCCCATTCAATGAAATGGGATTCCTCATGTTGATACCGAAATATTTGAGGGACATAAAAGATGTTTCAGATCCACTCCAGCTATGGTGGTAGTGATAACTAGTATTCGACCTCTCCAACTCTCCCCAACACCTCGAAGGATCTAATAAACCTAGGAGAAATCTTACTCCCTCTTCCAAATATCCACAATCCTTTTTGAGGGTAAACCTTTAAGAAAAAATGGTCCCCAACCTCAACCTCCAAGGGAATCCTCCTATGATCTGCGTATGACTTCTTCTAGTCATGTGCTAGCTTCATCCTCTCATGAGTGAGGTAAATATTCTTTGTCATGCTCTGTACTACCTTAGGTCCAAGAATAGTTTTATCCCCAACCTCTGTCCAACACAAAGGTGAACAACACAGTCTTCTATGCAAAGTTTCAAACAGATCCATGCCAATGGAAGAGTGATAGATATTATTATAAGAACACTCACCCAAGGTTAAGTATTGCACCCTATATCCACTAAAGTCCAAGATGCATGTACGTAGCATATCCTTCAGCTTTTGGATAGTCTGTTTTGTCTGTCTATTTTTTATAAGGGTTGGAGGTAGTTTTTAAGAATAACTAAGTTCCAAAAGTATGGTGCAATCCCCTCTAGAATTATGAGGTAAATTATCCATCTCAATGTGAGAAAATGGATCTTGGAACTCCATACAGCTATACCAAACCATCCACATACCTAATTTTCAAGGCCTCCACTGTGGCTGACTCCTTGATCACTAAGAAGTGAGATAATTTCATCAGCCAATCCAATACTACCCAGATAGAATCATATCCTACCTGAGCTCTAGTTAAGAATATGAATAAATACATTGATATTTAATCATACATCCACTCTGAAACATACATGGGTTTCAAAAAATCAATGGGAACATTTTTCTCAGCTTTCACCTACTAGGAGACCAATCACATCACCATAAACTCTGCCACTACTTCTTTCATCTTGGGACACCAAAAATGAATCCTTAATCCAAAATAAATCATGGAAACTCCTGTATGTACTACTAAATCTGAGTTATGGAAATCATGAATAACTCCCCCATGCATAGATACTGGAACAAATGACCACCCATAGAATAACATCTGATTATATCCATCTTCTGAACATTTCTCCAGAGCATCCACACGACCAACATGATTTCACAACACCTCTACCTCTATGTCTCCCCACTGAGACTCCTCCACTTACTACATTAGATAAGTCTACACCATCATCTAAAACAAACATCCCTTACAATTTCAACCCTTGAATTGAAGTCCAAGGCTGCTAACTCCTCTATCACTAGCCAAGCATCTGAAAATTCTTAAACAACCTCATTCTGAAACTTCTTTCTCAAGGCATTGACCATGAAATTTCCTTTCCCTAGGTGTAAAAGATCTCAAAATAATAGTCCCGAAGAAACTCCATCCATTTCCGTTGTTGAAAGTTTAGATCTCACTAAGAAAATATATACCTCAAACTCTTTTGATATGTGAAGAAAAAAGAACCCAAAATGAGGTGCTGTCACCAAAAATTTAGTGCAAACATGACTGCTATTAGCTCCAAATCATTGGTGGAATTGTTACATTCATGGGTACATAACTTTATAGACCCATAAGAGATAACTCTCCACTACTACATTAGGACACATCCAAATCTCAAATGGGAAGAATAAAAAAATACTATAGACATCACACCCTCCTCTAGTTACTGGATCACTAGAGCACTGATGAACTTCCCCTTCAGATAGACGAATGCTACCTGGAACTGCTCTCTCCACACAAAATCCTAGTCTTTTCTGGCCAGAACAATCAATTGAGCTAGAACTTGAGAGAAATTGGGTAAAAATATCAAGTAATAACCCACCAGATTGAGAAAATTGTGAACATATGAAACATTATTGGGTGCTACCCATGAATAAACTAGCTCAACCTTAAAATGGCCTACTTCTATACACTTTTGTGACACCACATGTCCAATGAAATGCACCTATCATGTGTAAAACTTTCACATGGAAAACTTTCAATAGAGTAGGTGGCATCTAAGGACCTGTAAGATAGTCCTTAGATGCTCAGAATGCTCCTCCTATGAATTCATGTGGATCAAGATGTAATCAATTAATATGTTGGTGAACCTATCCAGAAACTCATGGAAGATAGATTTCATAATCCCCACAAAAATAGCTGGTGCATTCATAACACCAAAAAACATGACTATGAACTCGAAGTTCCCATACCTGCATTTGAAAGAATTATTTAGAATATCACCATCCTTCAACCTTAACTGGTGATATCCAAAATTCATATTGATATTAGAAAGCCAACAATATCCTCTATACTAGTTGAAAATATCATATATCCTAAGGAGAGGGTAATGGTTCATGACTGTCACCTAATTCGACCTCTGGTAATCTATGCACAACCTCATACCACCATCTTCCTTATTTAAAAACAAAACTGTATCACCACACAATGATACAATAGGATGGATAAATCATTTCTTCATTAGGTCATGAATATATATCCTAAAATACCACAACATAAAAGGTTCCATCTGGTAAGGATCCATCAAAATCAGAAAATCATTGGCTACAGGTCTATCTTGAACTCAATGTCACATCAATGGGGTAGAGTCACAACCTTACTAGGAAAAGAATCCAAGAACTCCCCAACAACCCTATGGAATTCAGTGTCCACTACTTCCACTAAAAACTCAGCCAATAAGGAAAGAAGAGGCTCCACATGATGATTGCCCACATAACGACTCCACTCACCAATAAAAGCCACACAATGACCATCCACATATGAAAAAAAATTCTATAGAAGTATTTGATAATGGAATGCATAGAATACATCCATTTGATGATTATAAATAAATTATATGGCTGAATTTATATATAAAAAAGATCCCCACGGTATTAACATTGTCCCATCATCAGTCTACATCCCCATCACACATCAAACAAGCTTGTCTGGCCTCCCACTAGCATACTGAACACCGGGGGACCGAGAAGCCTCTCTATATCTTGTCCCAGAGCATGGTATAGATATTGTTAAAAAAATGAGTGAATAACTCATAAATGAAACAAATCACAAGCAAGGGTACTAAACAAGATGATTGTACCTCGACGATCTCTGGCCCTAGTATAACATCTACCTCTACTATGTGTGACTTCCACACATAGATCCTCTTCTCATATATTGGTGACTACCTCCATGAACATGCATGGATTGAGGCCCTTGAGGAACACCCTAAGGTTAGCATCTTCCTACTCCATCTCCCCTTGGTGGAGCATGAGTCTGCAATCCCTATTACTAGAATGGCCTAGCTGATAACTACTATTGAGGCTAGAGTAGAACCTATCCACATCTACCATTCTGAGCTCTAAAAACTACTAGACATAGGTTCTGAAGATTCCCATGGACTCCATAGATGAAACACATCATCCCCTTTCCCATGAAAAAGGCACAATGAACAGAAGGTCAAAACAGAAACTGTTGTGGTCAATTCCCCACCGGTTGAAACCTCGAAGGCCCTGGAACCTGAGACATGCTTTTGGTAACCCTACCTCTAAAATAACCCAATTAGATCCCCTCTTGTAGTATAAATACTCATTAGTGAATCTTCTCAATCACCTCTACCTTCTTCTAGACCTCCAAGTACGTCACCAATGTAAAGGGGGTAACCGCGTACTAGATAGAAGGATGAAGTGCCTCCTCTAGGCACCTCACATGAGACTCCTCATTCGGAAGGGGATGTTGGAAAAAATTAGTGAGATGCTTGAACATTATCCTCAGATAATATACCAATATACTCCCCTACTGTTGGGAGAGTAACTCCTGCCTCCTCTTAGCCATTGTGGTCAATGAATGGAATTCTACTCCGAACTCCTTCTCGAAATCAACTAACAGAATGTCATCCTCCTTCTTATCCCCTAGGTACAATTTCCACCAATGATGTGAATCTCCCAACATCTGGCTCACTACCAAAGGAATATAGAACTCTTTAGGAAACTAAATCTAACCTAAGGTGATCTCTAGCTCCTCGATCTATCTCTCCATCTCCATTTTTAAAACACTTCCCTCCTACATTCCCATTATATATCATTGAAAAGCATGTAACATTCTTTGCCACTGGTCATCCTCCTCCATCAGATCAACCCTACTTCCATAAACCAGATTGGTCTACTGTGCCTCAACTGCCCGATCCACATGCGAACAATGAATGAGTTTCATAGCTGAAAATTTAAATAAGGAATTACTAATCCTGAGTAGTAAATAATTTTTATTTAAAATTAATTTTTACTCATTTAACTCACATTCTTATCCAATTAAAATTTCCTAAAACACCCGATTCAAATAAGAACACAATTTATTAAGATTCATGTACCTTTCCTAGGGTCCCTACCCTACCAATGGTGTAGCATTACATGGTCATTCGGTTGGCTCAGAGTCCTTGTATCATAACACGAGGGGCCATAAAATCCCATGCCTAGCTGATATTCCCCAGCCTATGTCATTCAAAAAGATCACATACCACTTTTTTTTTCAAAAGGTAGAAAATTTTATTGATAAAAAAGGAGGGGGTTACACAAGTCTAAATTAAGGAATTTTGTAGACATCCCGGATATAATAAGGGATTAATTCAGAAGGGAGATCATCCATCCAATGTAATTCGTGAGTAACTCCAAGATTGGCAAGCCCATCAGTGATCATGTTGGCTTCGTAGAAGGTGTGAGTGGCGATGAAGTTAATCCCAATGAGTGAATTCAAACAGTCCATCCAGCGGGTAGTAAGAGGCCAATCAAGGTGAACTATACAATTCCAGATGGCCTGAATGATTGTATTAGAGTCGCTCTCAATCTAGATATTGTTTCAGCTATGTAGTTTGGTAAAGGTGATGGCATGGATGATACCCATCATCTCAGCTTCCAAAGCAGTAGAGGAACCACAAGATCCATAAAAGCATCCAAGGATCTGGTCCAGGAGATTTATGAAGACAGCACCACGGCCTGCTGGTCCCGGGTTTCCTTTGGAGGCTCCATCCACATTGATTTTAATCCATCTCAAAGGGGGGGGGGAGCTAAAAAACTTAGAGAGTTGAGTGGGGGTGAGGGTAAATCCCCTCCACCCCAACACGTCTAACGATACCAAGGCCACAGACCGAATTGTTACAGTGAGATTCTTGGATAGAAGACGCTTCGCGGATAGCCATGATGATTCATGTTTTCCCTGCACTAATTTTAAAAGAATTATTTCTGAAAATTAATTCATTTCTACCATACCAGATAATGTGAAGAAGTTCCGCAACCACTGCAACCAAAAGGTTTTTGATTTGCTGAGACGTAGAAAACTCCAAGAAATTCTAAATCTACATGTTGAAGGTATAAAAAAAAGCCATCTTCACTCAAAAATGTCAAGAATATAATGCCAGAGAGCGGAAGTTGTGTCACAAGAGAGAAAGAGATGATTAATATCCTCTCTATGTTGATTTCACATACAACATTTAGAACAAAGAGTAATCTTGAAAGTTTGTAAGCAGTTATCAGTGGGGATTCTTTGATGAGTAATCTACCAGACTAAAGTAAATCTTCAGGGTTTTATCTAGGATTTGTTGAATTTATCTATCCATGGGTTAATATTGTCATCATTTTTGAAAAGGAACTTATAATAGATTTTGGAGTTAAGGATCCCATTGTGCTCTGGTTGCCAAATAAGTAAATCACCCCTGTCATTTATATAAAAGAAATCCAAAACCATCCCACATGCATGTTTGAAACAAAACTGCAACAAATAAAAATAAAATCCAAAGTAAGTAACAAAATAAAGCTAAACAGTGACCCAAAAACTTTCCAAAAGTTTGAGCTAGTAATGCCCATCATGGTCACCATAGTCCTCCTGGAAACCTGAAAGAAATTTTATAACGTAGAGTGTTCATATAAGTATACTCAGTAGGAAAACCAAACTCTCTAATGCACAAGTTGGAGAAGTGTACTAATGATTCTAAGAGAAAATAAAATAACCAAAAACACATAATAAGGTATTCTAGCAATCCCCCATTGGGATGTTTAGGAAAGACTCCCTCCCCCACGACAATGTGGGTGTTCAACACATCGTGCTCAACTAGGGTGGGGTGCATATAGAAATTACAGAGGAAATACATATATGTATAGAATAATAAACACTCAATCCCCACCTATGGGTTTTCATCCAACAACAAATTCATGAATCCACCTCTACTGCTACTTCTAAATGAATTTACTAGTGTCAGCAACATTCACTTCAGAAGTTGATAAATTAAAGTGGATTTATAAATACCATTCACATAATACCCATTCATATCATTATTTAGCTCAACCAAAATCTCATTCTCTATTAAAAATTCATTTTTCCATTTCATCCCAACCTAGGACACAACTAAACACAAGCCACAACAGGAAATACAACCAAAATCACATGAAGGAAGTAGAACCATGCTATTTTAACCCACTTTATAATTATACTCCATTTAACACCCATTCATGTCCTAACAAATACAATACCAAGACATGGAGTGAATATTTGGTTTTACTACACATAGATAAACTATAGGAGAATTAACCATACCAACCACTTCCATCATCATTATTCATAGTCATTCTGCCCGATCCACCCCATCAAAAAAGAAAACCCCAAATCCATAGATAAACCCAACAACACATATCATTATAACTATAGAATACCCCTCACAACCATTGTTCGCATCCCTAGAGAATAATACTACCCATCCCTTCCTTAATCAAACAATCTCTAAACTAGAGATTCCATTATGTATTTCAAACCACCCAACAACACATAATGGCGATCAAAACTGTACCACCACACAAAAGAAACAAAACATATTCATATTTAACAAGTCATATGTTCTTTAATTCCACTAGTTAACTTACAAGGTTATCATAGAAATATTTTGATCCTAGTGCATCCATTTATTAGCTGATTGTATGTGGTTAATCGATTTCATAAATATACAGAAATTCAACAGAAGGCTAAAAATAAAAATTCTCAATCCATCAGAGGTTCACAAACCAGGACCACCAATAAAAATGATTTTTAGTATTCATATAGCCCCTAAAATTAACAACATTAATAAATAACAAAGCATAACATAAGTCACTTTTCTTGGCCCTGCATGTTGATCTTAAACCGATTGAATTATCTTTATTTATTTGGAATTATTCTATCTTCATAAGGAGAAATTCATACACCCTCCCTGCATGATACACAAATAAAAGAGAGATGAAGGAATCCCTACTTTGAATAAGAGATGATTAGTACTTCCTTATTGAACCAAAATAGGGGGTGTGCATACAGTAGGAAGAACCTCTAGTGAAAATGCAATCCAAAGGCTACAACACAATGTGTGAATCCTTTGGGAATAATGGTTCTGGGAACACCTAGAGAAAATGGGAGCACACAAAGAAGAGAGGATCTTGGATTTATAAATAACAGATCCTAAATCAATGGAATGAAGGGGTTTTAAAGGACATTAAAGGAATATATTGACCAATACCATGTAGTTTGGAATTCAATGGAAGAGTCAGGTTTTCAAAAGATAGATAAAATTTAAACCGTCTCAAAAAACAATTAAATATGGTTTTAAACTCATTTTAATTAAATGAGAACATCAAAGGGAAAAAACATGAAAAACTGGAGGGAAACATAAAATTTTAAAAACTATCGGAAATGACCCACCATTAGTTGGGTCACCGCAGGTAGTCATAGGTTTGAGTCACCAGTGAAACTCACAATTTGATGAGCTACTGGTGGATGAGTCACTATTGGGTGTCCCACCATTGGAAAATTCACCATTGGAAGAGTCACCATTTGGTGACTCACCATTGGATGAGTCAACATTCAACAAGTCACCATAAGACTATTCATCGTTGGGTGAGTTACTATCAGATGGATCATGGTTGGAGACCTGCAATCACCACCTACCATCATGACCTACTGTCAGCAACTCACCAGTGTGAGTCGCCATTTCAAGTCACCATTCCGACTCAGTAGTCCTGACTCACCAGTCCTGACTCATCTGTCCTAACTCACCGTTGCGAGTCACCATTGTGACCAACCATTACCACCTACTGTTGGGAAAACTAGAAAACTAGAAAACTATTGAAAAGAGCCACCATGACCTCCCAAAACCCTTAAAACACTAAATTATCAAAATGTAATGGAAAAAACATTACAAGGCCATTACATAATTTTTTTGAGTGCTGAATTTAAGGTCATTAGTAAATTGATTTCCAATGTGATGGGAAGAAGTTAGCTAATTATTCGAATAGATAGAAATCTACATAAAATGAACCACCCAAACTATGATGTTTCAATGTAAGGAGTATATTATTTATGGTAACCAATTCTCAAATCCAAAGTTTTATGATGATGATAAAAATGAGTAACCTATTAAGAAAATAGATAAAGTGAAATATCATACAATCATTATTTCTGATGAGGTGTTTGATAATGATGTGGTAAAAGGAATAATTACCATCAAATACAACACTGATAATGTATTATTTGATTCTAGATCTACCCATCATTTCATAGCTAATGATTTTTCTATAGTTATTGATATTCCTCCCAAATTATTAGATGTAGGATTAGCAGTGAAACTCCTAATGGTATGACGATCGCATCTAAAGTCTATGATTCAACACCAATTGATGTTGGGGGGAATTTTCTTAATGTAAATCATATAATTATTCCTATGGTTGAATTTGATACTATATTGGCCATGGATTGGATTTATTTATATAAATACCACATCAATTTTTGGGGAAGGTAAGTCAAATTTTATATTCCATACCATCCTATGATCATCTATCAATGTGAAGGTATGTACAAACTTCTGATGGATTTCACATCCATTTTATGGGTCTTAATTCCCGTTTAGAAGGGCTATTTTTCTCAAATGATTGCTGAAAAAATTGAAAACAATGATATGTTTATTTTTCAAGAATTTATTGATATTTTTTCAGAATCGTTCCATAGATATCCACTAAAACGTGAAGTTGAGTTATCAATATTACTCATATCTAGTTCCATACCAATTTTAACAACTCATTATAGTGTATCCCTAATTAAGTTATATAAAGTGATGAATAAACTCCAGGAAAATCGTGATAAGGGATTCATTCAGTCCAGTGTGTCACCTTTGGGTGAAAATATTCTTTTTTTCACTAAAAGGAATATAGATTTATATAGCTCTCCATTGATTATCTATATCTGAAAAGCATCAAAATTTAGAACATGTATCATCTTCCCCGTATTGATGACGTGTGTGACCAACTCTCTGGATCTTAATACTTTTCCAAGATTGACATTCATTGTGGATATCTTCAACGGATAGTCAAAAAGGAGGATAAAACTAAGAAAACATTCTATACAAGGTATGGAAACTATGGATATAAATTGATGTCATTCATTCTTACTAATTTTTCCACTATATTCATGGATTTAATGAAAATATTATTTAGAGATTATCCTGATAATCATGTGATAGTATTTATAAATGATTTTCTTATCTCATCAAAGATTAAATAAGAGAATAAATAAAATTAACAAAGTTTGAATTTTTTCTGCAAAATGTTTCATTTTTACATCATATAATCTCAAAAAAGAGTATATATAATTAGATCCATCAAAGGAAAAGACTATTGAATTTTGTCCTAGAACAAACATGGTGAATAAGATATATAGCTTTCTTGGTTTAGCTATATATTATTGAATTTTTTTTGATAATTTCTCATGACTATCTAATCCTCTAACAATGTTCACTTAGAAGGGATGCAATTTCTTTTGGATAGATTAATGTGAGGAAAATTTCAAGGAACAAAAGATAAGATTAGTTATCACACATGAGATTACATTACAAAAATGTGTGATATATGTACCATTCATAAATGTTTAATGTATATATTTAAATACAAGGTGATGAATATTTTCCAAAGAAGATGGTTAGAGTTGATTAAAGATTATGACTACTCAGTACATTACCACCCTAGGAAATTGAAGAAGGTGGTTGATGCTTTGAATCGAAAGGATCATTCTAGCTAATACATGGCCAGGATTTAAAAAAAATCCAATATTTATGGATTTAGATATAGTAATACTGAAGGAAAGAGGAAATATTATCAGGCTCAATTGAATGTTCAACCATCAATTCAAGTGACGATTAAAGAGGTGTAGAATAAGATTTAATACTAGAAAAGAAGGTTAAAAATGTTCCTAAGTTTAACCTTGATCATGATGGAATGATAAGGTTTACAAACTGTGTATGTGTTCCATCCATACCACATTTGAAGAATTATTTTTTAGAGGAATATAATAGTTCTTAATTCTATATTCATACTATAATATGAATTTTTATAGAGATTTGAAAGTGTATTTCTGGCGGGATGACATAAAGAGAGATATCATATAGGTTATATCTCAGTTCTTGTTATGTCATAAGTTAAGGCTAAAAAATAGGATTCTAAAGGGAGGTTACATCCATTTCCCATATCAGAATGGAAATTGGAAAACATCACCATTTATTTTTTTGACTCTCTAAAATGTCTAAAGGGTATAATGTTATATGGGTTTTAGTCGATCACATTAATAATTCTGTACACTTCATCACTTTCAGTGAAGACTTCTATTTGAATCAAATTTATAGGATATCCATTAAATAAAGTGATAAGGGTGCATGAGGTATCACATTCCATTATATCGATCGGGATATGAGGTTTACCACAAATTTACGATGAAGTCAATTTTAATCTCTTAATACAGAGGTGAGTTTCAGCATTATATATCATACTAGATAGATGTTCAGTCTAAGATAACCATAAAAAATATAGAGGATATGTTGAGATTTTTTTATTTGGATTTAAAATCTGGATGGGATCAACACCTTCCTCTAGTGTAGTTTTCATAGAACAATATCTTTAAATCAAGCATTCAGATAGATTTATATGAATCCCTATATGGAAATTAAAGTAAAGATCCAATGTGATGGAATGAAGTTGGAGAAATAATAATATTGGGGCTTAAGATAGATAATTAAATGGATGATAATGTTAAAAAAATTCAGTTACACACTAAGGTAGGTCAGAGTCAGTAGAAAATTTAAGCTAATAATCTCTAGTGTATCGTCCTGAATTGGCTGACCACAAAACGAGTAGCCAGACTGGTCACCACATGGCCTCAAGCATATCTCCACAGACTCCAGAGTCTATAGACTAGTAGAAGGGCCTATGGTGTGTCCATGGGGAAACAATGTCCTCATAGATCAGAGTATGCAAAATAATAAAACCAGTGTAAATCAGTAGATAATAGAGGAAGCATAGGTAATAAATAAAAAACAACAGAAACTGGAATAAATGGGGACAATAGTGGAAAAATAAATGTATGAAAATTGAATAAAGTAAAATGTTCAATTCCAATTACATATAATGATTTATGTAATGTTAGGTGTTAAGACAATGTACCAGAAGTAAAATATAACAAAAGAAAACAAAGAAACCAATGGTCAACTCCTGGAGAATCCTGATCCAAGCCCAGTCCTTTGATCCCTACCTCCCATGTACACATCAAAACACAAGTAATCAATCTGAATACCAATAAGAATATATAAATGATTGGTTACCCTAATGAAATGGAATCTCAAGAAGGGTATGAGATATAAATCTCATTAGGCTGTAACCCACAGTTTCTATCCCAATACAGACAATGAAATATAAAATTAAGAATTTTACCATATTTAATAAATGTAGAGTGATAAAAAATTAAATAATAGAAACTTGTAATGGTATCCTAAATGGATATCCCTCCCATACCATCTTCTTCTGCCTCAAATGAATGTTTGAAAAGTATAACAGTGAAAGGAAGAATATATTTACAAGGGAAAATAGTAACATGGAAAACCAAGGAAGGTATACCCCCAAGATTGTTATTTTCCTTATGGTATAAACCCCATGTCATCACATATTTTTTATCATAGTGTAAGGTAAACATATCAAGTTAAAGAACAATACATGATAATAGTGAAGGATCCATCTCATATTATTCAAAAATAAAACAGATAAAGCAATCCAAATAATCAGTCAAATCTAGGTGTGGAGTCCCATGCTCGTCCAAGGTGATTTATAATGAATCTCAAGTATCAAAATAGCAACATCCGATATATGCCAATACCAATGAGTCCATCCAATGTGACCCTTACAGTTTTCATATTACTATTGTAAGGAATCTTGAACTCTTATTTTGTCTTAGGTATCACACATAGGGGACCTAGTATCACCCAAGGCATGGCGTAGCCATCTTTTTAATGATTCCATCCTTGGTTTCTTCCCTAGGGAACTAGTTTCACTCAAGAGTGTTATAAATTCACAATAATACCTCCCTTATAAATCTAAAGAATAACACCTAGTATGTCAGGTTGTAACCTGAACGAGCACGCTAGTATATCCATGAGTCCTTAATACGGAACCCATGTTCTCTGCTTTCCAGTATCAAGTGAACCAAGTATCCAAGAACAATAAAAAGTAAAGAAATATATCAAAAGGAATGAAATATATATAATTTATCACAATATTTCAAATAAACATTTCAATGCACAATCTAAATAATAAATCTATAAAATCCATTGGTGGAGTCCCATGCCCATACAAGGTGATCTGTAAAGAATCCCAAGTATTGTAATAGGAACATATGATATATAAAATATCAATAAGCCCATCCCAAGTGACCCATACAACATCCCAAGTATCATTGAGAGGTATAGTAAACCCAGATTCCATCCTAGTTATCACATATAGGGGACCAAGTATCACCAAAGTCATGGAGTATCCATCATTCCAATGACACGATCCATAGTTTCTCCCATAGGGAACTTGTATCACTTAGGAGTATAATAAGTGCATGGGAAGCCCACACCTGTCATGCTAAAGCATCACCCCTAGAGCATCGGGTCATAACCCAAAAAAGCATGTGAATCTATCCATGATCCTTAATATGGAACCCATGTTCTCTCAAGGCCTGTGTCAAGTGATCCACGACAAGAAAATAAAATTTCACAATGTAACACCCAGACCCCAGTTACTCAGAGTCGGTGCATTATTACGTAACATTATAATGATCACAAAAGATAAAGTCCCGAAAGACCAATTATTTTAGTACCCTTGGAAACACTAGATACATTCATAAATGTTACATTACATCATAAAGTTAAAAACTACAATAACATAGTCTCCATAGTCCACACTCATATCCCCTTCAGACTATCCCTGTAGGTCAGTCATAAAATATTTCTTCACATCCTGGAAAAAATACAACATAGAAAGGGGTGAGCTCAGATGCTCAGTAAGGATAACAATATAGCAGAAACTTTCATAAATAAACATAAACATTTAAGGCAATGTATAACTAAAACAAAAGCCTTTTTAACTTGAACTTAAGCATAATATGGAAAAAATAAAATAAAATAATGCCAATTAATTATTCACATGGATATTCTACTAGTCAAATAATCACATGCAATATTAATAACCACTTTGATAATGATGGAATGCATAATGCCAGACTATCATAACCACGTAGCTAAGGCCTCGTGGCAGGACTACAAATAATATTTTTTCAAGGCCTCATTCCAAGACACTAGTTTGTCTCTTGAGACCTACCGATGTATCGATGGGCTATAGTGGGATTCACCCATCACTTATTAAGTCTAATGCATTCCTCATATGAATAGGTTTAAACATAACATAAACATTCATATTAAAACTAGCATACGAAATGTCAATACTTTCTCCATAAACGATGAATGGTATAAAAATAAAACATCCACAATCAAACATATCACAAAACCTTAAATACAATATGGATGTTTTTTATCATAATAAATCAACTTCAAATAAGCTTAAAATCCATCAAAGGATGTTGACATAGATGAAATCAAAACTATTTGAGGGAAATATCTCTTTTTTGAAATCATTTAAAAGTTACATAATTGTAAAAGAAAACATTTAATTTCAAAATATTCTTATAAGATTGTAAGGGAAGATTCAACAATTTTATAATGGAAAAAATAGCCGCACCTTTTGTATAAGTTAAAAAAGACATTCTTACCATAATTTTTTCGAAAAGTTCAAAAAGCACCTTGTTTGGAAAATGACGGAAAGATTCCTTTCAAAAACGTATAATGTCAAATAAGGGTATAAATGAATTTAACCCATTGTCTAATAAATAGTAAAAATGTTTTGAAAGAAATTTTTAAGAAACATGGTTGTGGATGATAAAGAGGTCCCAGTAGATAATTACATATAAACAACCTTGAATAATGAAGAGGTTGTAGATTTAACCCTTACCTCATGTCTGACTTGACTCGATCGTTATTTAATCTCCTGAATAATAAACTATAGTTAATTTATATTTTCTTAAGAACAATTTTCAAGTTCATTATTCCTTTTACATCCCTTATTAACATGTTGTGAACATTATTTAATCATTTAATTTCATAACGGTCGTTTTTTTGATCCTTGGTACTTGATTCAAAAATGAACTTGTTTGAAAAGAATTCTCCATGTAGTTATAAGTAATTCATCTCCAGAATAGTATTAATGATTTATATATCATATATATCCAGTATATATTCATTTTATACTATTCCATAACATTTGGAGATAAAAAATGAAATGCACCGTTCATGGAGACGGTAGGCCGTACGTACACATGAACGCTACTTTCATTTCTTTGTTATATTAATGGAATTAAAACTAAGTGAGATATATATATATTATAATTCCATAATGATATTAATAATTTATATTTAATATATATCATATATATCCATTATATATATGTACTTGTAATAGTACATAACATTTAGAGATAAGAAATGAAATGCACCGTTCATGGAGACGGTAAGCCGTACGTACACATGAACGCTACTTTCATTTATATTTCATACTTTAATGGAATGAAAACATAATGATAAATAGGTATATTACAATTACAGTATAATATCATATATAACATCATTATCTCAATCTTTATACATCCCACATAAGTCATTAAAGATTCAAATCACTTTGAGGGGGCGGTAGTCCACACTTCCTAAAATGAAATTATCGCGTTTACCTATAGTGGAAACTATAAAGGTATGCCATAAATGAAAAATACAGAAGCATATGGAAAAAATAAACATAATATATACCATATATAAATATAGTGACATCTTAATTTCCACCATGAAAGGTGTTAAAAAATGTTTTAACAATCATCGTTTCGTGAGGCAGTAATTCGCCACTCACAGAAACAATATGTTCTTTAACCATTATACAGAGGTCTGTGTAAGTTTAAATCAAATAATTATCATAAAAACATCATAGTATATTGAATATACTGGTTTGTTACAAAATAAAGTAATAAAAAGTGTTTAGGAGGTTGGAGAAGCAAAATGAAACAAAAGAACATAAGAGAAGACATTACCTTTAAATCGCGTAACTCCCATTGGTTTGAACCAAAAGGGTTTCTTGAAGAGCTTTCTGCATAAGGTAAGGCTTATAGGATGAAGGGATGAAATTTTAGAGGGTATTTGGGAAGAGGATGGTCAAGCCAAATGTCTTTGAAGGTCTGAATAAGGTGGTAGAGGTGGGGGCCTTTTATAAGAGGAGAGGAGGGGCACTCTTGGAAAGTCATGAAATGTTACTTTATTATGAAATGATTTTCGGATTTTAAAGGTCCAAAAATGATATATTTAGAGGATAAGGTGATAAGGGTTATAAATCCACCCATACAATAGGATTTAGATAAGTTTAAGTCTTATATTTTACCTTATCTTTTAATTTTATTTAAATCGTTCATTAATGAGGTAATCATTGCATCATCATGGTGTCATAAATAAATTTATTTATTTAATGTCTAAAAATTATAAAAAAATTACCATGATGTAGTAAATATTATTATATTTCCAATGAATATTTATAGTCTAAGAGATAATTTATTTAGTCAAAATTATTATTATTTACTTAGATGTTACATACTTTTGTTATATTTTCCTTTCTTGAAAAAATAAAATGATAAAATGTCATTATCAGACAAAAGTGATTCCATGGGGTCCCTAAGTTGGAACAAGGCATAACATGGTAGGCCATGACACCAAAAATAGAATTAGGACACATGTTGGGGTCATTTTTCATTTTTATGATATTATTTTATTACCCTTAACTACCAGATTACTAATTAATCTTATTAATTAAAGATAATTGTCGTCGTTACAATTCATAATGTAAAAAATCAAAAGAGTATTAATTACATAATTTGGATCTTATGATTCCAAATATGGAATCTATTTTACCAAATTTCAAACACAGAAATTACAGTAATTAATTTAAAAATAATTCTCGTTGTCAAAACCAAAGATGAGTTTTTAAGAAGTAAAATCTATCAAAAGATTGACTTGTTTTTACGTCCAATTGAAATGTGAAATTACTTCCAATGAACAAATTTGTATTAAGTGATAAAAAAATAATTCAATTATACTTTAAAACCAATTAAAATGACAATTTAACTATATAAATAAATTGGATGAAACGACAGTTTTGAATTAAAATACAACATTTTTCACTATTCATTAAAAATGAATATTATCAGAAAAATACCAAAAATTCACCTTATTCTATATTTGATTTCCCAAATTCAAAAATAATTTCCATTTTACCAAATTAAAAACATAGAAGTTTCATTAATAAATTATATAGTTAATTCCCGCTGTCCAAACAAATAGCGTGTTTTTGAGACACAATATCTATCAAAAGATTGACAATTGTTTATGTCCAATTTCAAAGTGAAATTAATTATAATGAACACCATTGGATAAAATGGTAAAATTAAATTATAATTATACTTTAAAACCACTCAATAGTATAATTTATCACCATAAATTATTTTGATTAAAAAATTTGTTTTTAAGTATTTTTCACTATTCATCGAAAATTGGATGTTCTTAGAAAAATACCAAAAATTCAACTTAGGCTAATTTCGATAATCCTAATCCAAAAATGAAGTCCATTTTGAAAGATAAAATTTATTAAATTTAAAAACGTGGGTATTACTATTCATAATGGCTACTTTGATTGGTCGCGGTGTGTTCGAATCTCGAACTTGCGTACAATGCAAGCTACTGCATTATTGAAAGAGAAGCGTATCGTGGAAGCTTGGGGTGTCACATTCTCACCAACTTCAATAAATTTCATTCTCATAATTTGAAATTTTTCTTCAAAAATAAAAGCTTGAAAATAGAAAATACATTTGTGGAAAACACACATCAGAAATAAGGTTAATAAAATTTAGCCTTAATAAAAGGTAAATGGAAATGAAAAATTCACCACCAAATTATGATATCGATTAGGAGAACATTGTTGGAAATTAGAGGTACATAATTGGAGGAAAAACGTAAATATTTTTACGGAGTGATTGAGGTCATCAATCACAAACAAGTATAAAATTGAGGGCCTGAAAGCCTTCAATATATGGTGATTTAATATATCAACAGTTCCACAAAACCTAAGGTATTAGGATAACACATTTTTTGTTTTAATACACCTTTACTAATGTTTAAGAATTAATTTATTCATAGAATAAGATATATATATATATATATATATATATATATACTTGACAAGTAGAGTTTCTACCTTCAACTAATTTATACCACAAACTCATATTTCACTCAAAAAGATAATAGAACTCAAAAATATTATATTTATCCTAATAGTACAGGGTTCCAAATATTAACACATACAATTTAGATTAGAAAATCAATTTTGTAATAACCAGGGACTTCCTGTAGGCTAGTGGTAGGTAATAAAGGCCTGTCACACTATGGTTGTGGGTTAGATTCCTACAGCTTTGTCCGACGTGAGGGGTTATCCCCCAACCTGTAGGTTTCCCTTTTCCTAAAAATATAGTATTATAATATTCCAAAAATAATCTTCAGAAATATTTTAACCTTAAACAATACAATCCAAAGTTCAAATTAATCCATTCCAACCTTTATAGTTATCCAAAATACCTCTGTCCAGACTTTCACTAAAAGGTCTCTAAATTCCAAAATCAATTATAACATCAGATTCCCCAAACAAAGTAAAGTTTCTCTTATTGTCACATACTAAAAATCTGATTACCTTTATCATATTAAAACCTTAATGAAAACAACAAGTACTGCAGTACAATCCTTATATATATATCACTTTATTCTTATAACCATAATATAGTTCTTAAGTCCAAAAACACAAATACAATAATTATTTAACTTCATCTGTAGTAACAACATAAGATTGGAATTTCTCCCTTGGCCTTTTCTGAGGTAAGTTTCCTTGGTTCTTAGGGAATTCATTTGCATAATGCCCCATTTCTCTACAATTGTAGAATTCAACATTGACAACCTCTTTCTTTCCCTTGCAATCACGAGTCTGGTGACCTTTTTCTCCACATTTGTAACAAACTCCCATTCCTTTTAGGCAAGAACCGGGGTGTTTCTTACCACAATTATCACATAATGGAAAATACTTATTTCCCTTTTTTCCTTTTATATATCTCTTTCTCCACCGTTCTCTTCTTCTCTTGCTTTACTTTGTTGGCATAAGACTTAGATAATTCCTTTTCTGTCCTGATAACACACGAGACAATATCTTTATATGATGAGAAGTATTGTGATACTAAAGCTCAACGGAGAAATGGTTTTAACCCATAAAAGAAACGATTAATCTTACTTCTTGGGTTACGTATATAATCTGCAGCATGCCTCGATAACCTTGTAAATTTAGACTCATACTTTGCAACATTCTCATCCTCCTTTTTCCTCAGACTCAGAAATTGTCTTTCCATATCCGCTTGATGGTCATGAGGAAAGTATTTTTCTAAGAAAATCTCTTTAAACTCTCTACATTCCATACTTTATACTTCTTCTCCTTCCTTTGTATTTTGAATTAATGACCACCATTGATCAGCATCTCCGGTGAGGCGGTAAACTGCCTTGACAACTTTTTCCCTTTCACTACTCCCTAAAGCCTGAAATATTTTCTCTAGGGAATTTATCCATTGCTCAGATACTAATGGATTTGTACCCCCATTGAATATTGATGGTTTATGGCTCATTAAATGATCTAACATTGATCCTCCACGTTGCGGATCAGGGTGCTCCATACGGGTAAGGTTATTATTCATAACCTGAGTGATTTGTCCTAGTATGGTGATTAACTAATCAGCACGAGTTGCATCAGCAGCTCCACTATAATTATCATGAGCAGGAGGGAAATCCATACATGGATTGAGTGCATTGATATAGTTTCCATTCCTTCCACTAGGAGCCATTTCTAAAAAATGGAATAAACTAGATCAGTTTATGAATCAAAATACATAATTCCATACTTGTAAAATACTTAACATAAATTGAACAGTTTATGGATATAATCCATAATCATAAAAATGTTTTCTTTGAGGACGTATATACTTATAAACCCTTCACAATGATTTGTAAATAAAATGATAATTATCCTAATCATATCCCCCGGGAGTGTCGTAACCAAGAGTGCAGCAAGGCCCGTTGTCCTGCACCAATTCCCATTCGAGTCTAGCTCAAAGCAGATTTTTTGGGTTTTACCGCTAGGTACATCTGTTCCAGAGCCGCCTCTACCTACTCGTATCCAGACATGGATGTATTGCTCGGAAAATACACAAAATCTATACTTTACCAAAATTCTAGGATGTTATTCTATACTAATCCTCAAAGTCTATCTTAGGTATATGTGCTCTAATCAGAGTTTATCTGAATCTAGTTTCCAAGGTTTGTAACAGACTTCCTATGATACCAACTGTAACACCCCGACCCCAGTTACCCAGAGTTGGTGCATTATTACGTAACATTGGCATGATCACAAAAGTCTAAGTCTCGAAAGACTGATTAGTTTAGTAGCCTTGGAAACACTAGATACATTCATAAATGTTACATTACATCATAAAGTGAAAAAATACAATAACATAGTCTCTATAGTCCACACTCATATCCCCTTCAGACTATCCCTACAAGTCAGTCATAAAATATTTCTTCACATTCTAGGAAAAATAAAACATAGAAAGGGGTGATCTCAGATTCTCAGTAAGGATAACAATATAGCAGAAACTTTCATAAATAAACATAAACATTTAAGGTAATGTATAACTAAAACAAAAGCCTTTTAAACTTGAACTTCAGCATAATATGGAAAAAATAAAATGAAATAATGCCATTTACTTATTCACATGGATATTCTACTAGTCTAATAATCACATGCAATATCAATAACAACTTTCATAATGATGGAATGTATAATGCAAGACTATCATAACCACATAGCCAAGGACTCATGCCAAGACTACAAATAAGATTTTGTCAAGGCCTCATGCCAAGATACTAGTTTGTATCACGAGACCTATCGATGCATCGAGGAGCTATAGCGGGATCCACCCGTCACTTATTAAGTCCAATTCATTCCTCATATGAACAGGTTTAAACATAACATAAACATTCGTATTAAAACTAGCATACGAAATGTCAATACTTTCTCCATAAACCATGAATGGTCTAAAAATAACACATCCACAGTCAGACATATCATAAAACCTTAAATACAATATGGAAGTTTTGTATCATAATAAATGAACTTCAAATAAGCTAAAAATCCATCAAAGGATGTTGACATAGATGAAATCAAAACTATTTGAGAGAAATATCTCTTTTTTGAAATCATTTAAAAGTCACATAATTGTAAAATAAAGCATTTACTTTGAAAATATTCTCATAAGCTTGTAAGGTAATATTCAATGATTTTATAATGGTGGAAAATAGCCGCACCTGCTGTATAAGTTAAAAAAATACATTCTAACCTTAATTTTTTCAAAAAGGTCAAAAAGTACCTTGTTTGGAAAATGACGGAAAGATTCCTTTCAAAAATGTATAAGGTCAAATAAGGGTATAAATGACTTTAAACCATTGTCTAATAAATAGTAAAAATGTTTTGGAAGACATTTTTAAGAAACATGGATATGGATGATAAAGAGGTCCCAGTAGATAATTACATATAAACAACCTTGAATAATGAAGAGGTTGTAGAATTAACCCTTACCTCGTGTCTGACTTGACTCGATCATTCTTTAATCTCCTGAAAAATAAAATATGGTTAATTTATATTTTCTTAAGATCCTTTTTAAATTTCATTATTCCTTTTACATCACTTATTACCATGTTGTGAACATTATGTAATCATTTAATTTAATAATGGTCATTTTATTAATCCTTGGTACTTGAGTCAAAAATGAACTTGTTTGAAAAGAATTGTCCATGTAGTTATAAGTACATCATCTCCAGAATAGTATTAATGATTTAAATATAATATATATCCAGTATATATTCATTTTATACTATTCCATAACATTTGGAGATAAAAAATGAAATGCACCGTTCATGGAGATGGTAGGCCGTATGTACGCATGAACGCTACTTTCATTTCTTTGTCATATTAATGGAATTAAAACTAAATGAGAGATATATATATTATAATTACAGAATGATATTCATCATTTAGATGTAATATATATCATATATATCCATTATATATATGTACTTATAATAGTACATAACATTTGGAGATAAGAAATGAAATGCACCGTTCATGGAGATGGTAAGTCATACGTACGCATGAATGCTACTTTCATTTCTATTTCATACTTTAATGGAATGAAAATATAATTATAAAAAGTTATATTATAATTATATTATAATATCATATATAACATCATTATCTCAATTCTTTATACATCCCACATAAGACATTAACGATTCAAATCACTTTGAGGGGGCGGTAGTCCGCACTTCCTAAAATGAAATTATCGCGTTTAACCATAGTGAAAACCATAAAGGTATGCCATAAATGAAAAATACATAAGCATATGGAAAACATAAAAATAATATATACCATATATAAATATAGTGACATATTAATGGCCACCATGAAAGGTGTTAAAAGAAGTTTTAAAAATCATCGTTTCTTGAGAAAGTAATTCGCCACTCACAGAAACAATATGTTCTTTAACCATTAGATGGAGGTGTGTGTAATTTTAAATCAAATACTTATCATAAAAAAATCCTAGTATATTTAAGATACTGGTGTTTTTACAAAATAAAGGAAGAAATAGAGTTTAGGAGGTTGGAGAAGCAAAATGAAACAAAAGAACATAAGAGAAGACATTACCTTTAAATCGGGTAACTCCCCTTGGTTTGAACCAAAAGGGTTTCTTGAAGAGATTTCTGCCTAAGGTAAGGATTATAGGATAAAGGGAGGAAAGTTGAAAGGGTATTTGGGCAGATTTTGGCCGAGCCAAATGGCTTTGAAGGTGTGAATAAGGTGGTAGAGGTGGGGGCCTTTTATAAGAGGAGAAGAGGGGCACTCTTGGAAAGTCATGAAATGTTACTTTATTATGAAATGGTTTTCGGATTTTAAAGGTCCCAAAATGATATATTTAGAGGATATGGTGATAAGGGTTCGAAATCCACCCATCCAATAGGCTTTAGACAAGTGTAATTATTAGATTTTACCTTATCTTTTTATTTTATTTAAATCATTCATTAATGAGGTAATCACTGCATCATCATGGTGTCATAAATAAATTTATTTATTTAATGTCTAAAAATTATAAAAAAATACCATGATATAGGAAATATTTTTATATTTACAATTAATATTTATTGTCTAAGAGATCATTTATTTAGACAAAATTAAAATTGTTTTACTTAGGTGTTACATACTTTTGTTATATTTTCCTTTCTTTAAAAAATAAAATGATAAAATGTCACTATCACACAAAACTGATTCCATGGGGTCCCTAAGTTGTCAAAAGGCATCCCATGGTCAGACATGACACCACCAATATCATTAGGACACATTTTTGGGTCATTTTTAATTTTTATGATATTATTTTATTACCCTTAACTACCAGATTACTAATTAATCATGTTAATTAAAGATAATTGTCGTCGTTACTATTCATAATGTCCAAAAACAAAAGAGTATTAATTACATAATTTGGACCTTATGATTATAAATATGGAATCTATTTTACCAAATTTCAAACACAGAAATTTCAGTAATTAATTTAAAAATAATTCCTGTTGTCAAAACCAAAGACGAGTTTTTAAGAAGTAAAATATATTAAAAGATTGACTTTTTTTTACATCCAATTGAAATGTGAAATTAATTCCAATGAACAAATTTGTATTCAGTGATAAAAACATAATTCAATTATACTTTAAAACCTATTAATATGGAAATCTAACTATATAAATAAATTGGATGAAAATGCGGTTTTGAATTAAACTACAACATTTTTCACTATTTATTAAAAATGAACATTATCAGAAAAATACCAAAAATTCACCCTATGCTATATTTGATATACCAAATTCAAAAATGATTTCCATTTTACTAAATTCAAAAACATATAAGTTTCATTATAAATTATATAGTTAATTCCCGCTATCCAAACAAATTGCGTGTTTTTAAGACACAATATCTATCAAAATATTAACTATTGTTTATGCAATTTCAAAGTGAAATTAATTGTAATGACCACCATTGGATAAAATGGTAAAATTATATTATAATTATACTTTAAAAACACTCAATAGTATAATTTATCATTTTAAATTATTTTGATTAAAAAAGTTGTTTTTAAGTATTTTTCATTATTCATCGAAAATTGGATGTTCTCAGAAAAATACCAAAAATTGAACTTAGGATAATTCCAATAATCTGAATCCAAAAATGAAGTCCATTTTGAAAGATAAAATTTATAAAATTTCAAAACTTGGGTATTACTATTCATAATGGCTACTTTGATTGGTCTCTGTGTTTTAGAATCTCGAACTTGCATACAATGCAAACTACTGCATTATTGAAAGAGAAGCGTATCGTGAAAGCTTGGGGTGTTACACAAAAAATTGAATAACATTTATATATATATATATATTTAATCACATGAAATCAATGATGATTAAATAAATCAAGCTATCAAACATAATCATTAAAATTTCAATATAAATAGGTGTGTCCTTTCCACCATTATCAACTATTTGATTAATGAAATTACATTAAATACCAAAAAGCATGGAAATTAATTTATCAAATCTAAAAGGCTCTAATTTAAGGTTTCATTAGAAAGAGGAAAATTTCCAACACTGGTATTCTCCATTTATAAAGAAATCAATTATGTTTATAAAATAGGACAACTTCTTAAACATTCCATATATCAATCATAACATTAATGCATAAAGAAACATCGATGAAATAATATAGGAAAGCATAAAATTCTAATAACTAATTTTTATCTTAGAAGACAACACACCTTTATTGGAGGGGTTTTATTATTAAATCATGAAATTGTTTATAAAAAAATTAATTTCTCAATTAAGAATCACGTCCAATTCACTAATGGAAATAATTTTAGGAAAACTATACTACATGGAAAATAATTAATTAATGGTGTAAATTAATTAATTAATGCATTATTAAATTTAAGGGGAGTGGAATTGGATCCTACCTCAAAAATATACAAAGATGAAAACATTACACTTGACGACTTGATAATAAAAACAAAAAATCGCTCCACACTTTCATGCACATACATTTACACACACACACACACACACTTGTATATATGAGTTCAATCCTTCAAGGATTCATCAAATTCTCTATAAAAAATACCAGGAACTCCAAAACACTATGACAAAGACCAAACAACCATAGAAAAAAATACTAAAACCTTGAAAATTATGAAATCCCCAATTAGAAATTTAGTGACAAGAAAGAATGATGGAAAAACATAGCCCGAAGTGAAAATAGAAAGTTGAATCAAACCAATACACTTCCCCTTCATTGGTGGATGTTGTAATATAAACAAGGGAGTGCTGAGAGATGCTTCACATACCCTAAAAATGAAAAAAACCAAAAAAACGGGTCAACCATAGCCCTAGGATTTGGCCAAAACTTACCGGGTGATGGGGAGAGTGAAAAATGATCGGAATTAGTAAGGATAAGGGAGGAGGAGGCTTACCTTGAAGGATCAAACCAAGAGATGGAAAAAATCTGGTTGAAATCATCCATCAGAGAGGAGGCTTAGTGGAGGTACGTCATGCAGCCAAGGAGAGCCCAGGAGGGGGCGTACGTCACTCTATAGGGTAAGGGAGAGGGGTGACATAGGTTTTAATAAAACATAAAATAATAATAATAATAATAATAATAATAATAATAATAAATAATTTTTTTATTTTTTTATTATACATTTCCTCTCATTTAACAAAAGTTTATTTTAATTTGAAATTAATTAAAATAATTTTTGTTTAGGAAAAACACACGATAGTTTGCCCACTTTCATAATTTCATTTAGAATGTTGGTTTTAAAAATACCCCATCCGGTAAATGTGACAATTCAAATTTCTTTGGTTTCTTGTTTGGATAAAAAACATGGGTATATATAACATACCCACCATAGAACTTCTCATCCCTGATAAGACTTTGGAAAACAAATAAAACATCACCCAAAATTCAAGGGTCATGAAGCCTCACTCAAACAGACATGTTGTGTTTCAAAATGGCCAACACAACTTTAAGAATTGATTATGAAAGCATCACTTAAGCCATTAAGAACCTATCCAACACTCATTTTGTTACCGAAACACTAAAATGATTCTTACTTGAGCCTGTTTATCTAGAGACACATCCATGTTTTCATATCTTGAAAAAACTAACCGGTGGTGCCCACCACCATAGGAATCAACCTTTAACATTAAAAATGGGCCAATTTCAATACATGGTACCTTTGTCACCATAATTTCCTACAAATAATTCTCATAAATGATTTATTGATTCTCTCAACATGCTTCCTTTAATTGGGTGTAGCCAACTACATCTGGGGAAATAATAGGGACCTCATTGAAAAGAAACGATTGAATTCAAATTGACCAAACCAAAAATGGTCATGTAGGACTTCATTGAAAGACATAGCTGACCTTTTAAACTACAAGCACCTTATCCCGATGGCATGCATGAAAATGTTTCCTTAAATCCATTTACATTAAACAAGGAGAGAAAACTAGTCGATTCACTCCATCTGACCATTTGAGGAAACTCGGAATAGATAGCTAGCCTATTACATAAAGAACCACAATGCCTTACTCTAAGGCATTAAGAATTTTCAACAACCACATCCACTGAAGTCCATACCCTAATTCTAATTTTGTTTCATTATCAAAACATCACTTGAACATTTTAAAATTATCATGATATGTCTTGAAATGATGTGAAATCTAGATCCACCCCACTGTAATTGGCACCCATATTTTTAAAGCTTCACCACAGAGTCCAACAAAAAGTCTAGGATAACCTCAGATTCAAATGAATATAGTCCAAGGAACTATTCCATGGTAGTTCACACTCTATAATTAAAATTGAGTCATTATATCAAGGTCACAAAATCCACATCATGTCATTAATTAATCCCAAAGTGGCATCTTCCTGATGGTCACATCAAAAGAAAAAGCTGGTGTCCAAGAGTCTATCGAGGGTGTTCCCACATGAGAACCCAAGGGTAACTCAGAACCACTATGAATCGATAAGAACCACACCTCCAACATGAAACACTAAAAGAGAACAACCCAATAAGATCATTATCTTTTTAAAATTTAGTGTATCATAAGACCAACTTTCTCTTAGAAAATCAAGGATTATGTCATGTTAGGGAACATGATTATTTGATATCAGAGTACACTAAGAGGATTTTACAAATTAGCTGAAGAAAAATTGATGAAACACTAGTAGCCTATACCTTATAAGAAACATGTATTCACCTATTGACACATGATTACAATAGATCAAAATGCCTTTACCACTTGAGGAATTAAGTTATCTCTCATTCTTTACCCACCCAAGTCCAACATGACCAATGAAATTTATTAAAGGTTGTACTTACATCCAACCACATTAATGCCGTGCTACTGAGAAAGAACCAAAATTTACAAAACTCTCCTACCCAAAAATGAATTTATGAAAGACTAGGCATCTCTAAATGGCCCTCTTTGATTGTGTTCCTTCTACATGGAAGGACACATTCACAAAACTGATGTGATAATCCCTACCACAGAAGTTTCCTAGTTGATGATAGAGTTGATAAACTAGCCTCTTACAATTAGGTTAGAACAAAAAAAACTTAAATGAATGTGTGATGCTCCTCAGATCAATGATCACAATGTCAAAGCATTCTGAGAAAGACAAAACTAGCCCGAAAAGTGTGTGAAACACCCAAGTCTTCGAAAACATCATCCTAAGCATCGGAAAAACTTATCTATTTAGCGCTCAGGTAACTCTACTCTAGAGATGACCAGAATCCATACACAATAGCACAAGGATCAACATTTCTAACCAAACCTAATAAGTTTTTGATATCATTTTTCACTCTACAGGAACCACGTATAGGAACACATACTACCCTGAGGTTTCAGAAGAAACCAAAAAATCCTAAATACCATCCATAGGCTATCAAAACTAATAATTAATGTATCATATATCCTATACAAGATATTTAACATAGATTTTCATTATCCCATATAACCAATAACTTAGATTATGGCATGCTAAGTCATCCATTATAGAGAAAGAGAGAGGGTCACATGACCTAAAAAGTGGATGAAAATTCACAAGGAATGTATAATTACCTAAAATCAAGCATTACTCGATGTCAATCCCATAACAAGGTCAAGGAAAAAAAGACCACCCATCCGAACAAGGGTGTCATTTTAAATCAAAGGGGTCCTAATAGGGAAAATGAGACCTGAACAACACCAAAAGTCTAAAAACTCAAGGTACAAGAAAGCAATTTAGACTTTAATGGTAATATCTATAATAGTCCAGCCCATACAAATGAATAACAATAAAACCTCTCACTAGATCACACAAAATAATTTTCCTCTAGTCTTGAAATCCGATCATTTAGGCCACTACTAAAAATAAGAAAGCCTATGGAAGGAACATTCAATTTACTTCCAAGATTACTCTAGGAGAATATTAAAATACCCATACACAAGGGTTTTAAACAAAGGAAACCACCTACGGTTCCATTTCCTATACTTTTACATTTATTTACATTTAATCTATAACATTTAAAAGATTTAATTCAAAGCATCAAGTACACCTTTTAAAAACAAAATTAAGTGGCACCTGAGAAACCCAAAACATTAATGATAAATTGTAAACTCTTATAAAGTTACATTTAAAACATAAAACTTTTATTTACATATCTTAATAAATTGGGAAATTTATCAAATAAATTTATCTTTTAGTTATAGAAAATAAGGAGACCTATAGGGGTCACATGAAGACAACTTCGGTTCATTAGAAAGAACCCCAATAACATTTGTTTAATTATTTAAGTTTGAAACACCTATAGTGGGTTATGAAATATGAAACATGACCCAACTAAACTAATTTTTTCAAGGTTAGAATTTAGATAGTTATGTAGTTCATTTTAAATTAAAGACCCTCCATATTCAGAACCATTTTTAAATATAGCACATTGTCATATATATAATGTTCATTTGGGCTTCCATCCACCAATTTATGATGCATTTGTAAACTTTATAAATTAAATATTTGTTCCCATTAATTGTAACCAATTCACTTTAAAATTAAATTTTAGCATTATTTTACATTTCACAACATCCTTTAATCATATTGAAAACTTGAATATTGTTCAAGTATACCGGTTACCATTTCCCATTTGTAAGGAACCCATACACCTTATAACTAAAAACAAGCTCTCATTTTAAACAAAACCAATTAATTTTATCATGTTCCATAAATTTCATATTAAAAAAAAGAAAATCATGTCACTAATAAGAAACTAACGTAGAGAAACATGTTGTAAGCATAAAATAATGTTACACAAGAATGACATGCTATAAAAATAAACAGTATGGCATATAATTACATAATAGTAAATGAATAACATACTAAATAAAACAACAATAATGATATAAAATTTGGAATTATATAGAAAAAACATGGAATAAATATAACAGGAATGCTTATAAATACATGGAATGACATACACTCAGGGCACACAATCCAAAATAGTAGGCAAACTACAAATGAAACTGCATGGAATGGAATATTCATGACATTGGAATTTATATGTGCCTAATATGAATCATGTAATGATTCATCCATTTAATAATAGTATAAGGGAAAAATTTCCATAAATTTACATAAATCATCAGCAGTGTAAAAAACACCATTCGCTCAAGGGTAAATCATATAAACTGTAATATCAGTCAACATGAAAAATCGTACCATCCCTAACCACTTGGTAATATTCCCATACATGGGGTGATAAATACTATGAACATAAATTTTCAAAACACTAACACATTCCTCGACTCCAATTTACCAAACCAAAAAAGTAATACAAAGAAAAAATATAGCTCTAATACAACTTTGTAACGTCCCGACCCAACTGACCATGGAATTGGTAGCAAGACCGGTCGCCACATGACCTCAAGCACATCTACCCGTATGCTAGAGTTTTTCAACTAGTAGTGAGGTACTAGGGTGTATCCATGGGGATATGATTCCCTCATTGATCAGTGTATGCACAATGATTAAACCAGTGTAAATCATCAGGCAATAGTGGAAGAAGGTAATAAATGAAAACAATGGAAACAAAAATAAAAGATAAAAGTAATGGAAGAATATATGTATTACGATTGAATAAAGTAAAATTTTCAACACCAATTCCATATAATGATGCATGTAATGACATGTGTTACCACAAGGTACAAGAATAAAAATATTCCAAAAGAAAAGAAAGAAACCAATGGTCAACTCTTTGACCATCCTGTGCATGAGCCTAGTCATATGATCCCTAGATCCCATGTATGCAACACAACATAATAAATCAATTGAAATAACTCTAACCATGTAAGAATTATTGAGTAACCAAGTGCAATGGAGGCCCAGAAAGTGTGTGATATATAAATCTTAGTATGCTAGAACCCATGGTGTCCAACCCAATCCAAAAATTTCAATATAAAATAATGTAGTGTAACATATATAATAAATACATATTGATAAAAAATTAAATAATTGAAACTTGGTCCAGTTTTCTAAATGGACACCATTCCCATACCACCTTCTTCAATCTTAGCCATATGCATAAAATGTATAAATGTGCAAGGAAGAATATATATAAAAGGGATAATAGTGACATAGAAAACAACAGAATGAATACTTCCAATATTGTGATTTGGCTTGGGATATAAATCCCATGTCATATCATATATGTGCTAGTAATGTATGGGAAACATCTCAAGTGCAAGCACAATACATAATAAAAATGAAGGATGCATCTCAAATGATTTAACAATAAAAATGACAAAGGAATCCAAAAAACAGTCAAATCTAGGTGTGGAGCCATGTTCCCATCCATGGAGATCCATAAAGAATCCCATGTATCACAATGGGAACATCTGATTTAATCCAATACCACCATTTCCATCCAAGGTGACCCTTCAAGCATCCCATGTTTTACTGTGAGGTATGATGAACTTTGATTCCATCCTAGGTATTACACATGGGGGACTGAGTATCACCCAAGGCATACTGTATCCATATTTCCAATTTGTCCATCCATGGTTTCTCTCCTAGGGAACCTGTATCACTCAGGTGTATAATAAATGCATGTAAATCCCTTGCCAGGAAAGCCAAATCATCACACGTAGATCATCAGGTCATAACCAAAAATGACCACGTGAGTCCATTCGTGATTCCTTAATATGAAACCCTTTTTATCTACCATCCCATGTCAAGTGAGCTAAGTATCCAGGCACAATCATATAAAGGAAATATATCACAAGGAAAGACCTATATATAACTGATCATAATCCTTAAAATAAACATTTCAATACACATGCTAAAAAATAAATCCATAAAATCCATTGGGGGAGTCCTGAACCCATCCAAGGAGATTGTAGACACTATGAAATGTGTTCCATGCACTTTTCTGTAGAGTGAAGACATGACTCTCACATAGACAAAAAATGTCAAGTATGAATTAAGATGTTTTCACCATGAAGAAAGAAGATGCATGCTGGATTTCTATGTGCCAATATACTACCCCACAATCAATGAATAAGTGTAATGATTCCCCCTTCTATGAGTATATAGTGGATCTCCAGGAGCGATGATGAAAAGGTGTCGACGCATTAAATTCAATTTTTGAGTTTTTTCTAAGAAGAAATGGCGTATTTACAATCTCAATAAGTGTAGATCTCTTCAAGTCCTTCTATTTGATGGGTTGTGGAACCCAAACGGACATACAGATCAAAAGTTATGCCACTCAGAAGATGGATAAATTTTACAAAGGGACCTACACAGAAGACCTACGCATAAGACCTACACAGAGGACCTACGTGGAAAATAATTTTTTTACACCCCTATGAAGAAGACATACGTGGATGACCTACATGGATAACCTCCCTTTGGCCAATTCCCCACCTTGCCTATAAATAGGACACTTGGGCTCCCCATTTCAATATGGAAAGAAAAAAAGTTGGAAGACGTCCCAAAGCTCCCATTGCATAGCTCTTTCACCAAGATCCCCCAATTTTTCGCAGGTATCTCTCTAAAACATGAAAAAAGAGAGAATTAAATGGGTAAAAATTGTATGATGTCCCATCATAGTCTAGAACACATGGAGCACCTGCATAGAGCACCTAACCGACGCACCTGTGTTGAGAACCTGTGTAGCGCACCTGTGCGGAGCACCTAGATGACGCAACTTGACGGAGCACCTGTGTGACAGACCATGGCGGAGCACCTGTGAAACACACCTTGGTAGAGCACCTGCGCGATGCACCTTGGCGGAGTACGTGCGCAATGCACTATGGAGGAGATCCTACGCGAACCTACTGGTTCATACCGCGGGGGATACTCCTCCTACACCCCCTCTTGGGATCAGTGTTGGGCTGTAGTCCTGACCCTTTAGGCCGGTCCCTTCGCTTCCGTCACTGAACCCCATGAAAAATGGATAGTCACACTACTAACTTTTCAGATCCCATCGAGGGAATTTTCCACTAAGCCCTTTATGTGGCCCAACTTCAAACCTTCGAATACCATGATTTGAGACAATCCATAACACTCAATGAAGTTCCTTTATTTGACTTAGTCCTCTTGGTTCCTTTTACATATTGCTAGTTTGGACTCTCCTTATTGATTCCTCGAGCACCTTGAGTCGATATAATCCTCAAACTTTATCACCGCACTTCTATGCCAGGTTAAACCTCAAATGGGCATCCTCTTTAGGATTAAGCCCTAACTGATCTCAAATGGGCATCCTCTTTAAGATTAAGCCCCAACCAATCTCAAATGGGAATCCTCCTTAAGAGTAAGCCCAAACCAATCTCAAATGGGAATCCTCTTTAGGAGTAAGCCCGACCAATCTCAAATGGGCATCCTCTTTAGGAGTAAGCCCCGACCAATCTCAAATGGGCATCATACTTAGAAGTAATCCCCAAAAAATCTCAAAGGGGCATCCTATTTAGGATTAAGCCCCAACCAATCTCAAATGGGAATCCTCCTTAAGAGTAAGACCCAACCAATTTCAAAAGGGAAACCATCTTGGTGTAAGCCCCTCACCTTCATCCCTTCCTCCTTACAATGGAACCATGTCTAATGTAAATAGAATAGAGGGAAGGCTCGTCACCTCGCCCTCTTCCACGGTCAACGCGCCCTCTTCCTTCAGTAGAGGAGGAAAAGTGTGAAGTGTAATTGTTGAATCTTTAACATCCTCTTGTTTCACACATTAAGCATGACTCACATGGGCTTAGAGATATGTGATGGTTACAACATGTTCACAAAAACTCCCCCAAAGGAACTACGAGAACTCTGATTCCTATTCAAACAAGGATACGTAGGAAGCCATCTCAAGGCCCGAGCTCACTGGGAATCCTCCTTAGGAAATAAGCCCCAAATTCAATATTTAAATCATCAAGGAATACTTTTCAGGAAGTAAGCACAAACTCATCTTTCTCAGAGGGCCATACTCTCCTATGAGATTTATCGAACTACGTGGGATTTGATTCCCATTAATATGGGATACGTAGGAAGCCTCCTTGAGGTTCAAACCCAACACTTCAAATAAACATTGTTCTCCTTGGTCCATATTCCCAATAGGGTCTAATCCTACTTGGGAACTCATATCCTTTCCAAGTTCCTCAGGCTGCTTTAGCGTAAGTCCTACACTAAGTTTTGACTAAGCACCTTTCTCTTAGAGGTCCTTATCACATGACCTTAAAAGGTATGGTGTGTCCTATTAAGCGACACCGAACTATGATGGTTTTGATTCATTTCACATTGATACATAGGTAGACCATTTTACAGGGCACAATCCCAAGTTCAAAACAAACCTTCGTCTCCTTGGATGACAATAAATTCCAGAGTGCCCCATTGAGTGGCTTAAAAACTAGTATCATCACAACGATGATTAAAATAATCTCTAATTGTTATATTAGAGGATAAAATTGATGGAAAACCTCTAATTCATATAGATGTTTCCATTGATTAAGAACCTTGAATGCAAACTAATGATTCTAAATTTTACACATGTTAATAAGTGAATGTAAATTCCAAGGGATACTTATGATATACTTGGTGAATTAATAAGGATTCATGAAAATATCTTAAATATTACAAAGAGAGTCCCGAAGTAGATGATAATTCCCCCCAAAAGGGTGTGATGAGTCCGACCTCCCATCCTCTTGACCAATGCACATTATTAAGTATCATAAAGTTCAAACTTAACGAATTCCAGCCTTTGGAAAGCAGGTCCCCTTTGGATAAAGAACTATTAGAAGTTTACGGTTCCATAAATAAATCCAATGGAAACTACCTGGAAATAGTGATTCTTTAAACTAGAACACATGTTTCAAGGAACTACAAAACATTGATTGATAAAGAATCCCATGTATCGTAATGTGAACATATGATATAAGACAATACCATCAGGACCATCCAAGGTGACCCTTACGACATCCCATGTATCTCTACCAAACATGGTAAACTATGAGTCCATCCCAGGTATCACACCTAGGGGACCGAGTATCACACAAGGCTAGGCTAAGACATCTCACCAATAAGTTCATACATGATTTTTCCCTTAGGGAACCAGTATCTCTATGGTGTATAATAAATACCCAGGAAGTCCTCGCCTGGAAAGATAAAGTATCATACCTTGTGCATCATTTCATAACCAAAACAATCATGTGATTCCATCCATGAGTCCTTAATATGGAACCCACATTCTCTCTCAGTCCGTGTCAAGTGAACCATGTCTTTCAAGGGACATTTCAAAACATGGAAAAACATTTATATATATTTAATCAAATTCCATCCATGATGTTTAAATGAATCAATCAATCAAGTAAAAGAATTCAAAGGGCATAAGAAATAGGTGTGTCCTTAACACCCTTATCAATAATTTAATTATTTTCATTCAATTGAATTCAACTAAAAATGGAAACTCATTTATAAAAACTCAAAGGGTCTAATGGAAGGTTTCATTATAAAGAGGGAAATTTCTTACACTAGTAATTTCCATTTATAAAGCAAGTTATCCAGTTTATAAAACAAACCAAAGATCTAAACATTAAATATATCAATATTAACATCAAAGCATAAATAAAAATAAATAAAACAAACTTGGAAAGTATAAAAGTATAATCACAACTTTTTATCTTTTAAGACATCACACCTTCGTTGGAGGGGTATTATTATTAAATCATAACATTGTTTATAAAATAATTAATTTATTCAATTATATATCACATCTAATTCACTAAAGGTAATAATTTTATAAAAACTACCATACATGGGAAAATATTAATGAAAGGAGGGAAATAAATCAATTAATGAATTATTAAATTTTAGGGGAAAATAAGGGGATCATATCTCAAAATTAGACCATTCTGAAAACATTACACTTTATGACTTGATGATGGAAACTCAAATTCACTCCACACTTCCACACACATGAATTCCTATGTATATATATCCCTTAATCTAATGCACATATCCCCTTACCTATAACAGAATATGTAAATGAATGAGATATGTATATATAGACACAGAGACCTATGTATATGAGTGAAAGCTTTCATAGAGTCATCAAATTCTCTACAAATAATACTAGGAACTAAAAAAAGTGTAGTAAGGACCAACACACCCATTGTAAAAATACCAGTACCTCAAAAATAATGAAATAAACAATTATAAATTGAGTGAGAATTAAGAAAGATGGAAAACCTTATCCCAAAGTGACGACGACAAGCTGAATTGAACCAATCTTCTTCTCATTTGGTCCAAGATGTCAGAATATGAACAAGGGAGCCCTAAGAGATGCTTCACATACCTTAAAAAAGAAGAAATTTGAAAATGGATCAAACCTTAAGCCTTGTGTTTGGTCTAACCTCACTGAGAGATAGGGAGAGAAAAAAAAGATAGGAATAAGGAAGGGGAAGGGAGGAGGAGGCTTACCTTGAAGGTTCAAAGTAAGAGCCTGATGAAATCATGTTGAAATTGGTCATCAGAGAGGATGTTGGGAGGAGGTGCGTTGCACAACCAAAGAGAGCCTAAGTAGGGGAATACTTTTCACTATGGGGTAAGGGATAGGGGTGTGATAGGTTTTCTTAAAACCTAAATTAATAATGATAATAAAAATAAAAATAAAAATAACAATATTTTTATTATAATAAAATAATTTGTTTATTTTTTATTATTATTTTCCTATTTCCCCACAATTAATGTAATTTTACTTTAATTTAAAATTAATTTACATAATTTAATTTTATGAAAAAAACATCACAGTGACCGCACTGTTAGCATTTAATTCTAAATCACATTTCTAAAAATGGACCTTCTATTAAATGTGAAAATTCAAATTTTTTGGTTTTTCAACTGGTTCAAAAACACATTTCATTAAATCCGGTATGATATAGAATTTTAAGCTAATGAAAATGTGTTAATTAAAATATAACTATGGGTGAAGGTTATGAGATTTAGGATGAAAGGGAAAAAAAATCCCTAGGTATATCAGCCCCCTTGAAATTTTTGATCGTATTGGGATGGTAAACTATTGGATTGAACTTCCACCAAACCTCCCTCAGGTCTATAATGTGTTCCATGTATCTCTCCTAAATAAGTACATACCTGATCCTTCACATGTAATAAACTTAGAGTTTGTACCCCTATAGCATGATCTTTATTATGAGGAACCACCATTGTGGATTTTGGATCATATAAAGAACGTTACAGGAAACAAGACCACTCAACCTGTCAATGATTTTGGGTGAAACCATTAGTTTGAAGAAGCTAAATGGGAACCTAAGGAAACTATGAGTTATAAATATCCTCAATGGTTTGTATCATTATGATTATTTTGATGGGGAAATTCATTTTAAGAGGTGTATAATGTGACACCCTTAATTTTTATGATTTTTTTAGATAAATAAAATTTATTGGATATATTTCATTAAAATAAATAACAAGTTAATCTAGTTCTACATGCAACACTGGGATAGCTTGTGCTACACACGACACTGATTTTTAATAAAACCATCATATGTTATTAATATAGTTATTTAAACACGACTATTATAAACTAGTCGTTAAACATAGGGATATGAATATTAATAAATAATATTTAGGTATCAATTATATTAGTTGTATATTAAAGTAATATATTGATAAAAAAGTACTACATTTTCAGCGGTGTCATTATATAATATGAAAAATACTAATTTATCAATGAAATTAATTATTTTTGTGAAAATTATTAAGATTAATTTTTCAAAATTTTATAATATTAATTTGATAAAATATACCTCACTTTAGATATCAACCTATCAAAATTTTTATGGGGTGAAGTTTTTTTATTTTTTGGAAAAGTTTCATTTTTTGATGAATAGTGAAAAATACAGAATTTTAATTGAAAATTTCCTTTTCATTTAGTTTATTATAATAATAAATTATATTATAAATTATTTTTAAAGTAAAATTATTTCAATTATACATCCATTAATCCTATTTAGGTCATTAGAATCCATTTTATATTTAATTTTGATATAATAAATATGTAAACATTTGAACACTTTCTCTTTAAAAACCATCTTTATTATCACGTCTATGGGATTAATTTTAAAATAAAATTTTCCTATTATGTGAATTTAAATAGGGAAAATGGATTTAATATTTTTAATTATAATAATTTATATTTTCATATAAAGTAAATTTGTTTTTCAACAAAATTAATATTAAAAATAGTAAAAATTATTCACTACGGTTAAGATAAAAATGTGTTTACTTGGGGTTAAACTAAACATATGAGGAAAAAATGACTCAAAACTTGTAAAAAACAATTATATACAATTATTTAGAAACAATATCTTCTAGGATCTAGAATTTCCAATTATTAGATCCCTTTTCCGTGAAAAAAATGCGGGTGTAATTCTTTCTTTCAAAAACATTACAAGGGTTCCACTCACCTCACTTATAAAAGTTAATCTTCTATACTTTATTATTCGCACATTAAAACCATTTCTTCAGCCAATAAATTTCCAAATAACTTCCCAATAACCATCTTATCATCCTATAATCCTTATTTTGGACATAAATCCATCCTAGGAAGGCTTTTTATGCAAATTGAATAAGGATACTCAAATAAGATGTAAAGTTCTTGAACAAGTGTTTTTCATTTATTTATTTCTCGAACTAATTAAATTTTTATCAAAACATTATGATTTAATAAATTTACTATCTTAAATATAATAGTTTTTTTGTTATGTCAAGGGAATCACCTACAACCATCTCTGCATCTATAAAATGTGTTAATAATTCATTGTTCATTTGTATGGCACATTATACCTCATGAAATGATGTCATTCTATTTTCCATTACCACATCTCACAATTGGACATAATGATGTAATTATTGTTTATATTTGAAATTTATTATTTTATTATTATTTTTTAATTAATATATAAAACATACAATATTTCTTTCCATTTTGTGGGAATATGATAACATCACTCGTGTGTACGATGGACTACGGCCTCACAAAACAATGTGATTAATTAACACAATATTTAGAAGGTAATATTGTTGATTTTAACTAAAATTTTTGATATATATGAAATAATTTTTTTCCTCTAATGATAATGTTTTATTTTATTTTATTTCATTCAATACGTTAATAACATTTATGCGTGTGTATAGGTTACTATCTGTATTCTAGATGAATTTCATTTTCTATCTATATCTTTTTCATATTAGTGTAAATACATATATAGTGAATATATATGATATTTATATCATGGTAAAAAATATAGACATTATGAAACTGTGATCAAAGTAAGAGGACCAAAAAATTACAAACATATACCAAAAACAAAGAGGTTATTACCTGAAATGTAAATTTAAAATGAAATTATTAATACACAGTTAAAAAAAGTTTATAATAAAATAACACATGGTATGATATAAATAATATTTTTATTTAATATATGCATAAATATTTTATTATTATATAGTATTTATTTAATTTTTATGATGAATATCAATACTTACGGTAAGAGATTTTCGTCTCCCTTTTTACTTCTATGAGATACATTTCATATTCACCACCTATTTCTATTACATGGTGTATATAATACCCATAAATGTATTTTATTATTATTATCCTTAAAATTATGGGAATTTACATATCAATTTGAGGATATATCTTTCATGTGGTTTACAGTTCAAATGTTACCAAAGCAGTAATAGATTTTTATCTCAATTTTCTTTCATTGAGAGGTACCCTATGTTATACACCTATATTATATCACATGGTGTATATAAAAACCCCTTGACATATAATAACATGAATCTATTTATCCTTATGATATTTTATGTTCCTGTTTACATTCTTCATTAATGGGTCTCGTGATTCAATGTTACTAATATGGGAATGATTTTGTGTTATAATAAAATTATTTATCCTGGTTGTTTATGTTTTGTTTCCAATGATAAAATATTATGAACCAACTCTGAATAAACTCATTAATTTTTTTACTAAAATTATTCATTATATTTTCATTTAATAGTTCCATTTTTTCAGTATTTTTTAACTATAATAACTGAGAAAATGTTTTTAAAAAAATGTCATTATTTCACTCTTTAGTTAAAAATTTATTTTATTTCAAAACCATGTTCTCTAAAAATGATTTTTATTATACTATGAATTTTAAAATAAATTTTTACACATTTTCAAATTTTTACAAAAAAAATTGACATGATTCTTCATGTAATTTTCCAAAAAATTTGAATTTGGATTTTACATAAAATATGAAAGGAATCATTGTTTTAATGTGCATATTATTAAAAAATCCCATTATCCTGACCATTATTTTCATTGATGTTTCCTTTATCTAGTTTCAATTTTATTTTTAATGAAAAATATTTTCAAAATTTTTTATTTTTATGATGAAATTATGTTAATTGATCCCATTTCTCCTCCATGTGTTATACTATAATAAAATTCTTTTGAAAACTGATTCTTTTTTCCACTAGTTTTTCTTTGATGAAATAATGAAAAGATTATCAATCCTATCTCTTATCCATAAGTTATGATATGATGAAATGTTTTTGAAACCCATTTCAAATAATTTTTTATGATATGATTATTTTTTATGATCTTGTGGCATGCATAAATATGGTTTTCATTATGAGATAAGTGTGATCTATATCTCTCTTCAATGCACTGAGTAAAGATTAATATATCATGAGATAGACATGACTTGAATGGTGAGTGAACCTAGATCCTTAAGTGAATTTTTCTTCTATGATGGTCTTAGGAGTTATCCATAAATACTATTATGGTTTTTAAGTGACCACATTCCACTATGATATATTTGGAAATGATCATTGACTAATATGGAAATCATTTTCTATGCATATGCGTATACCACAAATATATGTCTTATAAAAATGTTATGGTTTCATGGACCAGGTGGTTTGATTAAATTATGAATCATTCTAATAAATTTATAATCATATTCCTTGACACAAAATAATGATATTTTAATGAAGGGCATGGTTTTCAAATGTAGTGATCATGTTCTCTTACCCTTATGTTCATTTATGCTTATGTATCTCCTGTGATCCCCCTTACTGAACATCTAAGCTCACCCTTTATTATTTTTCTTTTCCCTAGGTTAAAAATATATTTATTATGTATGATAATTATAAGAAGCATTATGGTTATGAAGATCATATTGGGAGATGATATATTTACCTATTTACTAGTTATTTGTGTTTCCAGGATTCCCAAAAACACTAAACTATTACAATCCTCTGTGGTGTGTCGATGTAATGTATTGTATTTTCATAAAAAAATTATGTAATATCTATCTATGATAATTATTGGTCACTATAAATTGTTTTGGGGTCCTTAGTCATGGTTTTTTATGGTTAACCTTTTTCTAAAACCCCAACACTTGAACCATAGGTCTACACATCATGCGTTCTTCTGGAACATGTGACATGTAGTTTTGTTTTTTTGAAAAATCCACAAATTCCTCACATGGTTTCAAAATTCACACTATTCATCGTGAATCTCACATATTGACCACCTAAAATAGAAGGAACAAGACTGTGACTATCATTTCCTATCCTCCAATGGATGGAAAATGGAACTCGATTCTCTACTAGAACCCGCTGTAGGTCTCATGCACATCTCATCACCCAACACCATTCATATATCCCAGATCCAAAAAGTATCACCCACAGTCCATCCTGATCCATATGAAAACACCAAACCATTCATAATTCTACTATCCTCCATGAATCTATAGGTTCAATAGTGCCAACAATACCCCAAACAATGTTGAACTCTGACCCCATGGGACAATGATGAAGAACATGAAGAACAGATCAAGGAAAGTCCGAACAAAAAATTTGAAAATGTTGATGTCCGAGATTTCTTGGAAAAAATACAAAAATCAAGGATATAAACGGTGAATATCATGAAAACCCAAGAATAAAATGTAATTAAACAATTTAATTCATCTACATGACTCATGAAAAACGTTTGATCAGGAAATGAAAAGAATATAATATATCCACACTCAATAACAAAATTAATGATCATTGGTATAAACATGTTCACACATGATGGAGAAGTATGACTGAATTCACTACCTCTCTATCAACCACAATCCACTCAATTATTATCCTCTGATGTGATCTGCCAATGAAGAACTATGATTCTCCTCCTCTCTAGTATCATAGGCTAATATAGTTGACCCTGGAGAATTTCTATAAGAGGGTATTTATATAACTTTTAGAGTAGTTTATTTAATAAAATAAATAAATAATTTATCTACTTGTTTTATTAAACTCACATAAGAATAGAAACCTTAATTGGACGTCTAGCACTAGCCAACCATAGGCCACTCATAGGGTAAACCCTTTGTTCCAGACTCAAATGTGGTCTCAAATTTCTAATATGAGACTCTTTTTTGGAGTTATTAATCATTTTTCAATAAAACTATCTAAATGTGATATTAACATATTTATTTTTCTATAATATCAATATCAGGACCACCGAGCCCTGAAATCTCACACTTTCCCACAGGTTAGATCCAAAAATATTTCTTACCTTATTTCAAATGCTAACAAGTAAAAATAGTGTCATTGCATAATGATATTCATTCTTACATCTATTCTGGATGTATTATTTATACTTTTTTAATGAATTAATTATTGTACATTTTTTTTCTGGAGATATTTTTTATATATGAATGTGTTATATTGTATGTTTATTGATTCATTTATTTCATGGTGGATAATATTGAATGATAGAGAGAGATAGGATATATGTAGAGGCAATTCCTCCATTCATTTTATAAGAATACCCCAGTTTTGATTTCTTGTCCTTATCATTGGGGAGGAGGTACAAGGGAGTTTCTATACTAGTATGTTGGGGCATAAGAATATATCTTTGAGCCAGACCTTATTAACCTTTACCAAACATTATATATATATTTTTAATAATAAATAATCATAGTTCTCATATTCATGTATCTAATAATCCTCGTCCTTAAAATAATTTTTCCCCACAATGATTTTATATCTTGAACATTTTGGACAAATCCCACTTAAACTCTACTATTTATTATATTTTCATACCTACCAAGAGAATATCATCTATATACAAGAAAAATATAGTGAAACTACAATTATCACACACCCTTAAGCAATAAAAATGGTCACTATTGAATAATATAAAATCTTTCTCATTTATAAAATCATTAAATATGGTGTTTCTATTCTTAGGTTCTTGTTTTATCCCATAAAAACATTCATTGAGCCTAAAAACTAGATATAAATTTTCAATTTATTTTAATTCTATATGTATCCCAATGAATATTTATTCCTCTAAATCCATATGAAATATTTCATCTTCAAATATATATACTCATAATGTATACCTTCTTATGTGAACATTTCGAGCATTGTCCAAATAGTTATATGCTTCATCATTGAAGGGAAGAGTCCACTAGAATCAACCAAATCCTTCTATTTAATGACCTTTATAATTAACCACACTTTTTACTATTTTATACAACATAATTATTCCTTAAATATATAGAACCATTTTCAAGTTCATACTTACCTATATATATATCTATCATCTCCCATATTCCTTTAAATTGAAACAAATTAATCCCTTCCTTGATTACTAAATCCCAACACTTCAAGTCACTAAAATTTTCAATCTATTTTGGGATTTATTTTTATCTATAATATTTTAGAGGTAAATGATTTAAGTTTGATTCAAACCTATAAACTAGACTTCTAACACTAATATAAATACTCATATGAACATAAGGATTAACTACTCCTTCATGAAATATAATATGTTCCTATATAGTTTTTGAATATTCTAATATATATATAGTCTCCCTTTTACTTTTAAAACCTAATCAACTCCTATATTATTAGTTACCACTAAATGATCCATACACCATAAAAAATTGTATTTCTAGAATTTTATTAAATAGAACTTGGTTAATCTCCATTGATTTCTTCCCAAAAACATATTTGTAATGAACCAAAATTTTAAAAATGAAATTTCCCTTCTTATAATTATGTCATGTAGTGTAAAGAACATATGTTATAGAGAGAAACCAATAAAACATTATTCTATTAAATGAATAATGATAAACTAGATAGAAACAAAACCAATAATAATTCCAAATATTATAATGGGATAAAAATTAAAATAAGAAATGTAATATATAAAAATATTGATATGCCCGATCCACCAGAATTACCACACTCACGAACAAAGTCATAGAAATAAAACATTCTGTTAATATTATAATATTCATTTTGAAGGTAAAATTATATATAAACCTAAGAGAAAACAGAAGTTAATGATGAATGACTGGAATAAGAGGTATTTATAGAATATATGGGATCCATATGACCATTACAAATCATACTATAGGAATTGTAATATGACTATTGGAGTAGTAACATAACCATTGGAATTATAATATGACTATTAAGAATAGTAATCTGATAATTAGAATAGTAACCTAACCTATGGATGTGTATTTTGTTTTGTTTTTTTAGTTGGGACTGAAGCCTATTTTTATTATGAAATAAAATACCTATTTCTATTGGGGTTGAGGGAGACCCATGAAAAAGAATATAGGCCCAGGGTCATGTGGCCAATGAACATGGACTGAAGTCCTAGTGCAACATCATGCTTGCATCATCCAACAAGAATATCCAGTCCTGTTTCATTATTTCATCACCTATTACCTACAGCTTGCTTGCGTCATCACCTGCTTGCATTGTATCGACCCAAACTTTTATCAATGCAATTTCTCTCTTCTTATAGTAATGTCACAATCAAATAAAATAACATTAAAAAAATGACACATAATGGTTAAATAAACTAATATATGACCATTGAATATATATTTTCCAATTCTATGATTTGAATTTTGAAAATTTGACATACAGAGTTGCGATCAGTTAGATGTTTTCAGTCCGATAGGATAAACATAAATTTTTGGTGAATTGTAACATACCCTTATGAATAGTAACAAATCCTTGTGAATAGTAATATGACCCTTATGAATAGTAAATCATCCTAGTGAATAGGAACCTTACCAATGATAGTATAAATAAAATTTATCCATCCTATAAGTGACAATATGATATAATTACATTATAGTGTTAGTATTTTTGTAATCATGAATATTTAATGATTAATTTAATAATTTTAAAGGATTATTTTTTTATAAAATGTATTCATAAACTAGTATTTATATTTATTATGATTATATGATAATTTTATAAGACCTTAGTTAATTTTTCATTATGTTAGAAAAGCATTTTCAAATTTTAAATTTTTGATTTTTCATGTAAATTTTGATTTTAATTAAAAATTAAATTAATCATATTTAGAAAATAATTTTCATAAAATATAGTTAATTTTTGAATTATATATTTCAAAAATTTTTTGAGGTGAAATCTTGGGATTTTTCTTAAATACTTGAATTTTTGGTGAATAGTGAAATTCGATAATTTACAAAATATGCTAAATAAATGAATTTCTGCATCAAGATTGAGTCATGGATGATGTAAATGGCCATTATTTTGAAATAATAGTTACTTATTACTATTTTAAGTAATAATAATCCTCACTATTTCTTTTTTTGTGGAGAGAAAATAAATTAGGAAATATAATATTGAGAAAACCCCTCACCCCTCCACTATAAATACCACCCCTCACAACCTCAATTCCTCACACCTCTCAAGATTCATGACTTGTCTAAATTTTACCCAAATATCTTCCCTATACCCTAACCCACATCCAATATATCTTGGTTTCATCAATATACCAACCCTAGATTCCATAAGGAGGATCTTAGGAGGAGGATTCAAGAGGTAATTTCTCTCTCTTTTCTTTCAATTTCCTTTAAAAATTCATTTCTTTTATTCTCTTCACCTCAACATATTTTATCAAAATTTCAGGTTGAATCCATTATTATTGATATACTAGTATTATATCAACTTAATGGAATATTATTCATAATACTCCTCCCTCTCTCTCTCTCTCTTTGTTTGTAAAAATGAAATCATTGCCTGTAATGTGTTCATTTACCTACATCATGGGTGATGCACTAACATTTTCATTAAAATACTTCAATGTTGTCAATAAAACAAATAAATGGTTGAAAAAATATTGTAATATTTATGTTTTAACCCCTTTTATGTTCTTGAAACAACTTTATACATAATACTAAATGATAAAACCAAACACGTTCGTTGTGATCCAAAAACCACCCAAATTGACGTAAAATGATCATCATTAAATTTTAAATAATAATTCATACAAATGGTATATAACATAATTCATTAAAAGATCATTTAAACTCATATAATATCATTAATAACATGTAATATTAATTTTTTATGTTTATCTATGTTCTACATGAACTACCATTCATGTGTACAAGTGAACCGTTCTCGAAAACCAAGAAAAAAACACTCCCAAACAATGAATTTAAACTCTATAACACATCCAAAGGCCCATAAAAGAAATTAATGAAACAATAATGTACTATATTCATGTATAAAATTTTATGTAATTTTTAATTAATTAATCTAATGTCATTATATAGGACATTAAAGTAAATAAGGCATTCAGATATAAGGTGAGGTGAATTCTCAAACCAAACTTTCAATCTTCAAGTTTCCCTCTTTCACTACATTTTCAGTATGTTTAATCCTTAAAAGTTATTTATTCACCATTATATTAGCTTCTCTAGGATATGCATGTTTTCTATTGGAGTTTATGTCAAACAAAATGTTTTCCAAAAGAACTCTTCTTTCAAAAAATCTAGCCTTTACATCCCACTTATAGTTGATGGTTCTTGTATCAAGTATGTTATCCCATCTTTCATTTTGGAACCTGAAGTTTATGAATTCATTAGTTATGAAGTGAGACCAATTCCTTTTCATGGGATATTTTATGTTTAATATTGATATACGTTCTATGTGGCATGCATGATAATTTTAACATTATGATGTGACAGGTGCGCTGAGAATTATATAGCCCAATGTTGATGTTATGATGCGATATATGCACTTGGAATTATACAGTTCTCCAATTCATTGGGTAATTTGATGAATATAACAAGTTAAAGTGGAATATGTATGAACCTGATGCTACCTTTGTTCAAAAATATGTGTGGTTGTTAACCACTATGTCATAAGGTTTCATTTTATGCATTTCCACTTTTCATACCTTTTATTAATTCTTCTGACCATGTTTATGATCTTATGCCTATGTTATGATAATACTGATTATGCTCACCCCATGTAATATTTTCTCATGTTCTTATCCTCTTACTGGGATTTTAGCTCACCCCTTTTTTATGTATATTCTCTAGTGATTATTTGTACAAAGGAGAACTCAAGGCCCAATAAGAAGCTAGAGAAGATAGAATTAAATAAATATTTATATTTATGTTGTAAAAGTTAAGTATGGTCCTATTTTCCCAATACACATATTCTTTGGATCCTCTTTGTGTAATGTTTTTTTTAAAATTAATTAAAAGTAATGTATGAAAAGTTGGGTCTCTATAGTTGGTATTAGAGGCACAATTTAATTAATTTGGGAATTAGGATTAGAGAAACTTAGTGAAAACCCTAGTATGAGACTAAGTATATGTAAGTACAAAAGTAGACTTTTTAAACATAGGGATCCCATAAGATATGATTTTTTTTTGTTAATTTCACAAAGGAATAAGTTATTTATTCATCACATGTTGACTTATGTTTTATTCAAACCTTTTCTATTTTAGAAAATGGTGGGAACTAGGAGAAACCTGGCCAACAACCCATGAGAGGGACAATGCACTGATTTCCCGAACAACAATCCCAATGATTTGGGTGGTCAAGTTAAAAATTTCATGGAGTTTATTACCTAGTTTCCCGAGGTTATGAATAATAACCTGAATAATGTAAAACGTCCTCCTTCACATAAAAGGGAGAAACTGGTTATCGAGTGTTTTATGTGGAAATGACCATCGACTTTTAGTGGATCTTATAATCTCCTAGTTTTGGAAGAGTGGGTCAACTCTACGGAGAAGATATTTTTGGGATTCACTATTTTGAAATGGAGAAGGTGACTCTGGCCATTTATTGTCTTGATGGAGAGACTAACCAATGGTGGGATTTGATTAAGAACATCAAGAAGAGGGATGAAATTGAAGAGATGGAGTGGGAAGACTTTAAGATAATGTTTCTCAATAAGTATTTCATGCAAAATCTTTGTTCAAAGTTGGATAGAGAATTCATAGAGATAAATAAAAATGATGGAGAATCTATCATGGTCTACAACGATAATTTCACAATGCTTTCAATGTATGCTTCAAGTTTTGATACCAACAATGATAGAAAAATATATAGATTCATTAGTGGATTAAAATCATTCCTTCTAAAGGATATTACAATTAGAGACTTTGGGAGTTATGAAAAAGTTTTTAGATGTGATCTCAAAGTGGATATGGAGTTTTGAGAATTGTCCATGGCTATGGTGAGATGAAAATAAATATGGAGTTTCATGCTGAAGGATCAATTGTGAAAGGAAGAAAGAAAACTCAACCACACACATGTCAAAATTGTGGGAAGAAGAATCTTGGGAGTTGACTCAAATGGACTAGGAAATGCTTCAAGTGTGAGAGAGAAGGCCACCCAAGCCCAATAGTGTCTAAAAGACATGATACAACATGATAATTTTGTGTAGGAAAGGAGAGAACCACCCATGGTCCAATGCTACAATTGTTGGGAGAAAGGGCACTATGGAAGCCGGTGCACTAAACCTCAAGCCCTTGAGGGTAATTAGTGTCATCAAACACCAAAGAAAAAGGATAATGGGACGGATTATTCCATAACTACTACAGAAGTTGGGCAAGAAAATTAAGTCATACAAGGTATACTTATTATTCACTAAATAATGGAAAAAGGTTTATTTGATTCTGGTTATATTCAATAATTTATATCTTACTCATTTTCAAGAACTATAGAATCGAAGCCATGAAACCTTCAAGTAGAGATATATGTAAAAACACCAAGTGGTGAAATCATTGCAACCCAAGTGTTGGACTATTCTTTTATTGGCATTTGTGGGAAGATTCTTCTAGTGAATATCATGCTACTTCCCTTGGTGGAATTTGATGCTATAATGGGAATGGATTGGATCTCATTATATAAAGAACATATCAACTCTAAGGAAAATGAAATATCTATTCATATTCCAAACTATCCCATGCTCCTCTACAAATTAAAGGAAGATTGTGAACCTACTTTAGAAAATCCTTCAATAGTGTGGGTGTTGATTCCTTGTGAGGAGGCATACCTTGCTCATATGGTTGAGTAAAAGGAAAGTGTCAACTTAACAGAAATTCCCATCATGAGGGAATACAATGTTGTATTTCCCGAAGAGTTACCCAATCTTCCCCTAGATCATGAGGTAGAGTTCTCCATAGAACTCATACCTAGATATTCTCCAATCTCAAAGTGTCCCTATAGGATGGTTACTATCGAACTAGAGGAGTTAAAGAAGTAGCTGTAAGAGAATTGGGACAAAGGGTTCATATTCCCTAGTGCAACACCTTGGGGGTGCACTAGTGTTCTTTGTGAATAAGAAGGATGGATTAATGTGGTTGTGTATCAATTATTAGTAACTCAACAAGATCACCATAAAGAACATGTATCATCTTCCAAGGATTAATGACTTGATCGATCAGTTAAGTGGAGCTCAGTACTTCTCAAACATGGATCTTTATTCTAGATATCATCAGCTAAAGGTAAATAATGAAGATATTCAAAATACTGCCTTCTATAAAAGTAATGGGAACTATGAATTTTTGTTGATTCTATACAAACATAATAATGAACCTTCAATTTTCATGGATTTGAAGAATAGAGTCTTTAGACATTACCTCAATAAATTTGTGGTGGTTTTTATTGATGATATTATCATCTACTCCAAGAGCAAAGAGGTACATGAATAAAATATAAAACTTATGTTAGAGACATTGAGAAAGTAGAAGTTGTATGGTATGTTCAGAAAGTATGACTTTTGGATGAATCAAGTCATGTTCCTAGGATATGTGATCACCAGTGAGGGAATTTCTATAGACCCTTAAAAAAGGTGATTGAGGAATGGCCCAGACCCTCTAATGTCATAGAAATATATACTTTTCTTGAATTATCTAGGTACTACTAATGTTTTGTTAGAAAGTTCCCATGATTTTGAAGCCTTATAACTAATTTAACATGGAAAGGGGTAAAGTATGCTTGGATAGAAGAATGTGAGGAAAGAATCAAGGATCTAAAGATAAGGTTGATCACTACACCTATACTCACATTACCGAAAAGTGGAGAATGTTTTGTGATATAGAGTGATGCTTTGAAGAAAGTTTTGTGTTGTGTTCTCATAAAAAATGATAATGTTATATCCTATTCCTCACAATTGATGAAGATCCAGGAGTATGACAACTCGACGATTGATCTGGAGCTAGCAGCTGGGATTTTTCCTTGAAAATATGGGAGTACTACCTCTATTTTGAGAAGTGTGAGATATATACCGATCACATGAGTCTAAAGAATATATTCTCACAAATGTATCTTAACATGTGTCAAATGAGATGGTTAGATCTAATCATATATTATGATTCCTCTATTCACTACCATCCTGGTAATGCAAACAAGGTAGCTAATGCTCTATGCTGAAAAGAACATGCTACTCTATCCATGATGCTGATTGAGAACGACCTTATCTTCATGGATATATAAAGGATGGATTTGGAAATCATAACATTATGGAATACATCTTACCTTACCCAAATGATTTCCCAACCATATATCCATGATAATATTATGAATCCACAAAGAGATGATCTGGAGTTACAAAAGAAGGTGAACATAATAAAGGAAGGGAAGCTATAAGAGTTCCATATTGACAATGAGGGTGTAATTTAGTTTGGAACATGGCTTTGTGTTCCTTCATCACCCAGGATAAATAATGAGCTATTGGACAATTCACAAAGCTCAACTCGCTCTATCCATCCTGGTAGCACCGAGATGTGCCGAGTTCTCTAATAACACATCTAGTGGGATAACATGATGATGGATATTTTGGAATATATCTCAAGGTTCTTGATATTCCATAATGTCAAAGAAGAGTGTAAAAAGTCTAAATGGATGATGCCACCATTTTCTATACCCATTTAGAAATGAGAGAATGTCACTATGGGCATTTTCATGGGTCTCTTGAAGACCTCCACATGAAATAATGCAATATGGGTTGTGATGGAAAAACTCACCAAGACTTCCCACTTTATCGCTATTCAGGAAGATCTCTCACTTGAAAAACTTGCAAAGATATATGTGAAGGAAGTGGTGAGAATGCATGGGGTTCAACTCTCGATTGTCTCTGATCATGATCCAAGTTCAACTTCTAAATTTTGGAGAAGTCTCCAACATGTTGTGAGTACTGAATTATATTTTATCACGACCTATCACACCCAAACTGTTTTCCAATCTGAAAGGAATATTCATATGTTTAAAGATATGCTAAGAACATTCTTTGGTTGAGTTCTCAAATAAAAATATATTCCACTCAAGTATTCATATGGCTCCATATAAAGCTTTTTATAGAAAGCGATGTAGATCTCAAACCTGTTGGGATGAAGTTGGAGAAAGAAAGCTACCTAGACCTTATCTTGTTCAAGAGATGAATGAGATTGTTCAAGACATAGAACAAGATATCAAAGCTGCTCAGAGTCGGAAAAATAGCTATGTTGACAATCATCAAAGGGACTTGGAGTTCGACATTGGTGATAAATTCTTCTTTTGAATATCACCATGGAAGAGAGTCATGCGATTTGGAATGAAAGGGAAGTTAAGCCCAAGGTACATTGGTCCCTTTGAGATCCTTGATCTCATAGGAGCTGTGGCCTACAATCTTTTAGTTCAACTGAATATGGCTCAAGTTCATGCTGTTTTTCACATATCACTCATAAGGAAGTACATACCAGATCTCCCATATGTACTGAACTCAGAGTTGATACAATAGTAAGATGATCTCTCTTATGAGGATTAGACAGTAATGATTCTGGACATGAGTGATAAGGTTCTTTTCAACAAGATAACCCACCTTGTCAAAGTGTTGTGGAGAAACCATAAGTATGAATAAGAAACTTAGGAACTAGAGGATGTGATGAAGGATAAGTACCCTCACATTTTTATGTGAAACAGAATTTCAAGGGCATAATTTCAAAAGGGGGGAAGAATGTAACTACCCAAGCTGTTATCAACGCAATTCATCCCTTCTTATAGTAATGTTATAATGAGATAAAATCACATTAGGAAACCTAATGCCATATAATTCTTAAATAAACTACTATGTGACCTTTAAACATAAAGTTTCCACTTTTGTGATTTGAATTTTGAAAATCTGACAAACATGGTTGCGATCAGTAAAATGCTTGGAGTCCGATAGGACAAACATAATTCTTGGGGAATAGTAACATACCTTTATGAATAGTAACATACTCTTATGAATAGTAATATAGTTTTTATGAATAGTAAATCATCGTTGTGAATAGTAACTTTACCAATGATTGTATAGATAATGGTTATCCATCATATAAGTGACAATATGATATAATTACATTAATAGTGTTGGTATTTTTCTAAGTCATGAATATTTAATGGTTAATTTAATAATTTTAAAAAAATTTATTTTCATAATTTGTATTCATAAACTAGTATTTATATGCCTTATTTTTATATGAAAATTTTATGAGACCTTAATTAATTTTTCAAACTGTTATTGAAGTAGTTTTTAATCTTACAATTTGTATTTTTCAAGTAAATTATGATTTTAATTAAAAATTAAATTAATCATATTTAGAAACTTATTGTCATAAAAAAGAGTTCATTTTTTAATTCTACATATCAAAAAATGTTTGGGGTGAATTTTTGGGATTTTACTAAAATACTTGAATTTTTTGTGAATAGTGAAATTAGGTAATTTACAAAATATGATAAATAAATGAATTTTGGAAACATGCTTGAGTCATGGATGATGTAAATGTCCTTTTGATTGAAATAACATGCACTAATTTTTTTTATTCACAATAATATTCACTATTTCTTGTATTGTGGAGAAATCATATATTAATGAATATAATTTTAAGAAAACTCGTCTCCCTTCTACTATAAATTCCACGACTCACAACATCATTTCCTCACACCTCTCAAACTTCAATACTTATCTGAATTATACCCAAACCTCTTACCTAATCCCTACCCACGTCCAAGAGATCATGGTCTCATCAAAATACCAAGCCTAGGTTCTTTAAGGAGGATCTGAAGAGGAGGATTCAAGAGGTAATTTCTCCCTCCTTTTCTTTCAATTTCCTTTGAAATTTCATTTATTTTATTCTATTATCTAGAAATTTTCTTATCTACATGTCATGATAACTCCATTATTATTGATATACTAGTATTCTATCATTTTAATGGAATATTATTCATTATAATCCTCACTCTCTCTCTTTGTTTATAAAAATGAAATCATTGCCTGCTATGTGTTAATTTCCCTACATCATGGGGGATGCACTACCATTTTCCACCAACTCCTTCAAAGATTTTAATAAACCCATTAAATGGTTGAAAATAGATCATAATATTTATTTATTAACCCCTTTTAGTTTTTTGGAATAAACTTTTAATCATAATACTAAATGATAAAACAAAAAATGTTCGTTGTGATCCAAAAACCGCCCAAATTGACCTAAAATGATCGTCATTAAATTTTATACTTCGTCCACATGGTATATAAAATAATTCATTAATAGGCCGTTAAAAATTATTTAATATCATTAATAACATGAAATAAAAATTCTTGATGTTGATCCATGTTCTACATGAACTTCCATTCAGGTGTACCAGTGAACCGTTATTGAAAACTACAAAAAAGAACTCCCCAAACAATGAATTTAAACTCTATAACTCATCCAACGAACCATAAAAAAACTTAATTAAACCATAATGAACTATATACATGTTTAAAAGGTTATTTAATTGTTATTTAATGAATCCGATTTCATTATATAGGACATTAATGTGAAGAAAGAATTCAGATAAAAGGTAAGAGGAATTCTCATACCCAACTTTCTTTCTTATGGTTTTTTCTCTTCCTGTCCATTTTCAATATTTTTATTCTTTAAAAATTATTTATTCATCATTATATTACCTCTTATGGGATATAAATTTTTTCCAATAGAGTTAATTTCATACACAATGATTTCTAAATGAACTCTTCTTTCAAAAACACACCTGTTACTTCCCACTCAAAGTTAATGGTGCTTATATCAAGCATGTTATTCCATATTTCATTTGGAAACCCCAAATTTATGAATTTATGGCTTATGAAGTGAAACAAATTCCTTTACATGGGGTTTTTCTGATCAATATTTATATAAGTTCTATGTGTCATGCCTGTTAATGTTAACGTTTTGATGTGATGAGTGTGCCCAGAATTATATAGCACAATGTTGATGTTATGATGTGACAGGCATGCTCGAAATTATACAACGCTCCAATATAATGGGTAATGTGATAAATATCATGAGATAATATGAAATATGAGTGAAAATTATTATATCCCTGTTCAAAAATATGTGTGGTAGTTAACCACTAATACACAAGGTTTCATTTAATGCATTGCCACTTTTCAACCCTTTTATTAATTCTTCTAATCATGTTTATAATTTTATGAATATGTTATGATAATAATGATTATGATCACCCCATTTTATATTGTCTCAAGTTCTTATCCTCTTACTGGGATTTTAGCTCACCCCTTTTTGATATATATCCTCAGGAGACTATGTGTACTAAGGAGAACTCAAGGGACAATATGAAGATAGAGAAGAAGGAATTAAATAAATATGTATGTTTATGTTGTCAAAGTAATGTCTGGTCCTAGTTTTCGCAAGAAATTGAACTTTTAGATCCTATTTGTGCAATTTTTTTTTGTTGTTTATCTTTAAATTGGTGTAAAAGTAATGTAACAAAAGAAGGGTTGCTACAGTTGGTATCAAAGGCACAGTTTAGTTAATTTGGGAATTAGAATTAGATAACCTTAGTGAAAAACCTAGTATGAGACTATGTATATGTAAGGACACAAGAATATTTTCTAAACATAGGGATTCCATATGATGTAATTTTCGTGTTAATTACACAAATGAATAAGTTATTTATTCATTACTTGTTTCATTATTTATTCTTATAACCTTTTCTATTTTATAAAATGTTGGGAACTAGGAGAAACTAGTCCAACAACTCATGTGAGGTACAATGTGGTGATTCCTCGAATGAAATCCACAATAATTTGGTAGGTGGAGTTTAAAACCTCATTGTGATGCTTACCCATTTGTCCCAGGTTATGAATAATAACCTAAATAATGAGAAATGTCCTCTTTCACCTAAGAGGGAGCAACTGATAATCAATTGTTTTATGAGGCAATGACCACTGATGTTTAGTGGATCTTCTGATCCACTAGTCATGGAATAATTGGTCAACTCGATGGAGGAGATCTTTTATCTGCTTAACTATTCTAAAATGGAGAAGGTGACTCTATCCATTTATCATATCGATGGAGAGGATAAACAATGGTGGGAATTGATTAAGAACACCATGATGAGGGATGAAATTGAAGAGATGTAGTGGTAATAATTTAAGATAATATTTCTTAACAAGTATTTCTCACAAACTCTTAACACAAAGACGAAGAGAGAAACAATAGAGCTAAAGAAAAATGATAGAGAATCTATCATGATTTATGAAATGAATTTCACAGGAATTTAAAGCTATAATTTAGTTTTTTTTATCAACAATGATATAAAAATTGACAGATTTTTTAGTAGATTGAGACCACACCTTCGAAAGGCTATTGCAGTCTGAGACTTTAAGAGTTATAAAGAATTTGTTCAATGTGTTCTCAAATTGGAGTTGGAGTTTGGAGAATGTTCCCATCTCTATGGTGATTAGAAAAGAAATATGTAGTTTCATGCCATAGCATCTCATGAGAAAGGTGGAAAGAAAACTCAACCACCCACATGTCGAAAATGTGGGAAGAAGTATCATGTTAATTGCCTCAAAGGGATGGGGAAATGCTTCAAGTGCGGGAGAGAAGGACACCAAGCTCAAGAGTGTTGAAAAGACACTAGAAGTCATGAGAATGTGGTGGAGGAAAGGAGATCACACCCATGGTGTCACAACCCGTCCCCCGGGGCCTGTGCCGTTACTATCCCAAGCCTACCTTCCATAGGCCAGGGGCTGGTGACTAGCACAAAAAAGTCATATCCCTATAATGGAAAGACATTTCCTGTAAACCCGTACAAACACACAAACTAAGGACACAACAAGAAGTAACTACAAAGTCAACTACTATAGTAAAAAGAGTGTTGAAAGAAAATGGGGTCGAAATACAAGCCCAACTGAAATGTAAAAGTACAACTAAAAAGAGAAAATTTGCTCTTGGATCATCCACCGAGGAGCCTACCTGAGGGGTAAGTAAAAATCACGATCATTAGTCCTGCATCACGTCATGTAAAATAGTACACCTCTGAGAACCATCCAATCCTGGATCCTTCAACCTCAATCAACGATGTCTGTTGTCTGCATAAGACACAACAAGGTGCGAGTGAAGCCCCTTTAGAGGTGAGAATAACAATACTCAGTGGGGACCCTGAGACCCCCAAAGGTCTCCCAGAGTTCCAAAAAGGGAAAACAACAAATAAAGATCTCAATTACAAAGAACAAAGTAGTCATAAACTCTACTTGGGTATAATCCCATACATATACCTATGTTATCAAAAGATACTCATCTTAATACCTGAGAGAAGTATACCACATTGGTAACACCACGAAGGTAAAAGTAACACAAAGGTAACACCATGAAGGTAATACCACAAAGGTAAAAGTATCACATATGTAACACCATGAAGATAACACCAAGAAGGTTAAATTACCACATAGGTAACACCTTGAATATAATAGACTCAACTCACACCAGATATATAAGTAAGTCATAGAAGTACTGATGATTAGTCGAGAAGCTAGATCATCTTATTCTGTTTTTAGGCACTGCTGTTGGTTATATAGTGTCAGACCCACATAGGCTCGATAGGTACTAACCCCCGCAATGACCCACATAGGATCCGACCCGCCTGTAGTCGATAGGTACTAACCCCCGCAATGGCCCACACAGGATCTGACCCACATAGGATCGGTATGTGCTGACCCACACAGGATCGCTGAGCGCAGACCCACATAGGATTTGACCCACATAGGATTGGTATGTGTTGACCCACAAAGGATCACTGAGCGCTGACCCACATAAGATCTGACCCACACAGGATCGGTAAGTGCTGGCCCACATAGGATCACTTGGTACTAACCTCTGTATGATCTATCTCCAACCTCCGCCTCACTATCAGCCACTGGATTCTCACTCAAAGAACATTTGAGAGAACCGTTTCTCAAGCCATCAGTCATAACTCAACTTCCACGAAGATCCACGAAGAAGTATCCCAAAGGACCACCATGTCGTAAGGGTTCCAATGCAAGAGACGACATGTCAATCAGATGCCCGATCTATGAGATATAAGCATTATAGTTCTGAGGGCCCAGTTAGATTCGGGTTCGATCCAACTTAGCTTCACTCCAACTTTCTCCAAAACTCATGTGGAGTATACCAAAAGGACTGAACTGTCTTAAGGGTTCCATCACTTTAGATTTTTCGTCAAACGGATGCCCGATCTGTAAGTTACACCCCTTTCTGTAAAACGGGGATGATCGCACCTTGGTCCAGCCCGACTTAGTCGGGCCCATCAAAATATATTAAAGGGACCGCTGCCCAAAAAGGATCTCAATGCCACTGACAGTAGATCGAACGAATGCCCTGTTCGTTAGTTACATGCATTTCTTTATTCGGGGACCAGTTGGGTCTGGGCCTGGTCCAACTCGGTCAGGTCGGCCCGATGCAACAGGTCCCGGGTCTACATGACCTCGCTCGGGTCTGACCTGCTATGGGAGGCCTGGTTTACTAGGTCCGACCCATTGAGGTTGGCCCGGTTTGGTTCGTAGGCCCGAGCCGTTGTTGATCCGACCCGTCAGGTGGGGCTCGGCCCACCCGTGTTGGCCCACTAGGTCGCTGGTTCAGCCCAGCCCGCTAGCGGTTCCAGTTCGCTGGGCGGGTCTGACCCGCTTGGCCGGCCCACATCCGCCAGAAGGCGGACTGGTCTTCCCAGCTGACCCCATGGGTGCGGGGCCGTTTCGGCCAGTCGGTGGGGCGCTACCCCACCGCATAATAGTCGGCCGTTTTGGCCGATCGTGGGTCCGCCAACCCGACACGGCGTGGGGCCGCACCACTCTCCACCAACTGTGGCTTCAAGCCATGGCCTCCTCCAGTGGCACACGATGGTGCGCCACACCACCTCTGTGTCTGGCCGGTGCAGACCGCTCCACTAACCACCGCAGCATGGTGCCTCGGCCTCCTACGGTGCGCGATGGTGCACCGCCTCCATCATGGTCGGCCTGTGCCGCCACGCTGACAGTCTTCCAGTGAGAACACAAGGGTAAACAAGGTAGTGGAGGGTCCAAACCAAATTTGTTTGGCCCACGAACTCCACGTTAGCTTGAAAACATGAGGGAGGAATAGGATTCAATAATCACATGAAATTATAACAAAATAAATCCCTACCTGAAGATCATTGGAGAACACCCGCGATTGAGGAAGAGTCGGTGTTTGTCGTCCCCGCAACAAGCCGCCAATGTTGCCGCTCAAACGTCATCCTTCGGTTCGTGTCTCAGTGTTGCTCATCACCACCCGTTGGAACCGAATCTATCCTCCAAGTGATTGGCGTTGCGACACATTATCAGAAATTCGTCACTTGGTAAAGTCATGCCAATACATCTCCACAATCTCCATATAAATAGGAGATGGGGAGGGTGAGTAAAGCCCATGGAATTAATGGGGGTTATTTTAATAGGAACCTTCCTAATTCCAATAGTGATGTTACAAAGGATTTAAGGATTTAATCCATTTAATGGATTGAAACGTCATTGGTCCCGCCACTGCTGCTTCTCCATTGGAGGAAAAGATAGAAAGAAATAAAATAACAAATTTGTTTTATTATTCTATTAAAAAGTCCAAAATCTAACTTTTTCTCCAGACTTACTGCGGTTGACATGAAACCTCCCTTAAGTTAATCCTGGCACTATGGATTCAACAGTTCCCTTAGATTTTTAATCCGAGCACTGGTTCTAAAGATATAAAATGCCACCTGCGTGTTTATTGAACGTACCTTAAAAAAAGTTCAGAAATTCATTTTGGGCACAACGGGTCTCGGAATCACACACCGTCAATTTTTTAAGACTTTTAATAATTCCATATAATTTAAAAAAATACATGGAAAAATTCAGGTCTTTACATTCTCCCCACCTTAGGGTTTTTATCCCTAAAATCAACAACATAGAATAAGGAACCAAATGGGGGTACTGAGCATGAATCTGAGCATCCCGCTCCCATGTGCTATCCTAGAGGTTCCCATGTTGTGAGAGAATCTACACCATAGGTATCGATCGTCTATGTAGGACCCACTACTGTCGATCCTCAATCTCCACTGGATCCTCCGTAAACGTCGCCCCATCATCAAAGTCCTGCTCGCCATGGTCGATGACATGAGATGGGTCATGCACGTATCTCCTCAGCCGGGATACGTAGAAGATGTCGTGCACCCTCTCCAACTGTGGTGGTAGTGCTAAGCAGTATGCTACCTCTCCAATCATTCAAAGTATCATAAAAGGTTTTATAAACCTCGGTGAGAGTTTGCCGCATTGGCCAAATCTCTGCAAACCTTGTCGAGGTGAGAACCGTAGTAAGACGTGGTCTCTCTCCTAAAATTACAAGGGCCTCTATATCCTATCAGTATAAGACTTATGTATACTCTATGCAGTCTTCATCCACTCCTAGATGATCTGCACCTTCTCAGTGGTAGCCCATACCAACTTTGGACCCATAAATGCTGACTCCCCTGGGTCTATCCAGCATAGAGGTAATCTGCAGGGTCGACTGTATAAGGCGTCGAATGATGCCATGGTGATGGTGGTGTGAGAAAAGTTGCTGTATGTGAACTCCACCAAGGGAAAGAGATCTTCCCAACTGTGACCAAAATCTAGGACGCAAGAATGTAGCATGTCCTCCAGTGACTGAATGGTCTGCTCCGTCTGACCATCCATCTGTGGATGAAAGGCGGTGCTCAAATGCAACTGAGTCCTGAATGACTCCTATAATACATTCCACAAATAAGATGTAAAACTTGCATCATAGTTAGAGAATATCATCGATGGAACTCCATTAAGTCATACAATCTCCTGTACACAGAGACTTTCCAAGCCCTCTACTAATCTCTTCTCTAGGATGGTTAAGAAGTGGGATGACTTGGTGAGTCAATCAATGATCACCCAGATGGAATCATGTCCCATGGATATACGTGGAAGCCCTATCACAAAGTCAAGGGAGATATCATTAGACTTCAATTTCGGCACCTCTAGTGGCTGCGCTAAGACTGTTGGAACCTGAGCTCGAACTTCACTTGCAGACAAGTGATGCATCGTGAAAAAAACTCTTCCACTTCCTTCTTTATCCCTGGACACCAGTGATGACACCAGAGGTCTTGGTACATCTTCTCCACACTAGGATGTACCTCCAGAGGGGACATATGAAACTCCCTCAACACCTCCTCCCGTAGCGCCATTGGTACCATGGTGTGTCCTCTAAAGAGGATGACATTCTCCCCACCTTTAGAAAATCCATTACGTGCCTGTACTATTGATATCTGATCGAGTCATGCCTCACAGTCAAGGTCCCCAAGCCATGCCTCTTGAACTCGTTGAAGAAGTGGTGGAGTGACAGTCATAGACTGAAGGTAATATCCTCCATCTCTATCCATAAAGGATATCTGCAACGTGGCTAGCTGCTCTGTCACCTCACTCAGCAATTATAGTCTCAGCCTACTTCTATGTGCATCTTCCACTACGTTCCCCATCCCAAGAGTGTATACTCTCTTGAAGTCATAGTCCTGGAAGAACTCTAGCCATCTCCACCATCTCAAGTTCAGGTCCTTCTTAGAGAAGATATACCTGAGACTCTTGTGATTGGAGTTGACTATAAAACATTCTCCCATCAAGTAATTTCGCCACATATTGAAGGTGAAGACCACTGCTACTAACTTCAGGTCATGGGTAGCATAGTTTTTCTCATGTTTTCTTGGGTATCAGAAACCATACGCGATCACTGCCCACTCCTACCTCAGGACACATCCAAGTCTGGTCCCTAATGCGTCGTAGTAAACTACATACCCAACACCCTCTTTTGGTAGCCTCAAGATGGGGGCACTCGTCAGTCTCTGCCTCAGCTCCTGAAACCTCTGCTGACATCTCTTTGTACACATGAAGGGATGAATTTTTCATCAACGCTAACAAGGGTGACGTAAATCTGAAAAAGCTGGGTATGAATCTCCAGTAGTACCCAACCAACCCCAAGAAACTTTGAACCTTGGACACACTCCTAGGTGGCTCCCAAGAAAGCACAACCTCTATCTTTTATGGATCTACTGAAACTCCAGCCTCCATGACAACATGTATCAGAAAGTGGATATCTTGAATCCAGAACTAGCACTTCGAGAGATTACCATAAAGTTGGTGCTCTCAGAGTGTATCCAGAACTATCTGCAGATGATTGGCATGCTCCTCCTCCATCACTGAGTACACCAAGATGTCGTCGATGAATATCACCACAAACCGATTGAGGTATGGCTGGAAGATCTTGTTCATGGGTCCCATGAACACTGTAGGGGTGTTGGTCATGCCGAAAATCATAACCAATAACTCATAGTGGCCATATCATCTTCTAAAAGTTGTCTTCTTCACATCCTCATCTTTTACCCTGGGCTAATGATAGCCTGATATGAGTTATAACTTCAGAAACCATCGAGATCCCTTAAAATGATCAAAGAGATCAACAATCCTCAGGAGTAGATAATTGTTCTTCACAGTCACCTGGTTCAGGCTCCGATAATCTACACAGAGTCTAAAAATCCCATATGCCTTCTTGGTGAACAAAATCAGGGCTGCCCATGGAGAAACATTGGGCCTTATGAACCCCTTCCTATGAAAGTCCCCTAGCTATACCTGTAACTCATGAAGATTCGTGGGAGACATCCAATATGCTGGTGTAGATAACGGTGTTGTCCTAGGGTATGGGTCGATGTAAAAGTCTACCTCTATACATGGAGGTAGTCCTGAAACATCATCAGGAAAGACATCGGCATACTGGTCCCCCACTATAGGATAACTTGGACTCTCAACATCAACTGCTCTGAGGGTAAGGCTATCCAACTGATGTGTAATCGGCTACACCCTCTTCCAGGTAAGTCTAGCATGTGCCGAAAAGGTTCCCTTCTCATTAGTGAAGGAAGAACTGGTCCCATCCTCATAGACACACCGCACTTTGTGCCTAATACAGTCAATCTGAGCATGGATTGTGGAAAACCAGTATATACCCAAGATGATGTCATAAGGCCTTAAAGCCACTACTAAAAGATCCTAGACGAAGCTCTTGCCTCCTAGAGTAATCTCAAAATATTGGAACCAATGTGTAATCATCGAATCCCCTCCCGTTGGAGTCTCTAGCTGTAAAGATCGAGCCAATGACTTCGTCGGAATCTCCGAACTCTGAACGAGGGCCTTGGAAATAAAGGAGTGACTAGAACCTGTGACTATAAGTATTGCGGCTAGGGTGGAATAGAAATAGATCATACCTCTACTAATCTCCAGAGCATCGTGGTCATAGGCCTTATCTAAATAGATTTGAGCTCATCCCTATCCTTCTGTTCCCTGTTGTTGGGGTGGACCACCTCGAGGTGGTGGGAAGAACCTCGAATCTCCACCCACCGCCTGCTACATGGATAGCTCTTCTACCACATCCGCCACCCTACGAACCTCCTCACTCAAACCTATAACTCTACCTCCACGGTCCGTCGACCGACAGCTGGTCATCCTTATGGTGGTTCGGGAAATCATGAGCCATGTGACCCTACCCGCCGAATGAGTAGTACTGCCTGATCCTCAACTGTCCTCCTCTGTCTCGTGAGCCCCTCACCACTAACCCTATATCTTGAGGTCATCCACCAGAAGGTCTGGACTGCTTGGGCACTTATGTCATCCATCTACTGCCTACTGCGGATGACTCCGCTACCTGACGCCCGGTGGAGGCTCTCGCTGTCTGTGCCTACTCTGATAGGAAGATCTCCACCAAAAATGCTCTCTCTAGAACCCCAACACGCATTAGAATGCTGAGCGATATCATTGATGATTTGATATCCTATCGAAGACCCTACTAAAAGGTCTGGGCCCAGAAGAAAGGGTCCCATACCATGTCAGTGGAGTAGCGGTAGAGATCAGTGAACCTCACGGAGTACTGGGCCACAATTATGCTGCCCTGCTGTAAGTGCAGCATCTCTTGTATACACACAGAGTGTAGAGTCGCTAGGATGAAATATGCCCTAAAAAGGCCCTCTACGTCCGTCCAGGTGAGGGTTTCCTCATTGTGTAACTATAGTTTCATACTCTACCATCTCCTAGCTGCTCTTTGGAAGAGACTGGCAGCTTGGATCACCATCAGATCAGCTGGTGTCCCAACTGAGCGAAAAACTCTGGCCACAGCCTCCTGCTAGCCCTCATCTGCCTACAGACCTGTCTCGCCTTGAAACCTCAGAGATCTATTCCACTAAAACTCAATAAATACGATCAGTCGGTGTGCACCCTATATTGGTCTGGCTGGTGGAAATGGCTGCCCAAACGGTAGTGGTGCTGCTGGTACACTACCCGAAGTTTCTAACACAGTAAGAGGTCCCTGCACTGAGACCTTATCACTCTATTGGCCATCCTCATGTACTATATCAGAAATCCTGGCTGGCTATCTACATGGAAGCATCCTCAAATAAAACACGTGCGCCACATTTAATAAGTTATATCTAGTGAGATGACTAAAATAAATCATTAGAAAAACTTTTCAAAACACACAGAGTCAGTGTTTTTGTGCACAGAGTCAGAAATCGGAATTCAGGGTCTTGGGGTATGGATACGTCACCTGGTGCACCAACAATGGATTCACCAAACTGAAAAACACACTCATAACACTTAAAAATGGTTTCACATAGAAAATACCAGAGTCATAGTTCTTCGGTAGAACCAACTCCTCTAATACCACTTTGTTACCACCCATCCCCCGGGGCCCATGCTATGACTACCCCAAGCCCACCTTCCATAGGCCAGGGGCTGTCCACTAGAATCAAAAAGGCGTATCCCTATAATGGGAAGACATTTCCTTTAATCCTGTACAAACACACAAACCGAGGAAAAAACAAGAAGCAACCACAAAGTAAACTACTGTAGTAAAAATTGTGCAGAATGAAAAAGGGTCCAGAATACAATCCTAACTGAAAAGTACAAGTACAACTGAAAAGAGAAAAAAAGCTCCAAGATCGTCCACTAAGGACCCTACCTGATGTGTAGGTACAACTCATAATCAGTAGTCCTACATCATGTCACATCAAATGGTCACCCTCTAAGCACTTTCTAGTCTTGGATCCCTCAGCCTCGATCAATTTTGTTTATAACATCCCGCATTTTTATCACATAAACTTTCATTACATTATACAAAACCAAGGATCTTTAAGGTTTAGTGTCTTGGAAACCAGGAACTTAATACATGACAATATAAAAAATTCTTCTTAAACACTTGAAAGGATTCTTCAATTGTTCATCCTAATTTCATTACAACATCTCATAACCTGGGATCATACATCAAAGGAAAGGGTGAGTAGAAGGCCCAGTAAGGGAAACAAGGGAAACATTTTACATGTGAACTTGAGATACATCAAAAAGTCAGGAAAAATAACTTTAAGGCATGAGAAAGAGATCATTAGGAAAATCATAATAGAAAGAACATGATTCATAAAATGAATATGTGGATACAACATTTAACTTAGAAAATCATGAAAATATCACCAAGGTCCATCCCCAAGGTGTCATTTTAAATTATCAGGGTTATTCACCAAGGTATCGTTAAAACTGTAATCTCTAGTGGTTACATCATTACCCAATGTATTAGAGCGCTATCAGGGCACACCCTTAAATTTTTCTTTATTATCATGTGATCCACATATATCATCATCAAAAATTTCATAAATAACCCACATATCATAAAATAAATGGGTTTCATTTCATAATCATAACATTTTAAAAACTGCCTTAAAGACGCGATCTTTATGTAAATTTAAACCCACATAAAAGGAAAGCGGGTCTCATGTATGTAAATCCCAGAATTTAAAATTAATTTTTTTGATATATATGTGAATACGCCTATAGAATAAAGAGTTTTGAGTATTAACTTAATAAAATAAAAGAATTTGAGAAAAAGAGAGAGACATTTTGATATTAAAATTCTACAGCATAACGACTATGTTACAGGGTTTTAGTAAACATTGAAAAGAGAGGGGATATGGTTCAACCACTCATAAATGATCCATTAAATAGTATAGAGACATAAAATATAGGATATAAGAACATGGTAATGAAATTTTAAAGATATACCATATGAAATGAAAAACATGGAGGGAAGACAAAAATAAGATTTCCCTTATGAAAATTCGGTAGCCTAACGGCGTCACTTAAAACTTAAAAAAAATGAATTGAAAAGATCAAATAGGGTCTCTCATAATATGAAAATAAAATATCAGTATGGTATATATAGATATCATACCCCATCATATTAAAAAAAAGAGCATGAAAGACTTGACAAGAAAATAGATCTTGAAAATGAGAAGGGTGAAAGAATCCCTTAAAAATTCGGCAGCCTAACAACGCCACTTAAACATTCTTAAAATGAATTGATGAGAGAAATAAGGGGTCTTTCATCATATGAAAATGAAAAGGGCAGTATGATGAATATAAAATAACATCCCCAATATAAGAACATGGAGCATAAAAGAAATGACATAAACGAGAGTACTTGGAAAGAAAGAGAGCGATAGGATCCCTTACCTTAAAACGTAACTCTTAAAAATAGAATGTTGGGACCTTGATGGATTGGGGGCACCTTGGTAGGACTTCCTGGGAGGTAAGGAGACCATAAATTCGTTGAGGATGATTTTGGAATGGAAAGTATGAGAGAATGGCTTGGTATTTTTAGGGTAAGTGAGGGGACACGGCATTAATGGCCAAGGGAAACCTCATTGGTGGTATTGGAAAAACAAGTGGTATTTCCTCATGGTATTGGACACTTGGGACAACTCATACCTTATCTTACTATTCATAAGTTGACAATCCCTAAAAAAATCTCATGACATCGTCATGATGCAGTTATGATGTCATTAAACATACCGAAACCCTAAAACTGTATTTATACTATTCACCGAAAATTCAAATTTTCAGAAAACTCTAAAAAAACTACCTTAACATAGTATAAATGCTTTGAATTAAAAAATAAATTCCATTTAATAAAAATAATTTTCTAAATATTTTTAATTTAATTTTTAAATAAAAACACTATTCACCAAAAATTCATTTTTTTCAGAAAAATCCCCAAAAATTACCTTAACATAATATCTATGTTGTAAATTCAAAAATAAAGTCCATTTAATAAAAATATTTTTCTAAATATTTTTAATTTTATTCTTAATTAAAAAAACACTATTCACCCGAAAAAACTAATACCTGACTAATAATTTCTAAAAAAATTATTTACCTATTTTATTGAGTCACATTACTTAATCAAGGTGCCTATATTATATTAATACTTTCTTTAAGTGAGGTTACTAATCCATTTGGTCACATTACTAATCCTAAGCGTAAAATCACTATTTATAAATCACTATTCACCAAAAAATGAAGTTGATCTTATTAGACTCCAAATTTCTTACTGAACACATTTGTAGAAGAGAATTTTTTGAAATTCATTACAAATCATTAATTATTTAAGGTTCACAAATATATTTTAAAATATCCTTTTTCTAAAATTAATCAATAATATACTTCCTAAATTTATCCGGACATTTGAAAATTTACAAACCTCTGTATAAGAAGAAAACACAATTTTATTTATCTCAAAGGATTACACAAAGAAAGTACGGTCTCTTGACATAGACCCTTATAACCCCAACATAGGACCTAAGTGTATGGTGTGCTAAGGTGAGAGAATCTGAGGGTGGCACGACCAACATCGCACGAGTAGTAATTTCTATCAGTTTGAACTTGTCACGAAGGCGATTCCGTTCTAGATTCACATGATGATGTTTAGCTTGGGTTTGGACCAGAGCAAAGCCCAGTGGTGCGACCTTCTTCCCAAGTTCTCTTAGAAGGGCTTTGATTGGCCCGAGCCTACTGGATGAGGCCATCGAATCTTCTTTCGATATTAACCAAGATCACTTGTATTTAGAGACAATAATCGCAACAGTTAGTTTTCAATGGTCATATTGACCAATGGTCATATAATAATTTAAACCCAACGGTCTCATTTTAATTATACTCATATTATCAAATGAAACAGTTTTGTTGAGTATAAAAATAAAATAACACAAAAATTTAGGAAAAAAAATTTATTCAAAATTTCAGGTCGTTACATTCTTCCCCCCTTAAGAAATTGTGTCCTCACAATTTTTAAAATTGGTCATGGAAATTTCATTGAAAGCCCCATATCAGAAAAAGAGTCAGTAAAACTATTACTTTAAAAGAAAGAAAGGGAAGTACAAAGGTCACCTGAGTTAACCCATACTAGGATTCTATGTAGGGAAACATGGATATGGAAGAGAAAACAAAGGGTCATGTTATTATGGAGAGTGATAGAAAACATGATTAGGATAAATTTAACGACAAGAAAATCACAAACTTATGATGTATGTAAAAGGTCTTTGATTACCTAGTAGGAAACTTAAACCAACAATGTTTTTGTTTTACGTTCCTTTTAATAATTTTGAGGAATTTATTTACTACATAGAATAAGAACAGAAGGAAATATACCTACCTTCAAGTAGAGTTTCATGCTTTAATATGTTTCTACCAAGACTAATCTTTTCTCCAAACGATGGGCATTCAAAAACACTTGGTCTCTTCAAAAGCACAAGAATCATCTTCTAGAGAATCACATAATCCAAAAAATATTAACTATATATTTCTTCTATCTTTAAACATTATTCCAAAAATAGAAAGGGTAAGATAAAACAACTCTTCAAAAGAAAGAACCCCATAGGAAGGGAAACTACTTTAAATCTTCAAAATTCCACGGTACTACCCAGAGTTCATCATAGACCATTCCATAAATAACTGTCCTTAAAATTCCCCAAAATAAACCAAACTAATATTGAAACCCAAATACAAGAAGGATTTGATAACATAGTCTTCCAAGATAAACTTTATCGTTCATCTCCAAACAACATTAACCACTCCTAACATCTTATAAAAAAAGTAACTAACCCAAAAATATTTTCCCCAAGATAGGTTAATCATTTCCATAAGTAACCTAAATTACTATAAGTTCACCTTAAATTCATTGATTCTTAAAAATACAAGTCAACCTTTACTCCTCAAAAAAATACCGTAGTAATATATTTACCTCGATCATATAGGGTTCCCAAAATAGTGAATGTCTTCCAAAATAATAATCATCTTTTAATCCCCTAATCACCTCTTTTTTTAAAAGAACAACTTCACAACATCAACATGTGGTACATAACAATAGATTTTTCCCTTAGTGATATAAATCCATCTTAGGTAGTGACTTGATGTTCTTACAAAACATTAAAGATATGCTCATAGGGAACAGACTAAAATACAACATGACATAGAAAATTATTGCGAAGAAGTTACATGTACTTTAGTCATCTTGATCAATCTCAGCATAGGACTTACATTGTTCCCTTTTCCTCGAAGATTGTTGATGCTCATCATGCTTCTCATCCCTTCTAAGAGAGCATTGCCTTGGATAATTTCCAACTTCTCCACATTTAAGACATTGAAAATTATAAGGTACATTAGATCGAACCTTATCTCTATTCATCACATTATCCATTTTTTAAAGAAATTGGCTAATTTATGCCCTATCACCCCACACATAAAACATCTCCCAGTTCATTTGTGAAATTCTCCTTGGTTCCACTTTCCACACTTTTTTCACAAAGGAAATTGGGTCTTCTTTCCCTTAACAACTTTATCAGATGAACATCCTTGAGATTTCGTCTTTTTCTTCCTAGATGAATTTGGGCACTCAACTAGGTACCAATTATTAATTGTGATTTTTGATAGCTGGTTTGGCATAATAACAATATGTTCAACTTGATCTCTCGTCGTCTCTATCATATTAATAAGGGAATCATCACATTTCCTATCACATTGGTTGTTGGGACATGTTCTTCTATTTCCATCCATTAACTAAGAAAAGAAAGTATAATTAGGGGGGTTAAATAATTAGCCAATAATCATGAAAAGGAAACATTAAGAATAGAAGGATAAACTTGTAGATGTAAAGTATATCCTAACTTGTGATCCCCTATGTTCCAATCTAGGTTATCCATGATCATATATTCATATGGGAATATTTATTTTATTTTATCTTTGTTCCTTTAACAATGGTTCATACTTATATTATGAATTTACCAAAGCATATCCCTTGGGAGTGTCGTAACCAAGAGTGCAGCATGGCCCATTGTCGTGTACCAGTTCCCATTCGAGTCTATCTCAAAGTGGTGTTTTCAGGATTTACCCCTACGTACATCTGTTCCAGAGAAACCTTTACCTGCTCGTATCCAGACAGGGATGCATTTTCTTGATAAACCCCTAACTCAATACTCACCAAAATACCCGGAAGATTTCCTATATTTAAAATTTTCTATAGGCTTCTTCCCAAAGTTTTCATATCCTAATTTACACAAATCAATAAACCATCCTTCGATACCAACTATAAAATCCCTCCTTTTTATCACATAAACTTTCATTACATTATACAAAATTGAGGATCTTTAAGGTTTAGTGTCTTGGAAACGAGGAACTTAATACATGACAACATAAAACATTTTTCTTAAACACTTGAAAGACTTATTCATTTGTTCATCCTAATTTCATTATAGCATCTCATAACCTGGGAGCATACATCAAAGGAAAGGGTGAGTAGAAGGCCCAGTAAGGGAAACAAGGGAAACATTTTACATGTGAACTTGAGATACATCAAAAAGTCATGAAACATAACTTTAAGGCATGAGAAAGAGATCATGAGGCATATCATAATGGAAATAACATGATTCATAACTTGAAGATGTGGCTAAAACAATTAACTTAGAAAATCATGAACATATCACCAAGGTCCATCCCCAAGGTGTCATTTGAAATTACCAAGGTTATTCACCAAGGTATCGTTAAAATTGTAATCTCTAGTGGTTACATCATTACCCAATGCATTGGAGATCTATCAAGGCACACCATTAAATTTGTCTTTATTATCATGTGAGCCACATATATCATAATAAAAAATTTCATAAATAACCCACATAGCATAAAATAGATGGTTTTCATTTCATAATCATAACATTTTAAAAACTGCCTTAAATACGTGATCTTTATGTAACTCTAAAACCACGGAAAAGGAAAGCGGGTCTCATGTATGTAAATCCCAAAATTGAAAATAAAACATTTTGATATATATGTGAATACCCCTATATAATAAAGATTTTTGAGTATTAACTTAATAAAATAAAATAATTTGAGAAAAAGAGAGAGACATTTTGAGATGAAAATTTTGCAGCATAACGACTATGTTACAGGGTTTTAGTAAACATTGAAAAGAGAGGAGACATGGTTCACACACTCATAAATGATAAATTAAATAGTATAGGTACAGAATATAAATGATATAATAACATGGTAATGAAATTTTAAAGACATACCATATGAAATTAAAAACATGGAAGGAAGAAAAAAATAAGATTTCTCTTATGAAAATTCGGCAGCCTAACAACGTCACTTAAAACTTAAAAAAAATGAATTGACAAGATCAAATAGGGTCTCTCATCATATGAACATAAAATATCAGTATGATAGATATATAAATCATACCACATCATATTAAATAATAGAACATGAAGGACTTGACATGAAAATAGATTTTGAAAACGAGAAGGGTGAAAGAATCTCTTAAAAATTCGGCAGCCAAACGACGCCACTTAAACATTCTCAAAATGAATTGATGAGAGAAAGAGGGGGTCTCTCATAATATGAACATGAAAAGGGAAGTAGGATGAATATAAAATAACATCCCCAACATAAGATCATGGAGCATAAAATAAATGACATAAACGCGAGTACTTGGAAAGAAAGAGAGAGGTAGGATCCCTTACCTTAAAACGTAACTCTTAAAACTCGAAGGTTGGGAACTTGAGGGATTGGGGGAACCTTGGGAGGTAAGGAGACCAGAAATTTGTTGAGGATGATTTTGGAATGGAAAGGATGAGAGAATGACTTGGTATTTATAGGGGAAGTGAGGGGACAAGACATTAATGGCCATGGGACACCTCATTGGTGGTATTGGCAAAAAAAGTGGTATTTCTTCATGGTATTGGACACTTGGGACACCTAATAACTTAACTTATTATTAATAAGTTGACCACCCATTACAATATCTCATGAAATCGTCATGATGCAGTTATGATGTCATTAAACATACCGAAACCCTAAAACTGTATTTTTATTATTCACTGAAAATTCAACTTTTTCAGAAAACTCCCAAAATTTTACATTAACATAATATAAATGCTCTGAATTCAAAAATAAATTCCATTTTATAAAAATAATTTTCAAAATAATTTTAAATTAATTTTTAAATAAAAATAGTATTCACCGAAAATTCATTTTTTTCAGAAAAATCCCCAAAAATTACCTTAACATAATATTGATGTTCTGAATTCAAAAATAAAGTCCATTTTATAAAAATAATTTTTTAAATAATTTTAATTTAATTTTTAATTAAAAAACACTATTCACCCGAAAAAACTAATACCTGACTAATAATTTCTGAAACAATTATTTACCTATTTTATTGAATCACATTACTTAATCAAGGTGCCTATATTATATTAATACTTTCTTTAAGTGAGATTACTAATCTATTTGGTCACATTAGTAATCCTAAGCACAAAATCACTATTCATAAATCATTATTCACCAAAAATTAAGTTGATCTTATTAGACTCCAAATTTCTTACTGTACACATTTGCAGAAGACCATTTTTTGAAAATCATTACACATCATTAATTATTTAAGGTTTACAAAAATATTTTAAAATATCATTTTTCTAAAATTCATCAATAATATACATCATAAATTTATCTGGACATTTGAAAATTTACAGACTTCACCATAAGAAGAAAACACAATTTTATTTATCTCAAAGGATTACACAAAGTAGTTATGGTCTCATTACATAGCCCCTTATAACCCCAGCATAGGACCTAAGTGTTAGGTGTGCTAAGGTGAGAGAATCCGAGGGCGGCTCGGCCAACATCGCACGAGTAGTAATTTATATCAGTTTGAACTTGTCGCGAAGGAAATTCTATTCTAGCTTCACACGATGAAGTTCAGCTTGGGTTTGGTCCAGAGCAAAGCCCAATGGTGTTACCTCCTTCCCAAGTTCTGTTAGATGGGCTTCTATTGGCCCGAGACTACTGGATGAGGTGATCAAATCTTCTTTCTATATTAACCAAGATCACTTGTATTTAGAGACAATAATCACAACATTTACTTTTCAAGGGTCATATTGACCAATGGTAATATAACAATCAAAACCCAGTGGTCTCATTTTAATTATACTCATGTTATCAAATGAAACAGTTTTGTTGAGTATAAAAATAAAATAACACATAAATTTAGGAAACAAAATTTATTCAAAATTTCAGGTCGTTACATTGTTCGTCATTTGTATAAGAAACAACAAGGTGTCAGTGAAGCCCATGCAGGTGTGAGTATAACAATAATTAGTAGGGACCCTGAGACCCCCGAAGGTCTTCCAGAGTTCCACAAAGGAAAAACCACAAAGCATGAACTCAATCACAAAGCACGAAGCATTCATCAACTATACTTGGGTATATTCCCATACATATACCTAAGTTATCAAAAGATACTCATCGCAATACACGAGGGAGGAATACCACAAAGGTATCACCATGAAGGTAGAAGTACCAGAAAGATAAAACCACGAATGTAATACCATGAAAGTAAATGTACCACACAGGTAACCCCATGAAGATAACACCACGAAGGTAAAAGTAACACACATGTAACACCATAGAGATAATAGACTCAGCTCACACCAGGTATATAAGTAAGGCACAAAAGTACAGATGATTATTCGAGAAGCTAGATCATCTTATTCTATCGAGAGTCACTGCTAAAGATTATAGAGAGTCTGAACTACATGGGATCGATAGGTACTAACCCCCACAATGACCCACATAGGATCTGACCCACATAGGATCGGTATGCGTTGACCCACAAAAGATCGATGAGTGCTGACCCACACAGGATCTCCACCACAAAATATCAGTATGTGCTGACCCACATAGGATTGCTGAGCATTGACCCATACAAGATCTGACCCACACAAGACCATTAATTGATGACCAACACAGGATCCCTTGGTACTAACCTCTGTATGATCCGTCTCTAACCTTCGCATCACTACCAACCACTGGATTCCCTCTCATAGCACGTTTGGGAGAACTGCTCTCAAACCATCAGTCTTACCTCAACCACAACTAAGTTCTACGAATAAGTATCCCAAAGGTCCGCCATGTCGTAAGGGTTCAAACTCGATAGATAGCATGTCAATTGGACACCTGACATGTGAGATATAAGCACTTTAGTTGTGATGACCAGGTTGGATTCGAGTTCGATCCAACCCAGCCACACTTTAAATTTCTCAAAAACTCAAGTGGAGTATACCAAAAGGACCGCCTCTTCCTAAGGGTTCCGGTGCCGTAGACGGTTTCTCAAACAGACACATGGTCTGTTCATTACACCCCTTTCTATGAAATGGGGGTGATCACACCTTGGTCCAACCCAGCTCATTTGGGCCTGCCAGAATACGTCAAAGGGTCCGCTTCCCAAATGGGATCCCAATTCCATTGACAACGTGTCAAACAAACACCCTGTTCGTCAATTATGAGTGTTTCTTTATTCAGGGACTAGTTGGGTCTGGGCCCAGTCTGACTCGGTCAGGCCGACCCGATGCAACGGGTCCTAGGGTCTATGTGACCCGACTCAGGTTTGGCCCGCTAAGGGTCAGCCTGGTTTACTGGGTCCAGCCCATCGGGGTCAGCTCAGTTTGGTTCGCAGGAAAGACCCGCTGGCAGGTCTAGTCTACTGGGCGGGTTTGGCTCGCTTGGCCGGCCCACATCCAACTCGGTCTGCCAGAAGGTGGACCGGTCTTCCTAGATGGACTCGTGGGTGTGAGGCCGTTTCATCCAGCCGGTGGGGCACTACCCCACCATGTAATGGTATGCCATTTTGTCCGACCATGGGTCTGCCAACCTAGCATGGCATGGGGCCACGTCACTCTCCACCTACTGCAGCTTCGAGCAGCAGCCTCCTCCAGGGGTGCGCGACGATGCGCCGCTCCGCCTCCACCTTCCGTGACCGGCTCAAGCTAGCCGCCTTCTTCACCCGCCGTGGCTTCGGCCGCAGCACCTGCCCATCGGCAGCATGCGACGGCGCACCACACCACCTTTGCGGTCGGCTTTTGCAAGCCTCTCTACTAACCGCCTCAACATAGTGCCGTAGCCACCTCCTATGGTTCTTGACGACGCGCTGCCTCCATCGTGGTTGGCCGGTGCCTCCATGCCAGCGGTATTCTATGGAGAACGCAAGGGTAAACAAGGTATCAGAGGGTTTGATCCATGTTTGTTTAGCCCATGCCCTCCGCGTTAGCTTGAAAACATGAGGGATGAATGTGATTCAACAATCACTTGAAATTATAACAAAATAAATCCCTACCTTAGGATTGTTGGAGAATGCCCGCGATTAATGAAGAATTGGTGTTCTTCATCCCCACAACAAGCTTCCAACGTTGCCCCTGAAACGTCATCCTTCAGTTTGTGATTTGGTGTCGCTCGTCACTGCCTGCTAGAACCGGATCTGTCCTCCAAGTTATTGGCAGCAGGTAACTTGATCAGAACTTCGTCTCTTGGTGAAGCCATAACAATACCTCTCCCCAAGAAATATATAAATAGGAGAGGGGGAGGGTGAGTAACACCCATAGAATTAATGCAGGTACATTTAATAGGAACCTTACTAATTTCAATGGTGATATTACAAAGGATTTGAGGAGTCAAAAAATTTAATGGCTTGACACATCGTTGGTCCCACCACTTCTGCTTGTCTGTTGGAGGAAAAGAAAGAAAGAAATAAAATAACAAAGTTATTTTATTATTCTTTTAAAAATTCCAAAATCCAACTTTTTGAACAGAATTAATGCGGTTGAAATGAAGCCTCTCTTAGGCGAATCCCGACATTGCAGATTCAATAGTGCCATCAAATGTTTAACCTGAGAACTAGTTCAAAAGATAGAAAACGCCACCCACGTGTTTACTAAATGTACCTTAAAATTTCAGAAATTAATTTCGGGCACACTGGGCCTCAGAATCACACACCGTCAATTTTTGAATGCTTGTAATAATTCCATATAATTAAAAAAAATTACATAGAAAAATATGTTTCTTTACACATGGTCCAATTCTACAACTATAATGATCAAGGGTACTTTGCAAGCTAGTGCACTAAACCTTGGGCCCTTGATGTTAATCAACATCATCTTCCACCAATGCTAAAGGAGTAAGGGAAGGATTATTCCATCACTACTACAGATGTTGGGAAAGAAAATGAAGTCATACAAGGTACACTTAATATTCACTTAAGAATGAGAAAAGTATTATTTGATTCTGGTTCTACGCTTTCCTTTATATCTTGAATGTTTTCTAGAACTATAGAATCAAAGCCATGAATCCTTTTAGTAGAGATATCTATAAAAACACTAAGTGGTGTAATCATTGTAACCCAAGTGTTGGACTATTCTCCTATTGGTGTATGTGGCCATATTATTCCAATGAATCTCTTACTACACCCCTTGGTGGAATTCGATGCTATAATGGGAATGGATTGACTCTTTTTATATATAGCACATATCAACTATCAGGAAAATGAAATATCATTCCATATTCTGAACCATCCCATGATCCTCTACAAATTCAAGGAAGATCATGAATATCTATTATAAAATCCTTCAATTATGTGGGTGTTGATTACCTATAAAGAGAAATACCTCAAATAAATGGTTGAGTCAAAGGGAAGAGTCATCCAAGTAGAAATTCCCATCATGAGGGAATAGAGAGATGTATTTCCCAAAGAGTTACACGGACTTCCCCCAGATCCTGGGGTTGTGTTCTTTATAGAACCCATACCTGAAGCTACTACTATTCAAAGTATCCCTATAGGATATCTCAAATTGAACTAGAGGAGTTAAAGAAGTAGCTGTAATAGAATTTGGAAAAAGGTTTCCTATTCCCTAGTTCATCACCTTGGGGTGCACTAGTGTTCTTTGTGAAGAACAAGTATAGATCAATGTGGTTGTGTATCAATTATCGAGATCTCAACAAGATCACCATAAAGAAAAAGTATCCTATTCTCAGGTTTGAAGACTTGTTCAATCAGTTGAGAGGAGCTTAGTACTTCTTAATTGTGGATCTTTATTCTGGATATCATTAGATAAAGGTAGATGAGGAAGATATTCAGAAGATTTCCTTTAGTACAAGGTATGGTCGCTATGAGTTTTTGGTGATGGCCTTAGAATATACAAATTTCCATGTGATTTTCATGGATTTTATGAATAGAGGCTTTATACATTACCTTGATCAAATTGTGGTGGTGTTTATTGATGAAATTATCATATAATATAAGAGCAAGGAGGAACATGAAGAACATATAAGACTTGTGTGGGTGACATTGAGAAAGGAGAAGTTGTACAACAAGTTCAATACATGTGAATTCTGGATGAAGCAAGTCCCGTTCTTGGGACATGGGATCACATGGGAAGGAATTTCTGTGGACCCTTCAAAAAAAAATGTTGATTAAGGAATGGACTAGACCCTCTTTTGTCATAGAAATCCGTAGTTTTCTTATATTATCTGGGTACTACCGATGTTTTGTGGGAGATTTCTCATGATTGTCAAGCCCTCTATCTAAGTTAACAAGGAAAGGGGTGAAGTATGTCTAGATAGAAGAATGTGAGGAAATATTTAAGGAGATAAAGATAAGGTTGATCACTGCACATGTACTCACATTAATAAAAAGTGGATAAAGTTTTTTGATATATAGTGTTTCTTCAAAGAAATTTTTGGGTTTTGTACCAATGAAAAATGATAATGTGATAGCCTACACCTCACGGAAGTTGAATATTTCTGAGTAGAAGTACCTGAAACATGATCTGGTGCTAGCGCCTATGATTTTTGACTTGCAAATACCATGTCACTACCTCTATTGGTGACAAGTTTTTCATATATTCCCATCAAAAGAGTATAAATTATATATCCACACAAAATGATCTCAACATTCATCAAAGTAAATGTTTAGAGAAAATCAAATACAATAAGTGCTCTATTCATTATCATCCTAGAAAGGCAAACAAGGTACCTGATGCTCTAAGTAGAAAATAACATGCTAGTATATCCATGATGTGAATTGATAAAGACCCTATCTTTATAGATATAAAAAAGATAGATTTTGAAATCATAACGATAGGGAATATATCCTACCTTTCCCTAATTATTGCCCATTCATCTATCCAATAGAGGATTAAGGAGGAAAAATAGATGATTTGGAGTTACAAAATAAGGAAAATGTAGTAAATAAAGGGAAGCTACAAGAGTTCCATATCAATGATGATGGTGTGTTTTGGTTTGTAATGTGGATTTTTGGGCCTTCATTACCAGGATAAAGAAGGATCTGTTGGAAATATCACAAAGATCATCATTCTCTATCCATCTTAGTAGCACCGAGATCTCTGAGAACACTTTTGGAGGGATAACATGAACAAAGAGATTTAGGAATATATCTCAAGGTTCTTGATATATTATAAAGTCAAATAAGAGTGACAAAAGTACAAAGGGATGATACAACCATTGCATTTACCCATCTAGAAATGGGATAATGTCACTATGGACTTCGTCATGGGTCTCCCGAAGATATCAAAAGGAAATAATGCGACATGGGTTATGGTGGACCGACTCACAAGGACTGACCACTTTATCACTATTCGGGAAGATCACTCACTTGAACAACATGCAATGATATATGCAAAGGAAGTTGTGACAATGCATGGGGTTCCACTCACGATTGTCTCTGATCATGATCCAAGGGTCACATCAAAATTTTGGTGGAGTCTCCAACATGATTTGAGTATGGAATTAAATTTTAGCACAACCTATCACCCCAAACTAATGGCCAATCTGAAAGGACTATTTAGTCGTTCGAAGATATTCTAAGAGAACACTCTTTAGAATTTAAAGGTGGATGGGATCATCACATCCCATTGGTTGAGTTCTCATACAAATATAACCTCCACTCAATTATTCATATGGATATATATGAAGCTCGGTAAAGAAAGTGATGTAGAACTCCAACCTATTGGGATGAAGTTGGAGAAAGAAAGCTACATGGACTTTATCTTGTATGAGAGATGATTGAGAATTTTAAATCCATCGTAAAACTTCTCAAAGATGCTCAGATTTGAAAAAATAGCTATGATGATAACCATTTAAAGGATTTGGAGTTCATCATTGGAGATAAAGTCTTCCTTTGAATATCACTATAGAAGAGAGTCATGCAGTTTAGAAAGAAATAGAAGTTGAGCCCAAGGTACATTGGACCCTTTGATATCCTTGACTGCATCAAAATCATGGCCTATCATATTGCAATTCCATTGAGTATGGTTCACTTTCATGATGTTTTTAACATATCACTCCTGAGGAAATACATACTAGATACCTCACATGTACTAAACTCAGAGGTGGTACAGTTGGAAGATGATATCTCTTATGATGAGAATCTAGTAAAGATTCTGGAATAGAAATTTAAGGTCCTATATAGAAACCCTAGACTTTTACATATAACATTACATGATTCTAAGCATAATTATACATCAGACTACAAGCAAAAAATCGTAAAGTCTAGTGTTTTGGAAGACTAGGTACACAAAATAGAAAACATGGAACTAAATAAAACATTAATTTATATAATATTCAAATTGAGCTCCTAACTTCCATTGTGATCAAACATCTGCATAGGGTACCCTGGGAACACATGAATAAAGGGATGATCTAGATAACCTAGTAAGAGAATAACCATAAGAACAAAGCATTTGCACATGGGATAGAAGGCATGGTGTGATAATATAAAAAGGCATGTAACATATGGAATCATAACATATAAATATAGAATCATATAAACATGTAGTCATAGAAATATGGATTAAACATAAAACATGACTTTATCATGAGTCAAGGATAACCACCAAGACCATTTCACATGGTAGCACAAGCTCAGGCTAACCGCCAAGATCGTCACACATGGTAGCACAAGCCAATGCGAACCTCTAAGACCATTGCACATAACATCTCATGAGACTCAACTTTACCCAATGCATTGGAATTATATCTAGGCACACCTATATTAACATTTCATGAATACATTTTCCATATAATCAATCATATATAAACATAAGGGTTACCCATGGAAGGAATTAGGTACCATAATCACATCATAAAGCATAACAAATGGGCGTATCATAAAAGTGTCCATGAAAGAAAGGAACTAAAATGTAAATTCAAATTCATAATATAAAATAGGTATGAATCATGGTAATTTATGTCTAGTAGAAGTGACAACATGTGAGAAATTGTTGTAGGAAATTTTAGCATTAAAAAATTTTTGTGTGGTTTTAAGGAAAATACTATAGAGCCTTTAAAAATAAAAGGGAAAAATCCTTCATTTAAAACCAGAAATTAACTAAGAGGGTTTTCATAATAGAAAAGGATGATTTTATAAAGATAATGGTGGCTTAAAATAGAAGATATAGTGCACTTGAAAACAGGTAAGAATTTGGAAAGTTCCCACAAAACAGCTTTAATTATCAGGAAGTATTAAGGAGGGAATCATTAAAAAACATGTATATCCCCAAAATAGAATGACGAAAGGGTATTGATAAATGAATTTGGTATATGTACACAGATTTTAGAATATGAAAATAAAAAGATAAAATATCTTCATTTTGGTAAAAAAAGATAAGGCAACCCGAACAAACAAAGTATGTTCAGGTAGAGTCCCTTATGGATTATCGACATGGTATCGAGTGTAGTTAAGAGGGATTAATGAGAGAGAAATGAGTTTATCTTATTTTATACATCATTAAGGAATTATAGAGGAGGTGAAAAATCAGACCCCATCATTTGAAACTACACATTAAAGGTCATAACATTGAGAATATTCTTGAATAAATGTGAGAAAGAGAGGATACCTTACCTTAAGTCTGATGGTGTTCTTTTCTTGAACTTAATGAAAAAAATAATCAAATTAGGTTCATTAATTAATAATTAATGAAGTTTTTTTTCATGTAAATTATTTTTTATATCATTTTTATTTCATTAATAAACTTTTTTATTCGTTATGAGGTTCAATTTCATTGTTCTGGTCTATTTGTTTTCTTGGTTTTTATGATCAGTTGACTTATTTTCATGAATAGAGAATCATGTAAAATGGGGATGACTGTTTGGAATTGGAGTTATATATTATTATTAAACATCTATAAAATTACATGGTTGTAAATTTAATTTGGTTACTAAAAGTGATGTTGAATCATTATATATAACATTAATGATAAACACTTGGATTAATTTGGCGATTTTTCTCACAATTAACTTGTTTTATATTATTATTTTACATCATGTTTGGAAAAGGATTAAAGAACAACACATAAGATAAAATAAATATTTAATATTCTTGTTAAACCATAAAATTAGTTTCATGACCATAATTGATGATGGTAAAAGATATTGAAAACCCATCATCCTTGAATGTGGTAACTTAACACATCTTGGATGGTGTCTTTACTAATAGTATAAAAGAAGAGTAAAGGGGATATGATATTGAATTATATAATTATAATAACAAAATTAAAGTAAATTTATGGTACTGGATTTTTCATACCATCTGGGCGAGGATAGGTAACGATAGAAAAGAAAACAAATGAACTTGAAATGAAAGTAAAAGAGTTGAAAAGAGGAATTTACCTCTTGAATTACTCTTCCTTGAGAGCTCCTTAAGGGGAGAGGATTTGGTATTTTGAAGAGAATAAGGGCTATTGGAAGTGGGGAAGGATCTTGGGTAGAGATTTTTATAGAATTTAGGCAAGTCACAAGGCTTGAGAGAAGTGAAGAGAAGAGGTAATGAGGGGTGGTATTTATTGGGGAGGAGAGGAGGGTTTTCCTAATATTTAATTCCTTAGTTTTTTAATTTCACTGAAGACCAAAATTAGTGATTATTACATGAAAAAACCAGTAATATGTGCATGTGAGTTCTAACAAATGGCCATTTAAATCATCCATGACTCAATCATGAGGCAAAAATATCTGTTTTAACATTTATTGTGAATTATAGTATTTTATTATTAATAAAAAATTCAAGTATTTTAGAAAAATCCCAAAAATTCACCCTACCCATTTATTGAAGTTTAGAATCCAAAAAATAAATCCATTTTTCAAAAATAATTTTCTTAATATAATTAATTTACTTTTTAATTAAAAGTCTAATTTAATTTAAAAATACATATTTTAAAACTATAATTGATTTTATAATGCTTTCAAAAATATATAAGGTCTTATAAAATTATCTTAAAACCAGAAGACATAAAATTGTTAATTTATGAAAAACTTTTAGTAAAATACATTTTCTTTTAAATTAATTAATTAATTATAATTATTTATTTATTACTTACAAAAATTTCCAATACTTTTACTATTGTAATATTATTACTTATAAGATGCCTAAATTTTATTTATACATTCAATGATGAGGTTAATATTATTTTAGATGATTTAATATTCATATGGGTTATATTACTATTGATAAGGGTTATTTAATATTCACCAAAAATTATGTTTTTCTTATCGGACTCCAAACATATTATTGATCGAAATTGTATATGACAGATTTTCGAAATTCAAATCTCAGAAGTTAAAATATCATGTTTAAAGGTCACATAGTACATAGTAGTTGATTGTGTTGTGATTTCTTGTGATTATATAACATAATTATAAGATGGTAATTTCCATTGATTAAATATTGGGTCATTACATTATTCCCCACTTATGAAATTTCACCCTCGAAATTTCGTTTTACATTCTAAGCTATAAACATATGTGGGTACTTTTCCTTCATCGCCTCCTCTAGTTCCCATGTTGCCTCTTCGTACTTATAATTCTGCAATGGTACTTTGTCTAGGTGATTAGTATTATTACACATAACATTATTTCTACAATCCAAGATCATCATTGGATACTCCTCGTAAGAAACACCGTCCTCCATCTGTACCACCTCCCAAGAGAGTACATGTGAAGGATCTGGTATATACTTTCTTAAGTGAGATATGTGGAAGACATCGTGTACTTTAGACATGGTAGGTGGAAGTTCCAGTCGATATGCCTCAGATCTGACTCAATCATGGATCTTGAAGGGGTTGATATACCTATGACATAGCTTTCCTTTCTTCATTATCCTCATGACCTTATTCCATGGAGATATGTGTAGAAATACCATGTATTCAATTTTGAACTCATGGTCCCTTTAACGATTCCCCATGTAAATCTTCTGTCAACTTTGGGCTGCCTTGATGTGATACGGAATGGTTTTCACCTTCTCCACCATTTCTTTGACCATTTCAGGTCCTAATAGCTTATTCTTACTAACTTCATCCCAACACATTGGGGTTCTCCACCATTTCCCATAAAGGGCTTCATATGGATCCATTCAAAAGCTCGAGTGGAAAATATTATTTTAGGAGAATTAAACTAGTAGAAGATATTTGTCCCATCATACTTTGAAGTAAATATACAATTATCTCAAAATATCTTATAGTTTTTCAAATGTTTACTCATATTGTCCATCAGTTTGGGGATGATAGGCCATACAGAAGTTCAATTCAGTTCTTAGAGCATGCTGGAGACTTTTCCAGAACTTTAAGGTGAATCTCAGATCTTTATTGAATACAATAGATAGTGGTACTCTATGAATCCATAACACATCTTTAATATATATCCATGAATATTGATCTAATGAGAAGTCATATTGAATTGTGATAAAGTGAGTTATCATTGTAAGATGATCCACAATGACCCATATTGCATTGTTTCCTCTAGATGTCCTTGGAAGTCCAGTGACAATGTCCATGGTGATGTTCTCCCACATCCTTGTTGGTATGGGTAGTGGTTTCATCATCCCCTTAGAAATCTACCTTCCAGCCTTAACTTTTTGTCATACCATGCACTTTGAGGTCTATTCAATAATCTTCTTCTTCATATTGTCCCAATAAAAGTTCTCTCTAATATCTCAATACATCTTTGTGCTACCTGGGTGGATAGAGAAGGTTGATCTATGTGAATCATTCAAAATCTCATTCTTTATCTATAGATCGGATGGTATATAGAATCATGAACCAAATCTTACAACTCCTTTCTCATCAATCATGAACTCATTGGATTTTCCATTTTTAATGGCTTCCACCCTTTTTTGAATCTTTCCACCTTTTCATTGAGCATCCTTTATTTTCTCCATGAGGGATGGTTGAGAAATCATTTGAGAAAGGATTGATGATTTTCCTCCCTTAATGATTACCTTGTCCATCCTCTGTAAATATAAGAATATTGGATCCTCTTTAATTTTCATCATTGATAAAGATGCAGGATCATTTATACTCAAAGAATCTTCCACCATGTTTGCCTTATCAGGATGGTAGTGGATTGAGTAGTCATAATCATTAATGAGAACATTCCATATTTTCTGGTGCATATGGATCTATTTTTATGTGAATACATATTTCAGACTCTTATGATTAGTATATAACTCAAACTTCTCCCTATAAAGATAATGAATCCATATTTTTAATGCAAAGATCACAACCGCCAACTCCAGATCATGCATAGGATAGATTTTCACATGAATTTTCATCTTCTATGAGGTGTAGTATACCAATTTATCATTTTTCATTAGCACACAACCTAATCCCTTCTTTGAAGCATCAATTCACACCACAAATAGTTCTCCACTTGTTGGGGGTGTGAGTATTGGCATAGTGATAATACTCTTTTTCAACTCCTTAAAGCAGTCTTCACATTCTTGTGTCCATACAAACATTACTCGCTTCCACGTCATCTTGGTTATTGGGTTTGAAAATCGTGAATATTTCTTAACAAATCATCGATAATACTCAGTTAGACCTAGAAATATGTGGATCTCCATTACAGATGTTGTCATGGAATACTCTTCAATTTCCCATTTTGTGGAAGGGTCCATAAATATCCCTTTACTAGTTATAATGTTCCCTAATATTGATACTTCATCCATCCAGAACTCACATTTACTATACATTTCATATAGCTTCTTCATTCGTAAAGTCATCACTACAATATTCAAATTATCCTCATATTCCTCCTTTCTCTTGGATTATATCATAATATCATTGATAAAGAATACCAAAAATTTGATGAGGTAATCTCTAAAGACATTATTCATTAAGTCCATGAATATTTCTAGAACATTAGTGAGTCCTAAGGGAATCACTATGAACTAATAGTTTCCATACCTTGTTCAAAAGGCAGTATTTAGAATAGCTTCCTACCACACATTTAATTAATGCTATCCCGAACGAAGGTCCACCTCAGAGATATAACTGGCTCTATAAAGCTAATAAAAAAATTAATCTATCCATAGTAGGGGATACTTGTTCTTTATGAAGATTTTCTTGATCCCACACCAATCAAGGAAGAGGCACAATAAACCATCCTTCTTCTTGACAAAAATGATTGGCACACCCCATGGTGAAGCACTTGGGTGTATAAAACCGTTATCCAAATTCTCCTGTAACTGCTTCTTCACCTCTTCCATCTCTACGGTGGACATTATATATTGTTTCATTGATATAGGTAGAGATCTATGAATAAGTTCAATTGAGAACTCAACCTCTCAATCAGGGGGAAGACCAGGAAACTCTTTAGGGAATTCATTAGTGTAATCTTTCACGATGGGCATGTCTTCAAGCATGATTCTCTCCTTTGTCTCAGTAATTTGAGCTAGGCATGATTTCTCATAAGGAATTATCATCCACACTTGAGAAAATGATTTTAAAAGAGATTTGTCTTCCTCCTTACACTTATAATGAATTGGAGGATTCTTCAGGATGTAAAGAGTGATCTCCCTTTCTCGATAGATGATGTTGGATTATTATAAAGATATCCAATCCATGACCAATATAACATCGAAATCCACTAAAGGAAGTATAAAGATATTTTCTAGGAGATTTAGTCCACAAAAATTTACTAGGGAGGAGTTATAAAACGTTGATGCAATAATTTACCCATTCAATGTTCTAATAGTTAACATATTCTCCAAATTTTGAGGCAGTATTTGAGTAGTTCTACTAAACTTGCAAGATATGAATGAATGCATTGAACCAGAATCAAGTATCACATTTACTATTATTGAATGATTAACTAGCGTACTTTTCACCACAATTTTGTCCTTCTCCACCATAGTAGTAAAGATAACATATGCCCTTCCTTGTTTCCTTGGTGGTTGTTGTTGATTACCTCTAACAACCACCAGCTTAGGGAAATTGTTCACATAATGACCATGCTCCTTTTAGTTGTAATACTGCCCTATAGGCTGAGTTTTGATCTAAACCTTCCATTATTCTTCCACATTAATGGGATTATTCATATCCCCTCAACAATTTTAGCTAGATGTCCCAACATTCCACATTTTAAGCAATTCCTGGTTCCATTTAGATAGTTCCTAGGATGCTTCTTCCCACAATTTTTACATGTGGGATGATCAGGCTTCTTTCCATAATGGAATTTATTTGCAGGACCTCCCACAATAGATTCCATTTTCCTCTTCTTATCACCGGGACCGCGATACCACTAAGTGTCTCTAATCTCCATTTCAACCTTGAGGGAACAACATACAATCTCCTCACAACTGTCAATGTCTCGAATCACCAATGATTTTTATAGACTTGAATTTAGTCTTCTAAAGAAGAAATACACCTTTATTTTAGTGTTCATGAAAAAGCGTGTGGCGTACCTTGCAAGCCATTTAATGTTTTCTTAATACACCCCGATTGAATCATCCTCCTTCAGCTTAAGTCTGAGGAACTCTCTTTCTATATTGAGAAGGAGGGTTTGGGGAAAATATTTATTTTTTAAAATTTATTCTATAATTCCTCTCATTAATTGTAATCAATTTCATCCTAGAGATTTTTATTATTGATCAGTGTCAACCCCTGATCAGTTTCCCTATCAAAACAATAGACCTCTAGTTTAAATTTCTCTTCTACTAAGCATTAGAGGATAAAGAATATATTTTAAATGGAGTTAATCCACTGTTCCATGAGGAGGGGATCAAAAGATCCACTAAACATGAGATGCCTTTTCTATTGAGAAAGTATTATTTTCAACAATGCATACTTGTTTTTGTATAAAGGGGGAGTTTATTGAAAACAATACTCTATTTCTTTATGATAATTTTGATGCTCAAAAATACCCTTAATTATTTTCTAATGTTTTTATTTTTTAAGAATATTACAGAAATTTATTATTCAGAATATTTTATTTTATTTCTGGATGAAATATTTAAAATCTTGAACAATGAGAATTAATTTCTAAGGTATTCGCATTTAGCACGTTCTGGAAACACTGTTCATGATCTACGTATTCGGGATTTGCTTTAGCGTGTTCTGGAAACACTGTTCATACCCTACATGGAGAAACGTAACGTAAGGATAAAAATTAGTATATATTTTATGAGATAAGAGAAAAGTATGGTTAATCAACCATACGTTATCGACAAAGTATGGAAGAGGAACCCTACATTAGGAAGGAACCCTACGTTTGGGATATTAGAAAAGTATGGAAGGAGAACCATACGTAAGTGTTAATCATTATGTTTGTTACTCAAAAGTGTCATTCATAAAACTTACTTTTGTAAACAACCATACGTTCTTAGAAAAGTATGGATAAAGTAAAAGTATCGATCTTTCATCATACGTTTGAAAGTTGAAGAGAAAATTATGGATGACCAACCCTACGTTTGTGATTAACCATACGTTGTCAACCCTATGTTTGAAGGCTACGTCATCAACCTTACGTTTATGATCTACGTTAAGTTCAGAGGATGCATACTGTACAACTCAACCTTATGTTTGACATCGGAGAATTTAAAGTCAATATTATTATGCAATGGTCTGCAAGTTGAATATTAGGCTGATTTCAAGCCAGATTTAAAGCAGATTTTAAAGTCCAAATTTGACTAATTCAAAGCTGTTTTATCAATGGTTTCAGGATCAAATTAAAAGGATATTTTTATGCCGATTCTTCAGGGAAGTTTCAATTACTCTGTAAATTCAAATGTTTAAATATCACATGTCAGAAGGCGACTTTTGTGGTTCTAAATTTGAAGAATAAGTGTTTGTCATTATTATATATATATGAGCTTTTCCAAACAAAAAAAGAGAGATCTCTCTCTCAATCTCTTTCGATCATTTAAAAAAAAGGAAGAAAAATAGAGACTATCAAAAACACATATCTGCAGATTCAAGAAGAACGAAAAATCTCTATTTATTGAAGAAGAAGAATCATGATTGAAGTTTCATTTGTTATACATCGAAAATATATTGTGAATCTACTACTGCTAAAGTTGTGAATTATATTTCTATATCTACTATAACATGATCGACTCAGAACGACTCTTTTGTAAAGATCATTATTTATGAAGGTGACGATCTATCTACTGTCAATTGCATGCTATTTCAATTGTGAAGAACATATGGAAAGTATTTTTAGAATACAAAAATCTTTATTTTCTATTCTTCAGTGACCGTCTTCTCGTACTAAGCTGTGTAGGTTCTGTGAGTGAACTAGAAGGCTTTGTTTTGCCTTAGATTGTAAAGGTGTCAACTTCCTATACTCAATTGTTGAAAGGTCTGTTGAAATGAAGACCAAATAGTGAAAACCACCAAGCTTGTGAAGTAGAGTGTTGGTGGAGTGGACTAGGGTATTTCTATTCCCCGAACCACTATACATCGTGTGTATCTAAACTTCATATTTTTGCTGCATTAATTCATCTGATTAAAGTAAAAGAGAAGAACACAATATCCCGAAGATTTTTGAAAGGACACAATTCACCCCCCTCTTGTGTATATTAGGTATAATCAGATCCAACAATTAGTATAAGAGGTTGAGCTTTATGATAAATCCTTAACAAGCTGAAAGTGATTATACACATAGCAAGATGACTGATACAAGAGAGGGAATGTCTATGGTCAGAGCACCGTACTTCAATGGAGAAAACTATGGATGCTTGAAGTTGCGAATGATTATCTATCTGAAAAACCTTGGATATAGAGTATATTTTAAGATTCTGACTCCATTTGAAATACCACAAAAACATGAAACATGGAGTGAAACTACTGAAGCAGAATATGATATGAACTCAAAGGAAATGAATGCAATTATATGTGGTGTAGGACCTGATGAATTTAACAGAGTATCTCAATGCTAGATATCATATGAAATGTGGAAAACTATTACGGTTGCATATGAAGGAACTAAAAATATCAAGGAAATTAGATATGTAACTGCTAAAATTAAATTTGATACATTCAAAATGGGTGAAGGTGAAAGTATTACTCAAATGAATGGAAGATTTGAAAAAGATTGTCAATAACATAACCACTTTGGGAGATCCCATTAAACAAGCTGATCAAGATTTAAAAGTATTGAGAGTACTACCTATAAGATGGAATGAAATCTGTGCTGCAATCAGACAGTCGACACCAATCAAGGACTTAACCATGAGAGAACTGATTGGAACACTAATGATATATGAAGCTGAGATGGAAGATGAAGCAAATGAACATAAAGTGCTTATCAAAAGAGATGACACTACCTTGAAAGTGTCATCACAAATCAAATACAGAAAGATGAAGAAAAGTGTAAAAGATAAATAAGGAAGTTCTGATTTGTCAAATTCTGATGTGGAACTGGCTTAGCTAGCCAGAAGATTCACTAAATTCTATAGAAAGAAGAAGGTATTCAGAAAATACATCAAAAAGGATGACAAGGAAGTCAGATGTTATGAATGCAAGAAAATGATACACATCAGACTTGATTGTCCTCAACTAAAAGAAGACAAGAAAAAGAAATTATTTAAAATAAATGATTATGAACATAAGGACAAGAAATCCAAGAAAGCTACATGGAGTGTATTTGAAGACTCCAATAGCACTTCTGAATCAGACTCAGAAAAGGAAGAAACAAATCTGAAAGCTAACATGTGTTTTATGGTATAAACAGATGAGGTACAATCTTACTACTCTTTTGACTCTAGTTCTAAATCTAGTTACTCTAATGAAAAAATTGTAGCATACTGCAATATTATTGAAGAAAAATATGATTCTCTATTTAAGAATCATAAGTCTTTAAAAAAACTTTATAAGGCTATTTCTGATGAAAGAGATACAATGCTGAAACAACATAAGGAGTTAACTGAAAATTTGGACTCAATTAACACTAACAATACAGATTATGAATCAAAGATAAAATCACTTCAAACTGAAGTGGAAACTTATAAAAATTCAGACCTTGTTTTTAATAAAGGAGAAAATACTTTAAATGAAATTCTTGGAAAAAATGTCATTAAAAAGGAATGATTTGGAATTGGCATTAAAGGTGAAAAACCCAAGCTGTACAAGAAATATTTTATTGCAAGTACAAAAAGATTAAGTTGTGATTATTGTGGAACAAGGGGGCATATTTATAAAAATTGTTTCTTAAGACAACGCCAAATAAGTGGTATTAAGAAGGCTTTTGTATTAAATTATTTATTTGACTCTTGTGAAATTAGAAAAACAAAGCAAGTCTGGATTCCCAGATCTCTTTTGGATAACACTACTGGACCCAACAAATTATGGGTACCAAATAAAATTGTGTAAATTCCTTTGCAGGGAACAGGTCACAAAAGAAAAAAAGGACATATGGTATATGGAAAATGGATTCTCATGGCATATGAGTGGAAACGCATCGAATTTCTCTACACTCACTGGAAAAGATGGTGGACTTTTCACTTTTGGTGATAATGCCAAATGGAAAATCATTGGTATTGGAACAGTTGGAGGTCTAGAAGCTGTCTCAATAAAAAAAGTACTTTATGTACAAGGATTGAAACATAATATGATAAGTATCTCTGAACTATGTGATTATGGTTATGATGTTGATTTTTCTAACAATTGCTGTTCTGTTTTCAATAATAAACTGCTTAAATTCAGAGCACCTAGAACTAACAATGTGTATACCCTGAATTTAAATTCCTTGTGTAAAAAACAAGTAAACTTCTTAAATACTAAAGTAAATGAATCTTGGATCTGGTATAAGAGACTTGGGAATTGTAATGTATATGTTTTACATAAATTATCTAAGAAACAATTAGTTTCTAATTTTCCTAGTATCAGATTTGAAAGTGACAGATTATGTGATGCATGTCAACTTGGAAAGGAACACAAATCATCCTTCAAATCTATTGACAGAATTTCTACATCTAAACCTCTAGAACTTATCCATATGGAGTTGTTTGGAACTTGAATAGTAGCAAGATTGGCTGGTAAATTATATGTATATGTTTTTGTTGATGAATATTCTAGATTTACATGGATTTTCTTTTTAAAATTTAAAAATGAATCTTTTAATTTATTTAGATGTTTTTGTAAAGCTGTTCAAAATGAAAAAGTTTTTAAAATAATTTCATTAAGAAGTGATCATGGTAGAGAATTTTAGAATCAAGAATTTAATTCCTTCTGCTCAAATATGGGTATTGAACACACCATCTCTGCACCAAGAACACCTCAACAAAATGGAATTTTTGAAAGAAGAAATAGGACTATTCAGGAAATGGATATGACTATGCTAAATGAATACAGTCTTCCTACCTATTTTTGGGAAGACGCTATAAGCATAACCTGCTATATAATGAATAGAGTTTTAATTAGACCTCTTTTGAAAAATACACCCTATGAACTTTGGAATAACAGAAAGCCTAAAGTAAATTACTTTAATGTTTTTGGATGCAAAGTTTACATCTTGAACACCAAGGACAATCTTGGAAAGTTTGATCCAAAATCCGATGAAGGCATTTTCTTAGGATATTCAGATACCTCCAAAGCTTATAGAGTCTATAATAAGAAGTCAAGGACTGTTGAAGAATCAGTTCATGTGAAATTCGATGAATCTGATCCCTTTGAGAAAAGGACAATTCAAATGGATGAATCTGACTCTAATGATAATATGAGACTTGAGAACATGAAAGATGATTTTGAAAAAGATATAAATGAAATTTAGTCTAGTCCAGAAGAACATGATACTAAAGAACCTATATGTGTACTGCCTAGACAGACTAGAACTCTAAAGAATCACCCTTTAGAAACTATAAAAGGTGACTTAGACATATGAGTAAAAACTCGAAGAAATATATGGAATCTTATAGAATTATATGCCTTTATATCCGAATTAGAAACCTTGTCTATAGAAGAAGATTTAGATGATGAAAGCTGGATAATATCAATGCAATAAGAATTAAACCAGTTCAAAATAAATGAAGTCTTGGAATTAGTTGAAAGACCGCAAAATTATCCAGTGATAGGAACCAAATGGGTCTTTAAAAATAAGCAAGATGATCAAGGGATAATGAATTGAAATAAAGCTAGACTTGTAGCTAAAGGATATAATAAGGAAGAAGTTATAGATTATGATGAGGCCTTAGCACCTGTAGTTAGATTAGAATCCATTAGAATCCTTTTATCCTATGTATCTTATATGAACTTTAAATTATTTCATATGGATGTTAAGTTTACTTTTCTAAATGGATATTTAATGGAGGAAGTTTATGTTGAGCAACCTCCTAGTTTTGAAAATTCCCAAAAACCATATTCTATTTTTAAACTTAGTAAAGCTCTTTATGGCCATAAATAAGCACCTAGAGCTTGGTATGAAAAATTAAGCTCTTTTTTATTGAAAAATGATTTTACTTTTGGAATGGTAGATCCAACCCTTTTTATGAAAACTGTAAATTCTAATATTTTATTGGTTTAAATTTATGTTGATGATGTAATTTTTGGATAAACTAATAAATATCTTTGTAATGAGTTTTCAAAGTTAATGCAAAAATAATTTGAAATGATCATGATGGGAGAATTAAATTTCTTTTTAGGACTTCAAATTTATCAAAAATATTTTGGAAATGTTTTGAATAAAAGAAAATACATTACTGATTTATTGAAGAAATTTGGAATTGAAAACATCAAGATATATACAACTACTATATATACTAATATAAAACTTGATTTGGATGAAACTGGAAAATCAGCTGACAACAAGTTATATAGAGGTATGATTGGCAGTTTATTACATCTTACTGCTATCAGGATAGATATAATGTATTCCGTATTTCTTTGTAAAATATTTCAATCAAATCCTAAAGAATCTCATTTAAATGCTATTAAAATATTTTTTAGATACTTAAAAGGAACTGTTTTCAATCTCCTCTTTATCCCCAAAATTCTTATTTTAATTTAATTTCACATTCAGATGCAGACTTTGGGAGTTCTAGATTAGATAGGAAAATCACTTTAGGAACTTTTCACTTTTTAGGAAAATCCTTAGTGTCATGGTCATATAAGAAACAACATTCAATTGCCTTGTCATCAACTGAGGCTGAATATGTTTCTACTGGCAGTTGCTGTGCACAAGTGTTGTGGATGAAAAAAACTATTATGGAATTTGGACTAAATTTTAATAATACGCCTATTTTATATGATAATAATAGTGCAATAAATATTTAAAAAAATCCTATTAATCATTATAGAACTAAGCATATTGATATCATACATCATTTTCTAAGAGATCAAGTTCTTAAAAAGGATATATCTTTGGAATTTGTAAGTACTAAAATTAAATTAGCTAATATTTTTACTAAACCACTTCCCACTGCAAGGTTTAATTTTATTAAGGGGGATTTAGGTTTATTTAATTTTAAATAAAGTTTTATTTTACTATGTTGTTTCTTTATTTTAATAATGTTTAAAATAATTTAGTTATTTAAACAGGATAAGTTTTTTTTTTCTTATTTACCCCGTGTAATCAGTTTTATTTATATTTAAAATCTATGTAATGATTAATAAAAACACGAGAATCAAGGATGTCAGAAACCTTCCAACTTCTAAACCGTTTCATTTCTACCAAAACCTTTTCAAACCCGCAAAACCACACCACTGCTCGTCAACCCTAATCATCGAACCTTTGAAACCCTAACCTTTAAATCTTAAGAGATTCTTGCAGAAATGTAAATGACTAAAAGATCTGATGAGGCCGAGGCTATCAATTCCAAGAAATAGTGCTCAGAAGGAAGAAAAATTTTGCAGGGAAAGGTCATAGACCTGGAATGGCTATATCAGACGAATCTTCTATTGAAACAAGCCATCACTTTTAAAAATATAGAGAAGACCTTCAATGGTGAGAAGTTTGAGTTTTTGTATGATTCCGAACTCTGATATTTCTTTAAGTCTATGCAATTTATTCTTGGAGACAATGAGGATACTATAGTAGCTAAGATAGAAGATATAGAGGTCTTGATATCCTCAGTGGAAGTTGGTCAGATTCTGAACTGCCCTCATGAGGGAGTGTTTCATTTTTATTTGAAAAATATAGGAGATTCTGTTCATAAATCTTAGGACATTATGTCTTTTCTTTTTGGTTCTACTTCTATAAAAAAGATGTTCATAAAGGACCTGGAGCAAGATCTGATAATTTTAGTAAAGTTTGTTCAAACAGTGATTTCACTGAGGATGTCTAAGTTGGGGAAAATTTTGTATCCAGATATGTATATAATGTTTCTGTTCATGAGTGATATAGAGCTAAATTTTCCTAGGTACATGGTCAGGTACCTGAGATACTACTGTTATAGTGAATCCAGAATGAATTTCTAACCTTTTGGTAGATTCATTTCCAAACTTTTGTTCAAAAAGGATATGGTGAGACTAGTGGATGTTAGAGTTAAATGTCATCACAATAATGTTTTCAATGCTGGAACCTTCAGAAAAATTGGCTATTTCTAGAGCACCTTAAAAGGGTAAATTTTTCCAGTAGGAGCTGAGGAAGAAACAAAGAGTGCTCAAGCTCAGTCTGCTAAGTCTAAAGAGGGACAGGCTGAATCGAGAGTGAACACTACTACAAGAAGAATCAGATTTGAAATGGATGATACTAAGGAAGAAAGAAGTCAGGAGGGACTTTAGACTCAGAGAAAAGGAAATGTTAATAATGAACTTGTTTCCCCTGTACTGACAACAAGAGATTTACTCTCTTACAGTTTTGTAAGAGAAGCTACTACTGAAAAAGAAATGGAAGCTATTATTGGGAGGTCAGAACCAGTGGAAGGACCTCAGATTCAATATGGAATTCAAGAAGAAGCTGAAGGAGAGACTCAAGAATAGATTATTGCTGATGTTGAAGTTACACTTCAATAGGAACAAGAGGCAGAGCCTGGTGAGGAAGTGATCAGACCTCAGGAAACTCCAGAATATATTCTTTTAGAAACTCAAATAGAAGAACAAATTGCCTATGTTCATAATAAACATGTTTCTGAAGCTCAAACAGAAGTACTTCATGAGTATTTTTATGTGGAAGAGTCTAGAAAGGTCTCTGAGGAAAAATATATGGATGAACCTGCTCCGAAGAAGGAAAAAGACAAGTTTGATGCAGATTCTATACCTTTTGTACTGCTGCATCACACTAGAACTACAAATGAAAATCAAGAACAAGGTGCCTATGATTCATGGAATAAGGAAGTCGAAGAGCTATACAGAAAGATGTCTCATTTGGAATCTGAAAATGTTACTCTGAGGAGAGCCTTAGAATCAGAACAGATGAAATTTCAGAGACTTAAGGGAATTATAATTTCATGAAAAGAAGTTGAAGCTTTTAAACAAGAGATGTTGATAGAGGTTTCCAAGCTGAAATCAGAAATAGTAAAGAAGTCAGATCTGCTAGAAATTAAATAATTTCTGGAGACACAATTTGCATCTGTCGGGACTAGTTCTGCTAGTGGATCAGGTACTTCACCTGATTTAATCAAAAGGTTTCAGGATATCCAAACTTCAATGAGCAACATGAATGAAAGATTGAAAGATATTCAATGCAACAGTGCTCCTTTATCAGTCTTGTTAGACAATTATAAAATTTTGGTTGATCAGTTGACATCAAGTGAACCGTCTCTTAGACATGTGAAAACACAATTTACAGAGAAGTTGTCTTTATTTATGGAGAAGAAAGAAAGAATTCATGAGTTTTTCAGAGTCAATATCATAGAATATATTCATATGACTCAAGAGACCAGGGATCTTGTTATTAGGATTGTTGATTGAATGATTAAACGTCTGGGGGAGTAATTTTCAAAAATCAAGTCTATAGTTCAGAGGAGATAGACCCTATCTCATATCCTTCTCAAACCTTGATTCCTGTGTTCATCATGACTGTACCTATTCCATAATCTCAATGAAAATTTGGATTCCTGTTATTTATTATTTGTTTTACTATCCTTAGTTTGATATGCCAGTATTCCATATTTAATTATTGGAAAAAAGTTAATGATATAGCATTTACTTACGTTCAGTGCTACATTAATCTGTGTTATATTCCATATTTTTTCATTCTTTTTGATAACACAAAAAAGGGAGAAAATTGGATAAACACAACATTTTTTTGTTTCATTTTATATTGGGGGAGAAATTGAAATGAAAAATTAAAATTTTGAAATTAAAGGGAGAAATTAAGTTAAATCTAATATTGAATTTTCACAATTCAGAACTATATGTAATTTTTTTTGTAAGTTAATTTCATTGGTTATTTTATGGGTTTTTTTATCATCAAAAAGGGGGAGATTTTTGAGAAATTACTGTTTTCAACAATACATACTATATTTTTTTAAAGGGGGGAGTTTATTGAAAACAATACTCTATCTTTTTATGATAATTTTGATGCTCACAAATACCCTTAATTATTTTCTAATGATTTAATTTTTTAAGAATATTGTAGGAATTTATTATTCATTATATTTTATTTATTTTCTGGACGAAATATTTAAATTCTTGAATAATGAGAATTAATTTCTAAGTTATTTACATTTAGCGCGTTTTGGAAACACTGTTCATACTCTACATATTCAGGATCTACTTTAGCGTGTTCTGGAAACACTGTTCATACCATATGTAGAGAAACGTAGCGTAAGGATCAAAAGGAGCATATAATTTATGAGATAAGTGAAAAGTATGGTTAATCAACCATACGTTATTGAAAAAGTATTTAAGAGGAACCCTATGTTTGGAAGGAACCCTACATTTGGGATATTAGAAAAGTATGGAAAGAGAATTGTACGTATGTGTTAATCATTGCGTTTGTTTCTCAAAAGTATGGTTCATCAACCTTACTTTTGTAAATAACCATACGTTCTTAGAAAAGTATGGATCACGTAAAAGTATGGATCTTTCATCATACGTTTGAAAGTTGAAGAGAAAAGTATGGATGACCAACCCTACGTTTGTGATCAACCATATGTTGTCAACCCTACATTTGAAGGCTATGTCATCAACCTTACGTTTATGATCTACATTACATTCAGAGGATGCATACTATACAACTCAACCATACATTTGATGATAAAGAATTTAAAGTCGATATTATTATGCAACGGTCAACAAGCTGATTATTAGGCTGATTTCAAGATGGATTTAAAGATGATTTTAAAGTGTGACTTTGACTGATTCAAATCCGTTTTATCAATGGTTTAAGGATCTAATTAAAAGGATGTTTTTTCCCGAGTCCCCAGGGAAGTTACGACTACTCTATAAATTCAAATGTTTGAATATCATGAGTCAGAAGACAACTTTTGTGGATCTAAATTTCAAGAAGAAGTGTTTGTCATTATTATATATATATATATGAACTTTTCCAAAAAAAAAAGCAAGATCTCTCTCTCAATCTCTTTCGATCATTTAAAAAAAAGGAAGAAAAAGAGATACTATCAAAAACACAGATCTGCTGATTCAAGAAGAATGACAAAGCTCTGTTTATTGAAGAAGAAGAATCACGATTGAAGTTTCATTAATTATACATCAAAAATCTATTTTGAATCTACTACTACTGAAGTTGTGAATTATATTTCTATATCTACTGAAATGAGATCGACTCAGAACGACTCTTTTGTTAAGATCATTATTTCTGAAGGTGACGATCTATCTACTGTCAATTTCATGCTGTTGCAATTATGAAGAACATCTGGAAAGTGTTTTCAGAATAATAAAATCTTTATTTTCTATTCTTGAGTGACTAAATTCTTGTAATAAGCTGTGTAGGTTCTGTGAGTGAACCAGATGGCTTTGTTTTGCCTTAGATTGTAAAGGTGTCAACTTCCTGTACTCAGTTATTGAAAGGTCTATTGAAACGAGGACCAGATAGTGAAAATCACCATGCTCATGAAGTAGAGAATTGGTGGAGTGAACTAGGGGATTTCTATTCCCCAAACCAGTATACATCATGTGTCTCTGCACTTCATATTTCCGCTGAATTAATTCATCTGATTAAAGTAAAAGAGAAGAACACAATCTCGAAAAAATTTCTGAAAAGACCCAATTCACCCCTTCTTGTGTATATTTAGTATAATCTGATCCAACATTTTCCATATGAATGATTCAAAAGAAACTTGATCTTTCCTTTGGGTAGGAGGGGATTCCACGTGATTCAATTTATTATTCATAACCTGAGCCAGATGAGAAAGTTTTGGCATGAAGTTTTGAGCACCCATTCACATCATATCAGGCATATCATTAGGGAAATATTCAAATTCCCTATCACACTGATTTGTTGGAATGTGTTCTTCTATTTCCCACCTTTATCTAATAAAAAGAACATAAAATTAGAGGGCTTGAATACATAGCTATTGAGAGTAAAAAGTAAAATTTGAACATAAGAGGATAAACTTATAAAGAAGAAGTATATCCTAACTTGTGATACCTATGTTTCAGTCTTGGTTATCCATAATCTATTTCTTAACTTATATTATTATGGGATTTTTTATTCCCTTAATAATGGTTGGACTATGCACATGAATTTACAAAAGCATACCCCCCTAAAGTGTCTAACCAAGAGTGAAACAAGGCCCATTTTCGTGCACCAGTTCCCATTCGAGTCTAGATCAAAGTGGTGTTTTTGGGTTTTACCCTAGATACATTTGTAACAGAGACACCTCTACCAATTTCTATCTAGAAAGGGAAGTATTTTCTTGATAAACCACTTACACTATATTTACCAAAATATATATATGTTTTCTTATACTTAGTCTCATCCTTATAGTTCTTAAAAAACTGCTCTATTCCTAATCTCAGAAAAATAACTAGACCATCCTTTAATACCAACTATAGCAACCCTAGCCTTTTATATATAATATTACATGATTTTAAGAATAATTATACATCAGAGTACAATAAAAGGATTATAAATTCTTGTATCTTGGAAGAGTAGGTATATAAAATTAAAAACATGGAACTAAATAAAACATTTCATTATTTAATCTTAAAATTGTAATCCTAACTTCAATTGTGCTCAAACATCTGTATATGGTACCCTAGGGAGCACACAATCAATTGGATGAGAAAAGTATCTCAGTAAGGGAATAACTATAAGAACAAAGCATTAACACATGGGATGGCTGGCATGAAATAATGATAAAAAAGACATGTAACATATAGAATCATAAAATATAAACATGGAATCTCATAAATATGGAGTCATAATAATGTTCCAGCATTATAAAACATGACTTTAACTTGAGTCAAGACTAACCTCTAAGACCGTTGCACATGGTAGAACAATCCAAGGCCAACCGCCAAGACCGTCGCACATGGTAGCACAAGCCAAGGCTAACTGCCAAGACAATCGCACATAACATCTCATGAGAATCCAAATTACCCAATGCATTGGAGCACTATCTGGGAACACCCATCTTAATGTTTCATGAATATTTTTTCCACATAATCAATCATATATAAACATAAGGGTTACCCATGTGAAGAATTGGGTACCATAATCATGTCGTAATGCATAACCAATGGTCGTGTCATAAAAGTGTCCATGAAAGAATGGAACTTAAATATACATATAAATTAATAAGGTAAAATAGGAATTTATCATGGTAAGTGATGTCTAGTATAAGTGACAACATGTAAGAATATGTTTTATGAAATTTTATCATTGAAATATTTTGGTGCGGTTTTAAGGAAAATACTATAGAGCCTTTAAAATAAAAAAGGGATAATGCTTCCTATGAAACTAGAAGTGAACCAAGAAAGTTTTAAAAATAGAAAATACTTATTTTATAAAGACAATTGTTGATTAAAACTAAAGATAGAGAGAATGTGAAATTTTTTAAGATTTTGGAAAGTTCCCTCCTCACAGGTTTTCTTATGAGGAAGTATTGAGGATGGAATCACTTAAAAACATGTATATCCATGAAATAGAATGATGAAAGGGTATTGATTAATTAATTTCATACATGTACACAGAACTTATAAGTTACACATAAAATTATTAGATAACTTCATTTTGGTAAAATAAAGATAAGGCAACCCGAAGGAACAAAGGAGGTTCAGGTGGAGTCCCTTATGAATTATTGACATGGTATTGGGTGTACTTAAGGGAGATTAATGAGTGATAAAGGGGTTTATTTTCTTTTATAAATCAAGATTAAAGTATGGGGGAGGTTCTAAATCATACCCCATCATTAGTAACTACACATAAAAGGACATAACATAAATGATATTCTTGAATAAATATGAGAAAGAGAGGATCCCTTAGCTTATGGATGATGGTGTACTTTCCTTGAAAATAATGTCCTGAATAATCAAATTAGGTTAATTAATTAACAATTACAAAACCTATTTTACATGAATATTATTTATTATAACATTTTTAGTTCATTCATAGCCTTCTTAATTGGTTACGAGGTTCAATTTCATTGTTCGGGCCCATTTTTTTCTTAGCTATTACAATCGGTTTAATTATTTTAATGAATGGAGAATCATGTAAAATGGGAATGGTTATCTAGAATCGGAGTTATATTTTATTATTAGGCATCAAAAAGGTTACAATGTTGTAATTTTAATTTGGTTACTTGGAGTGAAGTCCAATCATTATATTGAACATTAATGATAAATGCTTGGATTAATTTGGTGACTTTTCTCACAATAACTTGTTTTGTATTATTGTATTATATCATGTGTGAAAAAGGATTCCAGAGAAACACATAATCTAAAATACATATTTAATAGTTTGGTTCAACCATGAAATTGGTTTCATGACCAGAATTAATGATGGTAAAAGAAATTGAAAACCAATCATCCTTGAATGTGGTAACTTAACATACCACAGATGTTCTCTTTACTACTATTATAAAAGAAGAGTAAAGGAGAGATGATAATGAATTATCCCATTATAATTAAAACATTAAAGTACATGTATGGTATTGGATATTTCATACCATTTGGGTGAGGATAGGTAAGGATATAAAAGAAAAAAAATTAACTTGAAAAGACTGTAAAGGAATCGAGAAGAGAAATTTACCTCTTGAATCACTCTTCCTTGAAAGCCTCTTAAGGGGAGAGGATTTGGTCTTTTTATGAGACTAAGGGATGTTGGATGTGGGGGAGGATCTTGGGGAGAGATTTGGGTAGAATTTAGGCAATGCACATGGCTTGAGAGGAGTGAATAGAAGTGGTAAGGAGGGGTGGTATTTATAGTGGAGGAGAAGAGGGTTTTCATAATATTTAATTCCTTAGTTTTTTAATTTCCCTTAAGACCAGAAATAGTGATGATTTCAGGACCAGAAAAAGTAATATGTGAATGTGACTTGGGAAAAATTTCCATTTAAATCATCCATGAATCAAGTATGATGTAGAAATTAAGGTTTTATCATTTATTGTGAATTATCATATTTTACTATTCATAAAAAATTATATTATTTTAGAAAAATCAAAAAATTCATGCTACCCATTTTTCGAAATATAGAATCCAAAAATGAAATTCATTTTTCTAAAATAATGTTCTAAATATGATAAATTTAATTTTTAATTAAAATCATTATTTACTTGAAAAATACGGATTTCAAAACTATAACTAATTTTATAATGCACTCAAAAATTACATAAGGTATTATAAAAATATCTTCAAACTAGAAGAAATAAAAAATTTATTTTATGAACACCTTTTAGGAAAATACATTTTATTATAAATTAATAAATTAATTTTTATTAATTATTTTTGACTTACAAAAAAACCATTACTTTTAATATGGTCATATTATCACTTATAAGATACCTAAATTTTATTTATACATTCAAGGGTGGGTTTAATATTATTTTAAATGATTTACTATTCATAAGGTTCATATTATTATTCATAATTGTATGTTATTATTCATAAAGGTTAGTTAATATTCAGCAAAAATTATGTTTTTCTTATCGGACTCAAGTCATCTTACTAATCACAACCGTGTATGACATATTTTCTATATTCAAATCACAAAAGTGAAAATATTTTTGTTTAAAGGTCACATGGTGCTTATTAGTGAATTGTGTTGTGATTTCATGTGATTATATGACAAAATTATAAGAAGGGAATTTCCATTGATAAAAGGATAGGTCATTAAATTCTACGTAAAAATCGAACCCACCTTGTGAAAGTGTTGTGGAGAAACCATAAGCATGAAGAAGCAACATGGGAAACAGGTGATGCGATGAAGTAAAAGTACCCTCACCGGTTTATATAAAATGAAAATTCGAGGGTGAAATTTCAAATGGGGGGAAGAAATAATGACCCAAACTTGTATCCATGAAATTTATCCTTTATTATAGTAATATCATAATCACATAATATCACATTTAGAAACACAATTCTATATAATTCTTAAATGAACTACTCTGTAACCTTTAAATATTGATTTTCCACATCCGTGATTTGAATTTCCAAAATCTGACATACAAGGTTGCGATCTATAATATGTTTGGAGTCTTATAGGACAAACATAATTTTTTGGTGAAAAATTACAGACCCATGTGAATAGTAACATACCTTTATGAATAGTAATATAACCCTTTTGAATATTAAATTGGCTAAGTGAATATTAACTTGACCCATGATAGTATAAATAATGTTTATCCATCCTATAAGTAACAATATGATATAATTACATTATAGTATTGGTATTTTTGTAAGTCATGAATATTTAATGATTAATTTAATAATTTAAAAGAAAAATTATTTTCATAAAATGTATTCATAAACTAGTATTAGATGTATTATGATTATATGATAATTTTATAACACCATAATTAATTTTTCAAAGCATTAGAAAGAATTTTTTAATTTTTTAATTTGTATATTTCAAGTAAATTATGTTTTTTATTAAATTTGAAATTAATCATATATATATTTTTTGATAAAATTGAGTTCAATTTTGAATTAGACACGTTGAAAAATGGTTGGGGTGATTTTTTGGGATTTTTTTCTACAATACATGAATTTCTGGTGAATATTAAAATTTGATAATTTACAAAATGTGCTAAATAAATGAATTTCTGCATCATGTTTGAGTCATGGATGATGTAAATGGCCATTGGTTAGAACTCAAATGTACTTATTTATATTTTTAGTAACATCAATTCTCATGATTTCTTGTGTTGTGGAGAAATAATAAATTAATGAATATAATATTGAGAAAACCCCTCCCCCCTCCACTATAAATACCACCCATCACAACCTCATTTCCTCACACCTATCGTGCTTCAAGAAAAATGTAAATTCTTCCCAAATTTCATCCCTATCCCCTCCCCCATGTCTAAGAGATCTTGGTCACATCAAAATTCCAAGACTAGGTCCCTTAAGGGGGATCTCAATAGGAGGATTCAAGAGGTAATTTCTCTCTCTCTTCTCTTTCAATTTCCTTTGAAATTTCATTTCTTCTCAGCTGTTATCCTCAACTTCACTTTTCCACATGTCTAGATAACTACAATATGATTTATACACTTTTATTATATCATGTTAATGAAATATTATTCATTATAATTCTCCCTCTCCCTCTTTGTTTATAAAAATGAAATCATTTCCCGTGATGTGTTAATTTACCTACATCATGGGAGATGCACTTCTAATTTTATTAAACTCTTTCAAGGATTCCAATAAAACCATTAAATTGTGGAAAAGAGATTTTTATATTATTTAACCATTTTTATGTTATGGAAACAACTTTTATACATAATACTAAATGATAAAACAAAACATGTTCATTGTGATCCAAAACCGCCCAAATTAACTTAAAACGATCACCATTAAATTTTATATAATAATTAATCCACATAATATATTACATAATTCATTATAAGATCATTTAAAATCCTTGTAATATCATTAATGACATGTAATATAAATTCAGGATGTTTATCCATGTTCTACATGAACATCCATTCATGTGTACAAGTGAACCGTTCTTGAAAACTAAGAAAAAGAACACTCCAAAACAATGAATTTAAACTCTATAACTCATACAAAGGTCCAAAAAATAACTTAATGAAACCATAATTAACCATATTCATGTATAAACTGTTATTTAATTGTTAATTAATGAATCTAATTTCATTATACAAGACATTATATTGAAGAAAGCGTTTAGATACATGGTAAGGGGAATTCCCAAACCCAACTTTCTTCGAGGTTCTCTCATTCAATCCATTTTTAGTAAGGTTATTCCTTAAAAATAAGTTATTCATCATTATATTTCTTTTTCTGGGATATTAATGTTTTCCGCTGCAGTTTATGTCAAATACAATGTTTTCCAAAAGAACTTTCTTTAAAAAACACAGCCTTTACTTCCCACTCAATGTTGATGGTTCTTGTATCAAGTATGTTATTCCCTCTTTCATTTGGGAAACCATAGTTTATGAAAGTATTACTTATGAGGTGAGAACCATTCATTTACATGGGTTGTTTTATGTTCATTATTGATATATGTTCTATGTGGCATGCATGGTATTGTTAACATTATGATGTGATGGGTGTGCCCAGAATTATATAGCACAATGTTGATGTTATGATGTGATGGGTTCCCCCTGAGTTTTATAGTTCTCTAATGAATTTGGTAAGGTGATGAATCTCATTATTTAAAGTAAAATATGTGTGAACTTTATGCTAGATTTGTTCAAAAATATGTGTGTTGGTTAACCACTGAGACATAGGGTTTCATTTTATGCATTTCCACTTTTCAAGCCTTTTATTAGTTCTTAATATCATGTTTATGATCATATTCCTATGTTATGATAATAATGATTATGATCACCCCATGTTATATTGACTCATTTTCTTATCATCTTACATGGATTTTAGGTCACCCGTTTTTGATGTATATCCTCAGGTGATTATGTGTACCAAATAGAACTCAAGGGCCAATAAGAAGATAGAGAAGAAGGAATTAAAAAAATATTTATTTTTATATTGTAATAGTTATGTATGGACTAGTTTTCCCAAGACAAGAAACCTTTGGATCCTATTTATGTAATGTTTTAATGTTTTTTATTTTTAAAATTATGTAAAAGTAATTTAGGAAAATCAGGGTCCCTATATGCATCATGTCTGCATCACCTCTTGTGTCATAAATCCCCCAAGGGGATTTCCAGGATTCATACCTCAGTCATTTAGATATAGGATTATGGGGTTTACCACAAATTATCCACCCCAAATTCACCTATGTATGTGAAAAATAATACTTACGTATCATGTAAAATTCAAATATGATACTTCAAGACTATGGTACAAGTACATTAATGTTTTAAAAATGAAAAATTAAGTGTTTTTATTTATATAAATCATAAATGATTAAATTTCACTTTTATAATTAGTATAGTTATTTGAAATAAATTTTATTTACATGAAATTTATTTATAAATCAATATTACGGTTTTTTATAATGATAAGATAATTTTATGAGACCATTTGTTATTTTTCAAATGGTTATAAAATTAGATATAATATTTAACTAAGAATTTTCAGAATTAATTAGGAATTTATTTAAAAAATAAATTCCTAATATTTATAAATTTATTTTCATAAATTGGATTCAATTTTTGAAATCAACATGTCAAAAAATTGTTATCAAACCCAATTATTTCCATGGGTAATTCATTTTTTATGCCTTCTTCTGGATTTAAATATACAACACACATATGCAAGAACATGTTATTATGGTTGTTCCTAGATAGAAATCCGATGCATTGGGAAATATTTTGGATCATGATAATTTATGTATGGGATTTGGGAATAACCCTAATCCATTATGGGACTCTTTCCACCTGATGATATCATCATGGATGTTATCCTTGACTCATGTGTATGCCATGTTATATGTTTCTTCCACATTACTATATTTCCATGAACTGATGAATCCATGTTTTTTATTTTATTACACCATTATATTCTTCATGATCCATTCCTTTATTATATCATGTTATTCCTTCTGAATCATCAATTATGCTTTATTTCCATGTATATTCTATAACTGGTATTTTTAGCTCACCCCTTTTGTCTGTGTATTCTCCATGTTATCCTATGTATTTTTATGATCTCAAAGGAAGCTAGGATCTTAATGTGGAGATTTAAATGAAGTAGTTTTATTTTATTTTCATGTTGTCTTTTTGTATACCTAGTCTTCGAAATACACTAGGATTTTTATCCTTGGTTTATATTTAATTTATATTTATGTTCAAAATAATGTTTCAACATGTGAAAATGGAATGGGATTCTAATGATGGTATTAGAGAATAATATAGTTATTTTTTGGGATTATGACAAGAAAGAATTCCTCATATCCCTTAGGATAAGACTATTTATTTTAAGAATTATCATGGATTACCTAGATTGAAATATAGAGACTCTTAATTTAGGTTATATTTTTCATTTATAATTTATTCCTTCTATATTCACAGTTTCCTTTTTATATGATTTTTAGATATGTATTAAAACCCATTGTTTTGATTTTTATTTAATGGTGGGGAATATGATAACCCATTCCAATAACCAATGTGATAGGAAATGTGATGATTTTCCTAACGAGATTCCAATCCTAATCGGAAGAAGAGGTCTGAACTACATGATAATAATAGCTCAACTAGATCAAGTTATGAGTAATTAATTCAATAGAGTAGAACAACATCCCTTTCCTAATGAAGATCAAGATATCATCAAATATTTATGTGAAAATTGCCCCTACCTTTTTTGGATCATATGATTCCATTAACATGAAAAAATGTATTAACACAATTGATAAGATACTCTCTATCCTATAATGTTTGGAAGAATAGAATGTCATGTTGGCGGTATATCATTCTGATAGGGAAGATGATTTGTGGTGGGAAATGATCAATAAAATTATGTTCAAAGAGGAAATTGATTCCAATGAATAAGAAAGATTCATCAAAATGTATTTCAATAAATATTTTTTCCCAAACTCCCCTTATTAAAATGGATAGTTAGTTCCTCAAACTGAATCAATATTAAGTTGATCCTATTATGGAATTCAAGGAAAACATTCCAAGTCTTTCTCGATAAACCTCTATATTTTTCATGAACACTAAATTTAATATTAATAATTTCATTAGTTGATTAAAACTAAGCCTATAAATAATCTTATTTATTCAATACTTTGACAGCTATTAGGATACTTTTTTTGTTCCCTTATAGTTGGGATGTATCTTAGAGACTCTCGATGGTCTTGTTGGTATGGTGATAAAAAGAGGAAAATATAGTTTAATATGGGAGGATTAACAAATAAAACACATAATAGAAAGAAAACCCAACACCCCACATGTTAAAAAAGTGGGAAGAAGATTCCTAAAAACATCTTTTAGGGAACAAGGATATGATTAAAATTTGGAAAATAGGGGTATAGGGATAATCATTGTTGAAGGGATATAAAGAATACCAACAATTTGGAAGAATAATGGAAGGTACACATGAAAACTCATCCTATGGTACTTTGTTTTAACTTTAAGAAACATGGGAATTATTTGAGACATTTCCCCACACCATGGGTTTTTAAAGAAAATCAATGATAACAACCTCTAAGGCATTAAGGAAGGGAATAAGGTTTCAGCACTACTAAGGTTGATCTCGACAATGATGTGGTGACAAGTATGCTATTTATTCATTCATTAATAAAAAACATACTATTTTATTCTCGTTCTTCACATTATTTCATATTGTTCATGTTTAATAGAACTATTAATACACCAACTCATAATATAGATGTTGAGTTATCCATGAGAACAAAAAATGGGGTAATTATTGCATTTGGATTATATATCTCCTCCCCTATCGATGTTTTTGGAATGAAAATCACAGAAAATATAGTCTTACTTAATTTAGTGGTGTTTTATATGATATTTAGCATCGATTGACCCTATTTATAAAAATCTACCATTAACTTTTTGTATAGGGTTATCACTCATCACATCCCAAGTCATCCTTTGATTCTATACAGGTGTATGGAGGAGTATGGATATCCTTTGGAATCATAATCTCATGTGTGGATATTATTTACTTATAGGGATTAATATCTTGCTCAAATTATTTACATAGAGGATAGGGAAATTCTTGAATACATGCCCATTATGAAGGACTGCACTGATGAGTTCCCGAAGGAATTTCCCAGTATTCCTCCCAATTGAGAGGTTGAGTTCTTGATCGAACCTATAATAGTATCTTTACCCATGTATAATACTACCAATAGATTCAACACTATTTATTTGAAAAAACTAAAGGGTAAGTTTAAAAAAAATTTGGAATATGGTTTTATATGTCTGAGTGGTTCACTATAGGGTGTTCCTTTCCTCTTTTTCATGAAGATGGATGGGTCATTATTCCTATATATAGATTATATTGAGATCAAAAAATCATGATGAAGATAAAGTATCTTGTTCCATAGATAAATGACTTGTTTGATCAAATGTTTGGGGTCTTGTGTTTTTATAAGGTGGACCTTCAGCTAGGGTATCACCAATTAAAGGTGAACAAGGAAGATATTCATAAGAATTCCATTTGAATGAGTTATGGAAACTATTAGTTCATAGTTATTCCCTTCATACTAACTATTTCTACAATAATTTTATTGGAATTATTGTATAGAGTCTTTAAAGATTACCTTGACAAATTTTTGTCAGTATATATAGATGATATTATATTTGACTCCAAAATCAAGGGGGATCGTGAGGAGAATTTGAATATTGTGGTAAAGACATTGTGAAAGGAGAAACTATATGATATGTATAGTAAATGTGAGTTTGGATGGAGGAAGTATCATTCTTAGGGAATGTTTTTTTCCTCAAAGGGATATCTGTATACCCTTCTATGATAATTCAAATTGAAGAGTGGATCAGTCAATAATCTGTAATGAAGATCCATATATTCGTTGAACTAACTAGGTATTAATAATGATATTTGAGAACATTATCATGATTATCAGACCTTCTAACCAATATGACATGTAAGGGTGTAATATTTTTCTATACTAGATAATGTGAAGTGAGCATCATGGAGTTGAAAAATAATCTTATCACTACATCATTTCATACATGATCCACAAGTGGGGAAATATTTATAGTAAAACACAATTCTTAAGAGAACAAATTTTGATGTCTACTAATGAAAAATGATAATGTTTTAGCCTATATATCAAGGAATATGAACATTTATGAGTTGAATATCCCACACATGAAATTTAGTTAGTGGATATTATCTTCACATTAAAAATTTGGCAGTATTATCTCTATAAAGTAAAGTGTGAGATATATTTGAATCACAAGTACCTCAGATAAATATTCACATAAAAATATCCTAACAAGTGATTGAAAATTTGGTTAGAGATCATAAAAGATTTTGTCTTATTAATCAAAACAATATCATTGGAATAATAATAAAGTGAAATATAATCTATGTATAATGGATATATATTCATTTTTAACGAAGATAATTTAGAAAGATCTACTATTTATACACTTTGAAAGGATGTTCATTTGGATCATAAATAATGTAACATCATCATTCCTTTTTCAAATTATTTGTCAACCATATCTTTTGGAGAAGATAATAGATACTCAAAGGGGTGATGAGGAAATTAAAATGGAGGGGGACGATATAAAAAATCAGAAATCCTCAGAGATCAAAATTGATGAGGAAGGAGTTGTAATATTTTGTTAATAAATATATATACCATCAAACCCTATGATCAAGAAACTGATTTTGAATAATGCACATAGCTTGACCTTATCCTTTCACCAAGGGAACATGAAGATTTATCAAGATCTCTAAGAGCACTATTTTTGTGACATTATAAAGATGGATATCATGGAATATACATCAAGGTTCTAGTTATGTCAACAACTGAATGTTGAAAGGAAAACATTCTAAAGGGATAATGCAATCATTAACAATACCAATATTGAAATGGGAAAATGTCAGTAGGGACTTTTTCATTGGTAATCTAAAGAGATCCATTGGAAATAATTCTATATGGTTTTTTGTGGATCATCTTACAATGAATTATCATATCATTTCAATTCAACATGATATATCACTCAATCAACATGAAAGGATATACATCATAAAAGTGGTGAGGTATCTTGGAAAACCAATGTAAATTGTATCTAATAGATATCCAAGATTTTCTTAAGATTCTTGAAGAATGTCTGACATGCTCGAAAGACTGATTTGATCTTCTGTATGGCCTACCATGCCCAAAATAATTTCCACTCGGAGTAGACTATTTATACATTGAGAGACATGTTGAGAGAATGATCAATTCACATCAAAGGCAGATGAGACCAATATCTTCCTTTGGTAAAATACACTTACAAAAATATTTTACACTCAAGCATCTAAATGGATCCATATAAAGGCCTTTATAGGAATATATGTATAACAACTAAATGATGGGATGAAGTTGGTGAATAAAAATAGATAGGACCTGAAATGGTCGAGGAAACAGTAAAAATGGTCATGATCATTTCTTTGCACAAAAGGAATATTCATATTAAACATAAGATCTTTTATGAAAATCATTAATGGGACCTAGAGAATGAGGTTAGAGATAAGATATTCCTCTATATATATCCATTGAAGAGATTCTTCTTATTTGAGAAGAAGGGAATGATATATTCGAGATACATCAACCCCTATGAAATTCTAGATCTTGTCAGAGTTGTGGAATATCGACTAGAAACTCCACCATCCATATCTCAAGAACATGACGTACTCCATGCATCCAAATTAGGGAAGTACATACCCAATCCCCCATATATAATAAATTAATAGGTGGTACAACTCGAAAAATATCTTTCTTTTGAGGAGAAGCGGATGAGGATCCTGGATAATAGAGATAAAGTTCTATACAATATGAAAATAAACCCATTCAATGTACTATGCAAAAACCAAAAGTATGTGGAAGAAACATGTGAATTTGAGGAATCCATGAAACATAAGTACGTTCACTTATTTTCACCATAGTTTGTAAAAAAAAAATTTAAGGGAGAAATTTCCTTATGAGGGATGTATGTAACAAACCAAAATTATATCAATGGAATTTCCTTTTTTATATGTATTTCAAGTATTATAAATCACATACCTCACAATGATAAAAAATATTATTCTCATAAATAAAGAATGATACATTAGTTTATATCTGAACCAATATAAATTCCAAATATTAAAATCAGGTAAAAATAGATAATATGATCAGTAATATTTAAAAATTTGGATTTACTTGATCCACAAGGAAAACCACAATCAGGAATACTACTGTAGAAATAGACCATAATGATAAGAATACAAAATTAATTTTTAAGATTAAATTATATGCAACCTTGGAGAAAGTATAAGTGAATGATGAATGAATTAAATAAGTTGAATTTATGTAATGTAAAGATCCCAAATGGCATTCCAATTTTTTCTATTGGAATAGTAATACAACTGTTGGAATAGTAACATGACCGGTTGAATAGTAATCTAACTGTTATGAATAATAATATGACTATTAGAAAAGGTATCTCAAATATAGAAGTTTAAAATAATATTTAGTTATCCTATAAAATAAAAATATGATATACTTAAACCATTGAATAATTAAATAACTATATTAAAAGTTATAAATTAAGTTCTTGTATTTTTATAAATCATAAATATTTTAATCGCATATTTATAAAAAATATAATCATTTAAAATAAATTTTATTTAAATAAAACATATTTATAAATTAATATTATGTTGTGTTATAATGAGAAGATAGTATCATGAATCCACAATTAATTTATCAAAGGTTCATAAACTCAATTAAAATATGTAAATTGGTATTTTTCAAATAAATGATGATTTTAATAAATAAATAAATTTATCCTATTTAGAAAATTATTTCAAAAAATGGATTATATTTTGGAAATATACAAATCAAAAAATGATTAGGGTGAATATTTTGTACTTCTCTAAAATAGTTGAATTTTTATGAGTAGTGTAATATGGTAATTTATAAGTACCCAATAGTGGCCCGAACAAGGTGTGAGATAACACCCATTAAGCCCCCAACAACTGTGTATATATCATGTCTATTCCATGTAATAACAATGAAGCAGTGTGTGGAATATCACAGTTAGAGAAGACATAAAAGTAAGGGTCAAATGCCGATGCTATCCCATCCATCCAAACATGGATCCATATGAAAAATAACCAAACATCCATAAACTATGGGATAATTGTAAGCCTAAATATGAAGGTGTGATACTATCTATTCTAAAAACTGTAATAAAATATCCATACTAAGGAAATAAATAATGCATGATAAAGGAAAAACAAAGGTCATGTCATGTAATAATGTTTCACACTTGAAAGGGCCAGATCCAAGGTATAAATGACCAGTATATCCTCTTTTTATCCATGGAGAATCTTGATGGTAACTTGTTAAGGACTTGAGTGGAATCCAAGGAGTTCATCCAAGGAATTCAATTAAAGATGGACCCTAGGATAACAGTCCTTGGAATCCTATATAATCATGATCCATGGAGTATAAATGTCCAAGGCATATACTACCATAATCAATAAGGATCAATAGAGTAGAAATGTCCATAGAAACCATTCAAAAATGGATCCAATGAGTATAAATTTCCAACGCATCAACTACCATTATCAATACAAATACACGGGGTAGAAATTTCCATGGAATACAGTGGAATGAGGATCGATGGAGTAGAAATTTCCAAGGTATCCACAACCATATTAAAGGAATCAACCAATTCATTAATCATTTAATAACCATTAAGAATCCTTGAGTTCATCCAACTCATTTCTAAATTATCAATAAAATCAATTAAATAATTTTAAATTAGTTCACAACATTTCATGACATGTAATGGAGGCATAAAACTTATCCTATTAAATCATTCAATTATTTTTATTTTAATCAATTTCCCCCTGAATTGGTGAGATCAGACGCACCCAACGGGGTGGTATAACAATGGAAAGATATAGTGACACACTCCATGATTGGTCTGGGGTGGGGATTGATGTTATTAATATTTTCATGACTTATTATATAATTTATTTACTTATTTTATATGAAATTTTCATAATTTTTGTGAAATATTAATGTTTTAATACTAAGTATAATTTGTGAGTATTTTTTGAAGTAGTCCAATTAAGTCAGTTTAATATTTTATTTATAAATATCACCCTAATGATCCAAATTATGTGGTTCTTGTTTTTAGGATTCCTAATTAAATATCCAACATTTCATTAGAAGGGATAATGATACAATTTATTTATTTGGAGGCTCATATAGACCACACAAGAAGTCCCACAAAATCTGTGAGGAAACTGGACCATCCATGAATATTGAATTAATGGGATCAATCCAGAAGTCAAAATTCATTAATTCTTCTCCAACATTCATATAATAATTCAAGGAGTAATGGATAAAAATTTCAGGTCCCAAATCCAAGAACAAGGGGCCCAACTAATACTTTAAAGTCTAGCCCACCATTTTGGCCGGGAATTAAAATTCGGACACTATTCATGACATATGTCATGATGTAATCGTCAAATCAAGATGAGATGTTGCAGTGTGAAAAAAATATATAGGAAGTCGACATTGTTGATGAAATAATTCATATTTGAAGGCATCTTCTTATTCCAAAATCCATTGACATTTTGGCCAATGAAAAATCATGGATTAAAATGGACAGTTTAACTTTGTTTAATGAAACTGCCATATCTTTAGATAAATAGGTCCAAATACCTCCAAATTTTTATATTCTTCGGTCAAAAATACTATCTACAACTTTGAAGAAGTCGATGACTCAATATTCGGCTGTATGTATGTCCAAATCGTCGAGCCAAGTGGAGGGACAGATTGAGAATGCAAACAGTCCACTTCCATGGGATATAAATACATCCCCCTCCTCTCCTTCAAAGGAGTAGGTATTTCAGAGCAAAGGGGGATAGGTTGGTATGACCAATCCTATGAAAAAGTCTTGGGAGGATCTTCCATACTCAAGTTTTTACTTGAGAAACCATTCCTCTTTGCTTCATTTCATTTACTTTTGTGTTGTTCTTCAATTGTAATTTCGTAAGTGTTTGTATTTGTAATTATGTTTTAATGAAAGTTTGTTATTAAGTATCTCTTATTCTCATCCACATTTTGTAGTTTAATATTAATGTTCTTAAAATAGTTTAAATACAGTTTAATCCCTTTACCATCTTCTTCTTTCTCATTCAATCTAATGTTTGTTTTTAATTCTCATCATCATTCGTGTGTGTGTTCGACACAAAACTCTTTTCATATCCCTTTATTTTTTTCTTATCTTCTTAATTTATCATCATAATCATTATAAAAATATTAATAATAATTTCAATGGATGAGTAAATATATCATTGGTGTGAGTTATAATTTAGGTTTGTTAAGTGATTGAGAGATTTTGGTCGATGAATATTCTTCAAATTAACATTGTTTATGTTGAACTTAGCATGGCATTGATTAATGACTTGTTTTGTTTAACATATGGATTCCATGGATTATTGGAACCATAAATAAACTACCAAAATCAAGTACCGATTGAGGTTATAATCCTAGTTAATTTAAGGCTTATATTAAAGCTTTAACACATAGGAATTCCAATCAATGTCTACATGTGACAAGGGTGTTAATTTAATGCAATATAAAGCAAAGCTCAAGGATATCACAAGATTAAATACCTAATGATGAACTCAGCCCAATATTTATCAATTTGTTAAATCAAACATCATCCATAAATTATTTCATAAGCTCTACAAAAAACCCCACAATCAGAATACAATTAACTAAAAACAACTGATTATTAAAAAGTATTGTTACCGAGGGTTCGACCCGAGTGCTGCTATACACATTAGCAGAGCATCAGAACTTTGACCAGTCGATAGGCGAAAATCATCCACACGTTTCAAATGGATCCATTTCTAGGGATGGTGATTTATTTATTCATTAGTTTTTTTGTTATTTAAAAAAAACAAATAAAAATCACAAAATTCAAAAACAAAATTGAAAATAAAAACACAAAGAAAAACCCTCCTTACCTCTTTCTTCCAAAAGCTTTCTGAATGCCCCATATCCTCCCAAAAAATTCCTCAGATTTGTTTGACCATGAAATTGAGTGAACACTTTGCCAACTTAGGAGGAACATAAGAGATAATAAACTCATTCAAGATCCTATCCTTGTCCAACCAATTGAATTAGATATGGTCAATCATAGGGAAAAAACACTTAAAGAACTTGTTGCCCCTGATATGAATTACCAACCTCTTGGTATTCAATATCTAAATATAGAGGCTGGCTTTGAACTCAAATCTGGTTTGATTCATCTTCTTCATCATTTCCAGAGGGTAGCCGATGATGATCCACATCTCCACCTTAAATAGTTCCAAGTGGTGTGCTCTACCATGAAGCCTCAAGGGGTTTCTGAGCAACAAATAAAACTCCGAGCATTCCATTTCTCCCTAGCTGACACAACTATGTCTGGATTTTCTACCTCCCTCCTGGTTCCATAACCACATGGAATGACATGAAGTGACTATTTTTAGATAAATTCTTTCCTACTTCTCGTACTTCTTCTATCTGAAAGAAAATAAGTGGTATTCGTCAATTCCCAAATGAATAACTCCATGAGTACTGAGAGAGGTTCAAAAAGATTATTGCAACCTACCCACACCACCAAATCCTTGACCAACTCTTGATCCAATACTTCTATGAGGGGTTATTGGATATGTATAGAACCCTCATTGATGCCACAAGTGGTGGTTCTCTTGTTGGTAAAACTCCTACAGCTGCAAGAGATCTCATAAGCAACATGGCCGCGAACACACAACAATTCCATACTCGAGCACATGCTCAAGTCAAACAAGCCAAAGATAGTTTGTTGATAGAGCCAAACAAGATGAAAAAGTGGATGATTGAACTTACAGGTCTTGTGTAACAACTATTTGTGGCTACCAAAGCCCCAACTTCATCTTCTCCACAATCAATGTTTCCTGGACCTGTCAAAAACAGTGGAATTTGCAACTCACCAGCTCATCCAATAGACACCTGTCCACAACTTCAAGAGGATCAATCTGATTCATCTTGACCAATGGAGCTCAATGAAGCCTATTCTCAACAAAACACCAACCCTAAACTATCAGGTCAGTTCATTAGAACCCCGAACCAAACTCACTTTGAGCCCTTCTCTTCTTCTTATAACCAAGGATTAAGGTATGGAAACCCCATCCCTCAATTTCCTCCTCAAAAATCAAACCAGTTCCAATATGGTCAAGGTGTTGTTAACTTCCAACAAACTTATCCATTTGTTTCTCAAAATCAAAGGAGAAATCCTCCTCCTCCTCCTACAGGTTCCACTATCCTAGTGATCCTTCTGAATTCCCAAACCAATACAATTGCTTTCCCAAGAACCAAAATCTAGGTAATCCCAATCTAGGACAAGCCTCTTATTCTAAGAAACCATGGGAAAGTGCAGCTGCAGATCTTGCCTCCTTCACCCATTCCAGCCTCAAAAACATTGAAACCCAAATTGGTCAACTTGCATCCCACCTCAGCCAGGAACAATAATCAAATTCTTCCCAACTCCCAGCTCAACCATTACACAACCCCAAGGGTAATGTAAGTGCAATTGCACTTAGATCGGGTAAGAAAATTGTTATGCCTCAAGATAAGTCCTCCAACCCCCCTTTAAATGTTGACCTAGAAAATGAAAAGAAAAATAAATATGAAAAGGAACCTGAATCCATTCTCTCACCTCCTTCTATTCTACTTAAGAATCCAATTCCTTTTACTCAAGCTGTTTCTAATCTAAATAAGTCATTTGAACCCGATCCTAAAATGCTCAACATGTTTAGACATGTTGAAGTCAACATTCCCCTCTTAGATGCCATTAAAAAAATCCCTAAGTATGCAAAGTTTCTTAAAAAAAATTTCACCCACAAGAGGCAACTTAGTACCTTTGAAAATTTTTCCACCTAACAGTCCATACCCATTAAGTGCAAAGATCCTGGAACCTTTATGATTTCATGCCAAATTGGAAGTTCCAACTTCGATGATGCACTCATAGACCTAGGGGCTTCAATTATTATCATGGCCAAATCTATCTTATCCAACCTTGGTCTAGGTCCCTTACATCCAACGGGTGTTGTTATTCAATTGGCCAATCGAAGAACTACTAGTCCTGAGGGTATAATTGAGAATGTCCTTGTCCGAGTCAATGATCTTATCTTCCTAGCCGACTTCTATGTCCTTAATATGGAAGGTGATACAACTTATTTCCAATATTCTCTGATTTTTGGAAGAAATTTCTCATGACATATAAAACCAAAATTGATGTCCATGCTGGAATCTTATCCCTGGAATTTAGTGACCAACTGTTCAAGTTCAATATTTTTTAATCCATGCGATACCCATCAGAGAATGAATCTGCATTCTCTATCCAATCTTCAAAAACTCTCTATGAGAGTGTGCTGAATCCCAATCCATAATGCCCTTCTTGTTCTACTAATAGAGTATTTTGTGAATATTGCATCCTCATTAACCAAGTCATAAATAGAGAAGTTGATGTTGACATTGCAAATGCAAACTCCATTCATCTAAAGGATCATGAAAAATCTTTAGAATATCATCTTGACTCTGACCTCCACTTCTCCTGCTTGGATGATAATGAGGAAAATGAACTATAATGCCCATTTGTTTATTTAGAACAGTTTATCCAACATTCATTATTTCCTATCCATGATTCTGAAAATTCCATTATATGTGAGGTGAACCATGAACCAATGTGTTTATATTGTCCCAATGGGAGTGAAGCTTGTGAGATTTGTCCCATAATTAATAAAGTGATCACTGGTGAGGTTGAATTGACCATTAGTTGGAAAAAAACATTGATATAAAGGATATTGAAAATTTTATTTAGTCTTATCACTCCACTAATCCTCATTACAATACATCAGTAAGTGATAAAATAAATGATTCAAAAAATTGGGATATCATACTATGGTTTCATGTTATCTAAACCTTACATAAATGAACCATCATAATTGAGACATATTCCTAAATTTCCAAGCATATAAAACCATCAGTTTGTGGATAAAATAATTCCTCAAATTAATGACAAAATAGAGGATAGTCATATTCTCCTTCCACCCCCATTGAATTGCAAGAACCACATCAAGGAAGAGGAAATATTATCCAATGAACAATCATGCATCCCAAAAGAGAAGTTTTTCTCGAAGCACTCTGGAGTTGAGAAAATACGGTGGCCACTATCGGACTATGGGTAGTCCAATACAACTGTCCAGTTGTAGACAAATAAATGCATCGCTTCTTGGGAGGCAACCCATATTTTCTTTTACTTTTATGAAATTTTAATTTCTTTTTATTTTTTCATTTGATGAATATTGTTTTTTATTTTTCAGGCAACACCCCACAATCTAGGAACCACATCGACTTCCATTGTATCCACAGTAGACCCACCACTATATAGAGATGGAAACCCACCAAATCCAAACCAAGGTAAACCTCTTTACCATTAACTCTATCTTTATATCTTCCTCTCTATCACTCTTTCTTATTCTTCCTCTCCCTTTCATTTTTACCACTTTCTTCATCAAACCCTTTCTTTTTCTCTTTCTCTTTCTATTTTGTGTGGGCGTGTATTTAAAATAACACTAAAAGAACTAAAAAATAAAAAAATGTAAAAAAAACAAAAAGAGTCGTACTTACTCACCTTCAATTTAAAAATTTTGTCCAACAATTTTGGGGAGTCAAAAGACATGGTTTCATCTAAAAAATAATGTGTTTTCATCATATATTTGGATAAATAATTTTGTGTCAAGAACAATAAATTTTTAATGCTCAGTTATTGATTTGTAAAATGATTTCCACCACCTGTGAGAAACAAAATTTACATTCATGAAATGATACCTATTTCCATCTTTTCAAAATGTGTGTTTTTACCCCCATTTTTGAGTCTTGAGTTTGTGGACCTTCGAGCTGAATTTCTTACTTTAGTGTACATTAAAATGATAGAGGCATTTTAGGAACCACATGAGAATCACAATTTCCAAATAGCCTCCCATTTCGCTTACAAAAATCATCCTTTTGAAATCCCCTTCAATCGTATTAAAACATTTTCTTTGTTAGCCACATTACAAGCCCAATACCTTATCCAACCCAATATCAAAATGGATTTCTCATTGCTTTTTTTTTGAAATTTAAGTGAGTGGGGAATGGATTTCATTTGGGTAGCCTTTCTTTATTTCACCATGTTATCATATGATTAAGGGAAATCATCCATTTCAGTGTGGAGGAGATGTTTTCCTTTAGTGGGGTCTGGGAATTTCTATATGATTATGACATATTGTTCAATTTTTATTGAAAAGTGTTCAAGAAAAAAAATAAAAAAAATAAAAAAAAAAAAGAAATTGGGTTGTCTCTTGGGTATGCCAAAAATCACTCTTCCTCAACCTTTGATATTATTATAACTATTACAATTAGTTTCGTGAGGAGATCAATCATGGACTGAGATATGAATGTGAGGTCTGTTTGAAGTTCAACTTTCGAAAAAAAGAAAAAAAAGAAAAAAAGAACACTTGCATTATATTCTTATGTCATTGGGAGAAGTTTTGTGTTTTGAAAATATTCTATCTTCTCATTCCCATCATATTTCCTTCCACTTTTGAGTCTTATTTCACCTTTTCATTCCCTCATAAATATGTGTTTCCATTTCCTTTCATGTCTCATTTCATGAAAAATGTGCATTACTTTTTCCATGTTGGTGTTTTACCCCTCTTATTCCCTCTCTTGGAAATTATATTCCTACAGTCCCATAGACATAGGAAAACCCCTTCAAAATACATCTTGATTCTTGTACACTTTGGATAGGGATTAGAAGCTGAGAGCTCTTTCAAACTCTAAGATTTTCACTTTTGGTTGGTGAAAGAGTGAACCTACAGAAATTAATTTTATCATCTTGAGAGGAGTGAGTTTTGAGTACCCACATTTTCCATTTCTAAATTTGAGCATGAAAAAATGAATTGTTTTTGGAACAATGTTTCTATAACAACTTGTGGTGGAGTTCAATATGGATGAGTGAAATAGTCCAAACCTTCCCTGATTAGGGGAAACAAATTTTTAATATTTGTTGTTGAGTGAAAATGATTTTTTCATGTTTTTATATTTTTTACACATGAGTACATGCAGAGGACTATGTGTGGGGGAGTTTATATAGCATCCCACCTTTTTATAACATAACTATTCATTAAATTTTACAAAATTGAGGATCTTTAAGGTTTAATGTCTTGGAAACCATGAACTTAATACATGATGAGATAAAAAATTATTCTTAAACACTTGAAAGGCTTCTTCTTTGTTCATCCTAAGTTCATTACAACATCTCATATCCTGGGAGCAAACATCAAAGGAAAGAGTGAGCAGAAGGCCCAGTAAGGGAAACAAGAGAAACATTTTACATGTGAACTTGAGATACATCAATAAAGTCATGATAAATAAATTTAAGGCATGGGAAAAATATCATGAGGAATATCATAATAAAAATAATGTGTTTCATAACTTGAATATGTGGATACAACATTTAACTTAGAAAATCATGAACATATCACTAAAGTCTAGGGTGTCATTTAAAAAAATTACCAAGGTTATTCACCAAGGTATCGTTAAAATTGTAATCCCTAGAGATCACATCCTTACCCAATGAATTGGAGCGCTATCAGGACGCACCATTAATTTTTTTTATTATCATGTGAACCACATATATCATCATAAAAAATTTCACAAATAACCCATATATCATAAAATAAATGGGCTTCATTTCATAATCATAACGTTTTAAAAACCGCTTTTAAGACATGATATTTATGTCATTTTAAACCCACAGATAAGGAAAGAGGGTTTCAAGTATGTAAATCATAGAAATAAAATAGAACATTTTGATATATATGTGAATCAACCTGTAGAAGAAAGTGATTTGAGTATTCACTTAATAAAATAAAATAATTTGAGAAAAAGATAAAGACATTTTGAGATGAAAATTCTGCAGTATAACGACTATGTTACAAGGTTTTATAAAACACTGAAAAGAGAGGGGACATGGGTCACCCACTCATAAATGATCCATAACATAGTAGGGGAAAGAATATAAAGTATTTAATAACATGTTAATGAAATTTGAAAGATATACCATATGAAATGAAGAACTTGAAAGGAAGGAAAAAATAAGATTTCTGTTATGAAAATTCGGCAGCCTAACGACGTTACTTAAAACTTCAAAAAATTAATTGATTGGATAAAACATGGTCTCTAATAATATGAAAATAAAAAGGAAAGTATGATATATATATATATAATATCATAACCCAACATAATAAAAGTAACTTGAAAGAAATGACATGAAAATAGAACTTGAAAAATGAGAAGGGTGGAAGAATCCCTTACAAAAATTCAGCAGCCTAACTGTGCCACTTAAACATTCATAAAACGAAACTATGAGAGTAAGAGGGGATATCTCATTATATAATCATGAAAAGGGAAGTAATAGGATTATAAAAGAACATCCCCCAACATAATAACATGGGGCTTGAATGAAATTACATACAAAAGAGTACTTGAAAAGAAAGAGAGAGGTAGGATCCCTTACCTTGAAGAGTAACTTCGAAATCTTGATGTTTGGGACCTTGGGAGGCTTGAGGGAACCTTGGGAGGACTCTTTGTGAGGTAATGAGACCAGAACATCGTTGATGAGGATTTTGGAATGGAAAGGATGAGAGAATGGCTTGGTATTTATAGGGGAAGTGAGGGGAAAAGGTATTAATGGCCAAGGGACACCTCATTGGTGGTATTGGCGAAACCATGAGCCTGCCCATGGTATTTGCCCATTGTATTGGCCACTTGGGACACCTAATAAATTATCTTATTATTCATAAGTCGACCAGAGTTATTACATAATTTTTACATCCTTAATGATGTCATTAAACACCCGAAACTCTAAACTGAAAATTCACTATTCACCGAAAATTCAACTTTTTCAGAAAATTCCACAAATTTCACCTTAACCAAATATAGATGCTCTGATTTTAAAAATGAACTCCATTTTATGAAAATAATTTTCTAAATATGTTTAATTTAATTTTTATATAAAAACACTATTCACTGAAAATTCATTTTTTCAGAAATATCCCCAAAAATCACCATAACCTAATATTGATGTTCTGAATTCACAAATGAACTCCATTTTATAAAAATAATTTTCTATGTATTTTTATTTTATTTTTTAATTAAAAAACACTATTCACCCCGAAAAAACTAATACTTGACTAATAATTTATGAAACAGTTATTTACCTATTTTATTAAATCACATTACTTAATCAAGGTGCCTAAATTATATTAGTACTTTCTTTAAGTGAGATTACAAATCCATTTGGTCACATTACTAATCCTAAGCGTAAAATCACTAATCATAAATTACTATTCATCAAAAAGTATGTTGATCTTATTAGACTCTAAATTTCATACTGAACATAACTATAGAAGACCATTTTTTGAAAATCATTACACATTATTAATTATTTAAGGTTTACATAAATATTTTTTAAAAAATATCCTTATAAAATTCATCAATAATATGCATACTATATTTATCCGGACATTTGAAAATTCACAAACTTCACCATAAGAAGAAATCAGAATTTTTATTTAAATGAAAGGATTACACAAGGCAGTTATAGTATCGTTACATAACCCCTTATAAAACTAGTATAGGACCTAAGAGTAAGGTGTGCTAGGGTGATAAAATCTTGGGGAGGCTCGGCCAACATTTCCAGAGTAGTGATTTCTATCAGCTTGAACTTATTAAGAAGGCAATTTCGTTCCAGCTCTACATGATGAAGTTCGGCTTTGGTTTGGTCTAGAGAAAAGCCCAAAGATGCTACCTCCTTCCCGAGTTCCATCAAATGGGCTTCGATTGGCCCGAACTAATGGATGGGGCCATCAAATATTCTTTCTATATTAATTAATCAAGGACACCTGTATTTATAGACAATAATTGTAACATTTTGTTTCCAACTGTCTTATTGACCAATGGTCATAAAAAACTCGAAACCCAATAGTCTTATTTTAATTATACTCATTTTATTAAATGAAATAGTTTTGTTGAGTATAAAATAAAATAACACACAATGTTAGGAAACAAAATTTATTCAAAATATTGGGTCGTTATAATCTTTCCCCCTTAAGAAATTGCATCCTCACAATTTTAAAATTGGGCTTGGAATTTTTTTTGAAAGTCCCACATTGGAAAAAGAGTCAGTAAAACTATTACTTTAAAATAAAGAAAGGGAAGTACAAAGGTCCCCCAAGTTAACCCATACTAGGATTCCATGTAGGAAAACATGGATATGGAAGAGAAAAAAGGGTCAAGTTCTGATGGAGAGTGATAGAAAACATGATTAATAGAAAGTTAACCAGAAGAAAATCACAAACTTATGATGTGTATAAACGGTCTTTGATTACCCAGTAGGAAATGTAAACCAACAACGTTTTTGTTTTACATTCCTTTTCATAATTTTGAGGAATTAATTTACTACATAGAATAAAAACATAAGGAAATATACTTACCTTCAAGTAGAGTTTCATCCTTTTATAAGTTTCTACCAAAACTAATCTTTTCTCCAAATGATGAGCATTCAAAAAGACTTGGTCATATCAAAAGCACAAGAATCATCTTCTAGAGAATCACATAATCCACAAAAGGAGAACTATATATTTCCCTTGTATTTAGACATTAACTAAAACTAAAATGGTTAGTACTAGATAATATAATCCCCCAAAAGGATAATGCTTTATAAAAAAAACTACTGTTAATCTCAAAAATTCAAATAATAGTACCCAAAGTTCAAGAAAGGCCATTCAATACACAATCGTCCTTAAAATTCATCAAAATAATCCAAACTAAGATTGAAACCCAAAACTCAAAAGGATTTAATCACATAGTCTTCCACAATAAATCTTAACATTTATATCTAAATAACATCGACTACTCTTAAAGTCTCATACTAAAGTGTAATTAACCTAATCATATATTCTCTATGCTAGGTTAATAATTTTCCAGAAATAACCCAAATAACCATTTGTCCACAATAAATACGTAGATTCTTACAAAATAAAAATTTCAACCATTCCTCCAAAAATAAAATCCTATTGTATTTTTATTTTCCTTAGGCATATAGTACTCCAAAAGAGAAAACATCATCAAAAATAACCTTTATCATTTAGTCACCAAATCATTTTTATATACAAAATATATCAATTTTATAAAACACAAGTTTCCAAAATCAACTTATTCTTGATCCAAAAAAATAGCAGCTGTATTAGTCAGTCCGAAGGGCATAACAACAAACTCATAATGCCCATATCTTGATTAGAAGGTAGTTTTTGGAATATCATCATTCTTCAACCTCAATTTATGATAACCAAAATGAAGATAAATATTAGAGAAGAATTGAGTCCCACGAAGTTGGTCAAATAAGTCATCAATTCTTGGAAGAGAGTATGTGTTCTTCGCTGTGATCCCATTCAGTTCTCTATAATCAATGCATAGCTACATCAATCCATCCTTCTTCTTCACAAAGAGAACTGGTGCTCCCCAAAGAGACACACTTGGTTGGATAAACCCATTCTCCAAAATATCTTGGAGTTGTTTCTTTAATTCCTCTAGCTCCACATTTTCCATCCTATAGGGGGTCTTTGACATCAGATGATATCCATGTACGATTTCAATGGAGAACTCTACCTCTCTTTCTAGGGGAGGTCGGGGTAACTCCTCAGGAAATACGTCAATGTATTCCTAGACGATGGGGGAATTTTCTAAAAGAACAAATCCTTCATGAGAAACTTATTTCATTTACAAATATTTTAACTAAAAGGATTTTATCTCTTAAAACTTAATGCTTAGACAATTACATTTTTCTATAATTCCTTCATAATGATTCATAAAAAGCTTGAGATTAACCAAACATATCCTCCGGGAGTGTCGTAACCAAGAGTGCAGCAATTCCCATTGTCATGTACCAATTCCCGTTCGAGTCTAGCTCAAAGCAGTGTTTTTGGGTTTTACCCCTTTGTACATCTGTTCCAGAGCCACCTGTACCTGCTCGTATCCAGACAGGGATGTATTTGCTTGATAAACCACTTACTCAATACTCATCAAAATACAAGGAAGATTTACTATATTTAAACTTTTATATAGGGTTCTTCCTAAAGTTTTAATATCCCAATTTCCATAAATAACTAAACCATCCTTTGATACTATAGCATCCTACCTTTTTATAACATAACTTTTCATTACATTTTACAAAACCGAGGACCTTTAAGGTTTAGTGTCTTGGATACTAGGAACATAATACATGATGACATAAAAAATTATTCTTAAACACTTGAAAGGATTCTTATTTGTTCATACTAAGTTCATTACAACATCTCATAACCTAGAATCATACATCAAAGGAAAGGGTGAGCAGAAGGCCCAGTAAGGGAAACAAGAGAAACATTTTATATGCGAACTTGACATACATAAATAAAGTCATGATAAATAACATTAAAGCATGAGAAAGAGTTCATGAGGCATATTATAATAAAAATAACGTGTTTTATAACTTGAAAATGTGGCTACAACATTTAACTTAGACAATCGTGAACATATCACTAAGGTCCATACCCAAGGTGTCATTTAAAAAAATTACCAAGGTTATTCACCAAGGTATCGTTAAAATTGTAATCCCTAGAGATCACATCATTACCCAATAAATTGGATCTCTATCAGGTCCCACCCTTAAATTTTTATTTATAATCACATGTCCCACATATATCATCATCAAACATTTCATAAATAACCCATATAACATAAAATAAATGGGTTTCACTTCATAATTATAATGTTTTAAAACCCGCTTTTAAGACATGATCTTTATATCATTTTAAACCCACAGAAAAGGAAAGTGGGTTTCATGTATGTAAATAACCGAATTAAAATATAAAATTTTGATGTATATGTGAATATCACTATAGAAGAAAATTCTTTGAGTATTCACTTAATTAAATAAAATAATTTGATAAAAATAGAAAGACATTTTGAGACGAACATTCTGCAGTATAATAGCTATGTTACATGGTTTTAGAAAACACTGAAAAGAAAGGGGACATGGGTCACCCACACATAAATGATCCATAACATAGTACAAGGATATAATATAAAGTATTTAAGAACATGGTAATGTAATTTGAAAGATATACCATATGAAATGAAGAACATGAAAGTAAGACAAAAATAAGATTTCTCTTATGAAAATTCGGCAGCCTAACGACGTTACTTAAAACTTCAAAAAATGAATTGATGAGATACAATAGGGTATCTGATCATATGAAAATAAAAAGGACAGTATTATAGATATAAAAGATCATACCCAAACATAATTAAAGTAACTTGAAAGAAATGACAAGAAAATAGAACTTGAAAAATGAGAAGGGTGGAAGAATCCCTTACAAAAATTTGGCAGCCTAACGACGCCACTTAAACATTCATGAAACGAAATGATGAGAGTAAGAGGGGATATCTAATAATATGATCATGAAAAGGGCAGTAATAGGATTATAAAATAACATCCCCCAACATAAGAACATGGGGCTTAAATGAAATGACATACAAAAGAGTACTTGAAAAGAAAGAGAGAGGTAGGATCCCTGACCTTGAAGAGTAACTTCGAAATCTTGATGTTTGGGACCTTGGGAGGCTTGAGGGAACCTTGGGAGGACTCCTTTGGAGTTAAGGAGACCATAACTTCATTTAGGAGGATTTAATAATGGAAAGGATGAGATAATGACTTGGTATTTATAGGGGAAGTGAGGGGACAAGGCATTAATGGCCAAGGGACACCTCATTGGTGGTATTGGAAGAACCATGGGCTTTCCCATGGTATTTTCCCATGTTATTGGCCACTTGGGACACCTCATAACTTATCTTACTATTCATAAGTCAACCAGAATTATTATATAATTATTACATCCTTAATGATGTCATAAAACACCCGAAACTCTAAACTGAAAATTCACTATTCACTGAAAATTCAACTCTTTCAGAAAAATCCCAAAATTTCACCTTAACCAAATATCAATGCTATGATTTCAAAAATGAACTAAATTTTATGAAAATAATTTTCTAAATATTTTTAATTTAATTTTTATATAAAACACTATTCACTGAAAATTCATTTTTTTAAGAAAAATCCCCAAAAATCACCATAACATAATATCGATGCTCTGAATTCAAAAATGAACTCCATTTTATAAAAATAATTTTCTAAATATTTTTAATTGAAAAACACTATACAACTGAAAAAACTAATACTTGACTAATAATTTATGAAACAATTACTTACCTATTTTATTGAATCACATTACTTAATCAAGGTGCCTAAATTATATTAATACTTTCTTTAAGTGAGATTACAAATCCATTTGGTCACATTACTAATTCTAAGAGTAAAATCACTATTCATAAATTACTATTCATCAAAAATTATGTTGATCTTATTAGACTCAAAATTTCATACTGAAGATAACTGTAGAAGACCATTTTTTGAAAATCATTACACATTATTAATTATTTAAGGTTTACATAAATATTTTTTTAAAAAATATCCTTCTAAAATTCATCAATAATAAGTATAATATATTTATCCGGACATTTGAAAATTCACAAACTTCACCATAAGAAGAAATCATAATTTTTATTTAAATGAAAGGATTAAACAAGGCAGTTATGGTCTCGTTACATAACCCCTTATAACACCAGCATAGGACCTAAGAGTAAGGTGTGCTAGGGTGATAGAATCTTGGGGTGGCTCAGCCAACATTTCCCAAGTAGTGATTTCTATCAGCTTGAACTTCTTGCGAAAGGTGATTCCATTCCAGCTTCACATGATGAAGTTCAGCTTGGGTTTGGTCCAGAGAAAAGCCCGAAGGTGATACCTCCTTCCCAAGTTCCGTCAAATGGGCTTCGATCGGCCCGAGACTACTAGATGGGGCCATTAAATGTTCTTTCTATATTAATTAATCAAGATCACTTGTATTTATAGACAATAATTGTAACATTTTGTTTCCAATGGTCTTATTGACCAATGGTCATATAACAGTCGAAACCCAATGGTTTAATTTTAATTATAATCATTTTATTAAATGAAATAGTTTTTTTGAGTATAAAATAAAATAATGCACAATGTTAGGAAACAAAATTTATTCAAAATATTAGGTCATTACAGTTGATGTTATTTATATTTTCAGGACATATTATATACCCCCTTTAAATATTTTATAGGAAATGTGAATAATTTGTGTGAAATATTAATGTTTTAATACTAAGTATAATTTTTGAGCTTTTTTAGTATTCCAATTGTGTTAGTTTACTATTTTATTTATAACTATCCCCCTACCGATCCAAATTGTCTGGTTCATGTTTTTTAGTATTCCTAATTCAATATCCAACTTTTCATTAAATGGGATCTTGGGCCAATTCTTCCATTTGAAGGCTCATATGGACCAAACAAGAAGGCCCATAGAATCTGTAAGGAAACCAGACCATCCATGAAGATTGAATTAATGGGATCAATCCAGAGGTGAAAATTCATTAATTCATCTCCATCATTCAGATAAGAATTCAAAGAGTAATGGATAAAAATTTCAGAGCCCAACTCCAAGAACAAGGGGCCCAACTAATGCTTTGAAGTCCAGCCCACCATTATGGATAAAAATTAAAATACGGACACTATTAATGATATATCTCATGATGTAATCATCAAATCAAGATGATATTTTTCAGTGTGAAATAGGAGACCGACTTTGTTGAAGAAATAATTCGGATTTGAAGGCATATTCTTATTCCAAAATCCATTCACATTTTGGAAAATGAAAAAGCATGGATTGAAATGTACAATTTAACTTTGTTTAATCAAACCACCATAACATTGGATCCATAGGTCCAAATGCCTCAAAATTTTGAGAGTAGTTAGAAAACAGTATTATCTACAACTTTGAAGAAGGAGATATCTCAATATTCTACTTTATGGATGTCCGAATTGTAGATCTAAGTGGAGGGACATATTGGGAATGCAAACATTCCACTTGGGTTATAAATACATCCCCCTCCTCTCCTTCAAAGGAGTTGGAATTTTAGAGAAAAGGAGGATAGGTTGGCATGAAAACGGATCTTCCAAAGGCTTGGGAGGATCTTCCATACTCAAGTTTTTACTTGAGAAACCATTCCTCTTTTCTTCCTTTTATTTACTGTTGTATTGTTCTTCAATTGTAATTTCGTAAGTGTTTGTATTTTTAATTCTATTTTAATGAATGTTTCTTATTAAGTATCTCTTATTCTCATCCACCTTATGTAGTTTAATATTAATGTTATTAAAATGGTTTAAATATAGTTTAATACCCTTCCTTTCTTTTCCTTTCTCATTCAATCTAAATTTCGTTTTTAATTCTCATCATCGTTTGTGTGTGTGTTTGATGCAAAACTCTTTTCTTATCCCTTTATTTTTTTCTTATCTTCTTAATTTATCATCATAATAATTATTTCCAGATTAATAATCATTTCAATGGATGAGTAAATCTATCATTGATGTGAGTTATAATTTAGGTATGTTAAGTGATTGAGAGCTTTTTCTCAATGAATATTTTCAAATTTACATTTTGTATGTTGAACTTAACAAATCATGGATTAATGAATAGTTTTGTTTAACATATGAATTCCATGGATTATTGTAACCATAAATACACTACCAAAATCTAGTACTGATTGAGGTTATAATCCCAGTTAATTTAGGGCTTGGATTAGATCTTTAACACTTAGGAATTCAATCAATGTCAACTTGTGAAATGGGTGTTTATTTAATGCAATATAAAGAAAAGCCCAAGGATATAACAATATTAACTACCTAATGATGAACTCACCCCAATCTTTATCAATTTTTTAAATCAAACATCATCCATAAATTATTTCATAATATCTATAAACAAACCCCCCAATCAGAATACAATTAACTAAAAACAACAGACTATTAAAAAGTATCATCACTGAGGATTCGAACTGAGTGCTGCTATACACATTAGCAGAGCATCGAAACTTTGACCGGTCGATAGGCGACAATCGGTCGTGCGTTTCAGGGATAAAAACCACCAATCATATAAAGGTACTAGTGAGATGCCTAAATAAGTCCAATAAAATTTAATCAGGTCATTCATTTAATGTTAGGGGATATGCCAGAATGATCAGCGTACAACACATCAACAAAAAATTATATAAAACAAAAAAACATTAAGTTAAAGGTATGGAACACCTGCCATATTGATGTGGTAGAAAAATCATCATGCATCTACCTCTAATTCAGTCCAGATTAGGAGAAAATGAAGAATGGATGAAAACATTTGAAATAGTGAATATCATGTTGCACCAAAATAAAGTCATTGATAAAAAGAAAAACAAATAACAACACAAGAGGATTGTATAACATATAGGTCTAGATACAACAAGATGAATGGATCTGAAAATAGTGTCCATATTAAAAAACGACACTAAATTCTATGTTTAGGCTTCAATGGGAACTCATGTGTGAGACTAAAGTTAGGGGGAGATACTTTGTCGAAACTAAGAGTCCCTACCACTAATTTTAAAAATCATCCCTGGGTATTTACATGGAATGTAAATGAATTAAATATCATGTAAATTCATTATAAATCATGAAAATATTGGGATTTTCTTTCAAGGGAAAGCTCATTATACATCATGATTTTTCCTAACGAGGCCGATACATGTCATGTATTGAGTAAACGTCGTGTAATCCAAATGCACATCGTGTATTTGCAATTCATCATTCCTTTATCCCCTACTTCATTCATTCTTCCCAAAACCAACCAAACTACCCACAAGCCTAGATTTAGGGTCTAAACCAAAAAAGATAATTTAAATAAGAGTTTCATCAGAAATAAAGGATTCATACCTCTTCAGAAAGCATCATATCTTACAATCTTCCCCCTTAAAGAAATTCAACCATGAATTTACCTTCCATAATAGGTGAGGAAGATTCTAAGAATGAATCCCTCCACTAAACAGATACATCAGCCTCCCTCTCTCAAGTCACTTTCAATAATCATCCATGACACTATAACCCCCATTCTATAGGAGCTGACCGACATTGGAGGCACTTCGTACTCTAGTCAACAATATGAACAAGATGATCCTTAAATGTCACATATACCAATAACTCAACCTCATATGATTTATGAATGTGAAATAGGTCTAAGTGATAATGGATCAGCTAAGATACATAGAAGATTCCATGCATGGATTGATACCTCTTAGGTAACTATGACTGATAGGCTACCGACCCTACTCTCTTCAGAATATTGAACAACCCAATATATCTTGGTTAAAGCTTACAATTTCACCTAATTCGTACATTCCCCATCCTCATAGAGATAGGAACAATGACCTTATCCCTAACATTGCACTCCAAATATCATTTTTAATGATCAATTAAAGTTTTATATCAATACCATGAAGTTTAAATCCACTTTCTGATCAAATAAACCTCCACTAAAGTGTCTTGAATGAGATATGATCCAAGTAACATTTCCTCCTATACTTCTTACTATCATAGAGTAGATTATCATGGCCTACCATAAAAATACTCAAATAGTTCAATCTGTATAGTTTCCTAACAGATATTTTCATATAAGAACTTAAATAGTGGTACATGACACTCCCAATAACCCCAAAAATACAGGATGCATACTTTATGATTGTACTCTAAAACCTTTATAGTGTTATCTAACTAGAAATATATCTAAGGGTGGTATTATATGATCATAAGAACCTATGTACCCAATTATCTATTTAAGAACTACCAGAAATGAGATGTAAATAGGGCTCCACTACTTAATATAGTGGTATGAGAAACCCTGTGAAGGTGCACAATCTCACAGATATAGAATATATCATGAAAATATACTAAGAAGGTCTCTCTAATCTGCATGAAATTAGATATCTTCTTGAAACTATCCACAAAAAAATAACACAACATCACTACCTTTAAGCGTCCTCAAAAACCTAATCTCGAAATCCATCTCAATATAGTAACATTTCCTCTCAGAAATTGGTATCTTCAATAAGATCATAGATAATGTATAGTATTCTACCATCACCAAATGAGAGGTGGAAAACCTCATGAGAAAATAAACTACCTATTATTTCATACTCTGTCGCCAATACTAGTGATAAAAATTCCAATACATCTTGGTTACACTGGGATGCACTGCTAAATATGAGGCATAAAACTCCAACATTATCTCCTTGCACATGTAAGCTAGAACCCAAACATGACCATGTATATATTGAATTTCATCCTCACCCATTGTCAAACATGGAGGAGGTTCCTCACCTTCAATACTCTACCATAGGACTAGGATCTCAACATCAGATGAATTCCTCATCCCCACTCTATCCATAAGGGTGAAATTCACATATAAGTATGGGGGAAAACTCTACCAATTCCCATCATGTACCTCTAAGATCATCTATGAGAATAAGTTCATAAAATTCCCCTCAACACTAGCCTCCTGAACGTCCTATATCTCTATCATTCTACTCAATACATTGACAACCACATTTCCCTTCTTAGTCGTACATGCATGTTAGGATTTAGAATACTATAGGTATTCAACCAATATTTTTTACCTAACTGAAGTGCACTGTGTTGCATTTGTTGTCAATAAGGCATGAAGTTGTCTTGGAATGAATGGAAGTCAAGGAATGTCAAGATGTGAATGACAAAGGTTGTGATGGTGTTGGTGATGCAGGAGAATGGCCATGGTACTAAGATGCATGTCACTTAGGAGATTCACTAAGTGGTATTGGAAATTGTGGTTGAAACATTCTCCATGTACATCAGACGATTGTTGAGCTGTTCTTAAACTTCTAAGAACTTGTATCACCTGGATACAATGTCACAACAGTGATTGAAGACCATGCATTGATTTGACAATGCATGAAGAGAATGAAAGTGTGCTAATGAAGTCCATGTACTATTTCTTAGTGCATGTGAATCAGATGATGTTCCAATTGATCTCTGATTAGATCAATGAAGAATGTTGAAGACCATGTGTGATTCATGAGATTCAGTTGAAGAAGTCCCTCCTAATTATTGAACACATATGGAAGAGGAGATGAAGAAGATTAAGAAGAAACCGTTTGGAATTCCATTCCTAAGTGATGAATACATGTTGAAGATAATTGGAGGAATTCTTAAGAAGAAGAAGAATAGAGATGGGAAGAAGAATGGCTTGGAGTGGCACTTGACATGTTACACTTGGTCACTTTGTTTAACAAAGGACTTGGTGTTTTTGTTGCAAAAAATAGGCCACCAAGGAGGCCAGCCGAGGGTCATCACCCAAGGCACATGTGGGACTCAAGGTCACCACGCCCATGGGGAACCCTCAAGGCCAGGGCAGCAACCTTGAGGTAGGGGGCGCACCCAAGGACACCGCATGGGCACCTGGGGCACGCCCGGAGGAGCGCAGAGGGGCCGTGTGTAAGCCCCCGAGGACACGCGGTGGTGAAACCCGCGCGCCCGAGGTGCATAGTGGGCGCTAGAAGCGCGCCCGCAGGGAGCAAGGTGGGCGCAGAGCGCGCCCGCAGAGAGAACCCGGTGCGGGGCGGCACCGGGAGGGAGGAAGTTCAATTTTCGAGTTGAGGGAGCGGCTGGGTAATAAACCGCGGCAATTCCTCTCACCGTTTCGATGTGGGACGCGGGATTTTCCCGCGGAAGAGATCCTGGCCGTCCGTCTCATCGCGCGCCAGATCCGAGCCACTCATCTAATCGCGCCACTAGCGATCAAATCCAGGCCGTCTAAAGACCTGATCCGACGGCTCCGAGGCGTCTCCTACCTCGAGCTCGTGCCGAGGCCATGCCAAGGCCACCCGACGACCGCCGACGAACCAGAGGCATCCCGACGACCTATTTCGAGTTCCCGGCCACCATTGCCGAAGCCGAAGGCTCCATAGTGCTCGTCTGGCCACACTGAACACAACCATGCATTAAAATGAGCCTGCATGCAACAAGGGGAGAATTTCGGTTGAGGCCGAGGCAAGAGAAGCTGCCGAGGCCACGTGGTTGGTGTTTTTTGCATGGGATGAGCCTAAACCGAAGGCCGTGCATGCGTTATGAGTCGCATGCACGTAGAGGAACAAAAAAAATGAAAGATCCCGCGTGAAACAGAGGATAAAAATAAAGATTTGGAAAGATTTTAAATAACCGAAACTTTCGGGGATTTGGAAATATCTCACGCGGATGAACCGCATTCCTCTGCCTATAAAAGGAGAGCCCGAGGCCTTGGAGTGCTTGCTGATCCTTTCTTGAAAATCAGAAGACCCGTGAGTGCCTCTGCCTCGCGAAGAAATAATCCACCGCGCAAAACATTGCTCGGATGTTGTCCCGAAGCCACCCGAGGCTTTGAAGTGTTCCCTGCGCGCCTACTCCCTTGCGCGACAGGAAGAACCCGAGGCCGCATCCTTGCGCGCCCGAGGTTGCATCCCTCTCTGCCCGTGGACTTGCGTGGCAGGAGGTGTTTGCGCGGCCGCTTGTGCTCTTGCACCTGCGCGCCCGAGGTGTTGCACTTTGCACACCCGAGGTCTTGCGTGGCCCTTGTGCACCCAAGTGCTTGCGCGGCTTGGTGCCTTTCGCGGAAGGCAGTAAAGGCCACCACATCTAGTGTGTGTGTGCCAAGTGGAGAAGAAGGCCCTACGGCTGGTGGGTGCAAAACAAGAGGAAGGCCGAGGCCTTAGTGCCTTGTGTGCAAAATGAACAAGAGTTGGCCGTAGCCTTGTGTGTGTGCAAGAAGAGAAGGAAGGTCGTGGCCGTGTGTGTGCATAAGGAGGAAGTCCACACTATTTGTGTGTGTGAAATTAAAGTGAAGGCTGAGACTTGCATGCCTTGTGTGCATAGTGAAGATAAGACCCTATGGTTTTGGTGTGTGCAAAAAGAAAACAAAGAGGCCGAACCTAGGTGTGTGCACTAAGAACTATGTATACACTTAGAAGAAGAAAAGGGAGGACATCCACACAAATAAGAACACACATTTATGTGTGTAGACAAATTGCATAAGGTGTGTGAAGTCTGAGAAGTAGGTGTGTGCTGAAAAGAATTACACCCTCTAAGGGTTTACTGCACCAAGAAGAGAAGAAGGGGAGTGCATGCATGCATGCATGCACGTGCACACGTGAACAGTGCTAAATCAGTGGTGTGCATCTGAGGAGTCCAAGACTTGAAGATTCTAGAAGAGTGAAGCCAGGTCATCCTCAGAAGAAGGAGATAAAGCCTGAGCAAGACGAGAAGACCTGATCAACTCAAGTGATCAGAGGTACAGAGCAAGGCCAGCAGTCTTTATCCCAGACTGCTGAGGATACTTGAAGAACTTAAAGAGAAGAAGAGCTACTCGTGTGACTCGAGGAGCCAGGAGAAGACCCTGTGGGACTCAGGGAGAAGAAGTCTTCAGTGGGATTCTGGAGCAGGCCAGTGGGACTCTGGTAACACTGTGGGACGCAGTATAAAGACCCTCCTGTGGGACTCAGGAGAGATACAGTGGGACTCTGTATCGACCATTGTAATTTTAACAGGTTATAATGGAGAATCCATGCTGGGAGAGCATGGCAAGGATGTAGGCCTTTGGTGCCGAACCTTGTAAATCCTTGTGTCCAGTGCCTTTACATTTACTGCATCATTCGTGGAAAGGTGAGAGATACAATAAGAGTAGATCGAGGCTTTAACCAGCCATAGAGGTTTAATTGATAAAGAATCAATTAGTAAAAAGTTTTAAGGGATCACTGATTCACCCCCTCCCCCTCTCAGTGATTCACACTGATCTGGGCACTTCAATTGGTATCAGAGGGAGGTTACCTCTAAAAGATCCAAGAGAGTCTTTATGGAGTGCAGATTTGAGGAAATGAGTGACCAGCCTCAAATGGAGATATCTGCCAAGACTCAGAAAAATAGAAAGAAGAAACAGGCAAAGAAGATGAGGAAGAAGGTTGTTGCAATCAGAGAAACTCCTTCTATGGAAAGAAATGTGAATGTCACATCAGATGACAATTCCTTTTATCATTCTTCTGATGAAGCCTGCTCTAGCTGTGATGAAGATGGAAGAAACAATGATCTTCTAAATGCAATCAAATATCTTCAGAAGAGAGTCCCCAAGGAAGTTTCAATGTGTATAGCTACAGGCCTCCTTGATCTTCAAGAAGAAAAATTACAGCTAGAAGATGAAGCCAATTCTCTGGAAGTCCAATTGGCTAAAAGGGTTGGCATAACCAACACTCTCAGAAAGCTGGTAAATGCCAAAGATGAAACAATATCTCTTTGCAATGAAAGATATGAAGACACTGCTGAAGAATTGCAGAGAAGCCTTTCTGAGAAAGAATTATTTAAAGTAATAATCAAAGATGTTTTCCATGCACTGGAAAAGAGGCACAAAGTGTCAATGAATGTCAGAGATGCTCAACTCAAAGACAAAGTCAAGATAGTGAAGGAGCTTGACAATTCATTGCTAGAATTGAAGAAGGTGCATGAAGACCAGATAAAGCAGCTGGAAGAGAAATGGGAAGGAAGGCTAAGAACTATTGAGGATGAGAAGAACTCCCTCAATATGAAATGCTTAGAACTGGAGGTGATATTGAAAAATCAGCAATCACCCAAAGCCAAATCCTCCCAGTCAGCTGAAAGTAGAAATGTTGCTACTCAAGTATGCATTGAGAAGGATGATTCTAAAAGAAGGACATCCTCTAATAAAAGGGCAACAACTTCTAAAAAGAAGGTACCATCCATACCATCTTGTACTAATGCTTCTAATTGTGTTTCCACAAAAAGTGCAGGATGGAAAAATAATTCCAAACAAGTATGGATGAAGGCAGTAAAGAAGCAGAGCTCTCCTGAAACAGCACAAAAGGTCAAGAAAAGTACCCTACAATCAGAAGGACTGAAGAGGTCAAGATTCGTGGGACAATGCTGGTATTGTAACAAGTATGGGCATTGTGCAAAGGATTGTTGGTACAATCCACTAAATGCCAAAGCACAGAGGAAGCCCATGCCAAGGGGGAGCAAGCCAGAAGGAAGGAAGCAGCATCCACAGGTCCAGAGACATCTGTTTACTACAAATAGATTTTGATTACTTGACAACATCTGGGATGTTTGCAAAAGTGGTCAAATAGATACATGTCAATCTCCAACTGTATCCAGAGCTCAAAAGAAGAAAAGATCACAGAACCTGGCTAAGAGAGATTCCTTGGGAAGCAAGAAGAAAGTAGAAAATGATCCCAAGAAGTGTTTTAGAAATGAAGAGAAGTCCTTGGAGTCTGATTCCAAGAAGGGTGATGCATCCAGAAGGACCACCAAGAAAACATGCTTCTACTGTGGAAAGAATGGACATATCATGGATCTTTGTAAAGAAGCCATGAAATTCAATAGAGGCAGACTGGACTCAAACAGACGATCAATCCAGAAGAAGCAGAAGGGATTGGTTGAAAATAAGTTGCCTAAGAAAGGTAGCTTAACAGCATCAAAAGAACCATGTGGAATATCCAGAACTGAGGCCACACTTCCAAGTGACTTACTAGTCATATGGCCACATCAGTTGCAACTTGCCAGAGAACTGCAAAAAGCTGAAGATGAAGTTCTGGCAATTGCTAAGGCAAAAGGAAAGAAGAATATTTCACATGAAGATGTATTGAGATCCACACCAGCACCAACATCATTGAAGATCAAATGTGCAAGTGTGAAGACTGGTGAAAATGGGACATCTTGGTTGAGAGAATCTTCTCAACCTTGTTGTTCACATTGATGAACCAAGGAGGTTCCATCTTATTCCCTTATACTATTGGTATTTACATGTGCTGACATTGCAGGGAATTGAAGATGATGATCATTCTCATCTGGAGAGTGGTTTGGACAGAATGGAGTGCACCCCTTGAGTGGGAGCCAATCTGGAGAAGATAGGTATTCTAATATTTAATACTATCTTGAGAAAAGCTGAAGGTATTCCAATCATACTTTCATCCCTTGTTTCTTAATTGATTTTATCTTGTCAATTAAGGGGGAGTATGGATTGAAGACAGATGGATGAAAGGGGGAGCTTTATCTTTGCACCTGAACATTCTAATGAGTTTTGTGAAGCATGTGCAGGATTTAGCAATTTATTGTTATATCTGAAAAAATTCAACCCCTAAGCATGATCTCACATGTATTGTGAATGTTGGACAGCATTGAGTTCCTTGGTTATATCACTCTTGTTTTCTACACCGGGTTAGCCCAAGTAGACTTAGAGTTGATTTACTAAAGGTTCTTTGCTAAAGAGAACATGTGGAATCATCCCTCTCTTAGTGATTTTTCAAGAAGATGCTATTCAAAGGGAGGAAGATATTTTTGAAAGTTAACCACACCACACCTTTGCATTTGATTGCCAATAAGGGGGAGAAAATATTGGCACACATATTGACCCATTCATCATATGTGCTGAAGAAGTGTATTGCCAACAAATACAAAGGGGGAGATTGAAGTGCACTGTGTTGCATTTGTTGTCAATAAGGCATGAAGTTGTCTTGGAATGAATGGAAGTCAAGGAATGTCAAGATGTGAATGACAAAGGTTGTGATGGTGTTGGTGATGCAGGAGAATGGCCATGGTACTAAGATGCATGTCACTTAGGAGATTCACTAAGTGGTATTGGAAATTGTGGTTGAAACATTCTCCATGTACATCAGACGATTGTTGAGATGTTCTTAAAGTTCTAAGAACTTGTATCACCTGGATAGAATGTCACAACAGTGATTGAAGACCATGCATTGATTTGACAATGCATGAAGAGAATGAAAGTGTGCTAATGAAGTCCATATACTATTTCTTAGTGCATGTGAATCAGATGATGTTCCAATTGATCTCTGATTAGATCAATGAAGAATGTTGAAGACCCTGTGTGATTCATGAGATTCAGTTGAAGAAGTCCCTCCTAAGTATTGAACACATATGGAAGAGGAGATGAAGAAGATTAAGAAGAAACCGTTTGGAATTCCATTCCTAAGTGATGAATACATGTTGAAGATAATTGGAGGAATTCTTAAGAAGAAGAAGAATAGAGATGGGAAGAAGAATGGCTTGGAGTGGCACTTGACATGTTACACTTGGTCACTTTGTTTAACAAAGGACTTGGTGTTTTTGTTGCAAAAAATAGGCCACCAAGGAGGCCAGCCGAGGGTCATCACCCAAGGCACATGTGGGACTCAAGGTCACCACGCCCATGGGGAAGCCTCAAGGCCAGGGCAGCAACCTTGAGGCAGGGGGCGCACCCAAGGACAATGCATGGGCGCCTGGGGCACGCCCGGAGGAGCGCAGAGGGGCCGTGTGTAAGCCCCCGAGGACACGCGGTGGTGAAACCCGCGTGCCCGAGGTGCATAGTGGGCGCTAGAAGCGCGCCCGCAGGGAGCAAGGTGGGTGCAGAGCGCGCCCGCAGAGAGAACCCGGTGCGGGGCGGCACCGGGAGGGAGGAAGTTCAATTGCCGAGTTGAGGGAGCGGCTGGGTAATAAACTGCGGCAATTCCTCTCACCGTTTCGATGTGGGACGCGGGATTTTCCCGCGGAAGAGATCCTGGCCGTCCGTCTCATCGCGCGCCAGATCCGAGCCGCTCATCTAATCGCGCCACTAGCGATCAAATCCAGGCCGTCCAAAGACCTGATCCGACGGCTCCGAGGCGTCTCCTACCTCGAGCTCGTGCCGAGGCCATGCCAAGGCCACCCGACGACCGCCGACGAACCAGAGGCATCCCGACGACCTATTTCGAGTTCCCGGCCACCATTTCCGAAGCCGAAGGCTCTATAGTGCTCGTCTGGCCACACTGAACACAACCATGCATTAAAATGAGCCTGCATGCAACAAGGGGAGAATTTCGGTTGAGGCCGAGGCAAGAGAAGCTGCCGAGGCCACGTGGTTGGTGTTTTTGCATGGGATGAGCCTAAACCGAAGGCCGTGCATGCGTTATGAGTCGCATGCACGTAGAGGAACAAAACAATGAAAGATCCCGCGTGAAACAGAGGATAAAAATAAAGATTTGGAAAGATTTTAAATAACCGAAACTTTCGGGGATTTGGAAATATCTCACGCGGATGAACCACATTCCTCTGCCTATAAAAGGAGAGCCCGAGGCCTTGGAGTGCTTGCTGATCCTTTCTTGAAAATCAGAAGACCCGTGAGTGCCTCTGCCTCGCGAAGAAATAAGCCACCGCGCAAAACATTGCTCGGATGTTGTCCTGAAGCCACCCGAGGCTTTGAAGTGTTCCCTGCATGCCTACTCCCTTGCGCGATAGGAAGAACCCGAGGCCGCATCCTTCCGCGCCTGAGGTTGCATCCCTCTCTGCCCGCGGACTTGCGTGGCAGGAGGTGTTTGCGCGGCCGCTTGTGCTCTTGCACCTGCGCGCCCGAGGTGTTGCACTTTGCACACCCGAGGTCTTGCGCGGCCCTTGTGCACCCAAGTGCTTGCGCGGCTTGGTGCCTTGCGCGGAAGGCAGTAAAGGCCACCACATCTAGTGTGTGTGTGCCAAGTGGAGAAGAAGGCCCTACGGCTGGTGGGTGCAAAACAAGAGGAAGGCCGAGGCCTTAGTGCCTTGTGTGCAAAATGAACAAGAGTTGGCCGTAGCCTTGTGTGTGTTCAAGAAGAGAAGGAAGGCCGTGGCCGTGTGTGTGCATAAGGAGGAAGTCCACACTATTTTTGTGTGTGCAATTCAAGTGAAGGCCGAGACTTGCATGCCTTGTGTGCATAGTGAAGATAAGACCCTATGGTTTTGGTGTGTGCAAAAAGAAAACAAAGAGGCCGAACCTAGGTGTGTGCACTAAGAAGTGTGTATACACTTAGAAGAAGAAAAGGGAGGACATCCACACAAAGAAGAACACACATTTATGTGTGTAGACAAATTGCATAAGGTGTGTGAAGTCTGAGAAGTAGGTGTGTGCTGAAAAGAATTACACCCTCTAAGGGTTTACTGCACCAAGAAGAGAAGAAGGGGAGTGCATGCATGCATGCATGCACGTGCACACGTGAACAGTGCTAAATCAGTGGTGTGCATCTGAGGAGTCCAAGACTTGAAGATTCTTGAAGAGTGAAGCCAGGTCATCCTCAGAAGAAGGAGATAAAGCCTGAGCAAGACGAGAAGACCTGATCAACTCAAGTGATCAGAGGTACAGAGCAAGGCCAGCAGTCTTTATCCCAGACTGCTGAGGATACTTGAAGAACTTAAAGAGAATAAGAGCTACTCGTGTGACTCGAGGAGCCAGGAGAAGACCCTGTGGGACTCAGGGAGAAGAAGTCTTCAGTGGGATTCTGGAGCAGGCCAGTGGGACTCTGGTAACACTGTGGGACGCAGTATAAAGACCCTCCTGTGGGACTCAGGAGAGATACAGTGGGACTCTGTATCGACCATTGTAATTTTAACAGGTTATAATGGAGAATCCATGCTGGGAGAGCATGGAAAGGATGTAGGCCTTTGGTGCCGAACCTTGTAAATCCTTGTATCCAGTGCCTTTACATTTACTGCATCATTCGTGGAAAGGTGAGAGATACAAGAAGAGTGGATCGAGGCTTTAACCAGCCATAGAGGTTTAATTGATAAAGAATCAATTAGTAAAAAGTTTTAAGGGATCACTGATTCACCCCCTCCCCCTCTCAGTGATTCACACTGATCTGGGCACTTCACTAACATTCAATTAAAGCTGTTTAAGTATGTATTTGATGATTTTTTTGAACCATGTACCATATAAAATTATCTCCTAATAAATAACTCCTCTAATAGAGCAAGGGATGTACAACAATGGATTTATTGAGATAATGTGTCAGCTAATTCCTCTGTTGAGGCCTCAGCTTACAAGACCTGTACACCACAACCCACTCCTACTATATAAAAATAGCTCACATCCCAATGCCTAATATGGTATAATACACTGTATAGTTTTTTCCATCTCTAGAAGAATTAAGACTAGTTTTGAATTCAGTTTCCCTTTTAGATTCATAAGGGTTGTCTCAAAGGTATCTGACCATTGAAACATCACACCCTTCTTAGTCAAGCCTGTATGAGGTTCATCTAAGTATAATAAGTCCTATATGAAATTCATGAAATATCCAGATATCTCTAATGAACACATAATATGAAATACGTTCTTGGGATTCTCCTAGGAAACTACATCCCTTACATTCTTTGGGTCAACTAATACTTCTTTATCTAAGATAATATAACCCTGAAAATGAATCTTATCCATCTAGAAGTGGTAATTTTAAAGATTAGTATATAAATAATGTTCTCTTAGTGTATCCAAAATGATCTAAATATATTTGGAATTGTTGTGTTGATTATGAGAGTACACTAATATATCATCCACGAATATAACCAAAAAAATCTAGATAATGATGGAAAACTCATTTCAGTAGTGCCGTGAAAAATGCTAGAATGTTTGTAAAATTGAATAACATATTCAGATACTCATATAGGACATAACTTATGAATAAAGTTGTATGAGTTATTTCTATAATCCGAACACATGCCTAGGGTTAACCTAACCTCATGTCAATCATCAGGGAAACCAAAGTTCCTCAGAGCTAAGAAAATATATCATTTATCACGGTAAAAGTATATCGATTCTTAACCATCAACTAGTTCAATTTCTTGTAATCCATGCATAGCCTAAAGATTATGTATACCTTATGTGAAAAAGGAATGATAAAGGCCATATATGAGTATTGATTTATATAAACCCCTTTTACTCCAAGGCCTCAAACTATTTATTGAGGTCTTGCAACTCAACAATATCCATCCTATAAGGAGGAATGGATACAAGTCCAGTTCCTAGAAAATAATCTATAGAGAATTCACCTATCTCTTAAGAGGTAAACCTGAAAAGTAATCCAAGAAAATATACCTAAAATGATAAAACACTACAGGAAAGTCCACTTGATGTTATATATAATCATTGAGATATAAATGGGAAATCTATGTTGTCATCCCACACATCCCAAGATACGTCAGTCAAACTCTTCCTTCATAGACATCCCATTCAACATTTTGAATAAAATCCCCACCCTTTGGTGATGTGAAAGTCACCCTCTGATGATAGAAATAAACATGGGAACGATAAGTAACATTATAATCTATCTCGAGTATGATTTTAAATATGATCATCATGAGGAAAAAAGAGATCTCATTTGAAGTGACACCCCCAATATCATGGGGAACTCACTACACTAGAATAAAATATCCATTCTAATCCCCAATAGAGTATCAATTGTCACAATGCCCCCAAAAAATAGAACAATGAGTCCAATACTATCCAAAATAATCCTAACTATGAATGAATGAGAAGCACCTATATCAAAAAGAGTAGATACTAGTGTACATGGTACTAATATTATACCCCTAAAAGTAGACAGATTGGTGCTATGTTCCTTAGGAGTAGGCTGCACATAATATGTCTATCTTGAATAATGACCATGTCAAACAACCTCACTATTTTGAGTAGTCCAACTCTACTATCATGGTAAAAATTATTCCTCGATGCCTCAAATAAAAACACAACCTCTTTATTAATGATAGATATTATTCTAGATCTTATCATGATGAAGATATGTGAATTCCACTCATAAACATGGATTCATAGTGGAACCCCTTCAACTGACTGATGGAGGGAAGGCCTTACAAAATTGTTGTATGTGGCATGTCCTTCTGCATGTTCGACACTCATTTAGGTCTCTATCACACTAACTCCTCATATAACCTCATCTTACACATAGATGAAAAATGATGGAACTACCATCACTCTCGCTCTGGCTGGGATTCACCTCACAACAAACCTCAAAATGGAACTTTCTTCTATCTAAAACTGAACCACTAGGCTAAGAGTCTTAATTTCTCTACTATATATGCCAAACATCCCCCAGTTTCAATTATATAATAAAATCCAAATTCACTATCTCTATAATCATAGTCTTCCAAAACACTTTTACCTACAATCAAATTCCATTCTTGAGACCTTCCTTGTAGATTCTCACCCTCGATGGATCATCTGCAAGATAAATCAGTGAAAATCAATGAAGGTCTATAAAGCATTTTGAAAAATGAATAACAGTCATCTCACCATGATCCAGACACATAAAGACACTATCCATTTTATCTCTCATGGTCATAAAAAAAGTAATCATAAAACACGGATTGGAAATCCCTACAACCCATATATCAGAGCTTATTATCCTTTTTTAAAACATCTACTCAATACTTTTCTTGTCCCTAAATAATATATATCATGACCTTCACACTCCTTTCACGAGTTTTCCCTAGATTCAGAAATATTGATAAGTAGTCTGCTGCCACTACTTAGTAGCCTATAGACTACCATAATCAATAAATGTTAGCGGATACTACTATTAAAAATATGTGTCATCTCTTCCATAGATGAGGAAGGCTTCAGATATCCCAAAAAGGACTACATAAAGCATAGTAAAACCATGTGGATCTTGGAATCCACACTCATATACAATAACACTATTGGGTTCGCAATTGACACTATCAGAGGTACTATTGGTTCTCGGGACCCAAAAACAATAGATCACAGTCATCAACACCCTCTTGGTGTATGACTTGAGGTCTTAATGATGAAAAATATTTAAAATTCCAAAAAATATTCTAAGAAAAGAATCTAGTAGAAATCAAGTTGTAGATATAAAAGAATAGGATAGGTTGAAGACTTCCTATAATAAATCCATACCCCTCTGCCTACTCCTAAATCCAGGATTGGATAATATAAAAAACCATACAAAGAACCAGAGACACAACCTACTTCCCACTCAAAATTCGGAACAAGTTCATATTCTCTGTTCTATAGCATAGGTCCTAGTATTTGGACTTCCAAGTGAAATTGAAAATCCATTTATCAGTAAACTTACAATTTCATAATTTCAATTTCAATTAAATTTATATTTATAATACCATTATCTTTAAATTGTTGAACTAAATGGATCACCACATCCATCCTATAAGGGACCATACACATTAAAAACTGAAATATAGAATCCATTTAGTCATGACCATTACACATTATAGTTTATGTGACCAACAGTACATGACTCAATGGTCCATAATTGACTACTTAGGGTTCCTGATGTATCATAATATGGACAATTTTTTTAGGTTATGATAGGAACTATAAGTACCAATTATCTTTCCTCATTACCTATATGAAACATCAATCAATTCATAAATATATCACTCAAGTAAGTCTTAATAATGTCATGTAGTCATGAAATGTATCCTATATCGTATGATAGATGCATGGCATGTGAATTCAGTAAATTTCCTAAAATGATGCAAGAGATGGAATGACCTAATCTCATCAGGGAAATTATATAAATACAAAATCATAATAATTGTCAAACATTAAGTGCATCACCCAATGGTGGAATAAAATAAAAAATAACAGGCTAACGAAAAAAATGACAAATTCAATTCCCCAAAATTTTCCTTTTTCTTGTATGTGGGTTATCTAATCTTGGAAAAACTCATTAACAAAGTCCAATACCTTCCAAATTTCCCATTTATTTTATAAAAATAGTAAAACCTGAAAGGAAAATATGCTATGATACCACTTTGAATCTTCCCGACAAGAGAGCTAGTTAATAGTTCCCTATGTCGGTGGGTTATATTACCTCAAGCCTACCTACCTGTATACTAATGGTGAACAACTAGCATTGAGGTCCTAGGGTGTGTATGTGGAGAGACTATTCCATCATGTTAGAGTGTAACATGGTGTTTTAAACATATCAATCAATGGTGGATGCATAATAGAAATTAATACCTTAGAGAACATCCATAATACTATAATAACAATAAATTAAAAAGTAGTTTCATATACAATATGTTGAACATGTCATGTCTCTATAAAAAATGGAATAAAGAACATGGAAGTAGGAAACTAATACAACACACGCATAAAAGAATAAAAAACTAAAGAGGAACTTTCTCTAGCTAGTATCATGGGAATATCTTGGTAATGTGCTCCAATTCTACTAAACATTGATCAAATCAAGGATTATAAAGCAGGAGAATTCCTAGGTCCCAAATTAAATCCTGGAATTCTTTATAGGTACCAAACGACAGCCCAAATAGGGTGTGATATAAAACTAAGTAGGACACCACCAATGGTGTCTATAAAATGTCTAGTCTATATAATAAAAATGATGTAGTTTGTAGTATATCATATGTGAAGAGTCCAAGTTCGGTTATATCACTGAGAGGGGGAGGTGGTGAATCAGTTCCATAATTTTAAAATTTATTAATTTTAAATTAATATCTATAATTATTTTAGATCATGATACCTCATTTTAGAGTCTCAATTACCACATCTACAAACAATTCAAAACACTAAAAAAGAACACATTTATTTTTTACAAGGTTTTCCCCCAATATGAGCGACAATGTCCTAGATGTGTTCAGGATAATTCAAGACACATTATCTCCACTAGTAATACTAAATGTTATAAAAAATATAGACAATCTCCCGAAATGACTCACACACAAGCTCCCATAATTCCTGATCATAACTGATTACTATATATTGTCTCTCGACAGTATCATTAGACTAGCATCATACAGGTGTTCTTCATACTGACTCACACCAGTTGAGATATCTCCCAAAAAGATCCTATTATTTATGTAGGAATCCCACCAGTACATAAATTAATATCACTTGTGAATAGGTCTTAACCTTACACTATCTTTTGATGTAGTAATATATTTTCCTTATTCTGATTCAAGTACACATGTTATAATATTATTATTAACTATTATCCTTGATCATATTAAAAATAATCTCCTGTAAATGATCAGCTGCTTCAATTCAAAACTGATTGGGCTATTCTTTCTTCTAGTGATGAACCAACCTCACTTAACACTAAATACTCAGATGGATAATTTCTTCGGAGTCATTGATATCATAATTGTACCATATTCATTATCAAAAACTGCATGTTGAATATGAAATATATATTGCATGTGCACTTTCCAATCTTCATGCACGTATTTATAACATTGCATGGACTTCTCTCTTATTTATCATGTGTGCTTGTGAACATGAATTAGTTCATGTTTGTTATGTTTTTTAAATGGAACATTAGCCACATGATATCCACTTAACTCACATCACATGGCACGAACACTGTTTATCTTGCACACACCATAATGTTTTCAATAGTTACTCAATACACGTGCAAACAATAAAACAATGAAAACCTGAATCACATGTACTAACTTTTCTACACTTCTCAATACCTTTTCACACAAATAAAAAGTATTTTGTTTTTTTATTTTAACCATTCACGCAAACATAATTTCATCTGATATTCACTGCATCCTGATCACCTTTCCTTTGTGTAAGTGTGATACTTTTCTCACATAGACTTTCCAAAGCAGTTGCATCCACAAAAATGGATGATCACGTGTGTATGCTCAGTACTCAAACAAATACATTATATCTTCTTATGTGAAAACTAAAATGATTATAGACATGGTGAACACAAGGCCTTCACTTATATAAGATACACTGTATATAAACACAGTCCATGATTTCTCATTCTATTCAAACAAAAACCAGTAGATACATGTGTAAGAGGATTGTGTTATCTCAGTTTCTTTGCGAAAACATGATCTTCGCGTAGAAACTCTAGTGTTCAAAGAACATATAGGTTGCGCATGGAATATTTCTTCTCTGCACAAACAAAAAATGTGTAGAAACATTCTTTATGAGAACCAGAGCGTTTTTATGCCACTATTTCTTTTGGAATAATATTTTCTCAATAAATGATTGAAACCATCATATGAACACTTCCTCCAATATTTATAGAAGATGATTCACCAAATTTGGACATACACATAGCCTATGTTCCACAACACGAATAAGCACCACCATCAAAAACAAATTTCCCACCTCACTGTATATCATCATTTAAATCTTCATTTTTTATGAAAATTTCACAACAAGAAATTTCAATCACGTTGGAGTGAAATGAATGTTGAAATGGTGAAAAAAACATAGTTTGATCATGGAATAATCTTCTATCGACGTTTCAGGGAGATCCCAGCAAACAAGGGCTCCTAGGTTCACATGGGGAAGAAGATGATACTATATGAAGATGAGATGGCTTAGATATATTAGATGAGAAGAATAGATAGAAGAAGATTTATACATGTTTTTTTAAAATAGATCAATGGAATCGATAAATTATATGATCAATCAGATGACTGTGATGTTTTTGGAGCTAAAAAATAGGGTCCCACAAAGAAACACACTGAATCTTGTGGATTCCTTATAATAAAAACTAATCCAACCTAAGTCTAATAACTTCTCTTCTCCTTCTCTGGTACCACCCCGTACTGGTTCTATATGGGCATTCTCATGCGTCCACTTATTCCTTCATTCCTCCTGGCATGGTGGACCTCTATCACTGCAATTCCTCACGTAAGCATTCCCAGGATCCCATGAATTTCCTTGCCCTCATGCTGGCCGGCATGGGTCGAGCTCAGCCTGCCCCAGACAATGGTGTGTTCTTATAAAGACCCGCACTTATTTCATACATAATCTTGAATTTATTCAAGAAAACACTTCATTTTATATTGAGGATCTTTTCAAGTTTATAGCTTTAGGTAATTAAGACAAAACATTCATAACATTACACATTGTTACATAGTTGATACCATAAAATCAGTTTCCATTTTCCTCAGAATATAAAACATTAAAACATAAAACAAGACTCCTTGACAATTCTTCAACATTTAACATGTCTTCCTTCCTTGTATTACTCATCCATTAACCTGTGAAAAATCATTTAAAAACTTGGGATGAGCACAAAAGATCAGTAAGGTATGAGAAAGAAGGAAAAATCACATTAGTCAATGAATACGCATGACGTATGAAAACATTTCCAAAAGACATGATTTCCACCCATAAAATCTTACTTTGTGTAACATGATATTTAAACAAGATAAACACAAACATAATTATAATCATATAGGTATATTGGGGCGTTACTTACATAATCTTGTAACCATCATGGCTACCTTAAAATTTGTAACCCTCACGGCTACCTTACTTTGTGTAACCATCACAGTTACACTTGGAGTAACCATACGGCCGAACTCCAACTTACTCATATCCAATGCATTGGAGGGAAATATATTTCCCACCCTTCATCATAAACAATGCCCAATAACCAAATCATAATCATACAACATAAACAATAGCAAAAAAAACATTGCCTTTGAATCTTATAAAACAGAATTTTAAAAGAGACTTTTAGAAGAAAAGTCCCTTATAAACATCATATACTTGAAGTGAGACTTAATTGAGTGGATGGAATATGTATATAATCTGTAAATACACATAATTAAACAAAATATAAACAGATCCCATCACACAAAAAATTTAAATAGAAAATAAATTATAAAGTAGAAGGTTAACCCAATGAATGGAAATCAGGTTAAGAATTCCCTTACCTTAGGCTTGTCTTACTTCAAAATTGTTTAAACCACCTGTATAATGGTTAAAATAGTGTTATTAGTATTTTACAGAAATATGTTCATGTTTATAACATCTTATATGGTCATTTCATAACCTAATTTCACCCCTTAATTGTTAGTATTTTGTTCCTTGCATTATTTTGGGTGAGTTCTTTTGTGATTTTTACGATCGGTTCATGATGAATCGTTCTTGTTGATTAGAAGTGAAACTCCAGAATTGGAATGGAGTACTATTTACATATTTCCAGTACCATAAATTATACCATTTATCACTTTGGTGCTTTATATGATGATGATTTATAAGTTAAAACATTAATTATGTTTGTTTAGGTCATTTAAGTGGTTCTTTGATAATTACAACATCATTTAGTCTTATAAATTTGAATAATGAGTACAAAAGAATTCCAGAACCTTATATGAGTCATAAAACATATATTATAACCTGGTTCAACCATATAAATGGTTTCATGTCAATACTTGGAAGAATTAATGGGAAGTGAAATTACATCATCCACGATGTCGGTAATTCGACACATCACGAACAATGTTTTTATTCCTTAAATAAGTGAGAGAAGAGAAGAATAATGATTTGTAATTTTCCATAAACATGAAAACATCCAGAATATACATGATTCTAGAGATTTCATGCCTCTTGGATAAGAGAGGGTGAATAAAGAAGAGAAAAGAATCATGAAATAAAGAAAACATGAGAAATTTCTTATGAAAATTCGGCAGCCTAATGGCATCTCTTAAAATTTCATAAAAACAAGATTGATGAGAGGAATGGAATATCTCATCAATCATACAAAATTTGGATAGTAAGGGGAAATATTTAATGAAATATCCCAACAAAATATAAAGGGAAAGGAAGAGAATAACATAAAATGGAAGGAAAGAATGAAAATGAAAGAGGATGTTTACCTGTTGATCTCTTCTCCTTGAGATCCTTCTTAAGGGCTTTGATTTTGGTCTTTTGGTGATACCAGAAGCTCTAGGACGTGGGGAAGAAGATTGGGGAGGGAATTTGGAAGAAATTAGACAATTCTCAAGGCTTGAGAGGTGTGGGAGGAAGAGGGGAGTGAGGGTGATATTTATAGTGGAGGAGGGGAAGTATTTTAGATTATTTTAATTATTATTATAATATTTTTATCAAGACTATGAATAATCTCAAATAAAGTGGCCTTAATTAGTGAAAATATCAGGTGAGTTCGAGGAAAGTGGCCTTTCATCACTTATGATGTCATAAATAGTGCATATTTACCGATAAATTGATTATACGGTATTTTATCGTATTTCACTATTCACCGAAAATTCAAGAGTTTCAGAAAAATACCAAAAATTTACCCCAACCATTTTTCGATGTGTAGAATTAAAAAATGAACTCCACTTTTCAAAAATAATTTTCTAAATATTATTAATTTAATTTTTAAATAAGGTCACAGTTAATTCGAAAAATAACAATATTTAAGTGCAACTAGTATCATGTGACATTGGAAAATTAATTATGATCCCATTATCCTATTGGCATGGAAAAATAAAATAATATTATTATTTACTATTCATGAGGTCATATTACTGTTCATATTACTATTCATAAGGGCATGTTACTATTCACCAAAAAACAAGTTTGTTTCATCAGACTCTAAATAACATACTGAACACAATTGTAGATGACAGTTTCTTGAAATTCAAAACATAGAAGAAATAAAATTATGTTTAAAGGATACTTATAAATATATACCTTAAACAAAATTTCAGGCATTTTCAATTTATTTTTAGAAAACCTTGGGATGTTACATTATCCCCACCTTCTTGAAATTGCGTCCTCGCAATTTTATTTACTTATTAAACAATTGAGGGTACCTTGATCAAGGTGTCCACTCGGTTTCATCATCATCTTGTTCACGTAGGTAGAAGTCCCATGCATTACAACAATGATTTAGAGATCCTTCAAAATAATTTGCTTCCTCCATCCAAATACACCTCGTACAACATGGGTCATATGGGTGTTCACAGAAAAACAGTTTGGAAAATAATCATGTATGACATATAATTCCAAAACATCTGATAAAACATGATTTCTATAAAATAGTCAGACCGAAATTGAGTTGAAACTTTCTATTATTGGTCCTTTTAAAATACCATAAGTATGTGATGTGAGACTATATTTTAAAAGAAAATATAAATAGGTTGCATAAGGGTCTCCTTCCTCAGCAACATTTTTAAAATCATAATATGCTTCAAATTCTTGTGATAAGGTAAAATATTTGAAAATACCTTGATAATATTTACCTTTCTTGAAATTATGTGAATATTGTGAAAATATTATTTGTCTAAAAACAACCCCTGATCCACGATGATAACGAGGTATAGAGGAGGTGTTTGATATCTCAAAAAACTGCTTACAAGTGAGTTGTATGCTAGAAAAAGTTTCACAATCATCCGAAGATGACTTTGCAATAATTATTGCAAGCATGTCATCAGGAAGAGATAGGAATGTCGTTTGAGATCCTTCTCCTTCCATTCGTAACCAACTTTACCTGACCTGAAAAAAAAAGTTATAAAACAAGGATTTAACTGAAATAATAGATATAGGGACTAATCACGTGTCTCACAAGAACTCTTAATCCCTAAAGTTGTCTAAACCGACCTTTGATACCAACTATAAAGACCCGCACTTATTTCATACATAATCTTGAATTTATTCAAGAAAAAACTACATTTTATATTGAGGATATTTTCAAGTTTAGAGCTTTAGGGAATTAAGAAAAAACATTCATAACATTACACATTGTTACATAGTGGATACCATAAAATCAGTTTCCATTTTCCTCAGAATATAAAACATTAAAACATAAAACAAGACTCCTTGACAATTATTCAACATTTAACATGTCTTACTTACTTGTATTACACATCCATTAACCTGTGAAAAATCATTTAATAACTTGGGATGAGCACAAAAGCTCAGTAAGGTATGAAAAAGAAGGAAAAATCACATTAGTCCATGAATACGCATGACGTATGAAAACATTTCCAAAATAAATGATTTCCACCCATAAAATCTTACTTTGTGTAACATGAGATTTAAACAAGATCAACACAAACATAATTATAATAATTGAGTTATTTTGTGGCGTTACTTATATAATCTTGTAACCATCTTGGCTACCTTAAAATTTGTAACCCTCACGGCTACCTTACTTTGTGTAACCATCACAGTTACACTTGGAGTAACCATACGGCCGAACTCCAACTTACTCATACCCAATGAATTGGAGGGAAATATAGGTCCCACCCTTCATCATAAACAATGCCCAATAACCAAAACATAATCATACAACATAAACAATAACATAAAAACATTGCCTTTGAATCTTATAAAACAGAATTTTAAAAGAGGATTTTAGAAGAAAAGTCCCTTATAAACATCATATACTTGAAGTGAGACTTAATTGAGTGGATGGAATATGTATATACTCTGTAAATACACATAATTAAACATAATATAAATATAACCCATCACACAAACAATTTAAATAGCACATAAATTATAAAGTAGAAGGTTAACCCAAAGAATGGAAATTAGGTTAAGAATTCCCTTACCTTAGGCTTGTCTTACTTCAAAATTGTTTTAACCTCCTGTATAATGGTTAAAAGAGTGTTATTAGTATTTTACAGAAACATGTTCATGTTTATAACATCTTATATGGTCATTTCATAACCTCATTTCACCCCTTAATTGTTAGTATTTTGTTCCTTGCATTATTTTGGGTGAGTTCTTTTGTGATTTTTACGATCGGTTCATGATGAATCGTTCTTGTTGATTGGAAGTGAAACTCCAGAATTGGAATGGAGTTGTATTTACATATTTCCAGTACCATAAATTATACCATTTATCACTTTGGTGCTTTATATGATGATGATTTAAAAGTTAAAACATTAATTATGTTCGTTTAGGTCTTTTAAGTGGTTCTTTGATAATTACAACATCATTTAGTCTTATAAATTTGAATCATGAGTACAAAAGAATTCCAGAACCTTATATGAGTCATAAAACATATATTATAACCTGGTTCAACCATATAAATGGTTTCATGACAATACTTGGAAGAATTAATGGGAAGTGAAATTACATCGTCCACGATGTCGGTAATTCGACACATCACGGACAATGTTTTTATTCCTTAAATAAGTGAGATAAGAGAAGAATAATGATTTTTAATTTTCCATAAACATGAAAACATCTAGAATATACATGATTCTGGAGATTTCATGCCTCTTGGATAAGAGAGGGTGAAGAAATAAGAGAAAGGAATCATGAAATAAAGAAAACATGAGAAATTTCTTACGAAAATTCGGCAGCCTAATGGCGTCTCTTAAAATTTCATAAAAACAAGATTGATGAGAGGAATGGAATATCTCATCAATAATACAAAATTTGGACAGTAAGGGGAAATATTTAATGAAATATCCCAGCAAAATATAAAGGAAAAGGAAGAGAATAACATAAAATGGAAGGAAAGAATGAAAATGAAAGAGGATGTTTACCTCTTGATCTCTTCTCCTTGAGATCCTTCTTAAGGGCTTTGATTTTGGTCTTTTGGTGATACCAGCAGCTCTAGGAAGTGGGGAAGAAGATTGGGGAGGGAATTTGGCAGAAATTAGACAATTCTCAAGGCTTGAGAGGTGTAGGAGGAAGAGGGGAGTGAGGGTGATATTTATAGTGGAGGAGGGGAGGTATTTTAGATTATTTTAATTATTATTATAATATTTTTATCAAGACTATGAATAATCTCAAATCAAGTGGCCTTAATTAGTGAAAATATCAAGTGAGTTCGATGAAAGTGGCCTTTCATCACTTATGATGTCATAAATAGTGCATATTTACCGATAAATTGATTATATGGTATTTTATCGTATTTCACTATTCACCGAAAATTCAAGAGTTTCAGAAAAATACCCAAAATTTACCCCGACCATTTTTCAATGTGTAGAATTCAAAAATGAACTCCATTTTTCCAAAATAATTTTCTAAATATTATTAATTTAATTTTTAAATAAGGTCACAGTTAATTCGAAAAATAACAATATTTAAGTGCAACTAGTTTCATGTGACATTGGAAAATTAATTATGATCCCATTATCCTATTGCCATGGAAAAATAAAATATTATTATTATTTACTATTCACGAGGTCATATTAATGTTCATATTACTATTCATATTACTATTCATAAGGGCATGTTACTATTCACCAAAAAACAAGTTTTTTTCATCAAACTCTAAATAACATACTGAACACAATTGTAGATGACAGTTTCTTGAAATTCAAAACATAGAAGAAATAAAATTATGTTTAAAGGATACTTATAAATATATACCTTAAACAAAATTTCAAGCATTTTCAATTTATTTTTAGAAAACCTTGGGATGTTACAGTGCTGCTCCCCTAGCTGGTTGGCTAGGTGTGAATTAATTTTTAATTAACTCCATTAAAAATTAAAAACCATAATCCACAGACATACCAACTCAAATACTCTACTCTGAACCCTGATTGAGCTTTCATTAATTGAAAAAAATTACCACTTCAACAAACCACATGTATTATTCAATCTCCCCATTTGGATTTGTTGTCAATACTCACTATAATTAAAATTTAATGATATATTCTCCCCCTTATTGAAAATAAAACCAAATATAACAGTATAGGAATGAATTCAACTCATCTCATTTTACTCTTGAAAGCATAACTATCTCATTTATATGAAACATACCGTAATTAATTTAAATAGAGGAATAATCTCACATAGTTTTCTTATCAATGAACCTTTAGTTAATCAACTCCAAGTCCATGTGGGTTGAACTGGTGTTAAAAACAAGAGAGATATAACCAAGGATGTTTGAGCTATGTATAAAATTACATTTATGTGAAATCTTGTTCTGAATGTCTCAAATTTTGTTCAAGGGATTAGAAATAATTGTATTTGTCAATGAAATTATAAATCCTACATGTAATTCAACAAACACATTAAAAAGTTCAAGTGAAATTGATAAAACTCCCCCTAAGTATTATTTTTTCATCAACTAGGCACTCCCACTTAATTGATAAGATAATATAATTAAGAATAATGGATAATAGTTTGATTGGCATACAATGATCTTTATTTTTTAATCTTTCTAATGTTTTGATATTCATTCTCAACAACGATACTCCTTAAGGGATGATCAATTTTATTTTATTTCATGAAAATTATTTTAGTCCATACATTATAATATCATTATGAGTTCTAGAAGTGAAAACCTCAAAAATATCCTTCAATTCCCTATATATTTAGTTCAAAATCTATAAAATAATAGTGAATAAGCAGGAACCACTAGGTTACTAAAAAATAACATCTAGATTGAGAGTTTAATCTCAATAAAAACCTTTATTTCCTTCCAATATTAGCATGGGAATATTTATTTGAACAATGTTTTTGAGTCTCATTGATTGGACCATCATTTTTCTTCCTTTTTTCTTCCATGTTTTGAATAAACTGATCAACTATATTTTCTTTTCTTTGATCTATCTTTGCTTTAGTAGCATGTAATAATTGTCTTGGAAGTGTTTCCAGGAAATATTCTTCATAATGACCTTGTTGGTCAAATATTTCACAAATTTAATTTAAAGAATCAGAATTACTCTAAGTAGACATACTTGTTGATTTATCAGTGACTAATTTTTGAATACAAGGATTGTTTCTTCTTCTAATAGAACTTCTTATTTTCCTTTTAGAAATTAATCCCCTAAATAATGGGAAATTTTGAGGGAGTGACATATTATTCCAATAGTTTTAGACTTTATTCCCAAATTTACCATTGAACCAACAATAACCTCTGAAACTTAGTATTTCATAACCATGAATCTTTTTTGTGATAAACTCTTTTTTGTATGAATATACTCCTACCATTATTCTGCCTCATTCTTGGAGAACATTGATTTTTAAACTTAATTAATCCCTCACTATTAACATCATCCCATATTTTTCCAATTTTAATGCTTGAACCCATATATCTAGATTAAATGGATTTAGTATCATTGATAAAATCAGAAATAACCTGTACCTTTTTTGGTGGGCTATTCTTCACAGTAGCGTTGTATGATTTACCTTTCACATCAACTACTTCATAAAAATTATCTTGAATATTTTTCAAGGTTTTTTAAACATTATGACTCCTTGACTATCTCTCACCCAATTCTTCTTCTATTGCATCTAGTTCTACATTAAGATCTTTCAACACTTTCTCCTGTTATGAAATTATCACCTTGGATGTTTTTTTCTCTTCAATAAGATTATTATCCTTCTAGTTTTAATCTAAATTATCTTTCTCTTGCAGTTCGATTCATTTCTTGAGTAGAGTATTTTTATCAAGACATGCAACATGTTCATATCTCAACATGTACTCATGATTTCTCTTTTCTTCTCGTCACTACATGAAGAATCAAATCGCCTCTTATCTTATTCAATGAGGGTTTTGTTATTTTTAGATGAAAATTTATCTTTTGATTTAGTCCATATTCAATAGTCTTTATCAACTTTCCTACTCTCCATGTTTTTATTGCAATTCTTTGATCACTTTATCTTCTTTCCAATGTCACCCTTTTTATATTTATCAAATCATCTTTTATTGTAGTCTTCTACATCCTCATCACTCTCAAAATCATCAAAATATTTCTTCAGAAAGTCACATGAAAAATTTCCAATCTGACCACAATTAAATCACATTAAAGTAAGAACAAATTTAAATTTTCCTCTTCTAATTAAATAATTTTTAGGAATAAAAGCCATGAATCTTTTATAATCTGAATCACTGGCCTTATTCTCATCATAATTTGAGAACATTTCATAATTATTTTTCATCACCTTGAGACTTTTCATTTCTTTGAAATCCATTTCCTCCTTAGTTTATTTTTGAATATAGGATTTTTTATAATATCATAATTGAGAAGTTTATTATGCAATTAATCAAGATATAAGTCTATAACTTCTTCTAAGGATTAAATCATTGAAATGAATCTATCAGGAAAATTATGCATCAATTTTCTGACAACAGATGAATCTTCCATAGTATCCCCATAACCCTGGATATGATATACAATCTCATTCACTCTGGTAAAGTATTCATCAATTATCTCATCAACATCCATTCTAATATATTCAATCATAACTCTATATATTTGAATATTGGGTTCTTTGATCTTCAAATTCCCTTTATACAAATTCTCATGTTTATCGCACATCTTATTTACTATTTTTAATCTCAACACATTAGTGAAAAAATTATCAGATATGGATGAAAAAATAGAATATTTGGACTTCCCATCTGCATTAATATTTCTATTATCAATAACTATCTTGGGTGTATCTACTCCTAGTAGTATAAAACCAACTATTACAACAACACTAACCTCAAGGCCATGTGAAACTAGATATGGAAGCATTTGACTCTTCCTTCCATAATAGTTCACGACATAAAAGAAGGAAAACCACTATTATTGACTGAATAAAAACTCTCCATCAATATATCTTTAGTAAATATTGGATCCTAACAGAGGGAACCTTGCTCTGATACCACTTTAAGAGTCCAGGTTGAAGTTACCCAATCAGGATCCAAGTATCACTGAGAGGGGGAGGGGGTGAATCCGTGATATATTTTTATTTTATGTTTCCTTTTTTGGAGACAACCTTCGCTTCCTATTAAATAGTTCTTACCCTATTATACACACACAACCACAAGAACACAAGATTTACAAGGTTCACTAGTCAAAAAGAGTCACTACGTCCTTGGTATGGTACTAAAATAATCTAGTAACACACAATACACTAGAAAGCAATCCTTTTATGTGGAATAAAATGAGTAGGATATAACCTTAAAATCATGTAGCACTTGAAAAACAATATGCAATCACATGTGCATCCTCTTAGCAAAAATAGGTAATAACAGTATATCTGAGCTTCTTTATAATCGAACAGTTGTATTCTCTAAATTAAAAGTCTTCAGTTTCCTACCCAGAAGCCGATAATAACTATCTTATGCAAAACTAAATACGTGTGAAGACCCCAAATCTTTCGCACACCCATCTAGGTGTATTTTTAACAAATTTTCTTCCTCCCATGCAAGATTTCACTTTTTTTGTGAAACACCTCTTGCGTGCAACTTCAATCTTGTGTGCAACTCTCTTTTTGCATGAATCTTCTCCTTCTTGTGCACAAATCAATATATTTCATGCAATCCCATTTTCTTAAAATTATTTCACACTATAGATCTTGGGATTTCTCTAAGTGTCGAGCATTCACAATGTGAGGGAGTCACTTCTTATTTATAGACCTCGTTGGCCCCTGCGAGCAAAAACCCCAATGCATCATGCATGATCCTTACGCATCGTGAAAAACCCCATTTCTTATCGCATTAGGTGCGTAAGTATCTTTCAAACCAACCTCATCTTTCATGCACTTCTTCAATATTTCACGCACTTCATTCCTTTTCCAATTTTCGATGTTTGGAACTCGAATCTTTCCTTGCACGCATGATTCCAAACACCCTTCAATATTGCGCGAAAAACTCTCCATTAGTAGATTTTGATGTTAGGATCTTGTAAATCCACTTGTGTGCAACATAAAAATCCATATTAAAACTTTTATGCACCATCCTTTTCTAAAAACACATTTCTTCATCTCTCGATTTTCAACCCAAAAATTTGGAAAGCACTGGAAAACAGAGCCGCCTTAAAAAATTCTTTTGTGCTACCTCCATATTGTCTATTCATTTTTCATTTCTCTCTTCACTGCATCCCATAACCATTATTAAGCATTAATCATGAAATCCTACATCTTGATATGTATCCTTTGATCGAACAACTTTAGCATTGTTATATTTTCAAGGGGAAGTACTGAAACTTCCCTATCTTTCAGCCACATCATTCCTTCCAATCAAAACTGTATATGGCTGGCATCATCATTTATCTCCCCCTTTCCTTCATAAGTCTTGCATCACAATTTCTCCTAACTTATGATGTTTGTGAAATACATATCAGAAAAGCATCTTTTGATTTTAAATTCCTTTACAAAGTGAATTGATTTATTTTATTTGACAACAAAATACAACACTCTTTAACTGCAAAATCTTTATACTTACTTCTCCATCCAACTTGGTCCCAAAAATATCCCCCTCTAGATTTTGTTGTCAACCAAGATCCATAAATCATTGAACTTTGTAACCTCAAAAAATGGATTACTTGTCAAGAAATTTAAGCCTACGTGAGCTAACTCATTGTAGGAAACAAGAATTATTGACAATCAGAAAAATGTTGTCTAAAAGAAGTGACTATCAAATTTCATGATCATATCTTCTTATCCTTCTTTAGAACATCTTTCAGGTTTCTACTTCAGTATTCTTCACTTCTTAAACTTTCCTCGAATACAACAACATTGTTTCCTACAACAACTCCAACAATCAGTTAGAATAGTTCACACACATACATTCTGGACTCAAAACTTACCCACAACTCCCCCTTTATGCATTCTTCCATAAGGATATATTTATGAAACAATTCTACCCCTTTAAAACTCTATCCAAAGGTAAGATGATAGTGGGGACAAAAAACATACCTCAACCTTGATGAGAAGGAGGTTGCACATGTAACACCCCTAAATGATAAATGGTTAAATGACTAAACGATATGAATCATGTCAACAATGTGAACCTTCCTTTTCGGGAGCCTACCTAATTAAAACTCCATAGTTAAGCATGCTTGGCCTAGAGTAGTAGTTAGTATGGGTGACCTTCTGGAAAGTTACCCAGGGTGTGTGTGAGTGAGGACAAAGCACACTAGAAAGGACATGTGTCGGCCTGTAGGGACTATCATTAGTCAGATGACCTGTTCAGGCACATGGGTTGGCCTCAGGGTGGGGACCACATGTCTTTGGGGCAAATGGTGGTACCTAGTGGGCTAGGACCCGGTGACCATGTTAAGGCGGGGTGGTTGTGCTGTCAGTGGGACCCATTTGTCACATTTGGTATCAAAGGTGGTACCTAACCTTAAGTGCAGTGCGCTTCCTAGGTTGATATGTAGGGCCCCAAATGAGGACGTTTTGCTCTAATGGGTGGGGGGGGGGGTGATTATCACACCCCCAAATGATAAATGGTTAAATGGCTAAATGATACGACTCATGTCAATAAGGTTCACCTTCCTTTTCGGGAGCCTATCTGATTAGAACTCCATAGTTAAGCATGTTTGGTGTAGATTAGTGGTTAGGATGGGTGACCTTCTGGGAAGTTACCCAAGGTGTGTGTGAGTGAGGACAAAGCACACTGGAAAGGACATGTGTTGGCCTGTGGGGACTATCATTTCTCAGATGACCCGTTCTATCATGTGGGTGAGCCCTAGGGTAGGGACCATGTGTCTGCAGGGCAATTGGTGGTACCTGGTGGGCCATGACCCAATGAACATGTTAAGGCGGGGTGGTTGTGCAGTCATTAGGACTCAGTTGTCACAGGACACCCATGTCCAACCTCAATTTAACAAATGGTTCCTTCAGTAAAGGTTTTGTGAATATGTCCGCAACTTGTTCTGATGTAAGAATGTACTCCAGTCTCAATTAATTCTTCTCCACCTTCTCTTTGATGAAGTGATACTTTATGTCAATGTGTTTTGAATGATAATGTTGTAATGGATTCCTTGTAAGATTTCTTGCACTCTGATTATCACAACCCAAGAGCAAGGGTAGCTTTACTTCAACAAGTAGAACTTCCAACTTAGTCTTCATCCACATTAGTTGAGTTGCAGCTTGATTAGAAGCAACATAGTTAGCATCAGTTGTGGTAAGAGTTACTGAATTCTCTTTCTTGGTATTCCAACTAACACAACTTTTTCCTAGAAATAAAACTCCACCAGATGTGGATCTTTAATAATCAACATTTCCTGACCAATCAGCGTCTGAATACTCGAATAGATCAATATTTCCTGGGCCATCATACCTGATTCCAAAATTTTATGTGCCTTTTATATATATGAGAATTCTTTTTCCTAAAATCAAATGTGATTCTTTAGGAGTTCAATGAAATCATTCACATAATGTGACAACGTAGATGATGTTAGGTCTTGAGGCAGTCAAATATAACAAACATCCAATCAACTTTAGAAACTCTTTCTGATCAACTTCCCTGCCTTCTACATCTTTAGAAAACTTGGTTTCCACTGAAATTGGTGTGGACACTGGTTTCAAAATTTTCATGGAAAACTTCTTGAGAAGTTCCTTAGCATACTTTTCTTGAGACAGAAAAACGTGAGTCTTCTACTATGAAATTTTTAGTCCAAGAAAGTATTTCATTTCTCCCAGCATGGATATCTCAAATAACTTATTCATCCCCTCATCAAATCTATCACATAATCTTTCATGATTCACAAAAAAGATAATATCATTGACATAAACAATTACGATCAATGAAAACTCCTGACCTTCCTTGATGAAAATATTACTGTCAACTTTACCTTTCTTGAAATTCAACATCCTCAAGAAAGTATCCAATTTATAATACCATTCCCTCAGATCCTATTTTAGCCCATAAAAGGCCTTATTCAACCTACACACATAACCTTCACCCTTCCCAATAATAAATCCACAAGGTTGATCAATGTAAACTTCCTCGTCAATATCACCATTCAAGAATGCAGATTTTACATCCATTTGAAAGATTTTGTGACCTAATTTTGCAACAATAGAAAGAAATATTTTGATTGTTTCTAACCCTTCCACTGGAGCAAAGGTTTCATCAAAATCAATGCCTTCGATTTGTGAATACCCTTTGAAAACCAATCTTGCTTTGTTTCTTATCACATCACCTTCTTCATTCCGCTTGTTTCAGAAAACCCTCTTTGTACTAATAATGTTCTTGTTGTCCGGATTGGGTACAAGTTCCCAAGTATCATTCTTCTATAACTGATAAAGCTCTTAATTCATATCTTGGACCCATTCTAGATGCTTAAATTCTCCATTTACATCATTCGGTTCAACTTTCTAATAGAGGGAATTGTGTGTAATAGCATTCGTTGATCTTCTTGTTTGAAACCTCTGATGTTGATCTCCAATAATGTTCTAATCCTACACTTGTTTCATCAGCCTTGGATAAGCTGTTCAAACTTCATCCTCATCACTTGATATTTATGAGTCACATTCCTCTTCTTGAGTAGGATAAACACAGTCTGCATCATTATCTGAATCGTTAACAAAATCATATCTATCCTGCTCAACTTCCACATCAGCATATGACTATTTTTCCTTCTCAACATTTTCAACAACTTTCACATCTGAAGAATCAATAATTCTTCCTATTTCTTTGTTGATACATCTATATCCTCTTCCTTCTGGAGTATATCCAAGAAAAATCCCATCATCTCCTCTTCGCTCAAACATTTCAAGGTTTCCACCTTTCTTCTTTATAATGCATGGACTTCCAAAAACTATTAAGTGTTTAAAAGATAGAGTTTTTCCATAGAACATTTCTTATGGAGTCATATCTGAGTTTTTCATATAGAAACATCAGTTATAAATATACACAACATTTATAATGTCTTGCCTCCAATAATAATGAGAAATACTATGTTCAAGTAACATAGTTCTCCCCATTTCCACCAAACTTTGATTCTTTCTTTCAGTAACCCCATTTTGTTGAGGTGTATATGGTGAAATGAACTTATTGCAAATTCCATGTTTCTCAAGGTAACATTCCATCTATTCATTCTTATACTCTCCACCATTATCAATTCTTAACTTCTTCACTGAATACTTACATTCCTTTTCTGCTTTCCTCCTAGAACTCTTAAACATTTTCGGAGCATCTGACTTCTATCTCATGAACATAACACAAGTAATGCGAGTAAAGTCATCAATGAAAGTAATGAAGTACTTATATCCATTTTTATTGCCTTCTCATTGGTCCACATTTATCAAAATGTATAAGTTCCAAGGGTTGTTTTGAATGAATGTCAACTCTCTTATGCATAGAGTTTGTAATCTTCCCTTTTTCACAAATAGTACAACACCAATCTCTTCTTGATAAATGAGGCATATCTCGGACACTGTCTCATGTTGATAACTTTCACATGTTTCTCTAACACATATGTCATATCCTTTTATTCCATAACTGATTTTCATTCACCAAGCCCATGTATCAAAAATTATGTACTTCACCAACTTGGAACAAGTTCCCTTTTGTACGTTGGCCTCTTGTAACTACCTTTCCATCATTTTAATTTTTTTCAAAAAACCCATATTTTCTGAAGATAATTTTTTTCCTCATCACAGAGTTGTGAAACACTCCGTAGTTTATGTTTCAACCCATCAACATATAATTTTTTCCTAGATTTCATTTTCTCTTTCCTGATGATGGCTGATCCAACAACTTTGATCCTCAGAGATTCATCATTTCCAAATGTATCTATTACTTATTTGAAGTATTTTACATTATTTAGAAACAATAAGTCTTCTGTCATATGAGAAGAACACCCATTATCAGGAATCCATGGACATTCTCCTTTTGTATCTTTCAAGGAAATTTCAACAAAAAGAGATTTTTGTTCTTCCTTTTCATTCTTCACCCACAACTTTTGAGATTTGTTAAGAACTATTTTTGTGTGCAGGAAACAAAATAAGAAATTCCTTGGAAAGATGTCTAGGCTATTCAAATATTTCACAAATATTTTCCAATGGTTGGAACCTATTTTCAACATTCACACTATCCTTCTCAGATTTACTATGAACTTCCTTCTCATACTTATCTTTTTGAGAGGATTGACTCCCCCTCAAACCATGTCTTCCATAACTTTTGGAATAGTAGTAATATTGTTTCTTGAACCAACACATGTTTTCAGTGTGTCTTAATCCACCACAATACCAGTAGTAACCATAAAATGAATATTTCCCTCTGAAACTTCTATACTGTCTAGAGTTGTGAACTTGTTTCTCAACAACATTCTTAATAGAACTTTACTGACCATCAACCTTCTTGTTTTCAATCATAACTTTCTTATTAATATTAGATTTCTTTTCAGACTTATTAGTATCGTAACTATTATAAATATTTCTAGACTCATGATTTTTATGTACTTCTGATTTTTCAGCATTGATGACTTTGGCTACATACAAAGTCTTTACATCTTTGTTCTTCTCGGAACCAGTTCTGTGTTTCCACTCAACCATTGAAGGTAACTTTTGTGGATCCTTCTTTGGTTCATTTTTACTATAAATTTAACAAAATTCCGAGATAGGTTGTTTGAAGATGATATTTATTTGTTTAGCTCTAGAAATTTTATGTTGGACAAGTTCCAACTCCTCTCCTTTTTTATTTCATATTTACTTCAAGATGATCATTAGGATTTTTTTTCATTCTCAAGAGAATTATTCATATCATCAATCTCCTCTTCCATCTTGATTTTATCATCAGGAAAACCTTCTTGATTTTTTACTGTGGAATTTTCATTTATCAACTTCTTGTTTTCCTTCTCAAGACTTCTGATCATCCTCAAACATTCTTTCTGCTCTTCTTTCAGATGATATTCAAGTTGAGTTTCTTCTTCTTTAGAAATGTTTCTCCCATAATATTCATTATTCATTGCACCAATAAAGGAATTCTCTCTAGTTTTTTTAGAAAATGATTTCTCAGATTCATCATCGCTATCTTCATCATCTTCATCTTTAGATAAAAAGCTTCTTCTTTTTGATATTAATAACCTTTTATCCTTTCCCTTTGAAAAATATTTATCTTTGTCAGCTTGTTTCTTTCATGACTTTCTTGGCCTTCTGTCATCATCACCACTGTCTTGTTCTTTATTATTTTGAGGACAGTTAGTTGTAAAGTGACCAACTAAGCCACACTCAAAACATTTCAAGGGAAGTTTACCCTTGTATTTCCCTGTACCTCTTTACACATTCTTAGAAAACAAGGATAAAATTTCATCAAAAGTTTTACATACCTCATCATCAGAATCAGATTCAAAAGCATCATCTTTAATAATAGTCTTATTTTACTTATATCTCTTTGTAGCCTTGAATGACATTTCTCTATAAACTTTTATTTTTCTCTTCACAGTCTTCTCCCTTCTCATTTCATATATAATGAGAGTGCTATGAAAATCATTCAGCGATAATGTTTCAGGGTCTCTATCTTCTAATAAGGACACTTTACAATCAAATTTGTCAGGAAGAATTCTCAAGATCTTTTCAATAACTGTAGAATCCTCCAACGTTTCTCCAAGAAATAATATTGTACTAACAATGTCATTTATCATAGTAAAGAAGTCCCCAATAGATTCAGATTCTCCCATTTTCAAGTCATCATACTTTAACCCCCAGATTTGTAGTTTTGCCTTTTTCACTTTTGTATTTCCTTTATAGATGTTCTTCAACATATAAAAGATGCCTTAAGATGTATCGAAACCTTTGAATCTTAAAAATTCACTCTCATAAAGAGATGAGAGTAATTCATTTTTAGCTCTTCCATCATTTTCAAGATTCTCCTTATCAACAGGAGTAAGATGAACCTTCTCATCAATAGTAGAAAATCCATCTTTTGTAGTTTCAAGAACTTTATTTCCAAGAGAAATAATATAAGGAATCATTCTATCTATCTAGATATGATAATTCTTCCCATAAAATATCAAAATCCCTTTACTATTCACATAGTTCGGATCCTCCATAAACACTTCTCTTCAAAACATCAACAAAGAACAAATGAAGGGAACCTCCCTCTGATACCAATTGAAGTTAACCTGTCAGGAACCAAGTATCACTAAGAAGGGGAGGGGTGAATAAGTGATATATTTTTCTTTTATATTTCCTTTCATTGGAAATAACCTTTGCCTCCTGTTAAAGAGTTCATTCCCTACTAAACACACACAACCATAGGAATACAATATTTACAAGGTTCACTACTCAACAAGAGTAGCTACGTCCTTAGTGTGGTATTAAAATAATCCAGTACCACACAATCCACTAGAAAAAAATCATTTGATGAGGAATACAATGAGTAGGATATACCCTTAAACTCATGTATCTTTAGGAAAACAATCTGAAAATGTGTGTGCACCCTCTTAGCACAAATAGGGAATAATAGTATATCAGTTCTTCTTTACAATTAAACATATGTATTCTATGAAGTACAAGTCTTCACATTCTTACCCAGAAGCCGGTAATAACTGTCTTACACACAACTTAATATGTGCTAATACCCCAAATCTTTCGCACACCCTTCTAGGTGTCTTTCACAAAGACTTTATGCCCCGTGCACAAGATTTGACTTTTTTTGTTAAACACCTCTTGCACACAAATTCAATCTTGCACATAACTCTCTTCTTGTGCACAACTTCTCCCTCTTGCATGTAACTTGTCCTTATTGAGCTCAAATCAATTTCCTTCACGCACTACCCTTTACTTAAAATTATTTCGCACCTCAGAAATCATGATTTCTCTAAGTTTCGAGCATTAAAAATGTGAGGGGGTCACTTCTTATTTATAGACCTCATCAGCTCCCGCGTGCAAAAACCATTATGTGTCCCGCAAGATCCTGACGCGTTGTGCAAAACCCCATTTGATGTCGCATTGGGAACATAAGTCTCTTTCGCACCGAACTCATCTCTAACACAATTCTTGAATCTTTCGTGCACTTCATGCCTTTTTTACTTTTCAAAATTTGGAACTCGAATCATGCCTTGTGTGTAAGATTCCAAAATCCCTTTAATATTGTGCGCAAAAACCAATTTTGCATGTAAACCTCTCCTTTGGAAGATTTTGATGTTTGGATCTTGGAAATTCACTTGCACGTAACAAACCAAGCCATCTTCACTGCATCCCATAACCATTCTTCATCTTTCATCACGAAATCCACCATCATGATATATATCGTTTGATAAAAAAAATGTAATGCCCTGACCCTAGGTACCCAGAGTTGGTGTATTATTACATAACATTTCCATGATCAGAAGGGATCAAATCTCGAAAGACTGATCAATTTCGTAGCCTTGTAAGTACTAGATACATTCATAAGTATTACATTACATTAAAAAATGAAAAACAACAACAACATGGCCTCCATTGAACACATTTATATCCCTCATACTATCCCTATAGGTCAGTCATAATATACTTTTTTGAATAATGGGAAAAATAAAACATAGAAAGGGGTGATCTCAGATACTGAGTAAGGATAACAATAGAGTGGGAACTTTGATAAATAAGAATAGACATTTAAGGAAATGTATAAGACTAAAACTTATGCCTTTTAAACATAAAATTCTCCATAATATGGCCAATATAAATTAAATAATGACATTTACTTATTCACATGGATATTGTACTAGTTGAATAATCACATGCAATATCAATATCCAATTTCAAAATGATGGAATTCATAATGCCAGACTACATAACCACATAGTCATGACCTTGTGCCAAGACTAAAAATAAGATTTTTTTCATGGCCTTGTGCCAAGACACAAGTTTTTCTCATGATACCTACCGATGCATCAAGGAGTTATAGCGGGATCCACTCATCATTGACTAAGTCTAATACATTTCTCATATGAAAAGGTTTAAACATATCCTAAACATTCTTATTAAAACTAGCATACGAAATGTCAATACTTCTTCCATAAACCTTGAATAGTGTAAAAATAACACATCCAAAGTCAAACATATCACAAAATCTTCAATTCAATATGGAAGTTTTGTATCATAATAAATCAACTTCAAACAAGCTTAAAATCCATCAAAGGATGTTGAAATAGAGGAAATCAAAACTTTTTTAGAGAAATATCTCTTTGTATTTTGAAATCATTTAAAAGTCATATAATTATAAAAGAAAACATTTATTTTGAAAATATTTTTATAAGCTTGTATGGGAAGCTTCGACGATGTTATAATGGTGTAAAATATCCGCACTCTCCATATAAGTAAAAAAAAGATATTCTTACCATAAATTTTTCAAAAAGGACATAAAGAACCTTGTTTGGAAAATGGCGGAAAGATTCCTTTCAAAACATATATGGTCAAATAAGGGTATAAATGACTTTAACCAATAGTCTAGTAAATAGTAAAAATGTTTCAAATTACATTTTTAAGAAAACATGGATGTGGATGAGAAAGAGGTCCCAGTAGATACTTACGTATTAACAACCTTAGATAAGTAAATAGATTGTAGAAGTAAACCTTACCTTGTACTTTTCATTAGTTGATGGTTTGTTAACATCCTGCATAATAGTTAAAACACTGTTATTTAATTGTAGAATAACTATATACATAAATATTATATCATATATGATCCTATAGTATTGCTTTGTTAATAATATTTCAGTAGTATCATCGTTTTGGGTGTTAAATGATTCATGTTCCTTTATATACTTGGTTACGTAAGCCATGTTTGATATGGATAGGATGTATTTGATTCATATACAGAATGATATTTTGTTCATAAACATTATTTTTGACCAAAAAATGACAATTATTCTTGAATGATTACAATGGGGATTGAATCTCATCGCATTCGTGGAGACGGTAATCTGTACGCACACATGAGAGAAAATATCATTATATTAATGGTGAAATCTTATGTAATTGGATTAATGAACACCATGGATCTTCATCTCCCATGAGATGATAAACTACCATGAAATTTTTTCCCTTTCGCTACTCCCCAACGCATGAAATATTTTCTCTAAGGAAATTATCCTTTTCATAGCTACCAATGGATTTGTACTCCCATTTAATGTTGGTGGTTTTTGCCTCATGAAGGGATATAACATTGATCCTCAACATTGTGGATTAGGGTGCTTCATACGGGTATGGTTATTATTCATAACCTGAGTGAGTTTTCCTGTTATGGTGATAAGCTGATCTGCACCAGTTGCATCACTATCCCCACTACAATTATCTTGAGTAGGAGGGAAATACCTACATGTATTACATGCATTGATACAGTTTCCATTCCTTCCACTAGGTGACATTTCTAATAAAATGGAATACACTAGATTAGTTTATGAATCACAATAAATAATTCCAAACTTGTAAAACACATGACATGAATTGAACAGTTTCTGGATATAATCCATAATCCTAAAGAGTTTTTCTTTGAGGAGGTATATACTCATAAATCCTTCATAATGGTTTGTAAAGAAAATTTGAATTATCCTAAGCATATCCCTCAGGAGTGTCATAACCAAGAGTACAACAAGGCCCATTGTCGTGTACCAGGATACCCTAAGTCAAGCCCAAAACTCTTTGTCATAGTTTTCACTCTTAGGTACATCTATTCCTGAGCCACCTCTACTTGCTCGTTTCCAGACATGGATGTATTGCTTGGAAAACTCACAAAATCTCTATATTTCCAAAATTTTAGGAAGTTCTTCAATACTAATCCTCAAAGTCTATATTAGGGTAATGTTATCTAATAAGAGTTTTTCTAAATCTAGCTTCCAAGGTTTGTACTAAACTTCCTCTGATACTAACTGTAACACCCCAACCCCAGTTACCCAGAGTTGGTGCATTATTACTAACATTGGCATGATCACAGGGGATCAAATCTCAAAAGACCGATCAGTTTAGTAGCCTTGGAAGTAATAGATACATTAATAAGTTTTAAATTACATTAAAAAAAATGAAAAACAACAACAACATTGTCTCCATTGACCACATTAATATCCCATATACTATCCCGATAGGTCAGTCATAATATACTTCTTCGAATCTTGGGAAAAATAAAATATAGATAGGGGTGAGCTCAGATGCTCAGTAAGGATAAAAATATAGCAAAAACTTTCATAATTAAGCATAAAAATTTAAGGCAATGTATAAGGATAAAACATAATCCTTTTAAACATAAACTTCGACATAGTATGGCCAATATAAATCAAATAATTCCATTTACTTATTCATATGGATATTCTACTTGTCGAATAATCACATGAAATATCAATATCCAATTTCATAACGATGGAATGCATAATGACAGAATTCATAACCACATAGTCAAGACCTTGTTCCAAGACTACAAATAAGATTTTTTCAAGTTATTGTGCCAAGAAACTAGTTTGTCTCATTATACCTACCGATGCATTGAGGAGCTATAGCAGGCTCCACCTGTCACTTACTAAGTCCAATGCCTTCCTCATATGAAAAGGTTTAAACATAAAAAAACATTCGTATTAAAACTAGCATACGAAATGTCAATACTTTATCCATAAAACATGAATGGTGTAAAAATAACACATCCACAGTCAAACATATCACAAAACCTTCAATAAAATATGGAAGTTTTGAGTCATAATAAATCATCTTAAATTCCATCAAAGGATGTTGACATAGATGAAATCAACACTTTTTTAGAGAAATATATCTTTCTATTTTGAAATCACTTATAAGTCATATAATTATAAAAGAAAACATATATATTTAAAATATTTTTATAATCCTGTATGGGAAGCTTCGACGATGTTATAATGGAGGAAAATAGCCACACCCGCCATATAAGTAAAAAATGGCATTCTTACTTAATTTTGTCAAAAAGGTCATAAAGTACCTTGTTTGGAAAATGACAGAAAGATTTATTTCAAAAAATATATGGTAAAATAATCATATAAATGACATTAACCCATAGTATAGTAAATAGTAAAAAAATTTTGAATTACATTTTTAAGAAAACACGGATGTGGATGATTAACAGGTCCCAGTAGATACTTACGTATTAACAACCTCAGATAAGTAAAGAGATTGTAGAATTAACCCATACCTTGTAATTTTCCTTGGACTATGGTATGTTAACATCCTATATAATAGTTAAAAAATTATTATTAAATTATAAAAGAACTATATACATAAATATGACATTATATATGATCCTCTAATATTGCTTTGTTAATAATATTTAAGTAGTATCATCGTTTCAGGTGTTAACTGATTCATTTTCCTTTATATACATGGTTACATAAGCCATTTTTGTTATGGATAGGATGTATTTGATTCATATACAGAATAATATTATGGTCATAAAAATTATTTTTAATCATAAAATGAAAATTATTCATGAATGATTACGATGGGGAATAAATCTCATCGCGTTTGTGGAGATGATAATCTGTACGTATGCACGAGTGACAATATCATTATATTGATGGTGAAATCGTATGTAGTTAGATGATATATAATATATATATAATCATTAACATATTATATTTCTTATTTACATCATCTATACTCATTGTTATACCCATCCAAATAATGAAGTGTTTGAATAACAAACTACACCATGACGTGGAGACGGTAAGCTGTACGTACGCACGTATGGTGAAATTGTCATTTATAGGATAGATAGAATAATTAATATGGTTTTATTATTTTTATAATAACATTACAGTATGTAGAAGGTACTGGATTTGTCATTTTGGTTTAGAAACAACAAAGGAAGAGGAAGCGGATGAAGAAAAGAACATGGAAGAGGGTGGTGAAATTATTACCTCTTCTTCGGGTGTTTCCTTTTGAGTTGATCAAAAGGGCTCCTTAGGTTGTCTTTATGATCAATTTAAGGCCTCTAGGTTGAAGGTAGGATATTTAAGAGGATATTTTGGTAGGGTTTGGATGAGCCAAATGGATTTGGAGGTGTACAATTAAGAGAAGGGGAAGTACCCTTTTATAAGAGAGGTGAGGGTCACTTTAGAAAAATCTTGAAATATTATTTTATAATAAAATAATTTTCATTTTAAAATGTCTAAAAAATGATTTATTTAGAGGATAAGGTGGTTATGGGTCAAAAACATCTCAAAAAATATAATTTAGACAGGTTTAGGTCACCGTTTTAACCTTATCTTTTAGATTTGGCTCTTAGTTAAATAGTTTGACAATTACCATGTCTCTTTGTATTTTTATATTATATGGATAATAAACTTACTATAATAAGCCAAGAGAACCCCAAGTAGTTAAGTATTAATATATATTACCTTATCGAAGTCCTTTGGACAAACCTTATATTTTTATGAATATTATATCAATTAATAATATAGTATTTGTTTTAAAAACTCAATTATGTCAATTTTGACACTACTTAGTATTTTTTTTGAAAGCCATAAATACTTTATCACTTAAAAAAAATTATTTAATAAAATCTAAAATGTCATATTAACCTAGAAAATTAGTGGAATTAATAAGAAGTCTATGTTTACATTTATTTGAATATTTATAATATCAACTATTTTAATCAATCATTAATAAGGTAATTATTTCATCATCATTGTGGCATAAATAAATTTAATTATTTAAGGTATAAAAATTATAAATAAAATACCATTATGTAGGAAATAATTTTAACTTTCTAATGAATATTTATAGTCGAATTTATGTTATGTATCACCTTATATTAAAAATGGTTTAGTTATTAAACATTGAATTTAACACTTTTAAATCTTCTTTAAATAAAATTATAATAAACATCCTAATCTAATACATGTGGACCAATGGGAATAATATTTTAATACTAAGGTAGTTTTTGGTAGAATTAAACTTATCCAATATAATTAGGACTTGTGTAAGGGTAATTATAATATCATTTTTACCCTTAATTACCCTGTTTACTTTTAATCGTGGTAAATAAAATTCAAAAGTTACTATTCACCAAAATTTCTTTTCATCTTATTGAACAACATTTTACATACTGATTTCAATCGTGTCTCTCAGATTTTTTAAATTCAACTCACAGAAGCAGTAAAATTAAATTTTATGCAAATTTGCAAATGCTCCTAGAAGGTGGGTTAAAGAAGGTAAAAAGTTCGATAAAATTTTATATATCTAAAATTATTATAAAACGACTCCAATAAATTGCGTTGAATAGATATAGGTATTATATATCTATTTTGACCTAAAATAAAATAAAATAAAATAACTAATTATTTTAATAAAAAGTCGATTTTAAACAATAACGCAGTGTTTTTCACTATTCATCAAAAATTGAAAGTTTTCAGAAAAATACAAAAAATTCACCCTAAGCTAATTTTGACATTCCGAATCCAAAAATGAAGTCCAGTTTGAAAAATAAAATTAATAAAATTTCAAAAAGTATGTATTACTATTCATAACGGCTAGTTTAATGGTCGTGGTGTGTTAAAACTCCAACTTGCGTACAACCCAAGCTACTGCATTATTCAAAGGGAAACATACCATGGAAGCCTGAGGTGTTACATTCTAACCTCTTTAAAATAATTTTGTCCTCAAAATTTCTAGAATATTATAGCCTAAAAAGATCCGAGTGGTTCTCTATCATAAGTTCTCAGGTACCCACATTGCATCTTCCATCTTATGGTTTCTCCATAGAACTTTTACCAGACGATTCATCTGATTTCTCAGCACTTGTTCTCTAGCATCAATAATCTAGATTGAATCTTCACAATAAGACAAATCAGGTTCCAGTTCAATTTTCTCATAGGTGAGTACATGCGTTGGCTCAGGCATGTATTTTCTCAACAGTGATACAGGGAACACATCATGAACTTTGGAGAGACTTAGAGGTATTTCCAAATGATAATCCACAACTCCAATTCATTCTATAATTTCAAAAGGTCCTATGTACCTAGAACTCAATTTACCCTTCTTACCGAATCGTATAATGCCCTTCAGTGGAGATACCTTCAAGAAAACATGATCTCCTACTTAGAATTCCAAATCCTTCCTCCGATTATCGGCATAGCTCTTTTGCCTACTTTGAGCTACTTTGATGTGGGTTGGATAATATTCACCTTTTCCATTGATTCCTAAACAAGTTCTGGGCCTATGAGTTTTATTTCACCAACATCATCCCAACAAGTTGGTGTGCGACATCTCTCTCCATATAATGCTTCATATGGTGCCATCTGAATACTTGAATGGAAGCTATTGTTATAGGAAAATTCTACCAGAGTTAAATAATGATCCCACATATCTATAAAGTCAAGTGAGTAAGATCTCAACATGTATTTTAAGGTTTGAATAGTCCATTATGATTTTCCATCAGTTTGAGGGTGGTAGGTAGTGCTCAATGAATTTCAGTATCCAAGGCCTTCTGAAGACTTTTCCAAAATCTTGATGTAAAATGGGGATCATGATCAGAAACAATCGATAGGGGTACACCATGAAGTCTTTCAACTTCATTAATATATATAATTTCTAGACGTTCAAGTGTTAAATCTTCCCTTATAGAAAGAAAATGAGATGACTTGGTAAGACGATCAACAATGTCCCATATTGCATCATTCCATCTAGGAGTCTTTGGTAGCCCCATGACAAAGTCCATCATATTATTATCTCATTTACACTCAGGTATGGGAAGAGGTTGCATGAATCATCTAGGCTGTGGCCTTCTAGCTTTCACTTGATGAAAAACCATACATCTTGACAAAAAATCAGTAATCTCCCTCTTCATGTTGTCCCACCAAAAATGTTCCTTCAAATCTCTATACATCTTGGTGCTCCTAGGGTGTATAGAGAAATTTTAGCTATGAGCATCATTCAAAAATTCCATTTTTAGATCAGGTATGTTAGGAACACAAAGTCTCTTCCCAATTTTTAAAATTCCATCTTCATATATGAACTCACTCAATCTCCCATTATTCACTACTTTAATCTTCTTTTGAAACTCCTCATCATCAGTCTAAGAACATTTTAACCTTTATAGTAAAGATGGTTTGTCAACCATTTGAAAAATTATTGATGTTTCACCTTCCATGGTTATTCCCATATCCATCATTACTAGATCCATGAAAATAGGATCCCTTTCCACTCTCATCTTGTTCAAAACTCCACGATCCTTTCTTCATAAAGAATATTCCACCTTATTTTCCTTCCTTATGTGGTAGTGTATAGTGCAACCATAATCCTTGAGTAGTTAAAACCATTATCTTTGCCTCATGTTGAGTTCTTTTTGTGAGAAAATATACTTCAAACTCTTGTGATCAGTATAAATCTCTGACTTTTTACCATAGTGATAGTGTCTCCATATTTTCAGAACAAATATTACAGCTACTAACTCAAGATCATGAGTGGGATAGTTTTGCTAATGTTTTTTTACTATCATGATGCATATGAAATAACTCTATCATTCTGCATAAGGACAAAACCGAGTCCTTTATTTGAAGCATCACTATAAATAACAAACCCATCATTCCCTGATGGTAGAGTCAAGATAAGAGCATTGGCTAACCTTCTCTTCAGTTATTCAAAACATTCTTCACACTCTTTTGTCCACACAAATTTTACCCCTTTATATGTGGGCTTGGTTAATGGGTTAGCCAGCCAGGAAACATTCTGGACGAAATGTCGATAATAACCTGCTAAACCAATAAAACTGTGTACCTCAGTTATACGCATCGGTGCTAGCAATTCTGGGATTGCCTTGGTCTTTGAAGGATCAAAAGATATTTCATCCATAGAGACAATATGGCCAAGAAAAGAAATCTCCTAAAGCTAAAATTCACACATACTAAACTTCCCAAATAATTTATTTCTTCTAAGAGTATTTAGAATAATGTGCAAGTGATTTTCATGATCTTCGTATCTTTTGTAGTTTACAATTATATCATCAATAAATACCACTACAAATTCATCAAGATATTCCTTGAAAACTCTGTTCATTAGATCCGTGAAAATAGAGGGTGCATTAGTCAGTCCAAAAGGCATTATTGTAAACTCATAATGCCCGTACCTGGTATGAAATGCTGTCTTCAGAATGTCTTCCTTCTTCACACATAACTAATGATATCCAGATCGAAGGTCAATATTTCAAAAATATTGAGCTCCATGAAATTGGTCAAATAAATCATCAATGCGAGGTAGGGAATACTTTTTCTTTATTGTTGTAGCATTGATCTCCCTGTATTCAATACAAGACCACATAGATCCATCTTTCTTCTTAACAAAAAGGACATGGGCTCCCCATGGAGAAACACTAGGGAGAATAAATCCCTTATTACTCAGTTCCTCTAGTTGTTTCTTTAGTTTCTTTAATTCCACAATTCCCATTCTATAAGGGATCTTCGATATGAGCCTTGAACCAGAAATTAAATCAATGGAAAACTCAATTTCTCAGTCTAGAAGATGTCTTGGTGAATACTCTGGAAACACATAAACATATTATTTCATAATAAGTATGTACACTATTCGAAAATTATTTTCCTCACCCATAGTTATTTCATTCTCTTCTTCCTAAATAATTGAATTTAGTTGAGCTTCTGGGGGTGGATCTAGATAAGAATCACGTGGTGACGTTTCTGATATAATGATAAGGTACTCTTTATCATCATCGAAAATTGTAACCAAATTCTTCTTACAATAAATTTTCACATTATGGTCTGAAAGCCAATCCAATAGGACAATTATATCAAATTTAATCATGGGTATGATGAAGAGATCAGCAAATAAAGAACATATATATTCCATAATGGGAGCTGATTCAAAAAATTTTGTTGCGATGATACTTCCCTTAGGTGTTTTGACTGACAACTCCATTGTTAAGTCAAATTGAAAATATCTTATTTTCTTAGCAAATTGAGAAGATATGAAACAATGCGATGATCCAGAATAAAATAAATCATTGGCTAAACTTGAGGGAACTATTAAATTACCTCATACTACATCTTTCGGAGCTTCAACCTTAGTAGTAGTGATCACATAAACTTGGCCTTTATCCCTTGGAATTTTCTGAGGTAAGTTACCTTGGCTCTTAGGACATTCATTTGCATAATTCCCCTTTTCTCTACAATTGTAGCATTAAACATTGATAACATCTTTCTTACCTATCACGATCTCGATGACCTTTTTCACCACACTTGTAAGAGACTCCATTCCCTTCAGGCAAGAACTGGGGTGTTTCTTCCCACATTTAATGCAGGATGGATATTCAACTTTTCCCTTCTTCCCTTTATTTCCATGTCCAGAGTGTTCAACAGATATCTTCTTTTCATGATTTTCTTTAAAGTCGAAAGACTTAGAGAATTCCTTTTCTATATTGATAGAACATGAGACAATATATTCGTACGATGAGAATGATTGGGAGACTAATGCTCGATAGAGAAATGGTTTTAACCCATCAAAGAATCGATCAATTCTACTCCCAGGGTTACGTATATAATCTGCTGCATGCTTTGCTATCGTTGTAAAGTTAGTCTCATACTTTGTGACATTATCATCATCCTTTTACCTCAGACTTAGAAATTTTCTTTCCATATCCGCTCGATGGTGACGAGGAAAGTATTTTTATAGGAAAATATTTTTAAACTCCCTCCATTCCATTTTTATACTTCTCCATCTTCCTTTGTGTTTTGGATGAATGACCACCATTGATCTGCATCTCCCGTGAGGCGATAAACTTCCTTGACAACATTTTCCCTTTCGCTACTCCCCAAAGCATGAAATATTTTCTCCAAGGAACTTATCCATTGCTCATATACAAATGGATTTGTACTCCCATTGAATGTTGGTGGTTGCTGCCTCATTAAGAAGTCTAACATTGGTCCTCCACGTTGTGGATCAGGATGCTCGATACGGGTAAGGTTATTATTCCTAACCTGGGTGAGTTGTCCTAGTATAGTGATAAGCTGATCAGAACCAGTTAAATCACTAACTTCACTATAATTATCTTGAGTAGGAGGGAAATACCTTCATGTATTATGTGCATTGATATAGTTTCCATTCCATCCACTAGGTTCCATTTCTAAAAAAATGGCATACACTAGATTAGTTTATGAATCACAATACATAATTCCAAACTTTTAAAACACTTAACATAAATTGGACAGTTTATGGATATAATTCATAATCCTAAAAAAAATTTCTTTGAGGAGGAATATACTAATAAATCCTTCATAATGGTTTGTAAATAGAATCTTAATTATCTAAATCATATCCCTCGGGAGTGTCATAACCAAGAGTGCAGCAAGGCCCATTGTCATGTACCAGGATACCCTAGGTCAAGCTGAAACTCCTTGTCAGAGTTTTCACTCCTAGTTACATCTATTCCTAAACCGCCTCTACCTGATTATATCCATACAAGGATGTATTGCTTGGAAAACTCACAAAATCTCTACATGTCCAAAATTCTAGGAAGATCTTATATACTAATCCTCAAAGTCTATCTTAGGGTAATGATCTCTAATTAGAGTTTTTCTAAATATAGCTTACAAGGTTTGTAATAAACTTCCTCTAATACCAACTATAATGCCCTCACCTCAGTTACCCAGAGTCGGTGCATTAATACATAAAATTGGCATGATCACAAGGGATCAAATCCTTAAAGACCGATCAGTTTAGTAGCATTGGAAGTACTAGATACATTCATAAGTTTTAGATTACATTACAAAATGAAAAACAACAACAACATTGTCTCCATTGACAACATTCATATACCTTAGACCATCCCTACAGGTCAGTCATAATATACTTCTTTGAGTCCTGGGAAAAATAAAATATAGAAAGGGGTCAGCTCAGATGCTCAGTAAGGATAAAAATATATTGAAAACTTTTATAAATAAACATAAACATTTAAGGCAATGGATAAGAGTAAAACATAACCCTTTTAAACATAAATTTCTACCTAATATGGCCAATATAAATCAAATAATTTCATTTAATTATTCACATGGATATTCTACTTGTCGAATAATCACATGCAATATCAATATCCAATTTCATAATGATGGAATGCATAATGACATACATCATAAACACATAGTCATGGCTTGTGCCAAGACTACAAATAAGATTTTGTCAAGGCCTTGTTACAAGAAACTAGTTTGTCTCATGATACCTACCGATGCATTGATGTGCTATAGTAGGATCCAACTATCACTTACAAAGTCCAATGAATTCCTCATATGAAAAGGTTTAAACATAAAATAAACAATTGTAACAAAACTAGAATTCTAAATGTCAATAATTTATCCATAAACCATGAATGTTGTAAAAATAGTACATCCACAGTCAAACATATCATAAAACCTTTAATAAAATATACAAGTCTTGTATCATAATAAATCAACTTCAAACAAGCTTTAAATCCATCAAAGGCTGTTGACATAGATGAAATCAAAACCTTTTTTTAGAGAAATATCTCTTTATATTTTGAAATCATTTAAAAGTAATATAATTATAAAAGAAAACATTTATTTTGAAAATGTTCTTATAATCTTGTATGGGAATCTTCTACAATGTTATAATGGCAGAAAATAGCCGCACCTTCTATATAAGTTAAAAAAAGACATTCTTACCTTAATTTTGTCGAAAAGGTCATAAAGTACCTAGTTTGGAAAAAAATAAAAATATTACTTTCAAAACATATATTGTCAAATAAGGGTATAAATGAATTAAACCCATATTATATTAAATAGTATAAAAATTTCAAATTACATTTTTAATAAAACATGGATGTGGTTGATAAAGAGGTCCCAGTAGATACTTACGTATTAACAACCTCAGATAAGTAAAGAGATTCTAGATTTAAACCTTACCTTGTAATTTTCCTTAGTTGATGGTATGTTAAACTCCTGTATAATAGTTAAAACATTGTTATTAAATTATACAAGAACTATATACATAAATATGATATCATATATGATCCCCTAATATTTCTTTGTTAATAATATTTCAATAGTATCATCATTTTGGGTGTTAACTGATTCATTTTCCTTTATATGATTTGTTATGTAAGATATGTTTTTTATCTATAGGATGCATTTTATTCAAATATAGAATTAAATTATGTTCATAAATTTTATTTTTAATAATAAAATGAAAAATATTCTTGAATTATTACAATGGGGAATCAATCTCATCGTGTTCGTGGAGACAGTAATCCGTACGTACACACGAGCGACAATATCATTATATTGATGGTGAAATAGTATATAATTGGATGATATATAATATATACAGAATAATTAACATGTTATATTTATTATTTATATTATTTATACTCATTATTATACCCATGAAAATAATGAAGTGTTTGAATAACAAACTACACAACGGCGTGGAGACGGTAAGCCGTACGTACGCACGTATGGTGACTTTGTCATTTATAGGATGGATAGAATAATGAATATGGTTATACCATATTTATAATAAAATCAAAGTATTTAGAAGGTACTGGATTTATTATTTTGGTATGGAAACAAAAAAGAAATAGGAAGTGGAAGAAGAAAAAACTTGGAAGAGGGTGGTGAAATTATTACTGCTTTTTCGAGTGTTTCTTTTTGAGTTGATCAAAAGGGATAATTAGGTTGGATTTATGATCAAATTAAGTCCTCTAGGTTAAATTTAGGATATTTGAGAGGATATTTGGGTAGGGTTTGGCTGGGCCAAATGGCTTTGAAGGTTTTAAATTAAGAGAAGGGGAAGTACACTGTTTTAAGAGAGGTGATGGTCACTTTAGGAAAAGCTTGAAATATTATTTTAAAATAAAATCATTTTTGGTTTCTAATAGCAAAAAAAAAATGATTTATTTCAATGATAAGGTGGGTAGGAGTCTAAAAAATCTCAACCAACAGGTTTTAGATATGTTTAGGTCACCATATTAACCTTATCTATTAGATTTAACTCTTAGTTAAACAGTTTGACATTTACCATGTCTCTTGGTATTTTTATATTATATGGTTAATAAAATTAATATAACAAGCCAAGTGAACCCCAAGTGGTTAATTATTAATATATATAAAATTATCTATGTCTTTTTTTCTGAATCTTAGATTTTTAGAAATATTATATCAATTAATAATATAGTATTTGTTTTAAAAACTCAATTATGCCAATTTTGACACTATGTAGTATTTGATTTTTTTGAAAGCCATAAAAACTTTATCACTTCAAATAAAATTTATTTAATAAACTCTAATATGTCATAATAACCTAGAAAATTATTTTAATTCACCATAAGTCTCAATTTACATATATTTGAATATTTATAATATTAATTATTTTAATCTTTCATTAATATGGTTATTACTGCATCATCATTGTGTCATAAATAAATTTAATTATTTAATGTCCAAAAATTATAAATAAAATACCATTATGTTGGAAATATTTTTATCTTTCTAATTAATATTTATAATCTAATTTATCTTATGTATAAACCTATATTAAAAATGGTTTAGTTATTAAACTTTGAATTTAACACTTTTAACTCTTCTTTACATAAAATAATAATAAATGTCCTAGTCTAATCCAACTAGACCAAATGGGATCAAATTTTATTCCTAAGGTTTCTTTTGGTCAAATTACACTTATCCAATAGAATTAGGAAATGTTTTTGGGTAATTATAATATCTATTTTACCCTTAATTACCCTATTTACTTTCAACCGTGATAAATAAATGTCAAAAGTTACTATTCACCAAAAAATATTTTCATCTTGTTGAACCAAATTTTAATTACTGATGTCAACCGTGTCTCTCAGATTTTTGAAATTCAAGTCACAGAAGTAGTAAAATTATGTTTTATGAAAATTTTAAAATGCTCCTAGAAAGTGGGTAAAAGATGGTAAAAAGTTCAATAAAATTATATATATATAAGCTTATTATAAAATGACTCCAATGAATTACGTTGAACATATATAAGTATTATATATCTATTTTGACCTAAAATAAATTAAAATAATGTAACTAATTATTTAAATAAAAAGTTGGTTTTAAATAATAACGCTATGTTTTTCAGTATTCATCAAAAAATGAAAGTTTTCCGAAAAATAGAAATAATTCACCCTAAGCTAATTTTGATATTCTGAATCAAAAAAATAAAGTCCATTTCCAAAAATAAAATTTATAAAATTTAAAAAAGTGTGTATTACTCTTCATAACAACTAGTTTGATAGGTCATGGTGTGTTAAAACTCCAACTTGCGTACAACGCAGGCTACTGCATTATTCAAAGGGAAACGTACCGTGGAAACCCTTCTGGGACATGTCATCTCGGAGGCTGGAGTTGTGGTGGATCCATCAAAGATTGAGGTGGTACTTTCTTGGGACCCACCTAGGAGTGTGACACAGGTACAAAGTTTCCTAGGTTTAGCCAGATACCACCAGAGATTCGTGTCAGATTTCTACAGAGTTGAAGAACCATTATCAGCGTTGAAGAAAGAGGGGAAACCCTTCGTGTGGTCGGAGAGATGCCAACAGAGTTTTCTGAAGCTGAGGTAAAGGCTGACTAGTGCCCCCATCTTGAGGCTTCCAAAGGAGGGTGTTGGGTAGGTAGTCTACTACGACGCATATGGTACTGGAATCAGATGTGTCCTGATGCAGGAGAAAGTAGTTATCTCATATGTTTCTTGACAACTGAGACAACATGAGCAGAACTACGCTATCCCTGACCTTGAGTTAGCAGTAGTGGTCTTCGCTTAGAAGATGTAGCGACACTATCTGATGGGTGAGTGTTTTATAGTCTACTCTGATCACCAGATTGTCAAGTATATATTCTATCAGAAGGACCTAAACCTGAGAAAGCGATGTTGGCTTGAGTTCCTCCAGGACTATGACTTCGAGATAGTCTATACTCCTGAGGAGGATAACGTTGTAGTAGATGCACTCAACATGCGATCTGGTACACAACTGCTAGGTGAGGCAACAGTGCAGCTAGACGCTTTGAAGATATCCTTTATGGATCGAGATGAAGAAGTTTTTCTTCAGTCTCTTACAATCAATCCCCCAATCCTTTAGTAAGTTAGGGAGGCGCAGTGTGGGGAAACTGACTGCGAGGCTCAATGTGCTCAGATATCCATAGGAAAAGCACCTGATGGACTTTCTAAAGGTGGTGAGCACGTCATCCTTTTCAAAGGATGTACCATGGTACCTGTGTTGCTTCAGGGGGAACTGTTGAAGTAATTCCACACATTCCCTCTATAATTACATCCAAGAGTTGAAAAGATGTACTAGGATCTCCGACGACAGCACTGGTGGCAGGGAATGCAGAAAGCAGTAGCAGAGTTTGTCTCTAGGTGCCTCACTTTTCATCAAGTGAAGGCGGAGTATCAGGTACCACCAGGCTTAGTTCAACCTTTAGTGGTCCCAAAGTGGAAGTGGGGAAGGATAATCATGGAATTTGTGATAGGACTTCCACGTACATCCATAGGTCCTGATTCTATCGGGGTGATCGTCAACAGACTCACCACGTCAGCCCACTTCCTACGGATCAGAGAGTAGGGTTCAGTAGAGAGCTTGGGATGCCTATATGTGTAGGAGACTGTGAGGATACATGAACTACCCTCGACGATTGTCTCCGATCATGATGCACATTTCAATTCACAGCTATGGAAGTGGTTGCAGGAGGCTTCCGGGACATAGCTTCGTTTGAGCACCACCTTCCATCCCCAGACGGACGGCCAGACTGAGCGGACCATTTAGACCCTCGAGGACATGCTACATGATTGCGTCCTCGACTTCAGTCACAGTTGGGAGGATCACTTGACCTTGGTGGAGTTTTCATACAATAACAGCTATCACTCCACTATTGGGATGACACCATTCGAGGATCTGTACGACCGGCCATGCAGATCGCCTTTGTGCTGGACTGACCTAGGGGAGTCAGCACTCATGGGACCAGAGATGGTACAAGCTACCATGGATAAGGTACATATTATCCCGGAGTAGATGAATACTGCACAGAGTAGGAGGAAGTCTTATGCCGACAAGAGATGGAGACCTCTGGAGTTCGAGCATGGTGACCATGTCTTTCAACGGGTCTCACCACGACAAGGTTTGTGGAGATTTGGCTGGGGCGAAAAGTTGTCTCTGAGGTTCATCGAACCCTTTTTGGTCCTCAGTAGAGTTGGCGAGGTGGATTACTACATAGCTCTTCCAGCATAGTTCCACTGGGTACACGGCGTTTTCCACATATCCCAGATGAGGAGATACTTTCATGACCCATCTCACAACATCGACCATGGCGAGCGGGACATCGATGATGTGCCGACAATTACGAAGGTTCTAGTAGAGATTGAGGATCGACATGAGAAGGTCCTTCGTGGGTGGTTGATACCTCTGGTGTGCGTCCGTTGGTAGAACGAGAACCTCTATGAGAACACAGGGGAGTGGGAGTCTCAGATTCATGGTAAGTACCACCAGTTGTTTTCCTTGTTTTTGTGATGTGGCTTTTGGGGATGCAAATCCCTGAGGTGGGGAGAATGTAAAGCCTTGAAAATTCCACGTAATGTTTTTTAAAGTTATATTGGAATATAATGAGTACTCAAAAACAGACGACATGTGATTCTGAGGCCCGGAGTGCCCGTAATGAATTTTTGAACTTTTTTTCATGCACGTTCAATAAACGTGCATTTGGGTTTCTGTAACTTTTGAACTGGTGCTCAGAATTGAAATTCTTGGACACCGTTGAGCTCACAGGACCAGTATTCACTTAGGGGACCTTCACCTAGACCATAGTAGGTCAAGGGAGGAAGTTAGTTTTTGTGCTTATTGTGGGAGAAAATAAAATAAACTAGCTTTATTTTATGTTTGAAACTTAATTCTCCCAATTTGTTTTTGGTGGTGGGGACCACCCGAATCTTGAACTCCCTCTTTAATGAGGAAGGTGAATCTTGGTTTATTTTCCAATTAATTGTGCCAACATCAAATTAATTAATGTGCCAACTCAAATTAAATTAATACACATAATTTAATAGGTTGTATCCTCATTTTTTGTGAGTTTGGGGAAAAGTGTTGGCCAAGGGGGAATTAGGGAGACCTTTGGATAACATTCTCCAACAAAGGAAGTCCTCCAACGAAGAACTTCGTCGAAGGATCTCCAATGAGGAATGTCTTCAACGATGACGAACCGACGTCCGTCTTTCCCTCTCCTCACTGACGTCAACAAATCTTCGAGGTAGGGATTGTTGTTTTTGTATACCCCTTACTCCATTATTTTTGTTATTGTTAATTTAAGAACAACTATGCCGCTTTCTACTATTCTAACACATAGGGTGAGAGCCAAATGAACACGGCCCGACCCCTCCTCAACCTTTTTGGACTTCAGTGTTCTTCATGGCTTTCTTTCGGGTTGAGAGAATCCCGACTGTGGTGGTCTAGAGTCGATGGTGATGTCCCGAGATGAGTGCGGGAATCATCGGAATGAAGAACGGGCCACCGGGGCACGCCTGGTGACCCGAGGAAAATCACCGGTAACTGGTGCCGGTGACCAGTGCCGGAAGGGCTTGGGAACGGTGGCTGGCACTCCAGCTGGCCATGATGACGGCAACGGCGCGACCGCGCCACCAGGGAAGGGCCGCGACAAAGCAATGGCTATGTCCGGAATTCGACCTACTGCGTAAAGGGGGTGGTGGCATTTGTCCGCACCGCTGGGCATGCAGGGGTCACGACATGAGGCCATGGTGATGAAGGAGGGGCGGCCGGATTGCTGTCGGCCGCCGGTGGTGGCGCGACACTTGACCCCGACCCATAGGTGGGCCGGCCGCCCAGCCCACCGGGGAGCGGAGCAGAACCCCGGGTCCTGCGTGCCAGCTATAGGCGCCACATGGCACCGGCTGGTCGGCTACCCAACATGAACGGCCCTGCCGTTCAAGGTACCTAGGGGGAGAAACCACCTTGGATAGTGACTAGGGAAGACCCCACCGTGGGGCCACCCAGCCACAGGCCACAACGGGTCACCCAGCGGGCCGGGTCATGCCAACGGGCCTGGCCGGACCCAACATGTCGGGTCAGACCCAGGGCTGGACCTGGGTCGGGCAAGGTCAGTCTGACCGGGTCAGATCGGACCCGGACCAGCTTCGACCCCTTTTTACTCATTCGTCTATAACATGACATATGAGCATCCATTTGAAGAACCATGTATGGCGCCGAAAACCTTGGATTGAGAAGGTCCTTTTGGTTTACCCCACTTGAGTTTTGGATAAAGTTGGAGTATGGATGGGTTGGATCGAACACGAATCCAACTGGGCCCTCAATACTAAAAGGCCAATAACTTACAGACCGAGCGTCTTATTGACACATCGTTTATTGCATTGAGACCCATTTTACTTGGCAGTAATTTAGGATACTTCTTCGTGGGACTTCATGGAAGTTGGAGTATCGACTTGCAGCTTGAGGAGCGGAACCTCCCGGAATCAAGTGAGCTTAGTGCGGGAACCCTGTGGCTAGCTGTAACAAGAGAAAGGGATCTTATGTGGGTCTATGCCTTGGGATCCTACGTGGGTCTGTGTTTTGGGATCCTAAATGAATATTTGTTCCCAGATCCCACATGGATCTGGTCTAGGAATCCACGTGTGAGTACTCTAGGATCTTACGCGGGTCTGCTATACTAGGATCCTACGTGGGTCTGATGATTTAGAATCCTACGTGGGTCTGCCTCTCAATAGATTAAGATGATTCAGTAGTTACATCTAATCATCATTACTACTATACCAAAGTTATACCTCTTGTGAGCTGTGCCCTTTTCTCTATGGTACACTTCTGTGCGATGTTGCCTTTGTGGTATTTTTCCATGTGGCGTTACCTATGTGGTACTACCTTTGTGGTGCTCAGCTTTGTGGTATCTTTTCCTTTATGGAATAGTTGAGCTTTGGGATTTGAGTTGGGCCCTATGTTTCCTCATGATTGAGATGGGTATACTCGACCACTTAGGTATATGTACGAGCATTGACCTAAGTAGGGTTTTCAGTTGTTTTTAGGATTTGTGGTTTATCATTTTTTTGATTTTGTGAGACCTTAGAGGGTATCGGGGTCCCGACTGAGTATCGTTATACTCACCCTGCACAGGATATGCCCATACGTTGTTGTATTTGGTGCAGACAATGGAAAATGATGACCGAGGATGAGAGTACCAGGACTATAAGTAGCTTAGAGGTGGACATCAGACGAGGCGTACCACAGAGATGACTGTTCGAGAGCTGTACCTACCCTTCAGGTAGGATCCTTCGCGAGTGTTCACATGTGATATTTTTAGTTATACTTATACTTGTAAGTTTACTTGTACTTTCCAGTTTTACTTTTTCTTTTCAGTTGGGCTTTTATTCTAGCCCCTTTACTTTCTGTACACACCTTGTTTACATTATAGGTTACTTTGTGCTTGTATCCAACTTTGTGCTTAGTTTTGTGAATTTACCGATTAAAAAGGCAATGCCTTCTCGGTTTTTAGGGAATATTCCTTTCGATTCTAGTCCCTAGCCCCTGGACTATTAAAGGTGGGCTTGGGGTAGTCATGGCACGGTCCCCGGGGGATGGGTCATGACAAAAAACACTGAAAAAACACATGAACAACCTCTATTCTATGACACGAATATGGGTGACAACGTCCTTGCTTTGTTTAGGATAATCTATGACACAAAATCTCTACTAGTAATATCCTATGTGATTAAAAATACATTTAATCTCCTGAAATTACAGATAGAAAAACTCTCACAATTATTGGTAACAAATGATTACTATAGACAGCCTCCCGATTGGATCATTACACTGGCATCCCACCAGTGTTCTTTATACTAACTCCTTAAATTTGATCTATCACCCAAAAATCCTCTATTATTTATATTGGTATCCCACCTGTTCTTCAATGAATACAACTTGTGAATAGGTCTTCAACATCCACTAACTTGTGAGGTGGTGATATATTGGCCTTGTTCTGCTTCAGGTCCTCATAGTATAATCTTTTCATTTACTCCTGGTCTTTCTCACAATAAATCTGATCTCCTGTAAATGGTCAACTTCCTCAATTCAATACTACTCAGGATATTCTTTCTTCTACCGAAGACCTGAACTCACTTAGCACTAAATACTGAGAAACAAAATTTCTTCTAAGTCACTATTATCAAAACTATCCCAAATTTAGCCTCGAACAGTACATGCAAAAAATGTAATCTATATTTTACATGCACTTTTCAATCTTCATGCATGTATTTATAACATTACATAGACTTCTATATTATTTCTCATTTTTACATGTGAACATAAATTAGTGGATTTATGTAATTTTTTTACATGGAACATCAACCACATGATATACACATAACTCAATTCACATGGTATGCACAATGTTCTTCTTGTACACACCATAATGTTCTAAATAGTTACTCAATACATGTGCAAAAAATCAAAAAAATAAAACCCAAATTAGATGTAATACCTTTTTTTCAACTCTCAATACCTTTGCACACACATACTATGAATTTAATTTTTTGTTTAATTCTTCATGAAAAAAACTTTCATCATATATTCAATGAATCATGTTCAATTTTCCTTCATAAAAGGGTTCTTCCTACACTCACATATGCTTTCCAAATCAATTCCATACACAAAACATGATGCTCACACGTGTATTCTCACTACTCCAATGAAAAACTTTTTTCCTTATTACAAGAAAAATTAAATGAGTATAGACATGGGGTGCACAAGTCCTTCACTTACATAAGTTAATTTGTATATAAATATAGTCCATGATTTCTCATACTTATCGTGCAAAAATCAGTAGATACACATGTAAGAGAGTCACATTATCCCAGATTCTCTACAAAAACATGATATTCATGTATAATCTAGTATTTTTGGTACATATAGGTTTCCCACAGAATCCTTCTTCATCACACAAATAGAAAATGCATGGAAACCTCGCCTTATGCAAGCCGCTGCATTTTAATACCTCTATTTCTCTCAGAATGGGATTCTCTTAACAAATGATCGACACCAAGGTATGGACACTACCTCTGGTATTTATAGATGGAAATCCACTGACATAAGACATATGCACAACCTCTATTCTATGACACGAATATGAACCACCATCAATAAAAACATTTTTCACACCTCACTACATATCGTCATTTCGATCTTCATTGAAAACAGAACATCAGGGAATTTTGATCATACTAGAGTTAAAATAATGTTAAATTGATGATAAAAAAACCATTTTGATCATGGAATAAATGTCTATCGATGTTGTATGAATATCCTAGTGAAAATGTGCTCTCGAGTTCACTCGGGGAAGAAGAAGAGATTGTATAGATATTAGATGACTCCGATAAATCGAATGAAAAAAATCGAATTATGGAAGTTCTCTCCATGTTTTTTAAAATAGATGGATGAACTAGATAATATACATATTCAATTAGATGGATATGATATTTTTAGAACTAAAAAACTGGATCCCACATTGAAACTTTCCACCTCATGTGGCTTCCTTATAATACAAACTAAGCCATCCTTAGTCTAATAACATCTCTTCCCCCTCTTTGGTACTTCCCCATACTAGTTCTTTATGGGCACACTCTTCCTCCCACCTCAACCACCATTCCACACCAGATGGTGGTGTTCCATCATTACAATGCCTCACAATGGTGTTATCATGTGGCCATGCATTGCCTCAGCCAGATGCCGACTTGTTGGGGTCGATTTTAGCCTACCACTGGTAGTTGCATGCACTTATCCCCTATCTGGTTGACTAGTTCCATCTAAAATTTTTAATGTAATCCCATAAAAATAACAACCAAAATCCACATAACAACCAACTAAAATACTCCACTCCAAACTTCCATTGACTATAAATTAATTGACAACAATTAAAACTACAAAAAAAACTTTAATTCTTCAAACAAGGTGTGAGATAACACTATGCAGGACACCAACAATGGTGTCTATAACATGTCTAGTCTATGTTATAATAGTGAAGTACTATTAAGTATATTATATGTGTTGGAAAAAATAAAATATTCAAATAATAATGTGCTCATGTCTATTCAAAGATGGATATTTGTGAATAATAACCAAGAACCCATATACATGGGGCCAAATGTAAGCATAATTAAGAAGGTGTTGTACTATCTAGTCTATAAACAATAATAAAATACCCATACCTGGTCTATATGTAATGAATTATAAAGCATCCTCAATTATCATTACATTTCATCAATTTTCAGACCAACAATGGACGGATCCAAGGTATAAATGACCATAGAATCATCCTGGAGTCCATAGAGAATCTCGATGGAAACTCAGTAAAGAGTTTTGTGGAATCCAAGGAGATCGTACAAGGTGTTTTTAGCTTTCTATATCCAAGGAGTAGAAATTTTTTTTTCATCCTATGGAATCTGTATCAATAGAGTAAAAATTCTCAAGGATTACACTACCATATTAAAAAGAATCGATGGAATTGAAATATCCACAATATCCGATGTAATTCGAATCCAAGGAGTAGAATTGTCTAGGGAATCCACTACCATTATCAATATGGATCCATGGATTAGAAATGTTTTTTGAATCTAATAGAATCAAGATTCAAGTAGTTGAAATGTCTAATTAATCTACTACCATAATCAATGCATCAATCAATTCATTAATCATTTCATAACCATTCACAATCCAAGAGTTCATCAAAAAATATCCACATTTTCCAAAAAAACCAATTTAGTCGTTTTACATAATTTCACAACATGTCATCACATGGAATGGAGGCATAAAACTTACCCTATACATTATTTTAATTCACCCTTAATTAAAAATGTCTACCCCAGAACAAATGATCTCACACGAACCCAACGAGGTGGTATACCAATGGGAAGATACCATAACACACTACATGGGTGGTCTAGGTTGGGGATTACAACATCAAAACATATAAAGGTATAAATGAGAAACCTAAACAGGTCCCAAAAATCATAATCAATATATTCATTTAATTTTAGGGGAATGACAAGAAAGTTCAGAATATGACATGATGGAAATAATTTATATAAAACACCAAACATTAAGGGAATATAATTTTCTTTATTCAGGATTTAATCTTATTGATCATATACAAAATTTAATTCTTTACTCCTTCCTAAAACATCAATAGAAAACTAAAATACAATCACTTACATCAGGATCTCTCATTCAGTGTTCTTTTTATCAGTTTATCCACACCATTATGTTATGGTGTCTTGGATACATCATTATTACACCAAATTCCCTTCTTTAAACATAATTTATTGGATTTTTCTATCTTTACTTGATAACATGGTCAAACATAAATTATTTCAATTTAAAACTAGCTGAGTTTTCTACCGTGGATCTCCAAATATTGAAATCTACGAATACTTATGACATGTACTTCATAAATTTAACCCACACATTCTATGAAATACCATCGATGAAGGTATCATAATACAGTTAAACAGGATGATAATGTATTATAGTTAGAACCCATACATATGTTTATATAAGATTTATCTTACAATACTTTGGAAACCATCCATTCATAGAAAAATAATTTTTTTATAAATTCCAGAAATTTTATATACACAATATATATAAATTATATATGTTATTTCCATTAATCATATTTAGTCTATGATTCTTATCCCATTATCACCCATGAGACTTTGAAATTAATTTTATGACTAGGCATTTATAATAGAAATTTGAGAAAAAAATTATTATTTGAAATTATAATCACATACAATGTTCTATCTTTCACACTGTTTTTCACCACTGTGTCACCTCTAGTGATTTTAAACCCACTCCATCCATAAATTTTATATTTTACCCTACATCCCCCAAATGTCCTATCAAAATACTATTTTTAATCAATCATACTTTTTTCTCGCCTTAAAATATCAGAAAAAATTTAGTCTTTATCTATATACCAACACTTCCCTTTTATATGGTATTTATATTTCATCATCAGAAAGATACACCTCACTAAACCATCCAAATATATAATTTTTTACACAACTTTTCTCTAATATAAATTAAAAAGATGATCCAAAGTCAATTATCTATGAATTAAAAATACCATTGGAAATAGAAGACAAATTGTTTCCACACAATCTAGTTATAGTGTTTATATATGATCCTAAATAGTTTAACATTAAATCATTGTAATATTCCTTCAAAAGTCCTTTATTAACATATTGATAATGTGTAATACCTATACCTTCTCATTTTCTTCGACATTGTTCACTTAATCCACTTCTTTCCTTATAACTTCTCCATTGAGTTTTCTATTCTCCAACCTCTATAATGTATAATGTTATAATATATGTCTTGACATTATTCCATTTAATCACTCCATTTATAACCATATTATGGATATCCTCAATTATTAAGTAAATATTACTACTTGAGCTACTCATAGTGGTAACCACCACATCAGATGACTTTGATAATGGTCATGGTAAGATTACTACCCACTCCCCACTCCCAATCACTATGTTCACATATTCAAATGGACTTCTAAGCACAATTAAATGAATCAAATTATCATTTAGAAAATTTACTTTATTCATCTTAAGACTAAAGAGTCTCTACATAAAATATCCATGCTCATTATTGTATAAATATCATAAATGATGGAAATTGTACAATTTCACTCAATAAAAGTGTTCATCTCATTGTTATTGAAATAAATATTTCATGGTATCATCAAACATATAACACCAAGTGTCTTATAATCATGCTGTTCACATTCATTTTATTGTAATCATTCTGTCTTGAACTTCATTTGTAGTAGAACAATATCTATTTGAAATAGATAGCCCTATGTATTTATATTCAAAAGATATATAACTCTTCAAACCTTCTAATACCTTCATATCCATCATCTAAATCCAAAGCAAAAAAATAAAATAACATGAATATAATTTATATGATAAATATAAAAAATAGAACAACTACCGATTTTTGTTTATTCATCACTAGATTTTATCAACGTTAGGGAAATGTGATTATAAAGGGTACCATTTATCAATGCTTAAAAAAGTGTTGATAAAATAACATATTTATCTTCACTTTTTTAGGGAAGATAAAGGGTTCCCCTTATTAGTGATTTTTTTGTATAATTGAAAAAGGTTAAACTTTATCATCTTATTTTCTAGCATTAATAAATGTCGTCATAATCAGTGCAAGTTACTGTGCTGATAAATCATTCGTTGGTGAGTCCAATATCAAATTTGTGGACATGTGACCACTTATTTTTATATCATTTCTTGGAATCAACACACCAAAATCCAAATATTGGGATGGGATCCCACATACATTCTTCAAACACCCAAATAGGCATATTCCTACATTAATGGGCCCGCACGAGCATTAGCCCATCCTCTATTTTCCATGGTCCACTCTCAAGAGGCCCCTTTGGGCATTTCCCCCCATATCCTTTTCGTGGTCTACCCTATTAAGGGATAGTTGAGTTATATATATATATATATATTTTATAAATAAATTATTTTTTTATATATAAAAATATATATTTTAATATATGAATTATATATATATAATTTTTTTTTGTTTTTAAGTTTTATTTTCTTAATATTTTCTAAAATATAACCATTTTAAAATTTTATTTATATTTAATCATTTTTTAAAATTAAATTCTTCCTTCATATATAAAAATATATATTGATTTATAAAAAAATGTATTGATATATATATATATATATTAAATATTGATATCTACCAATATATATATATATATATTGAAATATATTAATAAATCGTATATTAATTATTAAATTTTATATATTTTTAATTTATCTAATATAATATATATATTAATAAATAGAATATTAATTATTTAATTAAAAATTATTTTTTAAAAAAATTATATATAATTAAATAAGTAATACACTAATTATAATTAATAACAGTGAATTAATTTGTTAAATATAGAATATAAAAATTAAATAATTAATATACATCTTATTACTATATATATATAAATATATATGAAATTTATTCATTTTTATTAATAATCATTTCATTAATCACAATTTTAATACTTTTTTAAGAAATAATATATTTAATTTGGCTTTAACTTTCATATTTAATATATATTCATTTTATTTAAACCTATATCCATGATGATTCATGAGAAGGACTAGGATAACCCCCAATTTCATTATAATAAATTTTTTTAAATATATATATATTTATATAGTAATAAATATTTTATTAATTATATATATATATATATATATAATTTACTAATTAATATACTATTTATAATTAATAAAAATGAATTAAAGTATTTTTAAGACAATATATTAAATATATATATAGTAATAAATATTATATTTATTCATTTATTAGTATATTAATCATGTCATAAATATATTCAATTTTGTTAATTATATATAGTATATTTATTATATAATTATATATATATATAATCAAATTACACTCATTTTTAACATGTATTGATTGAATAAAATTTATTAAATGATAATGGGTACTGTGTGCTTACTTCTGTTTTTATAATTTATAGATTTTAAATATTTATTAATTTATTTTTATTTTTAATATATCAATTTTTAATGTTTTTGTACATAATTATTCAATAATATATTTAATATTTTGTTTAATTTTCCTATTTTCATTTTTTGTGGTTCAATATTTTTGTAATTTTATCCATTTTCTAATATTTGTTTATAAATGTTTTTTATTTAACATTTAATATTTTTAAAATAGTTTTAAAATACATAACTAATATGTATTCATTTTTATTTTAATATACATATATATTCATTTTTAATTTTTTAAAATTATCTATATAATTTGTATTAGTTATTCATTTTTTTAAATTTTTTCATTCTACAATTTTGTATCTCATTGATAGATGTTAGATAATATATAATTTCCTTTTTTAATTTAACAAATTATTTAAAATATTGTTTTCATTTTAGAATTTCATTTAGTATGATAATATATTTAATATATAAGGTTTTAATCAGAAATTTTTATTTATTTATTTATCTTATTATTTCAGTTAGTATGACTAATTCATTTTTAAATTTTTAAATATTATTTTTTTTGAATTTACTCATTTTCTAATATGTATTTATACATATTTATTTTTTATGTCTTAATATTTTCAATATGCATTATTCTTCATTTCAATATATATCCTTATTCAATTTTATAATAATATGTATAGCTAAAAAAACTTATCCAATTTTTAATATTTTTAAAGTCTAATCATATTTATATAAATAAGCACTTATATTTTTGTTTATTAAAGGTAGTACATAACAAGAGGAACAAAATGAACAAGGAGAAAGGCATGATACTACGGAGGCCAGAAATGATGAATCCAGAGTGAATCCCCTATAACAAGATTCTTCCCTTCAATATAGAAGGAATGAAAGTCCAATGGGAGAAAAATAAAGAGACCCTACATAGCCAAAGAGGAAAGATGATCAGAAACCTTATTTCCCTACCTCCATGTATGAAGGATTTCAATGCCATCACTGATAAGAGTTATACACCTCAGAATATAGGATATAGACAAGGGAGTGTTGTTCTTACTATGCATGGAATCATGGATTATGATATAGTCAGTTTCCAACACAACTAGACCAGTATTCCCATGCCTGCAAATTTGAGTACCTATAAGCATTTACAGAGCCTCATTCATAAGAGAATGTCCTCTTCCAAAGTGAGTAGTGAAGGATAAAATTACCCAGACCCTTGAGTCCCAAACTATATCGAAATGTTTCATGTCATTCATGAGGTCAAATCCATCAATATTGAGCTTTAGGCCAAGGGGATGTAGGAACATCTTACCTAATGACCAATATTATTCGGATAGCTGATAAAGGAACTCACTTGAAAGGGTCTTAGAGAAGAAGCATGAAGCCATTTTTATAGGAACTTCCCATATCAAATAGAAGGAATTTAGTCCTAGCCACCAATGCATTACGCAAGCACTGGATTTCTTCAGGCATGGCCAAGTTCTGTTCCATCCAGATACACCAACACCTAGAGGGATGAGCCCCATGAATCCAATTGGGTCACACTAATGGTCTACCTTTGTTAATCTTTAGTTGAGAAAGATCCTGAACATGAAGTAGTTAAAACAAAGCTATCTATTCTTCTGTAAGCTCAATGGAATCAAAGTCCATACATTGATCACTATCTATAACATCACTGATAAATGTTGGGTACCAAATTAATTTCCTCAAGGTTATGTTAGAGACTGAGAAAACATGAAACCTGAGGGGAACACCATCCAAATTTTGATGCCAAAAGGAAATCTCACCATTCCCCACAATCCAGCAGGTTAGGGGAGGAAGTGAGTAGATATGGGATGCAACCATAGACCATAAACAAACCTGACTCCCATTTTCTTCACTACCACCTCTACTGATTTTAGTATCCATGAATCTACCCCACAAGGTTCAATCCTCAATATCCTCCCATTCCAACTTCTCATGCATTCCATGTAGCATAACAGAGATACTCTTCACATTAGTACAACCCTACCGAACGAGTCTCGCAACTCTTATCCCTAACGCCTAGTGTTACGTACCCTCCTCATGAGTATCCCATATGAAAGAGGAGATAATAGAGTCAATCTTTTGGATCAAACCCCCTGGGACTTTGGTGTCTAAGATAACATGGAAATGAATGGAAGACAAGACACTATTGGACTAGGTGATTCTACCACCAAAAAGATAAGAATCAGTTTTTCCTATTATGAACCTGACCAATTTTTTTCCCCAACAATCCTATAAAAATGATGTATTCACATCCTTCCATGTGGGATAGAAATACCGATATTTTAATAGACCGGACCCCTTGTAGAGACCTGTATCTTGACGTACATGGACATTACATTACTTTTACAGAATACTTAGTACATAACAAAAACACACACACAAGGATCGTAATAGTTTAGTGTCTTTGGAAACATGGAAAAAAATCTTCTAATCGTGGTGAAAGATCTTCAACATCTCCCATAAAGATCTTCCTTTTTTTTACCTAAAACCATTCTTTATATCCTGGGGAAAAGGAAACATAAAAGGGTGAGCTCAAATGCTCAGTAAGGGTAAACAAAAGAAATATCAATCACATCGTATTCATAAGAACATAACATTTTGGAAATCTTAACCTGCAAAAGAGAGCATAATTTCATAACATAGGATAAATCATGGAAGTGAAATGTAATCACAATAATCATAACTTAAAACATGAAACTTTGTGGCATTCACACATAATCATAGAGAATCATTTCTTGTTAGTCAAGACTCATTTCCAAGACTATCTTAGTGGACAAAGTCCCTTTCTGAATCGAGTAACCCTCGTTTCAGTCCTGTTTCACTGAACCGGTATAACCTACCATTCCAGCCCTGTCTATCTCATGAGATATAAAATCTTTACCCAATGTATTGGAGGGAGATATAGGTCCCACCCATCTTATAATGAATCCTTTCTTATGTGTGCCACATAATCATAAATCATAAATCATAGCGTAACCCATGTAATAAAAATGGGATTCTTAAACAACATGACATCATAAAACAATTCATATAAGATAAAGGAATTAATAAAAATATTTCCATCACAACATAATCAAATCCATGTAATAATAGGGATAAAAACAGAACCCTTTTATTATCTTAGATGGAAAATAATTTTGATAAAATTCTTGAACTCCATTCTTGAGGAAAATATCCTTTCTTCTTCAAAAACATTTTTCCTTTCATAACATGTCATACAATTTTAAACTAAAAGAAGTTGATTAAAAATAAACTTGAAAACTTGTAAAGGAAGCTTCTTGGAAATAATGTTTTAAAAATCCATTCATGCCGTATAAGTTAAAAAAAACATTCTTCGTACTTTTGTCGGAAAAGTCAAAAAGTACCTCGTATGAAAAAAACGACAAAAGATTCCTTTCATATTCTTTACTAAAAACTCACCGAAGGGTAAAATTGGATTTAAACTATTGTAAGTGGATGGAAAAAATATTACATATTGAGTGAACATGGATGTGGATGATAAAATACACCCCAGTAAATACTTACGAATAAACAATCTCGGATAAAAATGAGATTGTGATATTTCCCTTACCTTAGGTCCGATTTGATTCGTATGTGTCTGAACCTCCTGTATAATGATTTAAATAATGTCATTGACTTATTACAGAATCATATTCATTGTTATGATATCATATATGGTTCACTTATGACTTTATATTACCCGTTCTTTTGTAAATTCCATGTTAAAGAAGCGTTTTGGGTAAAATCGTTTCATTTATCGTAGGTGTTTTGAATTGTTGTTCTTGACATTATTATTACTTATATCATGATTTACTTACTTACAGAATATGATTTATATATCATATATATTCAGTATATATATATATATATAAGATAGATAAATGAAATGAAAAACACCGTTCATGGAGACGGTAGTCCGTACGTACGTATGAACGCTGTTTTCCTTTCCTTATTGTCTTGAATGGAAGTAAGTAGATGAAATACATACATATATATACATAAATCCAGTAGCTTTATAATGTCATATATTTCATTATTATTTCTTATATATACTTATAATCATTCTTAAATGGTTAACATGGAGAATGAATCTCATCGCGTCGTGGAGACGGTAGTCCGTACGTACGCACGAGCGATGATATCATTTCCATAAATATTGAATTGAATTGGAGTGGATTATACAATATATCAGAATCAATATGATGTTGTAATAACTATGTATAGTTATTCTTTACACCATTATACCCATCCATGTAAGGTGGTGGTGTAAAATAGATTACACCACGGCGTGGAGACGGTATTCCGTACGTACGCACGCGTGGTAATTTATTTTTCCGTAGGATGGATAGATGGTGAAATAGGGTTGTTTCATACTTATAATAAAATATCAGTATATGAGTGATACTGATGTTATTACTTCATAATGAAACAACCTAAGAAGAAGAAGTGGAAGAAGAAATAAAGATGAAAGAATTGGTAAAGGTAATTACCTCTTCTTTGAAGCGCCTCTTTGAGACCTCCTCTTAGGGCACTAAAATTGGTCTTTGAGGAAGACCAGAACCATTAGGATGTTTCTAGGGAAGTGGAGAAGAGATTTTGGCAGGGGTTGGCCGATCTTGAGTGCTCAAATTGGTGTGAGGAGGAGGGGGAGGAGGTGTCCTTTTATAAGGGAGGAGAGGGGCACCTTAGGAATACCTCAAAATATTATTTTATATTAATGTCAAAATCGGTTTATAATGGTTCCAAAGGGTCTTATTTCAAAGATAAAGTGGGGATGGGTCGAAATCTTATCAACCAATAGGATTTAGACAAGTTTAGGGTATTATTTTAACCTTATCAATTAGATTTAACTCTAAGTTAAATAATTTAACTTTTACCGTGTCTTTTTGTTTTCTTTCACTATATGGTTAATACACTTACTATAACATGCCAAACGAACCCCAAATTGTTAATTATTAATATATATATCCTTATCTAAGTCATGTTTCCGAACCTTAGATTTTTAGGAATAAAATAACAATTAATAATATAATATTTGATTTAAAAACTATTTTGTGTCAATTTTGACACTATTTGATATATGATTTTTGTGAAAGTCATAACAGAATTATATTTTCGAACCAAGTTGATTAGATCAACACTAATATATCATAGTAACCTATAAAATTAGTGTAATTCATAAAAAGTCTCAAATTACATTCATTTGAGCATTTATAACATCAATTATGTTAATATTTCCTTAAAAGGGTAATTACTGCATCATCGTTGTGTCATAAATAAATTAATTTATATAAAGTCTAAAAATTATAAATAAAATATCATTATGTAGGAAATATTTTTACCTTTCTAATGAATATTTATAGTCTAATTTATCTTATTTATAACCCCATATTAAAAATGTTTTAGTTATTAAACGTTGATTTTAACTATTTTAACTATTCATTAAATAAAATAATATTAAATGTCATAATCTAATCCAAGTGGACCTAAATGGTCATATTATATTTATAAGGTTGTTTTTGGTCGAATTACACTTATCCAATAGAATTAGGACATGTGTTAGGATAATAGTAATATCATATTTACCCTTAGTTACCCTATTTACTATTAACCATGGTAAAAAAAAAGTAAAAAGTTACTATTCACCAAAAATTATTTTCATCTCATTGAACCACATTTTAGTCCTTCATATTAACCGTGTCTGTCGGATTTTCGAAATTCCATTCACAGAAGCGGTAAAATTAAGTTTTATGCAAAATTCAGTTTTTAACCTACCACTTAGTGGTTTCACTATTCATCAAAAATTGAAAGTTTTCAGAAAAATGCCAAAATTTCATCCTAAGCTATATTTCATATTCCGTATTCAAAAATGAAGTCTATTTTACCAAATTCATAACATAGAAATTGCATTAATTAATTTTATAATTAAATCCCGCTGTTAAAACAAATAGCGTGTTTTTAAGAAACAATATCTATCAAAAGATTGACACTTGTTTATGTCTGGTTTAAATGTGAAATTACATCCAATGACCAACATTGTATTAAATTGTAAAAATATATTCTAAATATACTTTAAAACAACTCAAATTAATAATTTATCACTATTAATTATTATGATTAAGAAAAGTTGTTTTTAATTATAATTTAGTAATTTTCACTATTCATCAGAATATGAAAGTTATCCGAAAAGTACCAAAATTTCACCTTAGGCTAAATTCGATACTCCGAATCCAAAAATGAAGTCCATTTTGAGAGATAAAATTTCTAAAATTTTAAAAGGTGGTTATTACTATTCATAACGGCTAGTTATAATAATATTTTAATAGCATATCGTTGTTTAGTGAAACTCGGTATTGCGTACTACACACGCTATCGAGGTAGGTCGCGATTGCGTGTAATGCAAGGCAAGTCAAGGATGCGTGTTGTGCAAGCTCCTTTTGGTGTAGCGTACAACACAAGACATTAGTGAAATAAAAAAGAATATTTTTCATAAAATCTCGGGCTGTTACATTCTACCCCCTTAAAATGAATTTCTCCTTCGAAATTCGTCGGGGTTATAAATGGTTTACTATTCGAAAGTTTCTTTAATAGAAACCCACATCGTAAAAAGGAATACCAAAAATTGGCTTTAAAAACTAAAGTATGAAATGTAACGATTACCCAAATAAACTAATCACTTGGTTTCCACATAGGTGAAAATATGGAAGAGAAATCTAACCATCATGTTCTGATGGAGAGTGGTAGAGAATATGGCTATGGAAAAGCCAGCAATCACAAAGCCATAAATTTGTGATGATCTAAGGTACCATCTGATTCATCAGATATAAGATCACTAGGACAACATTTTTGGTTTTCAAGATCGTTTCCCTATAGTTAATGAATTTGAAATAGAATAAATACTTAATTTATTTTGGTACAATCTCACTATTGTTCGTGCCTTTAACAATTTCCACTTCATCTCTTAAATAAATGAAGTTGAATTTTTTATTCGTGAAGTGTTAGCAGATCATGTGATAGAATGACGGGTCATTCAATCTGTCTCAAACAAAAGGTTAGCAAAAGTTATTAAATATACATAAGTCATTCTATAGTGAGATTAATCATATATGGTTCCTAAAATGGACTAATACTTCATATATCATACTGCTTAATATTATAAAACTAGTTTCTACTAAACAAGGACTTCCTGTAGGCCAGTGGTAAGCGATAAAGGCCAGTCGCACTTCAGTTGTGGGTTCGATTCCCACAGCCTTGTCCGAAGCGATGGGCTGTCGCCCGTCCTGCAGGTTGTCCTTTTTCTAAAGCTATTTTACTATAACATCCCATCAATAATATCGAAAATATTCTATCCTTAAACAATACTAACTTATGTCCAACATAATCCATTCTAATCTTTAGGCTTATCCATAATACTGCAGTGCACTCTCATAATATAGTGAAAACGATTAACAGAGATTTAATACCATCGTTGATCCCCATATATCATAAGATATGTCTTGTTGGTTACATTCCAAACATTCAAAGGCCTTAATCATGTATTCTCTTGAATACCCATTGAACCTTAGTGAAAACAATAATGCAGTTAAAAGTTAAATCTTTCCACATACCACAATCCAAAAATTCTCTATACTCAAACCATGATATAACCTTCTCCTTATATCAGTCATGAGCTCATGAATACAATCAAACACCTCATTATCTTATTATTCCTTCATTATGCGCATATCATCTAAATTCCAAAAATATCTGAATAACCTTTCATGGATAGTGGTACCATTAATCATACACTTTCATAACTCAAGGAAAGACAACAGTGTAACAATCCTTAGATGTCTCTTTATTCCATAGTACCATGAGATTTCTTATACAACATTACACATGATAAACATGTAATCATTCCACTACATTCTTAAACCATTGACCGAGCTTCAACAATTCTTTCATCTCACATATCATTTGTAGTCTCTTCATCATCATCAACATAAATACTACCCATACGACCATACTGATTCTCTTCATGAGCCTTTCCCTTAGGGCATTGGTTTGCATAATGCTCGTACATTCCACATTTAAAACATTTAACCATTGTTGATGTCGTAGCAATACCATTATCCTCATCCATGTTGTTAACTGAACCTTTTCCTTTGCATTTACTTGATTTGGGTCCTTCTTTTCCACACCCAAAGCATCTTCCAGTTCCTTTGAAACATTCTCCTTGATGCCTCTTCCCACATGATTTACATAGGGGAAATTGAACTTTCTTTCCTCTATGATCATCATGAAACTCCATCTTTCTCTTATTAGCCGAGTCAGGAAACTTACCAAATTTTACTTTATTAATCATATTATGAGATTGCTGATTCGGCATAATAATGATTTTTGGACATCCAAATCCCATTTCATTTGGTTGCTCATGAAATATATCATTCCATTGTCCAGCATATCCTCCATTATCATGAATCACCTTGTTTCCATCCATTTTCTAAAACCCAAAAAAAATAGTGTGAGAGGAAAAAATCAGTCTAGGGAAAAAAACATAATAAAGGTGGAGTATCCTCAATATCTAACATCTTAGGTTAAATTCTATGATCGTTACCGTAGTTCTAGGACTGTATCCTATACGTATACTTATCCTTAGGGACATCCCTAGACATACCTTATAAATATCTCTAGGGATCTCACTAAAGATCTCGCATCCTAGTTTCCAAAGGTTGACTAAACCTTTCCTCTGATACCAACTGTAGAGACCCGTATCTTGACGTACATGGACATTACATTACTTTTTCGTAATACTTAGTACATAATAAAAACACACACACAAGGATCGTAATAGTTTAGTGTCTTTGGAAAATCGGAAAAAAATATTCTAATTGTGGTGAAAGATCTTCAACATCTCCCATAAAGATCTTCCTTTTTTTTACCTAAAACCTTTCTTTATATCCTGGGGAAAATAAAACATAAAAGGGTGAGCTCAAATGATCAGTAAGGGTAAACAAAATAAATATCAATCACATCGTATTCATAAGAACATAACATTTTGGACATCTTAACCTGCAAAAGAGAGCATAATTTCATAACATGGGATAAATCATGGCAGTGAAATGTATTCACAATAATCATAACTTAAAACATGATACTTTGTGGCATTCACACATAATAATAGAGAATCATTTCTTGTTAGTCAAGACTCATTTCCAAGACTATCTTAGTGGACAAAGTCCCTTTCTGAATCGAGTAACCCTCGTTTCAGTCATGTTTCACTGAACCAGTATAACCTACCGTTCCAGCCCTGTCTATCTCATGAGATATAAAATCTTTACCCAATTCATTGGAGGGAGATATAGGTCCCACCCATCTTATAATGAATCCTTTCTTATGTGTGCCACATAATCATAAATCATAAATCATAGCGTAACCCATGTAATAAAAATGGGATTCTTAAACAACATGACATCATAAAACAATTCATATAAGATTAAGGAATTCATAAAAATACTTCCATCACAGCATAATCAAATCCATGTAATAATAGGGATAAAAACAGAACCCTTTTATTATCTTAGATGGAAAATAATTTTGATAAAATTCTTGAACTCCATTCTTGAGGAAAATATCCTTTCTTCTTCAAAAACATTTTTCCTTTCATAACATGTCATAAAATTTTAAACTAAAAGAAGTTGATTAAAAATAAACTTGAAAACTTGTAAAGGAATCTTTTTGGAAATAATGTTTTAAAAATCCATTCATGCCGTATAAGTTAAAAAAAACATTCTTCGTACTTTTGTCGGAAAAGTCAAAAAGTACCTCGTATGAAAAAAATGACAAAAGATTCCTTTCATATTCTTTACTAAAAACTCACCGAAGGGTAAAATTGGATTTAAACTATTGTAAGTGGATGGAAACAATATTACATATTGAGGGAACATGGATGTGGACGATAAAATACACCCCAGTAAATACTTACGAATAAACAATCTCAGATAAAAATGAGATTGTGATATTTCCCTTACCTTAGGTCCGATTTGCTTCGTATGTGTCCGAACCTCCTGTATAATGATTTAAATAATGTAATTGACTTATTAAAGAATCATATTCATTGTTATGATATCATATATGGTTCACTTATGACTTTATATTACCCGTTCTTTTGTAAATTCCATGTTAAAGAAGCGTTTTGGGTAAAATCGTTTCATTTATCGTAGGTGTTTTGACTTGTTGTTCTTGACATTATTATTACTTATATCATGATTTAATTACTTCCAGAATATGATTTATATATCATATATATTCAGTATATATATATATATAAGATAGATAAATGAAATGAAAAACACCGTTCATGGAGACGGTAGTCCGTACGTACGTATGAATGCTGTTTTCCTTTCCTTATTGTCTTGAATGGAAGTAAGTAGATGACATACATATATATATATATATACATAAATCCAGTAGCTTTATAATGTCATATATTTCATTATTATTTCTTATATATACTTATAATCATTCTTAAATGGTTAACATGGAGAATGAATCTCATCGCGTCGTGGAGACGGTAGTCCGTACGTACGCACGAGCGATGATATCATTTCCATAAATATTGAATTGAATTGGAGTGGATTATACAATATATCAGAATCAATATGATGTTTTAATAACTATGTATAGTTATTCTTTACACCATTATACCCATCCATGTAAGGTGGTGGTGGAAAATAGATTACACCACGGCGTGGAGACGATATTCCGTACGTACGCACGCGCGGTGATTTCTTTTTCCGTAGGATGGATAGACGGTGAAATAGGGTTGTTTCATACTTATAATAACATATCAGTATATGAGTGATACTGATGTTATTACTTCATAATGAAACAACCTAAGAAGAAGAAGTGGAAGAAGAAATAAAGATGAAAGAATTGGTAAAGGTAATTACCTCTTCTTTAAGGCGCCTCTTTGAGACCTCCTCTTAGGGCACTAAAATTGGTCTTTGAGGAAGACCAGAACCTTTAGGATGTTTCTAGGGAAGTGGAAAAGAGATTTTGGCAGGGGTTGGCCGAGCTTGAGTGCTCAAATTGGTGTGGGGAGGAGGGGGAGGAGGTGTCCTTTTATAAGGGAGGAGAGGGACACCTTAGGAATACCTCAAAATATTATTTTATATTAATGTCAAAATCGGTTTATAATGGTTCCAAAGGGTCTTATTTCGAAGCTAAAGTGGGGATGGGTCGAAATATTATCAACCAATAGGATTTAGACAAGTTTAGGGTATTATTTTAACCTTATCAATTAGATTTAACTCTAAGTTAAATAATTTAACTTTTACCGTGTCTTTTTGTTTTCTTTCACTATATGGTTAATACACTTACTATAACATGCCAAACGAACCCCAAATTGTTTATTATTAATATATATATCCTTATATAAGTCATTTGGCCGAACCTTAGATTTTTAGGAATAAAATAATAATTAATAATATAATATTTGATTTAAAAACTATTTTGTGTCAATTTTGACACTATTTGATATATGATTTTTGTGAAAGTAATAACAGAATTATATGTTCGAACAAAGTTGATTAGAACAACACTAATATATCATAGTAACCTAGAAAATTAGTGGAATTCATAAAAAGTCTCAAATTACACTAATTTTAGCATTTATAACATCAATTATGTTAATATTTCCTTAAAAGGGTAATTACTGCATCATCGTTGTGTCATAAATAAATTAATTTATTTAAAGTCTAAAAATTATAAATAAACTATCATTATGTAGGAAATCTTTTTATCTTTCTAATGAATATTTATAGTCGAATTTATCTTATGTATAACCCCATATTAAAAATGTTTTAGTTATTAAACTTTGATTTTAACTATTTTAACTATTCATTAAATAAAATAATATTAAATGTCATAATCTAATCCAAGTGGACCTAAATGGTCATATTATATTCATAAGGTTGTTTTTGGTCGAATTACACTTATCCAATAGAATTAGGACATGTGTTAGGGTAATAGTAATATCATATTTACCCTTAGTTACCCTATTTACTATTAACCGTGGTAAAAAAAAGTAAAAAGTTACTATTCACCAAAAATTATTTTCATCTCATTGAACCACATTTTAGTCTTTCATATTAACCATGTTTGTCGGATTTTCGAAATTCCATTCATAGAAGCGGTAAAATTATGTTTTATGCAAAATTCAGTTTTTAACCTACCACTTAGTGGTTTCACTATTCATCAAAAATTGAAAGTTTTTAGAAAAATGCCAAAATTTTACCCTAAGCTATATTTCATATTCCGAATTCAAAAATGAAGTCTATTTTACCAAATTAATAACATAGAAATTGCATTAATTAATTTTATAATTAAATCCCGCTGTTAAAACAAATAGCGTGTTTTTAAGAAACAATATCTATCAAAAGATTGACACTTGTTTATGTTTGGTTTAAATGTGAAATTACATCCAATGACCAACATTGTATTAAATTGTAAAAATATATTATAAATATACTTTAAAACAACTCAAATTAATAATTTATCACTATTAATTATTTTGATTAAAAAAAGTTGTTTTTAATTATAATTTAGCAATTTTCACTATTCATCAGAATATGAAAGTTATCCGAAAAGTACCAAAATTTCACCTTAGGCTAAATTCGATACTCCGAATCCAAAAATGAAGTCCATTTTGAGAGCTAAAATTTCTAAAATTTTAAAAGGTGGTTATTACTATTCATAACGGCTAGTTATAATAATATTTTAATAGCATATCGTTGTTTAGTGAAACTCGGTATTGCGTACTACACACGCTATCGAGGAAGGTCGTGATTGCGTGTAATGCAAGGCAAGTCAAGGATGCGTGTTGTGCAAGATCCTTTTGGGGTAGCGTACAACACAAGACATTAGTGAAATAAAAAAGAATATTTTTCATAAAATCTCGGGCTGTTACACCCCTCCTGTCCATTCCTTTGTTGAAATTGATTTGGTCAACACAACGCACGTTATAATGATAATTTTAATACTGATGATAACGTAAAAATATGTTAAATAATAATGATGATGACATAAATTGTGTGATTAATTAAACTAAAAAAAATAATCATGATAAAATAATTTAATGGATGTTATTATTATTAATGATGTGAAGTGGGAAGGTGTGTGATCCATTAGACGTTGATAAATGAAACATGCAGTTTTTTATTAATTGAGTAATTGTTGAAATTAAATTTGAATAATAATAATGGTTGTTGTGTTATTAATATTATTAATAATATTAATAATAATGAGAAATTGATTAAATGAGTCATGGTATTTATTGCAAACAATTAAATGAAGATGCAAGTGGAAGCATGGTGGTGCATTCATAAAATTAAAGGTGAGTTCGTTATATTGGGTTTATTAAATTGAATGTTTTTAATTTAATAAAAGTGGTTTCAATTTAATCAGTGTGAAATAAAAATAAATAGAATTAAAATAATTAAATTGACGGATGTTACGCGAAATTGACATGGCATGGTCGGATTCAGATATCAACAGGGTGGTTTAACATGGTCAATGTGACGAGCGTAAATCTTTTTTTTATTAAAAACAATAACGTCGGTGAGTTAATAAAATAAGTTGATGAAATGTTATTGTTATTGAAGAACAATAAATAACAATGATGGCATAAAACTATGTGTGAGAGGTTAATAAAATTAAATGTATTAAAATGGGGTTCAATATGTAAGTTATATTAATTTTGTTTTGTCATTTAATTCAATTAAAAGAAACGGTTTTGAGTCGCATGGAATGGTTGTGCATAGGTTTTCCGAAAATTGAAATATGAAATTAATAATATTGATCGTATAATAAATATAATAATAAAATTAAAAGGAAATTGGTTTTATTTAATAAATTGTAATAAATTAAAGGATGAGGTGCATGAAAAAAGATGGGGCGTGATGATGTTGATGTCCAGGAGGCGCAATGGGTTTTCTTTTTTTCCCTTTAAATAAATAATATTCATATAATAATATTATTATATTAATAAATGAAAATGAGAGGATAATGTTGTGAGATATGAATGGAGGGAAAATGGGGAGGCGCATGACATGGGGAGGGGGAGGCATGAATGCCCCCTTTCCCTTGTATAAATCGTTTTTTATATAACTTGATTTAATATATCATATATTTTATATAATGTTGATTTAATATATTATAATAGTAATACAATAATAAAATAGGGGAGTCGCATGGCATAACAGGGGTGTGCAATGTGAATCTCAATTATAATTTGAAAAAAATTAAAATAGTATAAATATAATAATAAGAATATAATAATATTATTATTATTTTGGGTTATACAATTTTAATTCGACCGTAACTTCTTTACACGGTGTCAGAATGACGAACCGTCTGTGACAGCGTAACCCTGAAATTAGGACGGTCAAATTAAGACCACTGATGGATACTTTTTATGAGTTATGTCTCGGGTCAATGAAACACACATATTAATAGAATTGACGTTATCATTAAATGCATGGAAACTGCGTGATGTGTCGTGTGTTGACCAGTCTAAATGTGTAACGGGTGTACGGTCACACCGTGTATTCATCAATACATGCTGCATACTATTTTACCTATTCGTTGCCTATATAATAAAGGGTCGTGGATTATTTCTAGACTGATTGCTTCTTCTTCACATGACGACGCTCTGGGATGATCGAGAAGTCTTCCTCCTCTAACTTCTTCATCCGGAATCCAATTGTCGATCTGTCAGTGGCTGTGGGATCGTGTCGGCAAGGAGAACACCGTACACCATGTTCCGTTCCCTCTTCTTTGACTTCACCTCCGCAGTTTCCAACCGAGGAGACTACTGATAATTGACGGGAATGACGATCTTTGACGAACGACTCTAAAAATGTAAGTTAAACCTTTTTTCTTGTATTCTCTTTCTGATACTACTTCTCCCATTTTCTTTCCATGCTATGGAGTGTGATCTCCGTTTTGAGGGAGTTTCTTGTGTTGTTGATTTGGTGGTGCCGCGACGCCCTTGGTGGGTGTAGTCGTTCTAGGAGAAGCCTTGTGATCGTGGTGGTCGTGTTCGTAGAAGGACATCAGAACCTGTTGAGGTAGGGATCTTAGCTTCATCTCTCTAATTTGTGTATCATGCGGGGTGGGTATCCTCTTGTTGTCATGAGAAACAGTTAAAACTTAATAAAGATAATAACTGGCTTATATAACGGGGATGGGAAGTTGTGATGGCTGTTACTTTATACCCAGTGATATTATGTTGTGAATTGAATGAGCTTTTACCTACTTAAAATCACGGTCGTTGGGGGCCTTTGATTACACAATTAAATGTTTTTTCTCTCCTTATGGATTTTCTTATGGATGGAAACCTTGTGGAATGTGGAATTTGGTTAATCACGTAAAGTTGGCTGTTTAAAATCTAGAACCCTTGTGTGATCACCCCGGTTGAACAAAATGTAATAATGAACATGTGGGTGTTGGCTTAGTTACGTGACATGTGATGGGGGTGTTTTGTGGGTTGTTGTGGATCGGGTGAGTAGAGGGGCTGCGGTTGACTTGGTTGTGGGTAGGTGTAAATGCTGCATTAGTGATGGGCAGTGGGGCTGCAATAAATGGTATTAAAGGGATATTGATGTACGGGTTTCAGTGCGTTTGTGGTTATGGCGGTTGGCAGCGGGGCTGTAGAGTTGGGTTTTAATGTGAACGAGTTATGGGTTGTGATTAATAAATATAATGTGGAAGATTTAATGAATGGTGGGGGTGTGGTAATGGAACAGGTTTAATAATCAATGGGTTGGTTGGTTGATAAGAAGGGCTTGGTTTTGTTGCTGGTGTTTTCCTAACTTGATTTGTGGATGACATGGATATGTTTTACGAACGATCGATGTGGTTGGTTGTGGATAGTTTCCCAGTAGTTTAGGAACAAATAAACTAATTCTACTGAAACATGAAAACCTAAATGGGTTGGGGGTTGTTGTTGTATGAATGCTTCGTGGTAGCAGTGTCGAGGCACGTGATCAGTTTCTCTGTTTAGAAGCCATAGGTTGGGCTGTGTGTTTGGTATATATATATATATCTGTATCTTTTGCGTTTTATCACACCCCACCCATGTTGAGAACTTAGTGACGAACACTCCCATTTTATGGGAGAGGGTGTTTTTCCCTTAGTTACTAGCTCCTTCCTGCTCCTTCTCCCCTAGGCTGTGATGGCTTGAGGCGACCTTACACCTATGACTCTTCGGGTAGGTTTCGATTGGGGTGGTTCAGCCCAAGACTCTTCGGGTAGGTTATGCTGTTTCCCAAGAATCTTTGGGATGAGGCCCAGGTGTGTGTAGGCGGGATACATGGCTGTGAGGCCCAGGTGTGTGTGGGCGGGATACATAGTTGTGAGGACCAGGTGTGTGCGGGCGGGATACGTGGTTGTGAGGCCCAGGTGTGTGCGGGAGGGATACGTGGTTGTGAGGCCTAGGTGTGTGCGGGCAGGGAGAGTGTGGTAGCATCAGGACGTTCGCCGTTAGGAAGAGCAGATACCTAATGGGAAATGGTGTGGGGTACCCAATACTCTTGTTCTTATATACTACTACTACCTATTGTGATTGTGTTTTTGGTGAGTGTGGCTGGTGAGGTTGGGTGGATAGAATTCCTTGCTAGGTTTCTTCTGTTGTTCTCACGAGACATTAGGATTTCTCCCCACTTGTGCATGAGAGCTTTAGGTTTCCCTACTGAGTATACTTGTATGCTCACCCTACGTTTACTTTCAGGTTTCCAGGAGGACTACCAGGGCTGTGCGGGACCCTACTAGTCAGACAGTTGGAGTTGTTGCAGTTTGTTTTACTTGTTTCCTTTTTGGTATTGTACATTGAGCTATCTTGTACTTGTACCTTGTTATAAAATTTGTTTAAACATGCATGTGGGTTTGGTTTGGGTTTATTTCTATACACTTGTTTTTTCCCTTTTTGCTGGTTGACTTGTCCTATTTCCCGATCTTTAAAAATAAAAAGGGTAATGCCTCCCATATTTTCAAAAACTCATACCCTTGGTGCTAGTCACCAACCCGGGGCCTACTAGAGGTGGGACTTGGGGGTCATTATCTCCCTTTCACCATTGCCAGCTCTGGAGGGGCATCTTTGGTGGGAGGGGGTCGTGACAGATATAGTCCATGGGAAAGGAACCATAATGAATTTGCAGCCTTCTTCTATGAGATACCATCCTTCTTTCCATGCATTGTTTTGAGATATAAAATTGGATCTTGTTCTTGTTAATCATATCTACAATCTAGAGGTAATAATCAATATGAGTTTTATTAATCCCTTGAATATAACTAATGTCGACATTAATGAAAATTAATGTATCATCAATAAACATGAGTTTGGAGATACAAAATGATTTTGATTTGATTTTATTGGGAAGGATGGTGTGATGCATGGTTCCCTTATTAATGAGACGATTGATCACATCCTGGGAAAGAATGAAAAGACTCAAGGATAAGGGATCCCCTTGCATCAAACCATGCATATCTTTGAAGAAAACATAATTTATTCACATGAATGGAACAAAAAACCATTAGGAGATGAAACACCAGAAGAGAAATTCAATAGACCATGAAGATAATCCCATGCCTATAAAAACTTTAATAATGAAGGACCAATCAATCCTGACATAGTCCTTGTCCATATCCAACAAGTCCACCATATTAGAACCATGGAATTTGATGTTAAGATCATCTATAACCTCTTTTAATAAAGCGATACAACCTTATATAGATAGTTTTTAAAATCAATCCAACTCAGGGGAGATCCAGTGGGGAAGATGAGTAATTAATCTACCACTGAGGATGGGGGCAAGGACCTTATACGTAAAGTAGAACAAACTCATAAGACAATAGTTTTGAAGAGGGGAGGGATTTTTAATCTTAGTGATAAGAACAATGGTGCTAGCACTTGCAACATGAGGGAGGGTCCCTCCATGGATGAACTCCTAAACTAACAAAACCATGTTAGACTTAATAATACTCCATGAGGCTTTGTAAAAGGATATAAAAAAACCATATAAGCCTGGGGAATTGTATGGGTTGAGGCTTTCCACAACCTCTAAGATTTCGTCCTCATTCTGTAAGGCTTCAATCTGCTCATTATCATGTCCAAATACCACTTCAGAAATAATGACTGCAACTTCTTCATGACCCCTTTGGTAACATTAAACCCTCCTGGGATTGGGTCTTATAAGAAGGTTCTTTACAAAGGACTCCACCTTGACACAAAAAAATTGGGATCTTTAGCGTAAGAACCATACTCCATCCAAATATTAGTGTCATGACCCATTCCAGAGGGGTTTGTGCTGTGACTCTCCAACCCCACCTCCAAAAGACTAGGGGCTGGTCACTAGAATCAAGTAGAAATATCACTAAAAATGGGAGGCATTGCCTATGAACCTACACGCACACACACATTTCTAAAAGTAAAACACTAAGTAAAACATGGATAAAAACCACTAAGGATAACACAACCAGAGTGAAACAGAAAAGTAAAGAACAATACGGTGACCTGGGAAAGAATACATGCCCAACAAAAAGGAAGAGTTTGTAACGCAAATGCTAAAGATCATATACAGAAAACCTTACCTGATGGGTCAGTGAAGGGTAGATAACTAAAGCCATAGGAGTTTACTATGTCTTTCTGATTTCACTAGGCACCACCCAGTCCTAGACCACCTTGGTCTCTATCCAAATGTCTATCATCTGTACAAGACACGACATGTACGAGAAAATCCTATATAGGGGTGAGTAAAGTAGTACTCAGTAAGACACCCTAAAACAAATAAGGCAAGAACAAAAAATAATGAACATGAGAAGTATAGTAAGCTCACACATGTATAATTCTAAATCATGAAAAGAAATATTACCAAACTTAATCATGGAACACTCAGTATTGATGTGGCACCTAATATGGATAAGACTTTCATCCCCAATGAATCTCTTAGACCCGATGAGTCACTTAAACCCAGATTGACTTAGTCTTGAAGTCACATATACATCTAGTCACATAGTCTCTGCATCTCAACCAGCCACAAGATTCCTCTTTTAGCACACTTGTTCTAGGATAACCTACTCCTCAATCCAAAAGATGTATTAAAACTTACAAAAAAACCCTCATAGAGTATTTGAAAAGGAACACCTCCTCAAAAGGGTCCCAAAACCATAAATTTATCATCAAATAGACACATAGTTTGAAATTTAGTGGCAATTTTGTGAAAGGGTCTGGTTAGGTTCAAGTCCTATCTGACCCGATCGGACCGACCTGGCCCAACCAGGGTCTGACCTAGTCTAGCTCGATGCCAGCCCATACCCACCCTGGACCACTGGAGTGGGCTCATTCTCTCCACCCATGACACTAGAGGTGCTGCATCCCCTTCTATTTAACATGGGATTTCCACTACGTTTGACACGGTGGTCCACCATGGGACCACCATGCAGTGGTTTCCACGAGGTATTGACATTGTCGTATAGCTAGACCGCGACCCCCTACTACATCTATAGAAGCCTTCTAGTGTGTCCTTTCCGCTGCCCTGCAATTGTTGCTAAGGGGATTTCTACCCCTAGTGGCCGCTGCTGTCGGGTGGCCATGCCGCTATGCACTGCCGCCGGTGGCCCTCCTTCTACAGGTATCCATTGTCACCGTGGTGGACTATTTTCTAAACCATGAGCACCCTCATAATCAATTGGAGGCTGTATTCACTTCCATTTGTTCCAAATTATCTTTCCATTGATCTGGGGTTCTGGACACATTTGGAACCTCCCAGCAAGAATCTAACACAACCACATGGGTATGTTAGTGAAGAATATAGGATAGAGAGATATCACCATGAACACCTAATGAATAAACTTTGTCCTTTTTCTTTCAGCCTTCGTTCATCCTATTAGGGAAATGGGAACTAAAATATACTTATAACCACTAAGGTATAACCCCCTTTAATCTCATAGCAATAGTACCCATCCCACATGGACGGTCGATCTGCTGATCAACCTGTAGGTGGGATGATCAATGTTCATCATTGAAATAAATAACGATGAAGAATTATCACATAGAACTAAAACCCCTACTTTGGATTGGATCATCTAGTTTAGTGGATTTGTTATTAATGAGCTGTTGAAGAGCGATCTTGATCCGCACCTCCATCACTATTTGTGGTTTTTTGTTCGTCGTAGCTCATTGTCTGCCAATGTTATTTCTCAAGAGGTTGTAGTAATTGTAAAGGATCTTCCTTAGATCCCACATCTCCATCAAACTAATAATTAAACAAATGTGTTTTAGTGTTGATGTTTTTAGGAGATACAACATCGCCACACTACTTCATCTATAAATCATAACAACTATTTTGTTATTTTGTCACAACACCACCGCGAGACATTTTAAGAATAAATAAAATAAAATAAAATTTTTTACGTTTATTTTATTTTTCATTAAAACATCCAAAATTTAACTTTTTCCATCGACCTGAAATGGTCGAAGTTATGCCTCGCCTAAGGAAATTCTGTCATTCAAGATGCTATAATGACCTCATATCTTTTATCTAGGCACTAGTTTAGAAATTACTAAAACAACACACATGTGCTTAAAAATGTTCAAACATTTATTATGGGCACCCAGAGACTCCGAATCATATTTTTTTCTCAATTCCTAGTTTTGCAATAATCCATAAATATTTTTTAAAAAAATACATTGAAATTTCGAGACATTACATTCTCCCCACATAAATTATTTACATCTTTGATATCCACAAAAGGGCTAAAAAATGGGGATACTGAGCACTAATTTGAGCCTCCCACTCCCTTGAGCTCTTATGGAGTTTCTCGTGATTCCCACTGAATGCGCACAATATGAACCAACTATCTGTGAATGACCCACTCTGGTAAATAATTTATCTCCACGATGAATTATGCAAACGTCACCCCATCATCAATGTCCAGATCTCCCCAGTCGATGGCATGTGATGGATCATGAATTTACCTCTTCAGGTGCGACACCTAAAATAAATCATTCACCCAATTAATCTGTGGGGATATATCTTAGTGATATTCCACCTCGCTAACTCTACATAGAATCTTAACGATGTTTTGCACCCAATGCTTTGTGAAGTCTTCATCCACTCTTGGAAGTCCTTCACCTTCTCTATAGTGGCTAATACCAACTCTGGTCCCATTAGTGTTAACTCTCCTGGGTCAGTCTAACAAATTGGAAAATTATAGGGTCATCCATAGAATTCCTTGAACAGTGCCATAATAATGGTGGAGTGGTAGCTATTGTTGTACGCGAACTCCACTAGGGGTAGGTGATCCTCCTAACTGTGACCAAAATTGAGGATTCAAGAACATAGTATGTCCCCTAGGACCATAATGGTCTACTACATCTGGCCATCTATCTATGGGTGAAAAGCTATGCTCAAGCGCAGCTGAGACCAAATGCCTTCTATAGTCCCTTCCACAATCAGGATGTAAGGCATGCATCTCAATCTGAGACTATTATTGATGGGACACCGTGGAGTCGAACTGTCTCCTATATATAGATGAATCCCAATCTCTCTACCGAACCCTGTACATGAGTCACTCAGAAGTGGGCCAAATTGGAGAGTCAGTCGATGATCACCCAGATGGTATCGTTCCCTCTGAACACACATGATAATCATATCATGAAGTCCATTGATATTTAATCCCCCATCCACTTTGTCACCTTAGGGGGTTGAGTCGAACCCTCTAGAACCTAGTTCTCGACCTTCACTTACTGAAATGTGAGGCATCTAAAGACAAACTCCACCATAGATTTCTTTTACCCAACCACCAAAACTGATTTCGGAGGTCCTTGAAATTCTTTTCCACAACTAGATATACCACCAAAGGGGATGTATGGAACTCCCTCAAAACCTTCTCCCATAACTTTGTCGGTACAACTGTGTTCCCTCTGAAGAGAATGACGTGGTCCCCACCTTTTGAATATCCATTAGGGGCATGCCATGTGGACATTTGAGCACCTGTAGTTTTTTAGATGACATCTTTGAGCTATGAATCCCACACATGTTGTTAGAGTGGATGGGTAACCACCATTGAATAGAGATAAGATGCCTCATCTCCATCCACAAAGGATATATGAAGCATGGCCAACTACTCCGAGGCCTCTTTTAGTAGTTGTAAACTCGATCTCCAGCAGAGAGCCTCTTCCACCACATTCTCCTTCCAAGGAGTATAGACTATCTTGAAATAATTTTCTGGGAGGAAATTTATCCAACTCCATTTTATTAGGTTCAAATCCTTCTGAGAAAAGATATACCTTAGACATTTGTGGTCTGGGTAGATGATGAATTTCTCACCCATAAGGTAGTGTTGCCACATCTTCAATGTGAAGACTACCAACACCATCTCTAGATCATGGGTCATGTAGCTCTTCTCATGTGGTCTCAACTACATTGAACCATAGGCAATCACTACTTACCCTAACATCATGATAAAACCCAGCCCGATCCCTGATGTGTTATAGAAATCCATGTACTCGATACCCTCCTCTACAAATCTCTGCATGTGAGCACTAGTCAAACTCTGTCTCAGCCGCTGAAAGCTCTCCTGGAACTTCACCATCCATACGAAAGTTTTCCCCTTTCATGTAAATTCTATCATGGATGTTGTTACTCTTTGAAAAGTCAAGGACAAACCTCTTATAGTATCTATCCAATTCAAAGAAACTTCGCACCTTGGTAACATTATTGGGTGGCTTCCAAGCCAGCACCGCCTCTATCTTAGCTAGATCTACAATGACTCAAGCCTTTGAAATGGCATGTCCCTAAAATTGGACATCTCATATCCAGAACTGACATCTCAAGAGCTTCCAGTAAAGCTAGAGATCTCACAGTAAGTCCATGACCATCCTTAAGTGTATCACATTATCCTCCTTGGACACTCAGTGCACCAGGATTTCATCAATAAAGACCACTACAAACCAGTGTAGGTAGGGATGGAAGATCTTATTCATGAGTCCCATGAACACTTTTTGGGATCTTTTCACACAAAACGACTTCACTATGTACTCTTAGTGGTCATAGTGACATTTTGAATCCACCTTTGGAATGTACTCATCATGTACAAGGAGCTGGTGATAGCCAGATTTGAGGTCTATCTTCAAGAATCATCTCACTCCCTTTATCTAGTCGATTAGGTCATTGATCCTTAGTAGAGGATACTTATTATTCACTGTCTACTAGTTTTGGTGTCTAAATTCCACACATAACCTCATCCTCCCATCCACCTTCTTGGAAAACAACATTGGGGTGGACCATAGTGAATCACTGGGTCTCACAAAGACCTTCATCTGTAAGTCCTCCAACTATACCCTCAATTCACGAAGCTCTGCAGGAGCCATCCAATATTCTAGTGTTGATATCGGTGAATTCCTGGGGTACAGGTAAATGTAAAAGTCAACCTCTCTACGAGAAGGTAATCCCAAAAAATCCTCAGGGATGTTGTCATCATACACTTCCACCATTGTAGGAAATTGAGGACTCCTCTTATCCACTGCACCCAGGGTTAGGCTAGCCAAATGGTGAGTAATCTGCTGCACCATCCTTTTAGAAAGTTTATCCTACACTACAAGTGTTCCCCTTTCATCCTTGAAGGAAAACTTGGTCCAATCTATCCAGACACACCACACTCTATGCCTAAAATAGTAAATTTGGGCATGTAATCTAGATAACCAGTCTATATGTAGAATGGCATCACAACACCTCGACACTGCTACTAAGAAATACTAGCCAAATATATCACTTCTAAGAGTAACCTCACACTTCCATCACCAATGTGTGATTGTTGAATTCTCTCTTGTATGAGACTCTAAGCGTAAGGATCGAGCCAAACACTCCACCATAATCTCTGTGCTCTGAAAAAGGTACATGGTAAGGAAAGAGTTACTAGAAACTATATCTATAAGAACTTCAACTAGAGGACTAAGACAAAAATCGTAACTCTAATCATCTCTGGAGCATTGGGTTCATAAGCCTCTATTGCCTGAAGTTAGGCTAGTCACAATCCACCAGCTCCCGAAGCACGTGGTGGACCACCTAGGGGTGGTGGTGGTATTAACTCGAACCTATACCCATTTCATACTACTTTATCTGCTCCCCTTCCATGTCTGCCAGCTTACAGACCACCCCTCTCGACCCTCTACCTCTACCTCAGTGGTACCTTGACTGTCTTGTTATCTGTACAACGATTCAATAAATAAAAAGACATATACCCCCAACTATCTCATGTGTCACACAAACTTTTCTTTGGATGACTCCCTCTATCTTGAAAGCCTCATACCGATAACCCTCTATCCTGGGGCTGACTTCTAGATGGATTGAACAACTTGGGTCACTGTGTCTGCTTCATGCTACCCACTACTAAAGGCTCTGATACCTGGTGTCTACTAGTATCTCTTTCTGCTAGAGTCTGCTTCGCCAGATCTCCATGAGTAGAGATCACCCTAGCACCCCAACCTATGTATAGATACTAAGAGATACCATATATGCCCTAATATTCTATCATATTCTCTACTTAAAATCACAATCCTTGAAGAATGGGTCACGAACCATGTTTGTGGAGTAATAATAATGTTCATTAAACCTCTCCAAGTTCTCCAATACTATCTTTTTTCCCTACAACAGATGCATAAGATCCAAGATTCGTACTGAGTATAAAGATGCCTAAAGATATCCTCCCTTAAAATGCACTCCAAATTTACCCAAGAGAGAGTGTTCTCTTCATGCATCTTAATCCCTAAGCTCCAACACCATCCCATTGAGACCTGAAGAAACCTCTTGGAATAGACTACCATCTGATCGGGTGGTGTCCTCAAATTTTAGAAGATGTGTGTAACTGTGTACATCCAATACTTAGATATCTAGGGGTCAGTCTGAACCCTAAACCTGGGAGGTCTCTTCCTCTGGAACTCATGCAACACACTGAGCTTGAGTGCATCCTCTACCAGTAGTGATGGTAGCAACTACTAATTGATGAGTGGTGGTATCACTGGTGCACCCCCCAGTGGGCCTATATCTGGTACTAGTCCCTGTACCAATGCCTCATCGCTCAGCGTATCATCCTTGTATTCATAGAACAGAATCATGATGGCTGTCTAAGTGGAGGAATCCAGAAACAGATCAAGATGAACCATGATCAATAGAGTATACCTAGTGAACTCACTCAAGAAGGACATGGGGACACCCTCAAAATCCTATATGATGCAATTAATATTTATTTCCCTGCAACCAGTGTTTTCATACATTGAGTCAGAAAGTTGGTGTCTAGAGTCCGTGTTTATGGATACGTTAGCCACCGCACCAACACTAGAGTCACTAACATAAAATATGAACTCAAATCTCATAACACTGTTTTCCCAAACCCTGCTTACAAACTCCTAGTCCCAATGTGAAACCAAACCTATAGCTCTGATACCACTCTGTCATAGCCCATCCTAGAGTGGTTCAGGCCATGGCACCCCAGTACTGCCACCAATATTTTAGGTGATACTGACTAGCACTGAGTAGGAATATCAGAAACATGGGAGGCATTACATATGTACCTATACGCAAAAACACAATTCTGAAAGTAAAACACTATGTAAACCATTCATGCAAATGACTATAGATATTAAAAAAAGAGTTCAACAGAAAAGTAAAGTTTAATTGGGTGAATTAGGCTAGAATAAAATCCCACCAAAAAGGAAGAGTCTATAAGGAAAATACCGAAGCTCATCTACAAAAAATCCAACCTGATAGGTCAGTGAAGGGAGGATGCCTGAATCTATAGGATTATGCTGCGTATGTCTGATCTCACTGGGAACCACCTAGTTCTGGACAACCTAGGTCTCTATCAAAACATTGATCAACTAAACAAGACCCGAAAAATACATGCAAATCTCATGAAAGGGTGAGTAAAACAGATGTCAGTAGGATACCTCAAAACCAAAAAGAAAATACCACAAAGGAAAGCACATGAGAAGTATAGTTAGGTCACACATGTATAAGTCTAAATCATGAAATTAAAGATTACCAGACGTAATCATTGAACACTCAGTATTGATGAGGCACCTAGTCCCAATGAGACTCTCATCCTGGATGAGCCAGTTAATCCAATGATTCGCTTAGACCCAATGAGTCACTTGGACTCAGAGAGGCATACTCTTGAAGTCATTTATACATCAAGTCACACAATCTCCACATCACAACCAACCATAGGATTCCTGTCATAGAACAATTGTTCCAGGAGAACCTACTCCTGAATCCAAATTATGTATTCTGAATTCCATGAAAATCCACTTTGAGTATCTCAAAAGGAAAAAAATCATCATAAGGGTCCCAACACCACAAAAGATTGTCAAACGGATGCAAAGTTTGAAATTTAGGGGAAATTTAGTGAAAACGGTTTGGATGGGTCCGGGACTGGTTTGACACGAACCAACCCACCGAGTTCATCTTGACCTACTTAGTCTGACCCAGACCGACTATGCCTAGCTCGATACGTCAGCCTGACTTCCCTACCGAGCCTGTAGGAGCATGACAGTTCCCTCCACCCAGGACGTAGTAGGTGTCGCCACCCTATCCGTTCAATGTGAGTCGAAAACTGCTTTTGACATGGAAGTCCACCACATGAATACCCCGTGGTGGTTTTCATGAGGTCTTGTCATCACGGACTATCTAGACTGTGTCCCCTCAGCCATGTGACACGCCCCCCTGCCGCATCCGCTAAAGCCCGCCGTCATGAACCACCTCACAACAGTTGCTATGGGGATCTCCACCACCGGAGATTTTTGGAGGGATCTCCACTAATGAAATATTTCATTGGGATCTCCGCCTCCAGCTATCAATCCAGTCACCACCACACACTTTTTTCTATATCCCTCCTTTCACGGGTATCCACTGTCACCGTGGTTGCCTATTTTTTAAAATGTGAGAACTCTTGCGATCCTTGGGACTCCGTCTCCAATACTATGTGATACAAATTATATTTCCATCGATCCAGGGGTCTGGAACTATATAGAAAATCTTAGAAAGAATCTGACATAACCACAGGGTTTTGTTAGTGAAGAATGAAAGAGAGAGAGAGAGCACCCTGAATTCCCAAGGAACGAACATTGTTCTTGTTTGTTCAGCCTTTTTTCATCCTATTAGAAAATGGGGAACTAAAATATACTTATAACTAGTATGGTATAACTCCCTTTAATCCCACAAAAATAGTACCCATCCCGTATGAATGACAAATCCATTGATCAACTTGTTGGTGTGTTGATTCGCATTCATCATTGAAAGAAAGAACGTGGAAGAATGATCAAATAGAATTAAAACCCCTACCTGGGATTGAATCATCTACTGTCATGGAATTTTTGTTGATGGTCTATTGAAGATCAATCTTGATTCACACCTACATCTCTTTGGGAGATTCGTCATTTATCACCGCTCTTCATCCACCAATGTTTTTTCTCCAGATGTTGTGGGGAATTCTCTAGGACCATCCTCAGATCCAACATCCCTCTCAAACTATTAATTGAAGAAATGAGTTTTAGTGTTTCTATTTAACTGAGATGCAATATCTCCATGATGGTTCATTTAGGAAGGGTAACGACTACTTGGTCATTGCATCACAACGCCACTGTGAGACGTTTTAATAAGAAATAAATTAATCTTATTTATGTTTATTTTATTTTTCATTAAGAAATCCAAAAATTAACATTTTCTCTCAACTTGTGATGGTCAAGGCTAGGCCCCACCAAAGTTAAAGTCATCTTTCTGGATGCAACTGTGCCCTCAGATTTTTCATCCAGGCACCAGTTTAGAATTTAATAAAACCATGTATGCGCACTTAGTAAAATATTAAACATTTATTTCAGGAACCCCAGGCCTTGGAATCACATGTCATCTCAACACATGGTTTCAAAATAATCCATATAATTTAAAAAAACTTATATTGAAGTTATCAGAAATTATAATATGGCCGAGTGAACTTCAAGTTTTCCTTGATGCATGCATAGAAATATGATGTGTTCCGATCCCACTTTCTTAGCCACATTACTCTAGATTGATCCCGTGCTAAATGATCCATCTTAAAATTAGTTCTACCATATATTCCTTCTAAACAACAAGATCCCAAAAAATGGTTTCATTCCAGTCCATTTCTAAAAAGGATTCCAAGCAGTCAATCTCCAGCTGGACTGTATCCAAATCATGAGAAGGGGAAGGTTGGTTACTGATCCACACATAAAGGTATACCCTATGGTGCCAAAATTTATTGTTCAATATTTTCCTTGAATTCACATGCATAGTTTTATTCCATGAGTGGTCCACTATACATTGGTATCCCGAATGGCTAATCCAAAACTGTGAGAATGTGAGAGAATCCTAGCTATCCCATCTGGGTGACATGTCAAAGAGAAGGGGGAATGGTCTAAAACACTCTAAGTCAGATGGGACACCTTGGTATTGTGGTAAGTAGAAATGGAATGGAAATTTTCAAGGCATCAGTACAATAAACTCTAGGACCAGTGCACACCTCTCTAATTATTACATGATGTGAAGTGCCTCCCGAAGAAACTCATGTCTAATAACCCTTTTCATGACATGAAATGTGAGAAATCCATGCTAGCTCTACGGGGAAAGGAGCTTCTACCATTCTTATCATTAGGACCCACAACCATGCAGACCCCCCCCCCCCAAAAAAAACAATAGGTGTCCCTATGATCAATTTCTTTAAGTTCATTCCAAATAATAGTTCGTTCCTAGATGTCACAGCTACCATCACTAAAGAGATGAAAAAGGTTTAAGATACATTCATGATCTTAGTAGTGATCTGCTAATATGAATCCCAAACCAGATTGACACTAATTTATGATTTATAAAAAATCCATATAGAGTGATTTTGGGACTCATCTTGCATGAAGCCAATCATTCTAATTTTGGGAAAAAATCTTCAATCTTAGATCTATATTGTTTGGGCTATAGCACTGTAACTAGGGAAACTGATTTTGACAAAACCACATTAACTATGTAGTCAGTTTTAACCAGGATCCCTGTCTATGAGAATTTCAAATAGGAAATGATAAGATTAATGATAGTGGTGCCTAGAATTGTCCCCATGCATCATGGCCTCTTTGATTTGATGAGAATGTTGACTATGATGTTTTGTAGGAGATCTAGTTCTTGCACCAATAAAATCTAAATGATGGGTATGAGGTGGATGGGTAGAAAGATTCCTAGGGATGGGATTATGGCTAATTGGGATATCGGGTGAAAGGGCTCAGGCATCTATATTGTCTCCATCAGAAGTACCAGACAAGCATACTAGTGAGGTTAGTACAGGAGAAGGCAGTGGAAGTAGAGGATAATGACTGGAGGGAAAAGGAATAGGGACTGATTCAAAAGTGGAGCACTTAATAGTTGAATACTAATAATAAGAAGTCACCTTAATAAGAGATTAATTGGAAAAGGATATTGAAGGAAGTTCCGATGAGGGACCAAGAAGATCCATACCTTCTTAGAGCCGCGAAAGGTCGATCCAGGTATAAAAGAGATTAGCTGAAGTAGGAGAACTCAAGCTCATAAAAGTCACTAGATCCATTAAAGAATTCTTACAAGCCTCCTTGTAGGAAGATACATATAGAACCAAAGGCTCCCTTTCTACATCCGAAAAAAAATAATACACGAAGGCTGGATAAAGGGCCACTTGGGGATGCTAGAGGTGAAATATGAGGATGCATTAGATACTAGAGTATGATTCTTTCTCAAAGATGAGAGAATGCACTTCCCCATGTTCTCATGATGTTTCAACCTACAGATGGGGAGAGAATGTCCTTAGAGGTGGTAGAAGGAATAAAATGAGGGCATTGAAGGGTAAACCATGCTTTGGCACAAATCAAAAGAGTCCTGGACTTGGATGGTGTTCTGACTGAGAATTCAGATGGAAAAATCCATATCAAACAGGTGTGATCCCTAGAGGTCTCCTCAAGGATCAAGGACCGGTCATCCTCACATCAGAAGAACCTGAGATATTCACCAATGGCATGATGAAAGTAACCATGATGAATCTCCATGTCCTTGGAAGCCACACCCACACATTTACCCCCCTCAAACTTCTCTTAAAAGAATAAAATATCTCAAATCTATAGTTTGTTATCATTTCTCCACCTTTATAGTTTATTAGTGTCTCCGATCAACTATCTCTTGTGTACCTAGTACAAACCATGTTATATTTTTGTATACTATATTTCTTACTTTCTTCCACCTCACCTCCCTGCCATTGTAGTCTTCAGCCTGGGATGACCACCCACCATGGCGAAGTTGTCCTCCAGGTGCCACCCTTTCCCCATCTTCCACACCCTCAACTAACCGACATAGAAAACCTCCCCCTTTTCCTTCCTAACTACCCCACAACATTCGCTGCATTAATTTTTTATTGAATGTGTTATTTTGTAAGCTGGGATAGTGTGAGATTGGATTCAATATTTATCTATTTCACATTAGGTATTTAATTCAAGATTTTATCATATAGTTAAATAAATTATATAAATTATTATTATAAAATTTAATCTTTTTTATAATGGTGATGTCCTATGATGATAACGATAGAAAAATTATAAGTAAATTGATTTATAAATGTGATATGAAGTGTGTATCTATTACTATTCATAATGATTTGGGACAGATGCATGATAATTATAAATAATATTTATTTAATTTCAATTTTTATACTAATTTTATTTATTTATATATTAGAGAGTCATGAATAAAATTGAATTTATTAATTTTTTATCCGTTTATCGTCTCTGAAAAAATTTATAGCTATCATTTTTCCATTTTGCTTATTAGTCATTTCTTCCAAAAAATTATTGTAAATTAGTGTAATTTTAATTAAAGTAACGTCTATGTTTTTTTGAGTGTTTTATTTTTAAATATATTTTTTAAGGTAGATTTTATACTTTAATTTTTTTTGGCTATTTATATTCAAAACTCAACATAATTTTTTACTATTTATTTTCAAAATATTTTAAAATGAAGAATGGGTTTCTGGGTTTTGAAAATCAAAAATAGGTTGGTAATTAAATATTATTATTTTTTGGGTATTTCTATGCAATGTTTTTGTAGTTTACTTATTTTATTGTATTTAAGAAAGAATATAAATAGCCATGGATTTTAAAAAATTGATTTCTAAAGGGGTTACATAATTAAATTGGTAAATGATAATTTATTTGAAAATAATCTTTGAATTTTTTTAGATTAAAAAATAGGAATTTTTTATTTTAAATGTATACACATTGTTTTGATTAAGCTTATCTTTGATTTGATATACCAATTAATTGGGTTTGTTTTAGTGCTTTAGCATGTCTTTTATCATAGGTATTTAAGATATGATCATGTTAATATATGAGGTTTGATGTATAGAATTTTTTATATTATACTCTAAGTTTTATATCATGTTTCGATAGAGTTGAAAGGGTATGGGGTTTTCCCATTATGCGAGGACATAAAATATATTTTTTGATTCATCCTATTTTTACCTTACATTAAGGTAAATATTATTATAATGACATTTCAATTCCTAGGGAGGTTTGAAGGTGTTTTGAAGTGTTATATATATTTTTATATTAAAATAGTACTCTTTGGATTGAATGTGTTGTGATTATTCCTTGGTAAATATTGATTTTGGGAAAATGATTTTTCAGAATCATTTTCTTAACTAGTTAACTTAAATATGAATGGTGTAAAAGAACAAAATTTATTCATTGTTTGAGGTGTGTGGGTATGAATAAGATTCATCTTCTTATTTATAAAATTATTTATTTTGATTAATCCATATTAATAATATTATTATTATTTTGATCTATTGCGCGTCATTAATAATTATTAGAGTCTCACCTTTAAAAAGTTATAATTTAAAGCACATTTGTCTCCGAAAAATACGTGATTATAAGATAGTGGATAAATTTTATAAAGTATATTATAATATCCCCTAACCATACATGTCGAATGAATTTTATTAAGATTTAGTATACTCTTATGGATATAACTATGAAGTATTTGACTACTAGATAATGGAGAAAACATATAATGACTTATGTTGGTAGAGATGGAATCTGAATGTATTAGATCTTAATGATGTGCAATACATGATAACTGATTTTTTAGAATTTTAATTAATAGAATGTATTTTTTGTGCTTTTATTGAAATTACTCAATGTTTTTGGATAGTGTAGGATATGTTAAATATACTTAATATAGATAAATCTATTATTTTTGTAATAGGGTCATGTTAGCAGGTTATTGTAAAAATTTATTTTTTGGTATTCCTATAACGTATGGTCTAGAGTAATCTATAAAAAAAGACAGTAACATGAAATCCAACTTCAAATATACCATCAAGAATATTTTCAACCATTCATTTCATGATATTAAAAAATCCTTGAACCTATTTGAAAATTTTCTGATTAAGATACCTTGAATATTCTAAAGAAATTTATTTTTACAAAAATTTAAAAACCATGTCACAATTAAATGAGTAGAAAGATCAATAATTTACATGGAAATTATTCCATCCCCAAAATAAATAAATATTTTTCTAACATATTTATTACCACTATTTTTTTCACACACAATAACAAACTGAGAACTGGGGCCAACAAAATAAATGATTACCCTAGGTTTCCCTTATTTAATATGACAGCTTGTCAGGATTCATAACTGATAAAATTTAGATATCGGGTTCCCCGTATTAAAAATATTTATAATTTCTCCCTTAATTTTAACTATATTATGTGTTTTTTGAAAAAAATGAATAATTTATGAACTTTATAGGATGTATATGAATCGATAATAAATGCATGCTTATAATATGAAAAAAGAGTATTAAGATAGAGTTAAATAGTTTTTCAAGTTTGCAAAATATAATGCATACAATACTTCAAAAATTCTTTATCTACATTTTTATGGCTATAACTAAATACAAATTAGTTTAGAAGAGTTGGATGAACATTTGATTTATCATAGATGATTTTGGAGCTATAAATGTTGGTCTGAAAATGAGAAAAATGAACATGCACACCAATTTAATTGATATACTGATTTGTAGATCATTTGATTTGAATACGAGTGTAAATAATTATGGAGATTGTATGTAATAAATGAAAATGGAAACTTAATATTACCTTCATGATTTTTAAAATATGTTTGAGAAGTTAAATAGTTATTCTTAGAGACCATTGTATACTAGTTGTACTAAATTCATGAAATTATTAGCTATATTGAAGTTCTATAATTTGAATGATGGCAATGGACAGAGGGACACCCAATTTACAGAACTACTTTGTTACATGAATGATATGATGCCAAAAGAAAATGAACTTCTATGTCAAACATATGATTCTAAATGAATGCTACATCCAATGATCCTAATCTATAAAAAATAAATGCTCATCCAAATTATTTCATACTATTTTTCAAGGATAACTAATCACTCAAAATATTTATTATGTGAGGTAAAACATGACACAAGTAGAAGAATCAAGTCCTTCAAAAGATCTATGGTATTTTACTATAATTACAATATTTTTACTACTATATAGGTGTTTAGAAATAACAAGATAATTAGAATGGTAATTAGATATAATAATTAATGATGGGAAACTATGTCTTCCATTAAACTATCCTCATTGGATGAGAATTTAATATGAGTATCCTAAATTTCAATATGAGCCAAGAAAAATCCTTCTAAACCTATCTAAATATGGGAAAAATTCTATTGGTGCACATACTAGTACTCATAGTACATGGGAAGTTATGTTTTTAAATTATAACTAGCTTCTATGGTTAATCGTGAAGTGTAAATACATTTTGTTTCCTCTACGTATATCTATAATTTGTTTTCGTAATGATATTAATGTATATTTGGATCCATTGATCAATTTTATGAAATTGATGTGGGATAAAGGTGTTATAATCGATGATTTTCACAGTAGTAAATAATTTACATTGATGGTCATGTTGTATGGGAAAATTAATGATGTTCATATTTATGTAAATTTTTATAGCTATATCATTAAATAAATTTTGAGGTGTCCCATTTGGGATGAATGAACACACTCAATTTGGTTAAAACATTCATGGATGTTTTTTTAATGACATGGTAGATTTTTACATCTATGATATAAATAATTATCATAGAAAATAGAATTTAATGGGAATACTGACTATGGTAAAACACCATCTCTACTATGAAGTGATCAAATTATCAATAATGTTAAATATATGGAAACTATTTTTGGTAAACCATTTCAAAAAATCATATGAAATCTGGTTGAAAAGATAGATATAGTTTCTTTAAATTACCCAACTTGATTGTTTTGTATAGAAATCATTTTCATGATGCCATGCATGTAGAACAAATGAGTTTAATAGTTTTATTTGAATTTATCTAAATGTTTATAGAAAAAAAATAGAATTAAGTCTAGGTTAAAAATGATTAACATGTGGATAGGTGAAGAGTTGGTGCCAGTCAAATGGGATTCCAGAAGTATAATTTCAATGTGGAAAGGAATAAGGACTATCTGTTCATAATGGATTCAAAGGAAGTGTATGTATTTTATTTCTTAGATGCATAAAATAATAATTGGTCAATTTTAAATCTAGTGAATAAAACGACTATAGAGTCAGATGAAAATTCAATCAAGGATGAACTTTTCATTGAGAGAACACATTCATTTCATAGAGGTTCCTATTTAGACACTGTATTGTATGTTAGATGGGACATAAAAGAGGGGATTTGGATTCTAGATAGTGGATCCAAATACCTTAAATACTTAAATAAAATAAAGAGAGTTCAATTAGTTGGATAAAGTGATTTTTGATATACTTTGTTTTTATTTATAATATTATGTGTTTTATATTATATTAACATAATATAAATTAAATACTTCACTACTCATATAGACAATTAGTTCTATAAATAATTATATTACCAACATCATTGATGAATATATGGTTGATGCTGAAATAGGGGAATTATTAAGGGTTCAATAACTTGTTAATGAAAAAATAATGACATGGCATCACCGTGTTTATTAAAATTTTGAAGGAATGAAGCATGGATGTAAATTATGAGGTTGGTTGGAATCAACATGACCAAAATTTTGACCCCACGTAGAGACCCCGACCCCAGTATCCTAGAGCTAGTGTCTACAACAATACATTAGAATAAGATATAAAGAATCACATGCTGATGGACCAAGAAGTTTTGTATTCTTTGTAAACTAGAGTCATACATTAAATTCTTTTTGGAAATTAAAACATAAAACACACAAAGTATTGTATTTAAGAACACCACTATTCCCCTTGGCATATCCCTACAAATAAACCACAAAACAATTCACGATGACTTAGGGAATGTAAAGCATAAGAATGGGGTAAGCTTAGATACTCAATAGTGGTATGAGTACGACAAATGCTGTGAATAAATAAGTAATTATCAATATAGAAAGGTAAATAATTGAAATCTATTCCACTTTAAAAATAACATGAGCAAAATATAGAGGAAAAAATGACTATCAAATAATTCCATATAAATGATCACCTGATCATGAACATTAACCAATGATATTCTAACTTATCAGATAATCACATGGAATATAAATAAATGAATTTATAATGATACAACATAAAATTATAGAAATCCAAAACATACTATTGACACCTTGTTCCTAGACATATATTCCCTTTGAGACCATATGGTAATACATTTAATACCATCGCATAATTATTCCAATACATATTTATAAATGTGTAAGGCCTCATCCAATACCCAATATAGTTTGTCTCAGTATACCTGTCGATGAATCAAGGGGATATAGTGGGACCCACCCATCACATACAAAGACAAATAAATTCCTAGTATAAAAGGGGTGGATCATAATTAAGACAAACATTTTTATTGAAAAACTGACTTATGAAATGTTAATACATACCCTAATCAATAAACAGAATCATTAAAAAACAAGAGAAAAATGGTGAATGGTAATAAAATCATACACATGCATACAAACTGATTACAAACCATATACAAAAATAATAATTATGGAATAAATTAAACATATCGTTAGTGTATCATATGTAAAATATTCGGTTGATTTCCTTGATAAATAGAAATACCATGAAAATATCCTTCATTTTTTTAGAAAAAGAAACTATTCCCTTTGAAAATAACTTTTTATAAATAATAGTTCACAAACTTTTTTGGTAGCACATTTCTTCAAAAAAAATCCTTCAAAACATGTAAAATAATTATTAAATAATTTATTGGTCATAAAGATGGAATATTCCATTGATGTAATATATTTTAAAATAAAGATTCAATTCAGATTTATGTTAAAAACCAAATGGACATTTTTTGATAAATACATCAATATTCCTATCAAAAAAAATTAGAAAGATAAAAATGTGTAAAAAACTTTTCAAAATGGTAAAAAAAATTTGAATTTTTTTTAAGAAAAAATTAATTTTGATTAAAAAGGATTTTTGACTGAAGAGAATAATAAATTTAGGTTTTATTAAAACCATTTTATTAATCATTTTTATTGCCAAAGTGAGGACTAAATGGTACTATTACATGAAAAATTTAAATAACAAGTAGAGGAAAAGAAAGCAGTTTTATTTTATGATAGAAATATGAAGTAATTCTCCCAAGGGATACTTAATGAATGAAAACAAATGATAATTATGAGATTGTGAAATACACCTTTACAACTTAGTTGATTTTTGTATCATAAGACCCATAAAAGAAATAAAATTAAATGAAACATTAAATACCATTATGTAAAATGAATTTAATACATAAAATATAGAAAAAGAAATATAAAAACCTCATAAAATAAATATGTTTTGAATATGGTGTATGTCTCGTAGAAGTAATAGTGAGTCGAGGAACCCTTACATTTAGTCTGACTCATCAGGAATGTTCTTTATCTTCCTAAATAATAAAGTTATTTTAATTATTTAATTCACTAAGAACCATTTTAAATAATATTATTACTTTTATTTCACTTATTAACAAGTTTTATTTGTTTATCCAATCAATTATATTATATTGGATGTTTTTATGTGAGTTGGATTATGTGTCAAAAATAATTTTTGTTGGTTGACTATAGTCAAAGAGGTCAGTGTTTAAAAATATTTGTATTTATAATCATGAAATAATGATCATATTTATAAATCTTTTATAATATTTCAACCAATCAGGAAATATTGTTTTAAGAAATGAAGTGCCTTATGATCACAGAGATGGGAGGCTGTACATATACCTGAGCAACATTACCTTTTTTGAACTACCATTATGGAATATTGGTATGTAATATTTTATCTTCAATAATAATTATTATATATTAAATAATATATTAAATAATATATTATATATTTATATATACTTATACATATCATCCATGTGTAGTGGTGATGGAAATAGAGTCGCATCACTTCGTGAAGGATGTAGTCCACATGTATAAGAGTGATTTTATCATCTATAAGAGAATGAAAAGGTATGAAAACTGATATATTATATTATTAGAAATATAAATGCTTCATTAATATTATAATTATTTCATGTATATCACATATACTTTTTAAAATTATCCTTATATCATTTCATGTAATGAATTAGTGAAATATGAATCACATCGCTTCGCAAGGTGACAGTCCATCATACACATGATCGACGTTATCATATCCTCTACGAAATGGAATGTAAAAACCTATATATGATATAATGTATATAGATTTATAATTATATTACATATATCATATATATAATTTATATGCATCATTAGGAACAACCATGAGTCGTGATGATGGAAGACATGTCACATGGATTCATGAGGCGGTAGTCTTTCGTACACATGAGCGACATTATAATTTATCATTTTAGGGAATATGAGAAGGATATATGTCACTACCTTAATGTAATAAAATATCCGTATATAGGAGAATTTTTTTTATTATATAATAATAAATGAAGAATATTTGTAAGTGGTGTAAGAATAAATAATATAAAACCCATAGTTATGAATTTTACCTCTTACCAAACCACCTATTAAGGATTGTATCTAAAGTAATTATAGAATTGATTTATAAACAATTAAGAGACTATAGGATTATGGGATGGAATTTTGGAAGTCATTTGGGTAGGTACTGGCTAAAATAATATGGATTTAAAGGGTTTTGATGAAAGGATAGGGGGTTCCTTTTATAATTGAGGTGAGTGGCGCAATTTTAATTTTTAAAAATAAGAAGATGTACCGATATAATTTTCCAAAAAAGTGTCTAAAATTAATAATTATAGAGTCCTAGAAATTATAATATATATACAAACCCATAAAACAGAATCTAGACATGTTTTAGATCATTTTATCCCTTATCTTTTTAGTTTAACCCTCAGTAAAACCATTTTTTCCTTAACTCTAGTAATTAATTATTACTGTCTCCACTATTAATTTTTGTCAAAAATTACATTGAAATTAATAAGTAATAGAAATATTTCTTATTCCAAAATTTAAATCCAATTTTACAAATTCCATTTACAGATGCATCAAAATTTAATTTAAAATCAATCTCGTAGAAGTGATGAGAAAATAGGGTTTCAAAGTGAAAATGTTCAATCATTTACTAATTTTTTATTTGAAAATTTAAATAGAGAATTATTGTAATGAATTAAAATGAATTAATTGATATATATTTTAACTAGTTATACTTTAAAAAAAATTTAAAATATAATTTAAATTTATAAAATATTTAAATGAAAAATGAGTTTTCCTTTAAAATTATGTATTTTCACTATTCATCAAAAAATGAAACTTTTGAGAAAAATCCAAAAAATATCCCTAAGATCATTTTTATATGATGATTTATTAAATGAGTACTAAATATTAAATTATATCTTATAAAATTGGTAAAAATTAATTTTAATGTATGTGAACAATACAACACTAATTCACCTTTCAGAAAAATATAGATGCTCTGAAAACATTTATTTATCTTAAAAACCATTCTTATTTTATTCATAATAAATAGAGAACCATGGTATTAATTTCATACATATTAAAAACATAAAATGATATTTATTTATTTATTACTATGAACAACCTCTATCTTAAAGCATTTGTTATAATAGTAATGTTTAAATAATTATATTTTAATATAGTATCATGTTTTGTTAAAACTAGATGTTTCATGCATTGAAATAAATCGAAGAGATTAAATTTATTTAAATATTAATATATCATAAAGTCAAGTGGTGTTATATTCACTTATAATTTTATTGTTTCATTTCAAATACTCTATCTAACATGATGTTCTTATTTTGAATTCTTAGGGTGTCACATTCTACCCTATTAAATAAATCAAATCCTTCCAATTTAATATTGATTTTATTAATTAGGGGTTTCAAATAAGAAAATATATTTATTGTAAACCCAAATAATAAAATATATAAATAAGACATCATCTTTATAAAATATAAAGGGATGTGTTAAGGTTATTTGGAATAACACATACAAAGTTTCCATATATGAGAACATATGTGGGAAGTGATTATTTGGACATGGAATAAAAGAATATTACCCAAATAATGATATATTTTTATAGATATCACTGATCACAAGAAAATGAATGATCTTGCGAAAATCAACAACCACAAAACCATTAAACAAATAGGTCTCAAAAAGGTCATTGATATCATAAATAATGATGGGAGTTTGATGATGTTTAGTTTAATGATTAGTTTCCTAAAGTTGATGAATTTTCAAGAGAAGATATAATTACATGTTTTCATTCCATTTTATAATCGAAATTTAGTGCTTTTGTCATGTCATGGAAAATTTCAAAATCATCAATTACTCTATGAAATGATGATAATTTTTTTATTTTTGAAATAAAAACAGATCATAAAATATATAATAGAATGATAAGTCATTCTGTCAATTTCTAGTTATCATTATAGAAAAATTATTAGAAGAGGTTATCCAATATGGATTAATAATCATATGGTGAAGTAATACATTAATATCTAAATCCTATTCTAATGTAAAACATAAAAAATTTCATAAATGGTTAACCTTATAACCCTTCCAAGTGATTAATATTCAAAAATTTAGAAAAATGGATGATAAATTTGAAAAATGACAATATCATTAAACTTCCAAAAAATATGAAGTAACTCTAAATCGTCACATACCGTAAATGAGCATAAATTTATCTTGTATTCTCTTGAAGAATTTAAATAACCTAAATTATGTTAAAACCTTATTGTAAAAATGAATTCTTTGTTATTCCTAATATAAAACACATATTGTTGGGTATATTCCGTAAATCCAAAAATGTTATTAACACCATCATTGATAGTAAAAACCACTTATAAACAAATCATTAATTTTTTTCATGCTATTTAGTGATATCTAATTTACATTATCCATATCAATCATTTATTTATCCCAACATCATTATCTCGACACCAAGAACTTATTAAGGGTTAAATTTCCATCAATCATGTGCTTCCCTTGAAGTTCAACTTTCCGCTGAATCATTTTTCTTTGTCATCAGTACCAATCAACATATGATATCAAATCATTTATGAAATGGTACAATACTATAATACCTTTATGATTCATGATAATTATAATTATAATTTCATTAATAAAAAACTGTTTCAATATTTTTCTTGGATACAAATACAAAATCATAATAATAATTCCACTCCATCTTTATAAATGGAATAAGCTTGAGTTTTATCTCTTATATTATTTTTTAGTATATTTCCATGAAGCTTGGGGAATTCATTTTCGTAGTATACAATCTCTTTATTGTGTAAAAATTTCATATTAGAAAATTTTTTCCAGACATTTCAATCATGATCATGGTGACACTTATCTTCATATTTACTTTTAAGCATGTATTGTGGTGTTTCCTTCTATAAAGTATCACATATAAGAAAATCCTTCATTCCCTTTATCCCTTTGAACTTTTTTATATTATATCATATTCTTCTCTTGCTTTCCTTCGATGCCATAAGACATTGATAATTGTTTCTCTTTCATTGTATCACATGACATCATGTCCTCATATGTTGAGAATTTTTGGGAGACAAGTGGATTAGAAGGATTATTTAATCCCATAAAACTAATAGTTTGTGTTTATAATGGATTATGTACATTGTACACAATATTCCTTGCCATCCATGTAATGCTATCTTTATACTTAGAAACTTTTTACACTTTTTCTATCATAGACTCAAGAACTGTCTTTCCATATCTTCTCATTTCTCATGGGGAAAATATTTTTCCAAGATGATTACCTTGAAATCCTTCAACTATATGATTTTTATTTCCTCCTCATTCTTAGTGTTTTCAATTAATGACCACCACTGATATGCATATCCTGAAATATTATAAAATTATATTAAAAATATTTATCCTATATTGAATTTTTTGTTAATAAGTCAATATGTTTCCATGGATGAAGTAACGACTCATCGAGTATTATTATGGATTCATCTAATGGAATTGAATGTCATTATTGGAAAATTCTCCTTATAAATGTAATGATTGTTTGTGATTATCATAATTGTCAAATTTTTGTTCTAAGGAGTTTGAATATTACTTCAATAACTGAAATACTATGAATATAATTATATCATTGATGAATAGAAGAATAGAAGACAATGAGTATGGGTTGGCATATTATCTAAAGATATATTTTGAATTAAATTTCTATGATTATATATTTTTCTATATATTTTTATAAATTGTCATAGTCAAAAAAAGAGGCCAACCAAAGGGAGATCCTTAGCCAGTCCCACCCAAGGCACATTTGGGACCCAGTGGGGTCAACCATGCCTATCGGAGGACATTCAATACAATCACTATAGGTCAAAGGAGGTATACAGACTTTCATGTGTGGGAATCATTGTGTATATGACCCGATAGAGAGTGTTCACCCACATTAATGAAAAATGTTTGGCCATTCGCCCATAGGTCCAATGCCCCGTGGTTTGTGTGTGTAACTAGAACATGTAATAAACACCATAGATGGAATAATGAAGTAGTGGTAACCGATTGAATGATATACTACACCCAAACCAGAAACTTTTCATTGTGAGAAACATGACTTTGTATATTGTTCACCCATCTATGAAAGAAATTAAATGAGGCTAACCATCCGATCAGGATGATGTTATCCATGAATTTGAATCTCATGATGCACCTATTTAGAATAATATATCTATATATCTCCTATGTAGTTCTCTTTCATATCAGTTGCACATAATTAAAAACAGTGACATCATCTTCTTCAACTCGACAAGAAACTGTCTGTGCAACCTCATGACAACCAACCACAATAAGATATTATGAACCAACCCAAGATAATCAATGAAGTATCATAAATAAGAACTTATCGCAATATACTCATCGATGTATTGATTTAAATTCATAAATGAAATGAAAAACCTCAGTGACATTGCTTGATGATCAATGGATCATGAAACGGTATGTTGAAAACCAGCTGAGATACCTTGTGACACCCCATAAAGGCACACTGACAGTCATCACGACATCACAAGAACTTCATTGAGGGATCTCATGATCAAAAACGTGATCATGATAATAATTATTGTAGTTCATAAGATCATTCTAGTTTTTTCCAAATGTTTCAATATTCATGAAAACTCATGATCATATGGAGTTTGACATTGTACGTGGAACATTAGTATTATAGGATGTGACATATTTATGGAAGTTATTTTTTGAGGAGTTTCCTATATAAAACAAGTAAAATCCAGGGGTTAATTGATTCCCTTTTATAGATTGATAAATCTCTCATGAAAATAGAGCCATTTCATAAACCAAACATGAAAAGGATAATGAGAACCTATATGATTCATTCATGTTAAGTAAGAGAAATATGCGTGATTAGATCCTATGGATAAGATATCATGAAGCCATCTTAGAAGCATGAATAAATAGAGAAGGAACCCATGTATAATTGTCTTGTCTCATGAAGGAAAAACCTAAGATCTTGTGAGGAGTTTGAGAAAATACCATGGACATATCCCCGTTCATGAAAAACAGACTCCTGAAGAACTCTTTCTTATGCGAGGCCTATGGGGAAATCTAAAAAAATCAGATCCTTTCCCCTGAATACATATTGTGATGGTAGTAGGATTGAATAAGAACATATTTTGTTAACCCTTTTTTTCATGCGAATGAGGAAGTGACATTGAGTGATTGCTTCATGTGAAGGAGGAGTAGAACAAGAAATAATTCCTAGGATCTCTCAAGAGAAATTGATCTTGAAGGAGGAGATCTCATGAACCACACTTTGATCATGTGAATTCAATCAACAAATTATGCAGTTTTCATGACCTTGTATATATCATTAAATTTTTTTAAATTCTGATAAAGGGAGAAAGTTGTTGAATAAAAATCATAAAATATATTGCATGTGGTAATTTAATTTATAATATGGATATGTGTATGCCCATTCAAGCTTCTGCAGAAGTCACTCAATCATGAAAGTGGGTTGTTTATATGCACACACACACACATCAATAGTTACTTGAGATTTTGTGTTATCCTAAACATAATTAAATATAATATAAAATTACATTGATCATAGATGAATGTGATATGATTTTTGGATTCTAGGAAATCCATATATGAAGTGTTCTTAGTTCAAAACTGAATCTAGGAAAAATATTAGAAGATCCTACATATGAGTTGAGAGTACAAGATGATTCAATTTCATAGATTGGTCTAATATTGTGAAAAATACATCTTGCATATAAATATTCTTATAGAAGTTGTGTACACCACTATAACATGTATAAGTAAGTCTTGGACTTCATCATATAACCGAATCATATCCCAAGAATTTTTTTTCTCTAAGGAAACGTATCAAATACATTTGACCATATATTTTTGAGAAATAATATAAATACATGGAAAGGTAATTGAAAAGGTACACATGCATGTTTGATCCTGAAATATCAGAGATTAAGATCAATATAACATCATATAGTGGCTATTTCTTTGATGAAAAGAGGACATATCCCATATGGATTTGGGAGCAGAAGTCTATTGTGTTACTCTAGAAGAGAATTCTCTAATACAAAATCTGAAAAGTGAAGTGGGGATTTGGGTAACACTGTGGGATGTAGTATAAAGAAAATATTGTGTGGGTTTAGGATATATACAATGTGACTCTTCACCCACCATTTTAATTGATTATATGACTATAGTGGAGAATCCATATTGGGGAGAATAACTAACATGACATGGAGTGGGTCTTTGTACTACTACTTATAGATATCATGTGTTGGGATCTCCCTTATCAATTTTGCATACCAAGTGAGACTATGAGAAATAATTGAGTGGATTAATAACTATTTAATGTTCAATAGGATGAATTCATACTAAATTATTTGCTAAAAGTAAACAACTAGTTCACCCCTCCTAAGTGGTCAATCCAACATGGGGTACTATAATTAGTAAAAAAGAAAAGGTCACCCCGAAAGATTCATAATAGTTATCATGAAGTTCATATTTCAAGAAATTATTGGTCTATATTAGACATAGAAAAATGATTTTACACTTGATAATATTAATATTGAAATCTCTTCAGTTACTTAGAATTATAGAAAGAGGAGACAAGTAAGACATTTGGAGAATAATATTGAAGTACAAACATAGACACCTCTATGTGAAAATAATAAAAATGGTATATATTGAAATGATTATTTTTATTATTATTCATTTAATGAATCATTTTAAAGATATAATTATAATGGATCACTTTGTGATCTACCTCCTGAATTCAAATAACATATGGAGAATGTTCCCAATGAAGTAATAATTAATATTGCAGATGGTGTTAAGGGTCTTTAGGATGGAAAATTATAGTTGGAAGATGAGGATAATGAAATTGAAGAGGCATGGACTAAAAGAGTTGGAATATAAAAAACAATCACAAAATAGGTTAAAGTAAAGGAATAAAAAATTTCATGTTGCAGTAAAATAATTATATGAGATTGAATTTTTAAAAGATTTTTGGGCCCTTCAAAATTTTCACAAAGATTCTATGGTTGTAAAAATGATGAATTGGTGGATAAAGATAACAAATTATAGGATCCTAAAAATTCTTTAAAAGAATAAATAATCAGGTATGAAGAAAATATAAATAAGCCGATGGAGGTTTGAGAAGACAAAGAGAGATCAGTTGAGGATGAGAAGAACTCCCTTGGCATGAATTGTTTAAAGATTGAAGTGTGACTATAAAATCCAGAATCACCCCAAGATATAGCATAAAAAATAACAAAATGAAGAGATTCCTCTAGTCATGTTTTTTAAGATCATTATTCTATAAATAACATGAGCTCATCTTCTAATCAAATGGAATCATTTTCCAAGAAGAAGGTACCCCATATCTCATAAACTATTTTATTTAATAATGATGTTAAAAGTGTTAGTTTAAGTATTAAACAAAATTAGGGGAATGTATAGATGGTGAAAAATATTTTTAAATCCACCTAATCAATAGACGATGAGAAAAAATCATGAATAACTTTTACCCTATATCCATCATAAGGAATGGAAATATCACTCAAAAATTTGTGCAGTTTACAATCTATGAGAATGAATCAGATTATAACACAAAAGAAAATAAAAAGGTTCATTGGAAATTATCAGTGTTGTTGGTTATTTTGGCCAGAAAATCTTGAATATTTTCAAAACATGAAAATTCATGAAAATAAAAAAAGTCTTGTAATTTAGGGGATAAAAGTTGAATAAAATAGAAAACTTGCATTAGTGAAGAAAAATTCTTAAAAAAATGAATCTATTTGCAAAGAATAGATAAGAATGATTTAAAAAATTTCTATGAGTTCTGAAATAGTACTTGTTATTTTTATGATGAGTGTTACTATGTTCCTATCATGAAAAATGATTAAATTCTGTGAATAGAGGATCACCAAAAAAGGGAATGCATGTATGAAAATAATGTGACAAGTTAGTCTTGAGATATGAACAAAATAAGAAGACCATTAAACCAACTACTACCAAGAAGAACAATGAGAGATCCTCTCATATATAGATGGTAGAAATAAATGGTTAAATAAAAAATCACTATCCCATTAAAAAAGTAAGACACAGTATCAAGAACCATAAAACACAATTTTTTTCGAATAGAATAGATATCAAGGTGGAATATTTAGGTTTAGAAGTTTTTACTGGTGTAGAAAAACATATGGGCACAAGACTAATCATGTTGGTATAAAATGTCAATTATAGAAAACAAGTAAGAATTAAGGGGGAGAAATTTAAAACAAATGAGAGTAGACTCTCAAATAAAGAATGATGTAGCAAGAAATTAATTTAATCTACCATGAACAAATATATGTGAAGGCTTAAAAAAATATTGTAGAAGTTATAAACATAAGGGTCATAAAGATGAGAAATACATGGAAATACTACCAAGTGGTATTCATCATGTTTTGAAAGGTAAATTTACACAACATAATAACATTGGTGAGTCATGTGAAGATTATGAGAAAACACATAATGTCATGCAATAATGCATATTTTCTTGGCCAAATCAATTTAAATTGGCTAAATAATTGGAAGAATCTCAAAAATATGATGATTGAATGAAAAAAATTATATATATAAATTGAGGTGAGAAAATCTATTCCAAAAAATATGGTGACTTGTGTTTATGGTGTTTTAAATTTTGAGATGATCCAAAAAAACTGAATGGAGATTTCCTTAATCAATGGGAGCTGTTTGGAGTTAAAATAAAAACACTGAAGACTTAGTGTTCTCAAATGAACACAATGGAAATTTAGATATCACACAATGTAAATAATATAATTGGGAGAAAAAATGTCCATGGTTGATAGATAGATCTTCGAATGAGCATTACTTCTATTGAATAACTAGGTCCCTCCTTATTCCATTTTAAATGAATGCAAATATACTAAGATGTAAGGAATTAAAGCAGCCATGTTCATCCCTCGAGGGGATAATTTGTGAAATGAAAATATTAAATCTTTGTTACTTAGAAAATGTGAAACCTCCAAACATCTTAACAAAATTTTAATACTATGTATGCCGATCACACTTTTATCTTTTATTATTAATTTTATTAGTCATATCAATTAATGGGAATTTCTTGATTGATGTCAAAATGAGACAATGAGTGAGCTATATCTTTTTCACTTGTACATTCAAATGAGTTTTTTGATGTTTGTATAGGATTTAGCATTTTATTGATAAATCTATATTTTTTAAATCCATTTAATGGGAATTAAATCTTCGTTAGTATGATTTCAATTGCATGGTGTTTGAGGATTTCTTATATATCCTTTGTTGAATTTCTCTAATTTTATACACTATGTGTGTCCATGTAGACTTATGGTTGATTAATTAAAGGCCCTTTACTAAGAGAACCAGGTGAGATCATTCCTCTCATAAAACTCTATTAAAAAACTAGGATCAGGAAGTTTAGTGTCTTGGAAAAATTAGCCTTATACATAACTTTTCCAAAATAAAACATAATAATTATTTAATTATGTATTATCTAGATTTATAGCGTCCTTATCATTCTCCTTAATAAAAGTAATCACTGAGTAATATACAAAAATGAAAGGGGAAAGTTAAAAGCCCAGTAAGAGGATAGATAAAGACATAAATAAATATAGCATGAGTGAGTATAATCGTCATCATAATATCATAATAATTATAGGAATTATTTGATAATGTCACAAAATTTTGCAATGCATCAAAATTTAACATCATGTCTTAGTGGTCAAATACCACACATAGTTGTGAACAAGTAGAACATCATGTTTGTTAATATTTCATAATATCTTATGAGATACATGACATTACCCAATGAATTGGTGCTTTATATAATTCCAGGTGCACCCATCACATCAGAATATTTACATGTGCTATATAATTATAAGAGTACTCATCACATCGTTACATTAACATTATCATTCATTCAACATAGAAAAAATATCAATATTGGACAGAAAATAAACCATGGAGAGTAATTGGTTTCATTTCACAAGAATACATTAATGAATAAACATTGGGGATTCCAAATGAAATAGAGAATTACATACTTGTAATGTGAATCATCAATCATGAGTAAAAAACACGGGTTTGTTAAAGGACGGTCAATAAAAGGGTCCATTGGCATGGTTATGGAACTTCCAAGAGATATTAACACAAATATTCATGGCTTGAACATGGCTCTCAAATTGGATATGAATAAGTCCTAAGATATAATAGAGTGGGGATTTATTAACAGAGTTTTTTCAACGATGGGATTATCTCAAGAGGCCTCAGATCTCATCTTTAGATGCTTCAGCTCCTCCAAGATGGCTATATCTTTCATGGGAAAGACTCATGGATTTTTAAAGTCCACCTGAGGGATTAGGTAGGGAGACCCAATCTCTCACAACATCTTCATTCTTGCATAGGGCAAGCTTAGCCGCCTCATTAATAGGGGTTTATCAAATGGTGACTTTCTCCCTTATCACAGGATGTTGAACCTTCCTCCAATTTCCCAATTGAGGTTCACGGATGAAACTTTTATTTTCATTAATGGTGGAAGACGATATGTTAATGGTATTAAGAAAATTATTGAGTAATATTTTTACTGGAGTGGGAAGGTAATCAATATGATAAAAGTAACATTTACATTTCTAATAAGTGTCTACCTAGTAGGGATTCTTCTATTTATAGCAGGATTGACATGCAGTACGTGTCCTTTCCCATGGATTACCTTAGAACTCCAATTTCTTCAGGGAGACTTTGGATTAGATACGTTGATCATATTGTGAGAAAGATCACAGGGAGGCTCCTCAACTGGAAGAAGCATTTCCTTTCCTTCGATGGGCAGATTAACCTAGGTAATAGTATACTATCTGTAACAGCCTGAAATTTTATGATAAGTATTATTTTTAATTTATTTGATGTCATGTGTTTTATGCTACACCAAGATTATCTTGTTCTATACGCAACACCGTATTAGCTTGCAGTATACGCAACACATTTCTTGGATCGTGTAACACACAATTTCAAGTTCATTTGATAGAAGTTATTCTACACAACATTGAGTGTGTATATATATATATATATTCGATGTATAAATGAAATATGGTTGGATTTTGTTATATGAAACAACAAAGGTGTCTTTTACTACACGAAACCCTGACTTGGCTTTCATTACACGCAATCGCAACCTTCCTCGATAGCGTGTGTTGTACGCAATACCGGGTTTCACTAAACAACGATGTATGTTTATAATATTATCACAAACTAGACGTTATGAATATAATTAACCAAATTTTTAATTTTATAACATTATTATTCATCTTATAATTTTTCTAAAACATTTTATGTGAACAAAATAAATTTTTCGGGTAAAATAAGTATTTTTCAAAAAAATGTAGTTTTGCAGCCTTTTGATGGCGCACCCACTTTAAATCTTGTTTTTGAAATGTTTATAAGTTCAATTTTACAAAATAAAATTATTCTTTGGAATAAGGATATAAAATTTTACCTTGGATAAAATTTTCATGTTATTCTAATAACTTTCATATTTTAATGAATAGTAAAAACACGCTATATTTTAATTAAAAACAACTTTTTTCATCGTAATAATTTATGTGGTCAAATTATAATATTGAATGGTATTAAAGTATAAATAGAATATATTTTTAACATTTAATATAATGTATTTCATTATCATTGATTTTACCTTGAATTCGTAGGTTAAATCAATTCAATATTTTGTAATGTTTTAAACAAAAACCCGTTTTATTTCGACAACAGGATTAATTTTAATTTAATTTCTGCAACTTTTGTGTATTGAATTTGGAAAAATGGATTCCATATTTGGGATCAGTGGGTACAAATTATATTAATAGACTAATTTTTATTTTTCGGCATTATGAGTAGTAACTACGGTAAATTTTATTTACCACAGTTAAAGGTAAATCGGGTAATTAAGGGTAAATATAAGATTATAAAATTACCCTAAAACCTGAAAAACTCCTATTGGATGACTAAAAGTCGACCCATATCACCTAAGGGTCTGATTATAATAATTTAATGGACATTGTTCCATGAAAATAACTTAATTATTATTAAAACCAAAGAAAGTGACAACATGTCACTCTCTTAAATCTTATAAGTATATTAATTTTAATTTAGTGATAAACTTCATGAAACTTAGAAAATTAATAGTCTCCAGAAAGCTAATGAAATTATCTACATCATTTGAATTTATTTATATTTTTTAGGGATTATATAATTATCATTAATTGTGACACAATAGTAATACAGAAATTGTTTATCTAGTGAAAAATCAAGAATATAGTTTTTATTAAACTAATAGTGACCCTAAAAGGAACAAAACCCTCACCTAAACTTATTTTTCATGTAAATATAAACCATAATCATCCAATGGTAGAATATAGGACCATTTGGAGCCTTATAAAATCGATTATGACACTTATATTATATTATTTTAAATGATGCCAAAGTTGTGACCTTCATAATTTAATAAATATAACCATTTAAATATTTTGATTTTTAATATGATAAATTTGAGTAAAAGTATTATTGTGAAAGTTAATATATTTATCTTCATCATAGGATTTTATTTTTAATTTTTATGCAACAAATAAGTATATTAAATAATTATACAAAAATGATGTAGTAATTATTTTATTAAGAGATAAACCAAAGAAATGGTTTTAAAAATAATAAAATAAATATTATAAGAACTATTTAGTGCGATACACTAATTTTCTAGATACATATGAAATTTTATGAATATATTAATGCTTTTAGTTCGAACATATATTCTGTATTTAGTTTATTTAAATTCAAATAAATGAATAATGTCAAAATTGACACTATTGTTATTTTATAAAATTGTTTAAAAATCACAAATTTTTTTAAAAATTATAAATTTAAATTTATATATTGTAAAATGTTATTAAGTATCCAATTATGGGAAATTCACAACAAATAAGTAATTATTTGTTATAATTTAAAATTTAGAATGTTATTACCAAAAATAAAATAAAATTGATTAAATAAGGATAAATCAAGTTGATAATGTTTAAAATAAATTCCTAACATGTCTAAATTTTATTGGATGATGAGATTATAACCCTATATTATCTAATATTCGAATATGAGTCATTTTTGGAGGTTTTTAAGTGGGGTTAGATTTATTATAAATTAATATTTTTAAGATTTCTAAAGGTGCCCCTCTCCTCCGTTACAAAAGGGCTCCTTAACCCTCTCTTCCTCACAACACATTGAGCCTTCAAGCTCGGCCAACCCCTACCAAATTCTCTTCTACAGTTCCATAGAAATATACTAGATGTCCTAGTCTACTTCAAAGACCAATCTTAGTGCCCTAAGAGGAGGTATCAAAGAGGCATATCGAAGAGGAGGTAATTTCTTCTACCAATTCTTTTAAGATTATTTCTTCTTCAACTTCTTCTTCTTTTTTTGTTTAATTATAAATTAATAACATAAGTATCACTAATATACTGATATGTTATTATAAATATCAAACAACCCCATTTCACCTTCTATCCATCCTACGGAAAACAAAATCACCGCGCGTGCATACGTACAGAATACTGTCTCCACGCCGTGGTGTAATATGTTTTTCCACTAACACCTTACATGGATGGGTATAATGGTGTAAAGAATAACTATAAATTGTTATTATAACATCATAATGATTCTGATATATTGTATCATCTACTCCAAGTCAATTCAATAATTATGGAACCGATATCATCGCTCGTGCGTACGTACGGACTACCGTCTCCACGACATGATGAGATTCATTCTCCATGTTAACCATTTAAGAATGATTATAAAGTATATATAAGAAATAATAATGAAATATATTACATTATAAAGATACTAGATTTATGTATATATATATATATGTATGTCATCTACTTAATTCCATTCAACTCAATAAGGAAACGAAAACAACGTTCATGCGTACGTACGGCCTACCGTCTCCATGAACGGTGTATTTCATTCCATTTATCAATCTATTATATATATGAATATTCTGAATATATATTATATATAAATAATATTTTATATTCTGGAATTAAGTAATCATAATCTAATTAATAATATTAATAATTACAAGTCAAAACGTGGATGACAAATGAAACGATTTTACCCAAAACACTCTTTAACATTGAATTTACAAAATAACGGGTAATATAAAGTCATAAGTGAACCATATATGATATCATAACAATGAATATGATTCTGTAATATGGCAATGACATTATTTAAATCATTATACAGGAGGTTCAGATACATACGAAGCATATTGGACATAAGGTAAGGGATAATTTTTCAAATCTCATTTTGATCCGAGATTGCTTATTCGTAAGTATTTACTGGGGTTATTTCTATCATCCATGTCCATGTTTTATAAAAGTGTTTTCATGTATGTTTAAATTCCTTTTTACCCATTTTTGACTTTTACTACATGGTTTGTAAGGAATCTTTCTTTTGTTTACGTTATGAGGTACTTTTTGACTTTTCCGACAAAAGTACGAGAAGAATGTTTTTTTTAACTTATACGGCATAAAAGGATTTTTATGGTTTTATAAAGCCTTATTTTTATGATGCTTCGTCCAAAATATTTCATGAATATTTTCAACAAAATTCTTTTCTTTTAAAATTGCATGGAATCTTTTGAAAAGAAAATGATTTTGAAGAAGAAAGGATATTTTCCTCAAGAATTCATTTCAAGTGTTTTATCAAAACCATTTTTCATCTAAGATGACATTATTTCATATGTGTATGTTTCAAGTATAATATCTCTATGATTTAAATGGTTTCAATTTTCTTATTATGAAATGATATCCATTTCTTTTATATGGATTATGTGATGATGTGATGATGTTTATGAAACCCATTTTATTTATTGGATTTTTATGAATGGTGTATGTTTATTTTGTGGCACAGGTAAGAATGATTTCATTATGAGATGGGTGGGACCTATATCTCTCTCCAATGCATTGGGTAATGATTTATATCTCATGATATAGACATGGCTGGAACGGTAAGTTTATCCGGTTCAGTGTTACAGGACTGAAACGAGGAGTGAACTCGATTCAGAAAGGGACTTTGTCCACTAAGATGGTCTTGGAAGCAATGCCTTGGCTACTATGGAAATCATAACAAGTGTTGAATGGTTGCCACAATTACATGTTTTATTCCCATGCTATTTTACCGTGATTGATGTTCCTTTATGTTATATTCCTTACGTACTTCCAAGATTTATGTCATTGCTCAAGGTTTTAATGTTTAGATTTCATGTTCAAGTTTTTGCTTTCGAATATTTATGTATTGTTTTATGTTCTCTATGTTTGCCCTTACTGAGCATTTGAGCTCACCCTTTTTATGTTTTATTTTCCCTAGGAAATAAAGAAAGGTTGTAGGTAAGGAAACCAAAAGGGGAAGATCGTTATGGGAGATGTTGAAGATCTTTCAACATGACTAGTTGTTTATATTCTGAGTTTCCAAAGACACTAAACTATTACAATCCTTGTGTGTCTTTTTTTTATGTATTAAGTATTCCGAAAAAGTAATGTAATGTCCATGTACTTCAATATTCGGGTCTCTACAGTTGGTATCAGAGGAAAGGTTTAGTCAACCTTTGGAAACTAGGATGAGAAAACATTAGTGAGATCCCTAGATATATTTCTAAGGTATGTCTAGGGATGTCCCTAAGGATAAGTATACGTATAGGATATAGTCCTAGAACTACAGTAATGATATTTGAATTTATCCTAAGTTGTTAGATATTGAGGGTACTCCCCCTTTACTATGTTGTTTTTCCTAGCATGATTTTTTCCTCTTACAGAATTCTTTTTATGTTTTAGTCAATGGAGGGAACCAGAAGGAATTAGGTTAACATTGAATCCAATGGACAAATTGGAGACTATGAGAAACGAAATTGCGTAATGCCTAGAGAGAAAGATATTGTGATTATGCCGAATCATTCATCGTGATATATGATTAACAAGGTGAAATTTAGTGGTATTACTAAGTCATCAAATAAGAGGAAGATGGAATTTTATGCATGTTCACATAGTGAGGAGCATAGAGAAGGAAAGATTGAGATTTCTAAAGAAGGGAAATAGAACCTTGAGGAATACCTCAAATGGAGGGATAAATGTTATCTGTGTGGAGAAAAGGGTCATAGAGTGACAGACTGTAATGGAGTTCAATGTCTTATTTGTGGAGAACATGGGCATTACCCAACTCAATGCCCTGACCTAAAAAGTTGCTTTTAAATCAAGGAAGGACTTATTCCAAGATAATCATTGAAGAGGATGGATTGAAGTGTTTATGTATTGGTATTCAAGAATAATGTTGTTGAGGTACTTTTATGGTGTGATAGAATACTTTTGTATTAGTCTATTGTGGTTTCCAATAATTTTATGGTACCGGTAACCATGAAAAGTGATTCAAATATTTTGGAAAGCAGATGATATGCACATAATGAAGGGATAAGAAGATAATGAGATGTTTGATTGTATTCATGAGCTCATGATTGATATAAGGACAAAGTGATATCATGGTTTAAGTATATAGAATTTTGAAGATTTTGGTATGTGGAAAGTGTTAACTTTTAACTACATTCATGTTTTCACTAAGGTTCAATGGGTATTCATTATTCAATAGAATACATGATTAAGGTATTCACATGTTTGTAATTTGACCAACAAGATATATCTTATGATATATGGGGGATAAATTATGGTATTCACATGATTTTTATGTGACATTTAAAGTAATCATTTTCTTTATACTATGAGCTTGGACCAAAGTATATTAGATAATCCTAAAGATTGGAATGGATTATGTTGGACATAAGTTAGTATTGTTTAAGGATAGAAATTTTTTTCTATATTATTGATGGTATGTTATAGTAATGTAATTTTAGAAAAAGGAAAACCTGCAGGATGGGAGACAAACCATTGCGTCGGACAAGGCTGTGGGAATCGAACCCACAACTGAAGTGCGACTAACCTTTATCGCATACCAATGGCCTACATGAAGTCCCTGGTTAGTAGAAACTAGTTTTATTTTATTAAGAAGTATAATATATGAAGTATAAGTTCATTTTTGGAATCGTATACAATTAACCTCAACATAGATGGACTTATGTATATTTGATAACTTTTTCTATCCTTTTGTTTGAAACAGATGGAATGACCCATAATTCTATCACATGATCTGTAAACACTTCATGAATAACAAATTCAACTTCATTTCGTTAAGTGATGAAGTGGAAATTGTTCAAAGCACAAACAACAGTGAGATTGTACCAAAATCAAGCAAGTATTTCTTCTAATTAAAAATTTTCAACTTTAGGGAAATGATATTGAAAACCAAAAATGTTTTCCTAGTGCTCTTATATCCGATGAATCAGATGGTACCTTATATCATCACAAATCTATGGCTTTGTGATTGTTGGATTTTTCATAGCCATGTACCACTCTCCATCAGAACTTGATGGTTAGATTTCTCCTCCATATCCATATTTCCACCTATGATCTCCTATGTGGAAAACTAGTGACGAGTTAATTTGGGTAACCATTTTGTTTCATACTTCACTTTTTAAAATTAAGTTTTATAATTCCTTTTTTTTACGTTGTGGGTTTCTATGAAAGACATTCTCAAGTAACAAACCATTTATAACCCCGATGAATTTCAAGGGCGAAATTCATTTTATGGGGGTAGAATGTAACACCCCGAGATTTTATTATAAGTATTATTTTTAATTTATTTGATTTCATGTGTTTTATGCTACACCAAGATTATCTTGTGCTATACGCAACACCGTATTAGCTTGCAGTATACACAACACAATTCTTGGATCGTGTTACACACAATTTCAAGTTCATTAGATAGAAGTTATTCTACGCAAAATTGAGTGTATATATATATATTCAATGTATAAATAAAATATGGTTAGATTTTGTTATATGAAACAACAAAGGATTATTTTACTACACGCAACCCTGACTTGGCTTTCATTACATGCAATCGCAACCTTCCTCGATAGCGTGTGTTGTACGCAATACCGGGTTTCACTAAACAACGATGTATGGTTATAATATTATCACGAACTAGCCGTTATGAATATAATTAACCACATTTTGAATTTTATAACATTATTATTCATCTTATAATTTTTCTAAAACATTTTACGTGAACAAAATAAATTTTTCGGGTAAAATAAGTATTTTTCAAAAAAATGCAGTTTTGCCGCCTTTTGATGGAGCAACCACTTTAAATATAGTTTTTGACATGTTTATAAGTTCAATTTTACAATATAAAATTATTCTTTGGAATAAGTATATAAAATTTTACCTTGGATAAAATTTTCATGTTATTCTGATAACTTTTATATTTTAATGAATAGTAAAAACAAGCTATATTTTAATTAGAAACAACTTTTTTCATCGTAAAAATTTATGTGGTTAAATTATAATATTGAATGGTCTTAAAGTATAAATAGAATATATTTTTACCATTTAATATAAGGTATGCCATTATCATTGATTTTACCTTGAATTCGTAGGTTAAATCAATTCAATCTTTTGTAATGTTTTAAACAAAAACCCATTTTCTTTCGACAACAGGATTAATTTTTATTTAATTTATGAAACTTCTGTGTATTGAATTTGGAAAAATAGATTCCATATTTGGGATAAGTGGGTCCAAATTATATTAATAGACTAATTTTTATTTTTCGGCATTATGAGTAGTAACTACGGTAAATTTTATTTACCACAGTTAAAGGTAAATCAGGTAATTAAGGGTAAATATAAGATTATAAAATTACCCTAAAACCTTCCAAAATCCTATTGGATGAATAAAAGTCGACCCATATCCCCTAAGGGTCTGATTAAAATAATTTAATGGACTTTGTTCCATGAAAATAACTTAATTATTATTAAAACCAAAGAAAGTGACAACATGTCACCCTCTTAAATCTTATAAGTATATTAATTTTAATTTAGTGATAAACTTCATGAAACTTCGAAAATGAATAGTCTCTAGAAAGATAATGAAATTATATACATCATTTGAATTTATTTATATTTTTTATGGATTAAATATTTATCATTAATTGTGACACAATAGTAATACAGAAATTGTTTATCTAGTGAAAAATGAAGAATATAGTTTTTATTAAACTAATAGTGACCCTAAAAGGCACAAACACTTGACCAAAACTTATTGGTCATGTAAATAGAAACCATAATAATCCAATGGTAGAATATTGGACCATTTGGAGCCTTATAAAAGCTATTATGACACTTATATTATATTATTTTAAATGATGCCAAAGTTGTCACCTTCATAATTTAACAAATATAACAATTTAAATATTGTGATTTTAATATGATAAATTCGATTAAAAGTATTATTGTGAAAGGTAATATATTTATCTTAATCATAGTATTTTATTTTTAATTTTTATGCAACAAATAAGTATATTAAATAATTATACAAAAATTATGTAGTAATTATTTTATTAAGAGATAAACCAAATAAATGGTTTTAAAAATAACAAAATATATATTATATGAACTATTTAGTGTGATCCACTAATTTTATAGATAGATATTAAATTTTCTGAATATATTAAATCTTTTATTTCGAACATATCTTCTGTATTTAGTTTATTTAAATTCAAATAAATGAATAGTGTCAAAATTGACACTATTGTTATTTTATAAAAATAACATATTATAAAATTGTTTAAAAATCACAAAAATATTTAAAATTATAAATTTAAATTTATACGGTCTAAAAATTTATTAATAATCCAATTATGGGAAATTCACAACAAATAAGTAATTATTTGTTATAATTTAAAATTTAGAATGTTATTACCAAAAATAAAATTAAATTGATTAAATAATGATAAATCAAGTTGATAATGTTTAAAATAAATTCCTAACATGTATAAATTTTATTGAATGATGACATTATAACCATATCGTATCTAATATTAGAATATGAGTCAATTTTTGAGGTTTTTAAGTGGGGTTAGATTTATTATAAATTAATATTTTTAATATTTCCAAAGGTGCCCCTCTCCTCCCTTATAAAAGGGCACCTCCTCCCTCTCTTCCTCACAACACTTTGAGCCTTCAAGCTCAGCCAAACCCTGAAAAATGTTCTTATAAAATTCCCTAGAAACATCCTAGAGGTCCTAGTATACTTCAAAGACCAATCTTAGTGCCCTAAGAGGAGGTTTCAAAGAGGCGTATCGAAGAGGAGGTAATTTCTTCTACCAATTATTTCAAGCTTATTTCTTCTTCAACTTCTTCTTCTTTTGTTGTTTCATTATAAAGTAATAACATCAGTATCACTAATATACGGATATGTTATTATAAATATCAAACAAACCCATTTCACCTTCTATCCATCCTACGGAAAACAAAATCACCGCGTGTGCATACGTACGGAATACTGTCTCCACGCCGTGGTGTAATCTGTTTTTCCACCAACACCTTACATGGATGGGTATAATGGTGTAAAGAATAACTATAATTTGTTATTATAACATCATACTGATTCTGATATATTGTATCAACCACTCCAAGTCAATTCAATAATTATGGAAACAATATCATCGCTCGTGCGTACGTACGGACTACCTTCTCCACGATGTGATGAGATTCATTCTCTATGTTAACCATTTAAGAATGATTATAAAGTATATATAAGCAATAATAATGAAATATATTACATTATAATGCTACTGGATTTATATATATATATATACATATGTATGTCATCTACTTAATTCCATTCAACTCAATAAGGAAACGAAAACAACGTTCATGCGTACATACGGCCTACCGTCTCCATGAACGGTGTATTTCTTTCCATTTATTGATTTGTTATATATATGTATATTCTGAATATATATTATATATAAATAATATTTTACATTTTGGAATTAAGTTATCATGATCTAAGTAATCATATGAATAATTACAAGTCAAAACACGGACGACAAATGAAAGGATTTTACCCAAAACACTCTTTAACATGGAATTTACAAAATAACGGGTAATATAAAGTCATAAGTGAACTATATATGATATCATAACAATGAATATGATTATGTAATAAGTAAATGACATTATTTAAATCATTATACAGGAGGTTCGGATACATACGAAGCATATCGGACATAAGGTAAGGGATAATTTTGCAAATCTCATTTTTATCCGAGATTGCTTATTCGTAAGTATTTACTGGGGTTATTTCTATCATCCATGTACATGTTTTATAAAAGTGTTTTCATGTATGTTTAAAGTCCTTTTTACCCATTTTTGACTTTTACTACATGGTTTTCTAAGGAATCTTTTTTTTGTTTACGTTATGAGGTACTTTTTGACTTTTCCGACAAAAGTACGAGAAGAATGTTTTTTAACTTATACGGCATGAAAGGATTTTTATGGTTTTATAAAGAGTTATTTTCATGAATCTTAGTCCAAAATATTTCATGACTATTTTCAACAAAATCCTTTTCTTTTAAAATTGTATGACATTTTGTGAAAAGAAAATGATTTTGAAGAATAAAGGATATTTTCCTCAAGAATTCATTTCAAGTGTTTTATTAAAACCATTTTTTATCTAAGATGACATTATTTCATATGTGTATGTTTCAATTACAATATCTCTATGATTTACATGGTTTCAATTTTTTTATTATGAAATGATATCCATTTATTTTATATGGATTATGTGATGATGGGATGATGTTTATGAAACCCATTTTATTTATTGGGTTTTTATGAATGGTGTATGTTAATTTTGTGGCACAAGTAATAATGATTTCATTATGAGATGGGTGAGACCTATATCTCCCTCAAATGCATTGGGTAAAGATTTATATCTCATGAGATAGACATGGCTGGAATGGTAAGTTAAGCCGGTTCAGTGTTACAGGACTGAAATGAGGAGTGAACTCGATTCAGAAAGGGACTTTGTCAACTAAGATGGTCTTGGCAGCAATGCCTTGGCTACTATGGAAATCAAAACAATTACTGAATGATTGCCACAATTACATGTTTTATTCCCTTGCTATTTTACCATGATTGATGTTCCTTTATGTTATATGCCTTACGTACTTCCAAGATTTATGTCTTTGCTCAAGGTTTTAATGTTTAGATTTCATGTTCAAGTTTTTGCTTTCAAATATTTATGGATTGTTTTATGTTCTCTATGTTTGCCCTTACTAAGCATTTGAGCTCACCCTTTTTATGTTTTATTTTCCCCAGGAAATAAAGAAAGGTTTTAGGTAAGGAAACCAAAAGGGGAAGATCGTTATGGGAGATGTTGAAGATCTTTCAACATGACTAGTTGTTTATATTCCAAGTTTCCAAAGACACTAAACTATTACAGTCCTTGTGTGTCTTTTTTTTGTTATGTATTAAGTATTCCGCAAAAGTAATGTAATGTCCATGTACATCAAGCTTTGGGTCTCTACACTGTCGGCCATTCCCATTCATGCAATGGCCTCCAATGCTGTACCTAAAGGTTTCAATTGGACTATTGATAATCTCTTGGCTTGTTTTGTGTGGGATTCTCTTTCTGAAGTGAAGCGTCACTGGGTTTCATGGGAAATAATGGAAAATCCCATCTAAGAGGGGGGAGTTGATGTCAGGAGCCTTGACTCCATGCTACAATATATATATTCCAAGCTCTCATGGGAAGTGATAAAAGTAAAAACCCTGTAGGGGAAATCCATGCCCTACAGATGGGTGGGGGAGGACTACACTTGCAGTAATGCATCCCCATTTTGGTCTAGGATTTACCCACCCATCAACACCCTGAAACCAAACTCCCAATGAATTGTGGGGGTGGGTGTGATTCTCTTCTGGTGGCATAATTGGGTAGGCTCTCTTTTTGATTTTCTAGGTTTCCCAACTCCCTTGATCTCTTTAAAGGAAGCCAATATCCACCCCTCATTCATCAAAGTTGTATTGGACATAGAACAAAAGGAGATCCTTGAATCGATCGGTATTAACTCAGACCTTGACACATGCATCTTCACTACGTCCCCCTTGGGGTGTTTCTCTACCAAGGATTACCGCAGGCTCTCGGCTACGTAGGGCCCTCATGATACCTGGAAAACCACTGTTTTGTGAAATAATATCCCTTCCAAAAACAATTTTCTAACATAGAGGATCAGAAATCATGCAGTGGCTACAGATGATTAGGTCAAGAAGGTAGGTATCAATATGGCCTATATATGTCACTACTGTCACAGCCAGTGGGAAGAGAGCTCGATCCACCTGTTCTTTGAAAGTTAGTGGGCCCAAAATGTTTGGTGTTTCTTTGGAACCATCACGAAATTATCCTCTAGTTTGCAAGTTGATACTTCCTTCCTAGACTGGTAGTTACATGGGTTGAATCTCTTATACATGGAAAATATGGTGCAATCTATTATTTTTAATTCAAGGTGTTGGGGCATGTGGCATGCCAGGAACCAAGCCTTCTTTGAAGGTTACATGCCTACTAAAAAGTCCATTATCATGAGAATATAGATTCTTCTGTTGGACCTGGTCATGATCATCCATGACTAGTGGGAGGCTCCCTCGTTGATGCTACTTGAGGTTAGTGATCCTCCAGTTAATCCTCACTGTAACATGCCACATGGGAAATGGATATGTTGGCGCCCTCCTGTCTCAGGCTATAAGCTCAACTCAGATGGTTCATGTCAGTTGGGCGATATGATAGGAGGGGGTGCGGTTTGGGTCATGTGTGGTATTGTTGTGCTAGTGTTCACTAATTTTTATGGGAAGGGCACCCCACTTCAGGAAGAGGCTAAAGCTCTTCTTACAGGACTATCCCATTGCGACCAGAGGAAAATTGAGATCACTCAAGCGGAGACCAATTCATTAATTTATCATAATTCCTTGAAAGGTAAAGGTTATACTCCCAGGTCAATATCCTACATGGTTATGAAATTCCATACCCTCCTCTAGAATGTCTGAGTGACCCACACATGGTGGGAGGGGAACGGATTTGTGGATTATCTTGCGTCAATAGCGATCCCAGGCTCCAACATCACCTGCCTCCCTTCAATAAACTTCTTGAAACTTGAGGGGGTTAATTAGATAAGAGGAGATGCTCTAGGTTTACATTACATTAGGCCACCCTAGTAACTATGTTCCATGCTGCTTGTCTCTTATTTTGTTTTTTCGTATTCTTTTTTTGTTCACTTGTTTCTTCTTGAATAAAAATTTGATGATGGTGATGATGATGAGAGTGTTCATTTTCATGGTTTTTAGGATCAGTTCACTAGTATATGAGTATGGTAATTCATATAAAATTGGAATAGTTACGCATAATGTAAATTATATGTTATTAATTAACATTAATAAGATTAAATGATTTTATATATCATTTGGTTATATGGTTTGAAGATGATTTATTATATTTAACATTAATGAAAATCATTTAATTAGTTTTTTCAGTATACGTAAATTATGTGATTATGTCATTTTATTGAACACCATGTTTATTTAATGATTCCATAAAATTATATAACATATAATATGTATAATAAAATCTTATTAAACCATTATTATAGATTTATGACCAGTTTTAATGGCTGTAGTGAAAAATGAAAATGCATCATCCATAGTGGTGGTAAAACGACCCACCATGGATGATATTTTCTTAGAGGATACATGAAGATAAATTATTAAATTAACCCAAAAAAATTCTAGAATATAAATGATACAGAATTAATCATGCCTCTTGGATTGGTTTAGGTGAGGATAGGGTATTAAAATAAAGTAAATTGAAAAGAAATTAAAAGAAAAAGATTGAGGATTTTACCTCTTGAATTTCTCCTCCTTGAGAACCTCCTTAGAGAAAAGGGTTTGGAATTTTGATGATAAAAATGAACTTTTAAATGGGGGAGGGTCTTGAGAAGTTTTATGGGAAGATTCTAGATAAGGATCAATTCATGGAAGTTGTTAGGAGAAGGGGTAGTACTTATAGGGGAGGAGGGGCATTTTCTCATTAATTTATTCATTAGTTTATTATTTTGGCTCATGTATATGAATAGTTTGATAATTACCAAAAAATACATTAAAATAATTAAGGGGGTTTAGATATTATGTTTCCTACATCAGTGATGACTAATAGAATAGTATATTTATCTTATAATGTATATATACTGAAAATTACTTTATTTCCCTATTTAACAAAAAATCAAGTATTTTAGAAAAATCCCAAAAATTCACCATAAACATTTTTTGATGTATATATTTATAAAATTAAATCAATTTTATAAAAATATGTTTCGTAATATGAGAAATGAAATTTTTATTTAAAATAATTATTTACATGAAAAAACTAAATTTGAAATTATTGATGATTTTATACCCCTTTGAAAAATTAATTTATGTATCCTAAAATTATCTGATAATAAGAAGAAAATAAAATGTTATTTTATGAATATACTTTTTGAAAATAAAATTTATTTTAAATAATTATATTAACTATAAAATTATAAATAAACATTTATGATTTATAAAAATACAGACACTTAATTAATATATTTTAAAATATTTATTTGCTTATACTATGATATAATATTATAATATTGTCAATTATAAGATGTTTAAAAATTATCTATACTTTTATAGGCAGGGTTTCTATTTTATTGTTCAAGTTAGAATTCTTAAAGGTTATATGAATTTTTCATAGGCCAGATAACTATTCCATCAGGATAGGTTCCTTAATTTCTTAGAATTCATATTATTTTATTTATTATTTATTTATAAAGTTTGTGATTGTGTTCTCATAGTGACTTATGTGATTTATACTATATGAAATATTTATAGGAAAGGAATTCCAATTGACATAATTCTATATCCTTACATTCTTCCCCCCTTATGAATTTTCTCCATCAAAATTTTGTTTTATATATAATGGTGAAAACATGTGATGATAATTCACCCTAAATATTCCCTCCGGTTCCCACATTGTCACTTCATACTTATGGTTTTGCTAAAGGAATTTGACCAGGTGAGTAGTCTTGTGGTGTAGGAAATTATCTCTATTGGTGAATATCGTCATTGGCATCTCCATGTAATAGCGATCATTTTATAGCTATACCACCTCTATATTCAGTACATGTGAGGGATATGGTATATAATTCCCCAAGAGGGATACATGGAATACATTGTGTACTTGAGACATGGTTGGTGGAAGTTCCAGTTGATAGGAAACAACTATGAGACGATCAAGGATCCCGAAGGGATTGATGTACCTGGGATTATGATTTTCTATCTACCCAAATATCATGATCCTCTTCCATGGAGTTATACAGAGTAATACCATATCTGAAATAACAAAGTCTAGGTCCGATCAATGATTTTATGTATATCTCTTCTATGAACTTTGAGCTGTGTTTGTCACGAACCATCCCCTGGGGCCCATATCGTGACTACCCCAAGCCTACCTTCCATAGGCCAGGGGCTAACAAATATCACCAAAGCCATAACTCCCTAAAATATGGTAAGTCATTTCCTTTATAAAACATAAACACACACAAAAAGAGTACAAGAGGAAGTAAAAACTAAGTAAAGTAGTATAACAAGTGTGGTGAAAGTATAAGGGGTCAGAAATAAAATCCCAACAGAAAGGTACAACTATAACTGAAAGAAAGTACAACTGAAAATAAAAACAGCTAAATGGTGAAGAAGCTCTTGGATCGTCCTCTGGGTTCCTACCTGAAGGGTAGGTACATATGTCCTCCTCAGCACTCCGCATCTATCGGTCCACTCCGTGTGCCGTCACACTGAGTGTCCACCTCCGGTTACCGTCTAGTCCTCGTACACTCTTCCTCGGTCAGTGATGTCCGTCGTCTGCATCCAACACAACGAGGTGGGGTCATAGCTCATGCAGGGGTGAGTATAACGATACTCAGTAGGAACCCTGAGACCCTCAGGGTCTCATATAATCTATCAAGGATAAAACAAAAAGAAATATCTCAACAGATAACCTTTACGTAGGTATATTCACATAGATATACCTAAGTTATCAAGTAAGCCATCTCAATCATGAGGAAAACACAAAGGTCATTGACTCAGCTCAAACTAAGATTTTCATTATTGAAACCACGACTGCTAGAGAACTCATCCTCTATCAAGTACAGTGGCCCTGTCGTGACTCCAAGGTGCTACTCACTAACCTTAGACTGCTGAGGTACTCCTCCTGTCGAGTACCGTGGGTCTGCTGCCAAACCGGGTGCTCCGTCCGCTGTGGGTCTACCGCCACACCATGTACTCCCCCTAATATCTGTTAGAGGTACTCCTCCTATCGAGTACCGTGGGTCTGACACCAAACCAGGTGCTCCATCCGCTATGGGTCTGCCACCAAACTGGGGGCTCCATCCACTGGGCTAGTCGAATCACTCCGAGTCAAATCAGTCAAGCAGTCGTCAGGTCTACAGCTACCAGGTCTCCACAATATGTCTGCTCATCTCTGGGAGGATCTTCTCTATGAGCAACTGGTCGATACTCAATGTGTCACAAAGTCTCAGGTGGAAGTATCTCAAAGAAACTCCATGTCAAAGGGGTCTCAACGCAACAGACGACGAGTCAATCGGACGCCCGATCTGTGAGTTATCAGATTTTCCGTTCCAGGGGCCCAGTTGGATTTTCGGTGCAATCCAACATGGCCATACTCCAAAATCAACTAATCCCTGTGTGAAGTATTCTAAAAGGACCTTCTCATCAATAGGAATCTAATGTAGTCGACGACATGTCAATCGGAAGTACGATCCTTAAGTTGTAAGCATTTCTGCTCCAAGGGCCCGGTTGGTTGCGGGATCGAACCAACCCGGACATACCCAAACTTCTCTAAGACCTTAAGTGTAATATAACGAAACGATCATTTCAATCCTATGAATCCTACGCAACTGACAGTGTGTTGATCGGAGGTCCGTAGCTCAAGTTACGAGTAATTAACCGAAAAAGATCCCAAAAAGGGGGTTCTGGGCCCAGTCCGTCCCGGCCTAACCCACCCTAGGTTGGCCCAAACCGGGTCGACCCGACCCAGGTTTGGGTCTAAACCGGTTGGTCGTGGCCCGACCCGGTGGGTGCGGCCGGCTGGCCGAGCGGGGGGGGGGGGGTTTCGCGTAATGGCAGCGCCAGGCTGGCATCGTCCTGTCTCCCCAGATCCCACGCGATGCGGGATCCGCTCCATGCCGCTGTAGCTGGTGCCATGGTAGACTCCTACTAGTGGCACGTTAGGGTGCCGATGCAATTCTCCACGGGCCACCAGAGTCATTTCGGTGGTCCGTTTTAGTTCCCGTCTGCACCTACGGCCCTCTCGGGTTCTGCTCATCACTGTGACAGCCACAAATCAACGTTTTCCTTCCGTTCATCCATCTCCAAACATTCTACGCATCACGAAAAAGTTGGCGGTGGGTCCGGACTTGTTCGTTTGCCCGTACCCACCGCATTAGTGGTTCAAATAATCATCCAACAAATAAACGCCCATGTTTGAGGGTATAAATCACATATATGAAAATATACAAAAATCCTCCTACCTAGAATTCAAGAGCAGAGCACGTCAACAAGTTTTGAAATACTAGAGTTTCGGAGGTCAGGTGTCGCAGAAGAAGGACGTCAATTCCATCGATGTCGAATTGCGCCCGAAAAATAAGCGTCTTTGGTGACTACACATTATTCGCCGGAGATATTCTTCACCGAGAGAAGAATGATGTTCTTCTATTTCTCCAGAGGTTCCCCACCAAAATATTTTCTCAGGAAAATATTAAGATAGATCTCTCCCATTTTAAAGAAGTGCCATGAAAATCTAATTAATTCAAAAGTGATTTTCCAATTAATTAATAAGGTTATTAATTAAATGGTTGGCATCATCAATAGGTGGGAGGTGGAGAGGTTCCACCTTAATAAAAGAGAGGAGGTGTCAAGAATTAATGAAGGGGAGTAAATTGGGGGGGGGGGGGTTTAAGGGGAGGTGATAAGTTAGGGGTTAGTCTGGGCCCCACCTCATAAATATCCTCTCATGAGAGGTTATGTGGGTGTGGGTGCCACCAATAACCTCCCCCTTGTAGGATATAACTAACAGATATAAAATAAAATTGTGTTCCACAATTTTATTTAATTTATTCTAAATCCCCAAAAATTAACTTTCTACCCGCATAAAATGTAACTGCGGTAAAGGTCCCCTTAAGAGAATACCGGCGCTGTGAGTTCATCGATGTCTTCAGATTTCAATTCCGAGCACCGGTTCAAAATATAGAAAAACATGCTCATACGCTCACTGAACGTACCCGTACAAAACTTCATAAAATGATTCTGGGCACACTGGGCCTCGGAATCAGGTTCCGTTAGAAACCACAGACTCAAAAAATTTCAAAGTATTTAAGAAAAAAAATTTCCTTGAAAGTTTCGTGTATTTACAGTTTTGATGTGATTTTAAATGATATTTACAATATTTACCATTTCATCAACCATTTCATGTCCTAGTAGCTTTAGTTATCTAACTTCACCCCAATATGCCAGTGGTCTTCATATTTTCCCATAAAGGGATTGATATAGATCCATTTGGTTGATTGAGTGGAAACTATTGTTGTAAGAAAACTCAAATAGCGGTAGATGATGTTCCCATTCTCTATTGAAGTCTATAGAACATGATCTCAACAGGTCTTACAATGTTTGAGTATTCCACCCAGATTGGTCATCAGTTTGAGGATGATAGGCTATACTAAAGTTCAACTACGTGTTTAGATCATGTTGTAGAATTTCCGATACATATAAGTGAATCACATATATTGATAAGATATACTAGATAGTGGTAATATATGTAGGATTAAAACTTCTATGATATATATCCATGCATGTTGATCCAGTTCTTAGCCCTCTCAAATTGTGATAAAGTGATCTATCTTTGTAAGATGATACACAAACACCTATATAGAATTGTTTCTTATAGATGTCTTTCGATGTTTAATGACAAATTCCATGGGGAGTTTCCCATTTCTATGGTATTAGGGGTAATAGTTGCATCATCCCCTTATAATTTTTTCATTCAACATTCACTTACTGGCATACTAGGCATATAGATGTATGTTCAAAAATCTCCTTCTTCAAATTTTCCTGCCAATATTTATCTCATGGATCTTCATACATCTTTATGATCCGTGGATTAATAGAGATGTTTAAGCTTTGTACGTCATTTAGAATACCCTTCTTTATCTTTGGGCCGTATGTTATACATATTTGTGACAAAAATATTACAATTCTTTCCACATAAATTTTAAACAATTATTATATCACCTTTCACATTGTTTCTACTTTCTTCATAATTTCCACATCATTTCTTAGAGCCTACACTATTTACACCATGAGGTATTGTTGAGTAATAATTTGAGAAAGGATTGGAGATGTTCCTTCCTAAATGATTCCCATGTCCATCCTTTAAAAATCCATGTATATTGGATCCTTCTAAATTCTCATCATCGATAATGTTGCAGGACACTTTCTACATAGACTATCTCTTACATTATTCCCTTTTCCAGGATGGTAGTGGATTAAGTAGTCATAATTCATTATGATCTCAAACCATCATCACTGGTGGATATTATGATTTTTTGTGTTAATATATATTTTAGGGTCTTATGATCAATTTATATTTCACACTTCTCCCCATAGAGGTAACGCCACCAGATTTTCAATGGAAAGATCAAAATCTCCAACTCTAGATCATGCATGATATAGTTTTTCTCCTGAATTTTCAACTTCCATGAGGCGTAGTCTATCACATTATCATTTTTCATTAGTTACAATCTTAATCCTTTCCTTGAAGCATCACTGTATACCATAAATAGGTCCCCACTTATCATAATTGTGAGTGCTTTTGTAGTGATAAGCCTCTTTTTTATCACTTTGAAACAGTCTTTACATTCACTAGTCCAAAAAAAATTACTCCCTTTCGAGTCATCTTGGATAGTGTGTTTGAAATTTTTGAGAATTTCTTCA